>ML682006.1:13116767-13430882 GCA_007922195.1 Podocnemis expansa
AGAGAGAGAGAGAGAGAGAGAGAGAGAGAGAGAGAGAGAGAGAGAGAACTTTTTATTTTTGTAGCTTTGGAGAAAAAAACAACCTCACCTCTACTGGAGGAATTAAAATTCTCCAAGTTCACTGGGGCTTCTATTTCCTCTTAGCATCTCATAAAGCCCAGCATTTGACTTGGTAACTCCTAAGGTGCTCCATACATAATGGAGCATCTCTGTGTACCTCATCAGCTCCACCCACCCAATGGTGAAGTATCAGACTGAAGTATCCTAAAGAATTTACTGGGAGAAAAAGATGATAAAGCTATCTTATAAAATGAAGTACACAATGATAACCCTGCTGTAAGTGTTGCAAGATGGTTTCAAGAATCTTAAGTCATTACTGAATTTTATAGTTTTTTTCCAGAATAATTTTTATAGAAAGCTTTCTCACTTACTAAAATTCCATAGAATTTTCCCTAGGAAGATTATTTTTAATTCTTTAGGACTTTCCATATGAGTTATTTTTAATTACACCAATCAAAAAACTCACAGCTTGCATGACTCCTGCAACCATTGTGGCTATGTCCACACATACACGCTTATTTTGATTTATGTTAAATCGAAATAAGTTAATTTGAAATAAAATCCTTAATTTCAATTAACTTAAACTGAAATAAGCAAAAACCTCCAATTGAAATAGCAAGTCCAGACACAGGACTTACTATTTCGAATCAGGAGAGGGGCAGCATGGGAGGTGTGGCAACATGGCCCCCTCACTGGGCCATGCCTCCACCCAATATATACAATAAGGAAGGCACCCAGGGAAGGAAAAGGGCAAAAGTGTTATTTTGAAATAATGGTTTTTTCGAAATTACACGTCCAAATGGTGTTATTTCAAAATAACAGATGATTCAAATTAAAGTAGGTTTAAGCTATTTCGAAATAACGTTGCTTTTTTTGAAATGACAGAGCTGATCATTTTGAAACAAGAAAACATCGTGTGGACCTAATCTTTTTAAAATCGAAATAACCAATGTTATTTCAATTTAAAAGAGACGTGTGGACATACCCTTGTGATATGCTGTAAGGTGAGCTGTGAAGATAAGGAAAGATTTTTCACCCCTCCTCCTGCATATATATGGTACAACATGGCATAGATGTCATCATGGAGTAGAGAAGTTTGGTTTCATTTTCTCCACTCCCAGAGAATACCTGATTATGATCAGTTGTTGGTATACCAGGTTTCCTATGAATACTCAGTCTTCATTTCTAGCAGTGCAAGACAATAATTATATAAAACCATGTACACCTTTGGATATTCAGAGCTAGAACCCAGGGACTGGATTTTGCAAAACACTAGCATTTACCATGTGTGCTAAAGACTGCTATCCTTAACTGAGCAGTAGCAGATCCATTTTAATTTTTCTGTAGGTCATCACAAATGTAAAAAACAAGCTCATTCCATTAGTATCCTACTTTAAAATGTGGAAGTGGCAGTAGCACTATAGACAAGATATTCTTGTTTTCAGAGAAATTAAAGCTTTAAAATAGGGGGTAAGTTTCCAAGTGGAGGGGAATCAACACCCTTAAATAATAGCTAAGGTGTCAGGTCTTTCAATCACAATGCAAAATAACCTACCATTAACTCTGCAAATAAGAATCAAGTTGAAAGGCTTCTAGCAAATTACCAGTGAATCACCAGAATCTGCTTCAGGCAAAGATATTATTTCTAAATTGTTGCCAGTGATATATAGCTTAAGCATTTCTTATTGCTAATTTGCACTGGTTTCTCATACTCTAACAGATCATTACATGAGCCACATAATTTGTACTGCTGCCAATAACTGTCTTAGACGCAAGGCTGCTCAGTTTGACCATGTGAATGAACAGCAAGAGGGAGGTTTTCCCAACTGAAGCATTCTTAAGAGTAAAAGGCAACTAGTGATGTTCTGGCACATGCACATGCACACACATGCATACACACATACAAAAGGCAGCTACTGATGTTGACACACACAGACGAGATATACTATACACATGCACACTGAGATGCCACAGGTTTCCTTTGCTGCTCTTAACTGATTGGCTCTTTATTAGGTTATTTGGTTATTTAAAGCACAGTTCATACACTGAAAATAAAATGAACACATTGATCAATAATAGGGTGCAAAAAGAAATTATCTAAAATTGCATTGTCTATAATTTGCTTTTGCAGGTTAATGTAAGTAAACAAATGCTCATGACAAGAACTGATCACAAGTGGTATTCAGAGCTCACCATCACCTTGACCGTTCTTCTACAACTTCTTTCCTACACATGTATGAAATTCATATAATTTAAAAACCCCTTCTTAGACTGACTTCTCATGAAGTCTAGAAATGGGATTCAGCAGTAGAAGAATATGACATTTTGCATTTCTGTAACTACACTCCCCCCCCCTTAAAAATATTATTTCACACAAAATAATGAGCTACTAAAGGATAAAAGAGTAAAGACAAAGCTTAACAATATTTTAATAAGGGGCATTGCTACACAGAAGAAACCCACTCTCACTCAGGACATTCTGTATCTGCTAGGCAGCCCCTCCACATGAGTCGCCTGAAGGCAACCCTCCTCCCTGGAAGCCACTCTACATACATGAAAAAATTTATCATAGGTGGAGTGAATTTAAACATTCAAAAAACAAACAACTATTTACAAAATTAATTTGCTTCTGAATGGTAGCAGGGGAGAAGTGGGAGAGCAGGGAAGGATGGCTGGTGGGATGACAGTGTTATACTAGAAAATGAAAAGTTTAGCCAATCTTATACAGAATTATGAGAAAAAAACACAATTATGTTAACAGTTATTATCACATTCCTATGCAGGCTGGGAGTGTGGTAGGTCAGAGGTGGCAGGAAAGCATAGCAGGGCAGCAATGGCCAGTAGCGTGGTAAGGGAGGGTAGTGTGGTGAGCAGTGATGCAGGATTCCCACTGCTTCCCATCCCCACCACACCACCTTGCTCAGCCCACAGCTCCCCAGCACTTAAACAGCACAGTTCCTGAGCGGCTGCCCCAAGTCCCACCAGCGTCACTCCTGAGTGGCTGCATGAGCCATGCAAAATATTTGGGGCATACGCTCTGTGGGCCCATGCCTAGTGATGCCCCTAAAATTTGGCTACTCTCTGACCAGCCTTTAAGACCCAATACTTAATAATTTAAGTTCACCCTGACCTAGTCACAGTAGCAAAGTGCTACCAGTCACTGAGCCCTAATTAGAGGGAAATGCAAGCCAGATGAATAACCTGGCTGCAAGATGGGAATTAAGAATAGCTGTGAAATCTGAGTCAGCTATTAAAACCCCCCAGGAAGAGCCGGGAGAAAGAAAGAGCAAGTAGCCAGAGCAGAGGAGGCTGCAGTCAGTGAAGAACGAGCACCCTATAGAACCAGGGCTGACTCTGTACGACTCCTGTGAGTGATTGACCAGTGGTGGGTCACACATTGTAAATAAAGCATACTGGTGGTCTGGCCATTGTTTGTGGGGACCGAAGGCCTGAACAGCAAAAGATCCACTCGCAAACCACTTCAGTCATACCTGATTAACTATTGCATTACTTGTGTCAATTTAAAGGATCTCTTTTTTTCCCTAAAGAAAACAGTCTTTCTTCCACAATGTTGCCTTGTGTTTAGGGACTGTCTCTAAGGCATTCATAGAAAAAGACATTCATTCTTTTAAACCTGGCAGTGTCTGGGGCTGGATTAGGCCCACCTGGGCTGCCTGCTGCTGGCCAGCAGTGGCAAAAGCTGGATCTGGCTCCAGGTTGCCTGTGGTTAGCCAGCAACAGCTGGAGCTGGATTCAGCCCTGGGGCAGAGCAGGGGGTGGGCACCCCCCCCCTTTTTTTAGGGCAGCAACACCCCTGGGCGCAAAAGTTGATAAGTTGGCTGCAAGTGACCAATATGCTTTCTAATATAGCCAAGTTAAAGTAAAGTAATCTAGGATGAAAGAATTCAGATCACACTTAAGGGGTGGGGGGAACTCTATCCTGGGAAGCTGTGACTCAAAGAGACTGCAGAATCATAGCAAACGATCATCTAAATTCAGGTTCCTAATGTGATGCTGTGGTCAAAATGACTAACATAATCCTTGGCTGTATAAAAGAGACAGTCTCAGAGTAGGTGGTTATATTGCCTGTACACTGGGCATTAGTGTTATCACTACTGGGATAGTGTGTCCAGTTCTATTGTTCATAATTCAAGATGGTGCCTAGAAGAGGACTGGTCTCTGGAAGAGAAGTCAGAGAACAGCCACAAGAATGATTAAAGGATAAGAGAACTTGGCATCCTGAGATTTCTAGAGCTCAGTTTATTTATTTTAAAGAGATGGTTGGGGTGATATAACCACAGTCCACAGATACTTCTATAAAGAACAGAAACTGTATATAGGGCTCATTGGTCCAACAGACCAAGGTATAATAAACACCCAGTGACTGGAAGCTGAAGCTAGACAAACTCAGACAGGAAACAAGGGGTAGATTTTTAACAATGAGTTTAACTATTGAAACAATTAATCAAGGATTCTGGTGGATCTCAATCACTGGAGATCACTCTTTAAGTCAAGACAGGATGTTTTTTTCAAAAAGATATTCTCCAGTTCAAACAGGAATTCAGAGAAGTCCTGTGGTCTGGTGTATTCCACTACATGATCACAATGGTCCCTTCTGGACTAAGAATATGAATTATAAAGAATTTAAGACATTTTATGAAGATCACATCGAAAAGTAGGTTGGACAGGAGGGAGGAGAAAATAGGATAAGATTAGATCTTCCTTTAGGGAAAGCAAACACGAAACTTGTGGCTGAGACGTCTCAGGTCAGATGCTGCCACTGCTCTGAGGCATGTCTGGGAACCATCAGAAACTCCCCAGCCAGCACACACCTTCAATTGCTGTTCCCATTTCAGTTTCATCTCCTCAGAGAGTCCTCAGCAGGCACAGAAGAGGGAAAGCAAAGGTCCTCCAGGCACACAATAGCAGAGGAGATGTGCTACATTCTTATGCTCCTGATTATTTTAAGTGATGGCTGGGGCTACATTTTTTTGTTGCTCCTACATTTATTTTTTATTATTATTGTATTGCTTCAGGGCTAAATAGGGACTTTGGATTTTTTTCTCATTACAACAAGTCATTTGGCCTCATGTTCCTCTATACGCTGTTCCCCAGTGTTTAAATCTTAACAACTGCTCTGATTTGTTACAGTATGACCTCATCCAATGACTTACTCTTTTCTGCATTTATTTCCTCCCTTTCTGTAAGTTCCCCTGTCTTCAAAGCTCATACAATAAATAAATTTATTAGTCTTTAAGTGCCACAGGACTTCTTGTCCATTTATTTTATGTATGTTATCATGCCTGAGGCTAACCCTGGGGTAGCTTTATCTTGTGGATATGTAGGGTTCTTTAACTTTTAATTTTACCTACAATGGTTATTTTTCCAGGAGTTCTGAGTTTCACCAGTACTCCTGCCTGTGCTTTCTCTCCAATTCTGCAGTTAGGCAAAATTTTTCCCTTTTGCTAAACTGCAGATCTCTACTGAGTATCTTCCTTCATACCCCACTACACAACTCCAATTGACATTGACAGATTGTACACACCCAACAGGTGCAGAATAGCCAATGGACATCTCTAAATCAGATCTCTAGAACAGGTCTCTCTGTTGTTTAGAAATCTGAAAGTAAGAGAGTGGGCAGTAATAGATGTACGAATTCTGGACTGTTGACTGTCATGGTTTGCTTTCTGGACTAAGGACCTGGGATTTTGACAGGAATTACCTATGAGGCCATTAGCTTCTCTCAAAAGTAAAAAACCAAAATCAGTTGTTTAATGAGCTTATAGCTATGGAAGCAATGCTATGAGTATGTGAGAGTTTTTTTTCCTTTTTTTTTTTTTTTTAATAAATTGTCAGTATCTGAGCAGCTACTAGCTTCTTCCAAGATTGACAGCTGGGCCAGCAAAACTACTTTAGAGTAATCGATGCTCACGGCAAGAAAAATGATGCATTATAAAGGATGAAAACTAGATTCTGAGAGTTTTATAAAAAAGGTTTGGATTCAAAATAACTAAAGATTTGACTGTCATCTTCCGACATCATGAAAGGCACTATCATCTGCTTTAAATCCTATTTACTTTGCTTGATATTTTATTAAAACAAACAAAAAACCAAAAACAAAACAAAAAAAACCCTGACCCATCCTTGAATTGCTATAAAATGGCCCCATTTTTATATGCTTTCCCACATGCAGCAAAGTGGAGCTGACAGCAACAACATGAGCATCACAGATCTGAATCTTCCTGTAAATATGCGGCTTCTGGGAATGTTTTCTATTTTTCTTTGAAAACACACTACAAATTTATGAGTTTTTCTTAAACTTTCTTATATCATTAGTAATTTCTTTTTAAAATTTGTCGAAAATAATTTCATTTCCCATCACTCAGGAGAAGCAGGAGGAGCTTATGTTTACAACTGTTTTAATATTTTGAGACACTATCAAATTCAGTTAAATAATTCAACCTTTGAAGACACTAGCATGTAAATAAACTAAATCCTCAGTATTATTAATACTCATGCATTTCTTTTAAGAGAGGCTATAATTTTATTAGGATTGTACGAACAGTGAAAAAGCATAAACAAATTTACATATTACTGGAAATAAATCAAAGCAGATACTTGGATTCTTATACATCTTGAGCCAATTTTCTTGACTTCTAATATGCATATGTTAATGATACATTACATAACTTACTCTGAAAAGCCAAGGAATGCTCCCACTGAGGGCTGCTGCATGTAACTACAGGAAATTGCATTATATCCAAAGTTTTCTCTCCTACAAACAGAAGCTACAAAAATAGAGATTGACTCAATCCTCCACTCAATCCATATCAAAGAAATACTGAAAGCCCATATTTTCAAATGATTTGTCCTATTGGCAAAATATACATTGTGAGGTGTAGATGATCTAGAATATATTTCAAAGATACCTCACAGTCAGTGGAAGGACAAAACAGTTTGTAATGAAGGAAATTGTCTATTAGTTTATGTCAGGCCTACCACTTTTGATTCAGTGCTCTAGTTCACTAACCTCTGATTCAGTCAAGAAGAATAGCACTTAATTGTAAAAGCATACTCCAGTTCAGACAGCAGATTACTCAAAGCTGTGTAACTGCAGCAATGTACATGTCTGTCATAAGTAATGAAAATAGGCTGTTAGCAAATTTTGGCATTTCATTTCAGACTGTTTCCACTAAGCTGGAGGTGGTGATAGCGAGCTGAAGCTGTATAGTCATTTTACTCACAATAATAAATGTTGTCTTGTGGTAGACTTGTAATTAGCACTTGAATAATGCCTAAGGTTCCAACATCCACTATACTATCTATGTTTTGGTTTTCTGAGTGCTATGGAGTCCAACTGTGGGGGCTTACTTTTAGTTGCATATTATTTTTAATGTGTTGTGCCTCTGTATTGTGGACTGTGCCATAAAAACATGAAGTGCATGGTTCCTTACTTGCATCTCCTACCCATGGTCTGTACTCTTATTACCCTCTAATGTTCTAGTCACAAGTGAGAAGTCCTGTGGCACTTAAAGACTAACCATTTTGTTTATTGCATTCGTTAGTCTTTAAGTGCCACAGAACTCCTTGCTTGTTTTGCTGAACTAGACTAACACAGGAACTTAGTCACAAGTTGTATCTGATGCATTAGATAAAAATACAGGGATGCTCTTGTGTTTAAGGCATGAGACTATGACTCAAGGTATCTGGGAGCAAGTTCAGGCCTTAATAACTTCCATGGAATTGCACTGGTGCAAGGTGAAGACAGAGACTGGTACCTTCTGGGGTCTTCAGTAATCATTCAGACAAGGTGTTTGAAAGATCTTTTTATTCAGTAGCTAACTGCTCAGTTTCTGCATTAGGTAACATGAGCCTGTTAAATAGACAGTTCCTCACACCTGGCTTCCCCAGCCTGCCATGGATCTCCTGTATGGCAATTAGCTTAAAGGTTAATTTTCAGAAGCCCTTCCCCTTTGGGTAGCAAACAGAGCATTTGACCAGCCAGGTTTGAGTGTTCTGAAAATAGATTTCAGAGCAGATTTAGACACCCCCCCCCATACCCCTGTTTTCTGAAACATTGTTTCAAACATTGTAGGCATGCAGCAGGCTTTTGTGGGGCTAGAACAATTCCACATAACCAGCTCCTTTGAATATGTGGGAGGCCCTCTACACTGGGCGTATTGCCTTTGCGCCCAGTGCTTTTACTTACCTTTTTCAAAGGGGCAGCTGTGTTAGTCTAGTTCAGTAAAACCAACAAGGAGTCCTGTGGCACTTAAAGACTAACAAATTTATTTATTGCATGAGCTTTTGTGGGAGAAAATCCCACTTTGTCAGATGTTTTGAAGATGGGGGAACTTACAGAATAGGAGGAAGTAAATGCAGGGAAGTGTAAGTCATGGGAACAAGTCACACTGTAACAGCAGATCAAAGCAGCTGTAAAGATTCAAACACTGGGGAACAGCATATAGAGGAACATGAGGTCAAATCACCTGCTGAAATGAAAGAAAAATCCAAAGTTCCTATTAATGTTTCCTTTGTGGCCACACTGCAGTGGCTTAGCTGAAATAAAATGCCCCAGAGCACTGATGATGGTCAATGGTACTCAATTCAAGGCAAGAAGGTAGGGCTCAGTCCCGTCTGTGTTTTGGTTTGCTTTATGGGTTCATACAAATCACTCATGGCAGCTTTGCACAGGATCTTTCTGCATCTGCCTAGAATTAATCCATTTGAGAAATTCAGAGCCATGACCACATGAAAAGAAACAGTAATATGACAGTTGTTCAGACCCTATCTTGCACATTACCTTAACCATGTCCACAGGAAGAGATCCCAGTTTTGCCTGTTTGCTGCTTCGGTGCTTAATCAGTGAAGCTGTAGATTTCCTACTTGCTAGACACAAGATTTACTGAATAACAACCAAAAAAGAAGAGAGGAAGGATTTATGCCAGAAGGACAGGCAACTCACAGTAGATTGCTGTGGAATTCTCTGTGATTTGCCTTCTGAAAATGACTGTTACCAAGTACAGTGATTGTCCAGTGCGTTCAGGCATGAACATAGCAGTGGCTGGGGAGTCAGAAGTGCTTGAGTGCCCAGTGAGCAAAAAAATTATCAAAACACACACATATGCACCCACATGTGCTTCTTGTACTCTCAGGAATGAAGGAAACCCCTCAAGTAGTATATTAACATATCTTAATTAGTAATTATTGTATACTAATTAAGCCTGTGCAGCCACTAGTGAGTGATTTAAAGCAGGCTGTGGGTGCAGTTCATGACTCCAGTAAACACTTTGGGGGGCCAGGCTGGGATGGCAGAGAATAATTAACCAATTGGAAAGACTGCCCATGCTGCTAAAAAGCATCACCAGGCTTACTACTTTGGAAGGAAAATCTTTTCAGCAAGATGGAGCTCCTGGCTTTAACCCTCAAAGCAGACTGAGGATCCTAAGATCAACTCTCCCGTGACATGGGTGGAAAACATGGAACTAGGGAGCTAGGTAGCAAATAAGTGCATCTGAATAATTTTATTATATTTTATATATAACCCTGTAAGACGATGCACCCTTTCTCAGTGCCTACATCCTCTTCATTTACATGAATGCCACAGATGCTGCCATCTGCTCTCAAGAAAACCTGTTGAAAAAAATCCTATCCATAAAACTCACTCTCCAAGTGCCCTTTACACACCATTCTTCTATCTTTTCATAAAACAGATGCATAACAATAACCAGGAAAGGAGTCCTAAATAAATTCTTCATGCATGGACCACACTGTGGTCTATGTTATTGCCATAAAGGTTAGTCCATGTTTCCACAGAAATACATTAGGCCTGATGGGCAAATTCTGGGTTACTTAGAAAACATTACTACTTTTCAATCATAAGTTCTGAAAATCTGTTACCTGTTTTTCACCCCTAATAGTCAGCAAACTAGGTATTTGTGCTTGTGCAAGCTTACAAGACTTCAGTTATTAATGCTGTTGGAAGCAGTTTTCTCATCAGTAATTGATGTCACAGTGATGTAGACAGCCTAATTCACTAAGGTTTATAAAGCACCTTGGAATCTATGTAGGATGCACTGTATACTGAATGATCATCTTCCTTTAGACAATAATATTCTCAATAGTACATTTCGTTCTACTGAGGCACTACTGTATTTTCTCACAATGCTAATCTCCCTTCAAATTTAGCTACTTTAGTCTATGATTGACTCTAAACTCGTCTTTTACCATCCTTTCATTCTGTTCACTGCAAGAATACGTGACTGCAGATCCGCGGATGCGGGTACGGATAACTGCAGACCCGCTGCTGCGAATCGACTCACAGATGCGGCTTCTATTTTTATCTTCTCACAGTGTAATCCGCTGCTGCGCTGATCTGTCAGCAGCACACAGGGGAATCAGGAAGCACTCCAGCCAATCCTAGCTCAGCTCTGATAGTGATCTACTAGACAATCACAGTCTCAGTCTGGGGCTTGGAGAGCCACTGCTAGTCTTTGATTGGCTCATTCCCCATGATTTTCCTGCCCATGTCTTCCTTTTCTTGTTTGTGGTTTGCATACATTGTTGTCAATCAGAAACTTCATTGGTGGGCAAGAAAATCTGATTGATAGTACAGCATGCAAACCATAAACAAGAAAAAAAAAGGGGGGGGGGAACCATATGGGGAATGAACCTATCAAAGGCTAAAATGCTGAGTGTGAGCCCAAGCTCAGTTGCAGATGCAGTTACAGATGCAGCTAAAACCTGCCATGCGGACTTCAGATCAAATCAATGCTATCACTGAGCGGATGCAAATTGGATTCAGTTCCACATTTTTGTATCCGCGCAGGGCTCTACAGATATCCCCCACAGATACAAATTTAGGAAATTTCAGTAAAATGAAATGATGTTATGTTCTATTTTTAGATCTGGGTATGATTTTTATTTATCCAAATCAGAGGTGTAGGGTTTTTTTGGTGGTGGGTTTTTTTTTTGTTTTTTTTTGTGCTGCTCAAACTATTGCATAGGAATAACTCTGGAACTCAGTTCTATTACCGACATTTGGCTCTGAAGACAAATTAGGAAAATTCTTGCATTTTATAAGACCGCTGAGTAATGCATTAAGCCTTACCACTAAAGGATAAAGCCTAGTAGTATCTCAAACATTTTCATACAAAGATTTGGTACATGCAAGAACCCTTTTACAGCCTGTCTGATTAAATAAATTTTACCAAGCAACATGGCAAATACACAGTACAAACTAGTGTTCTTTCACTGAGGATATAACCAACTGCCAATCTTTGTCTTTGTCCTTAACTTGTCACCTCCAGTGGACATTATATTTAATGGTGACTGCTTTAACATACAACAAAGGACAAGAAATCTAAAACATTAGCCCAAAAGCTAATATGTAAATTAACAAATGCCCTGGTTTTAAAATAAGATTGTACCCAAGGGGAGAGCTTTTGAATGTCTAGACAGAGTGTCTTAAGAAGGGAATGTTAATTAAACATCTGAACCACTGTAGCAAGGGTAGATATAAATTTAACACATTTGCAAAATGATTTGACATTGCAGGATCAGCAACAGATCAATTAGATACATTAGGAATGGATAGCCTGAATAATAAGACCTAACTTATGTTCTTGAGCATCAGTTAGGTCTGATTTTTTTTGTCACAACCTGCAACTTATACGTAGTAGCTACAAGAATTCTAATGTCGTAAAAGTACAAGCCACTTTGGTCACATCTCACTTGTAATGTATACTATTAGAAAAACAGAAATGAATACTAGGGTAGTTGTCTGAGTACTCATGTGAATAGTGTATATAATGGGTGAAATCATGGCCCCACTGAAGTCAACAAGCCTTTTCTAGTGGTATCAGTGGGGTCATGATTTTACCTTCCGAAGCTGCAAACAATGAACCAAGCTCTGAGCTTCCAACCACTAACATTTGATTTTTTTTAAGAGCATTCAGTTCCCTCTGCATTCTATAAACAAAGACAACTGTTTTTCAAGTAAAATAAGATTATTCTTATTATTCAAATACTTCAATTTTTTAAAGAACTCCTTTAAATATATAAGGACTTACCTTCATTCAGAAGGTACTAAAGCAGTGCTGCAAAATTCTCCTCAGCTTTGATAACTCACCTCATACACTTAGCAGGATGAATAGGATTCAAGGCATTTATCTAATTCAGGATGAATATTGGAAAGGAGACTAGTTTATCTGACTGGCTTTTTTATGTGCTCTCCAAAATCAGCTGCCAAATCCTCTGTTTTCTCTCTGCCCTCACTCAGTAAGCTTCCACACTTAAGGTGCTGCATGGACTCAAGGGGATTTTCAGCATCATGTTACTAAAATCCTATCCCACCAGCCTATAGCACTTTTTAAGCTTTTGGGGGGGGGGCTTTTTTCAGAACATATTTTACTATCCCATACATAAGAATAGTTAAGTGACTGAAAAAGCTTCTTCAGGAGCCAAGCTACCATCTAATTCACACAATAGAAAGCTATTGTGTGAAATAGCAGAGTCACTGCTGTCATACCCATTTATGATTGGGCATAGTGTAGTAGGCCCTCATAATCTAGAAACCTGTGCCAACAATCACTCTAGTCATGTTGTATTTTGGCTTTTCTTTTTCTTTTGACTTAGTCCTTCAGTCTCCTGACCCCGGCCCCCCTTGCTGAGTAGCAGTATCTAACAAATAGAAGTACTTACAAAAAATCTTTGGCACAAAATCTGGGTCCCCTGGTCCTTCCATCATCACATCTCAAGGTTTCCAAATGCCCTTATTCCTTTATATCAGTGGATAGGTTCACATTACCTCCCTTGACGGTTAGTAGAGGAACTCAGGGCCTCTCATTCCTCTGGGTTCTAGCCCAGGGATTCTACAGTGAGCAGACAAAATCTGTCTCTTCGGATACAACCCCTGCTTCTTCCCCTTCGCCTCTTCTTGCCTCAGCGTGTCAGTAGACCCCTCCCACAGCCTCGCCCTTCTTTCGTGGCCAGGACTCGCAAGGCCCTCCCTTGGAATCCTCCGGCAGCTACCAAAAGTACTAACAACAAACTCTCCTTTCCTCAGATTCGACCTTTTATCACGCATAAGCTTTCTTTGCTCTGTTCTTCACTTGAACACCTCTTAAGACACACTCTTTGAAGTCCAGATCTTGCCTTTATATTAAGATTTCCTGCTTGCCTTCTGCCCCTGTATGCAGGGGTTAAAGTATGATTTGGCAGACCCCAGAAACCTCCTAATTGGGTGGGACCCCTCCAGCATGGGTGGACCCCCCACACACATCCGGGCCCCCCTCCTACACCCCAGGTCCTGGCTCCCAGGGGTTAAAGTATAATTTGGGGGCCCTTGAACCCTCCTAAATTGGTGGGTCCCCCTCACACCAGTGTGGGCCCCCCTCACACCAGCCCAATCCTGCCCCTCTGCTCTCCTGTCATACCCCCCCAGCTGGCCCAATTCCACCCCCTGCACCTCCCAGCTGGCCCAATCCCACCCCCCTGCTCTCCCATCACCCCCAGCCAACCCAATCCTACCGCCCTGCTCTTCCATCACCCCCTTAGTCGGGCTGATCCTGCCCCCCCAGCTATCCCATCACCCCCAGCTGGGCCAATCCTGCCCCCCCCCGTCACCTGCCCCGCAGGCCCAATCTCACCCCCACACAACCCCAGCTGGCCTGGTGCTGCCCTGTCCCCAATCAACCCCCCCACCCCCTTACCTGGCCTCCAGAGTAGCGCAGCCTGGCCACCTGCTGCTCCTTCACCCAGAGGAAGTTCTCACTGAGCTTACTCTGAACGGGAGTTTTAAAAGCTCCCAGCTCGAATCAGCTCTCAGCTGGCTAGAAGACTCTGTCCTTCGGCCCGCTAGGGTCTGTGGCTTCAGCCATGCGTGACGGGCAGCGTTCCATTCTATTTTTAGGGGGCCCTGGAACACAGCATTCTGGCATGTGCCCCTATTTCTTGGGGGCCCAGGAACACATTCCCCTTTTCTTAGGGGGCCAGAACACTGGCTCCCTAAAAATAAGGCACCCTGGAATGGCGTTCCAGGGTGTTCCCCCTTACTTTAATCCCTGCCTGTATGTATGCACGCACCCGCATGCACGCACGCACGCAGATTAAGGTTGCTCATCTTTGGTGTAGTAACTGAAGTTCACTGAAATATATGTCCCTGTGGGTGCTCCATCATTGGTGGTGTGTGCACCCCCTCTCCCCCATGGATCGGAGAACTTTCCAGCAGTGTTTGTCGAGGGCACGCAAGCACGAGGTGCCTGTCTTGAGGCTTGTTTGGCACTTTTCTGTGCTCATGCACCCTGACCCCATCCTCAGTTCCTTCTCTCTCCAGGAGTGAATGATATAAACTCCAAAGTAGAGAGGAGAGGTTGGTAGGTAGTGCAGCTATTTCACCTGCTCAGAACATAGTCAATCGTCTTGTTGGAACCATGCTGTGAGATGTAATTGTTTCAGGTTTGGATGCAGAATTTTGCTATTGGCCTAAACAAGTAAATCACATCATAGCACAAGAGCAAGTGGTGGTTTGGACGGCGTTTGTCTCAGCAACGTGTACCACAGTTGCCTTGGCCATGCTGGGGCTATCATTATGGTCATTGCCATGTTCTGTTGGATTTATAGTAGAGTTCTGAGAATTAGTGGAATTGGAAGGAACACGTAGGATAGTTTGTGGTTCCACTGCATGAGGAAAGCCTCTAATTTGGAATTTTTGCCCACGCCCACTCTGGAACAAAAGGATTTGCAATTGTGGTGGGTGGCAAATAGATCTATGGATTTGACCAAATATGAGGGTCACGATAGCATCATGTAGTTCCAATTTGTGGTCTTGCGTGAATGTTCTGCTGGGGGAGTTCGCGATACTGTTGTAGATACTGAGTAGATAAGCTGCAGATATCATCCCATAGTATTTGAGGCACCAATTCCATAATTTTATTGCCCCAGTGCAAAGGGAGATGGACCGTGCTCCTCCCTACCTGTTTTTATAAAACATACACTCAGTGTTGTCTGTCATGATTTTTACCTGTTTGTGTCTTATGTGATTCTGGAAAACGGCACAGGCATTGCACATGGCTTGAACTTCCAACTTTTATATGCAATGATGTCTCTTGGTAAATTCATTTTCCCCAAACCATATGTTGCCATAGGTGCACCTTCCCCCATCCCCCAACCTAGGAGGGATGCATCTGTGGATATCATTATTGAAGGGGTATTCCTTCATTCATATTTTGAGGTGTTATCCACCATTGTAGAAATTGTTTTATCTCTGTAGTCAGAAATATTATTTTGTTGACACTGTGTTTGTGTGGCTTGTATAATTTTGTGAGGTATAGTTGTAGGGGTCACATGTGCAGCCTGGCATGTTTTACAATGAATGTGGTGGAGGCCAGATGGCTCAGAAGTTGGAGGCAGGAAAGAACTGTCACTGCGGGGGGAGTTCTGGATAGTGTCTATTAGGCTGGCTATGTTGTGTAGTCTGTGTTCTGCTAGGAAGGCTCTTTTCTGTATGGCATCTAGGTGAGCACCTATAAATTCTATTATTTGTGTCAGATATATGGTAGACTTTTCTATGTTTATCAAGAGACCAAGGTCCTGAAAGTGTGTCATGGAGGTGGTCACTGCCTAAAAGATTTGTAGTTGGTTCAGTGACCTTATAAGGCAGTTTTCCATGTATGGGAATATAGTTATTCCATGTTCCCATAAGCAGGCAGCTACTACTGCTAATATCTTGGAGAATACTCTGCAGGTCATTGAGAGACTGAATGGTAGGACTGCATATTGGTAGTGGTCTTTTCCAATTGTAAATCTGAGAAATCATTGATGCACCAGATGAACAGGGATATGAAGTATGCGTCCTGAAAGTTGAAGGCCATGAACGAGTCATTCTGTTGCAGAGTAGGGATTATAGTAGCCAGTGTTACCATTTTGAATTTTTGCGGTTTTATTAATCTCCTGAGATCAAGGATCAGTCTCTACCCTCCCGTTTTCTTCTGAGTAAGGAAGTATGGAAAATACATCCCTTTTCTCCTGTGCGTGTGAGGCACTTTTTTGATGGCTCCCATATGTGGGAGGTATTGTGCCTCCTGTTGAGGAGCTGTTTATGATTGGTGTCCCTGAAGAGGGATGGAGAAGGGTAGAGAGATTTGGGTGTTGATGTGAATGGGATAACATATCTTGAATGGATGACTTCTTACACCTGTTTGTCTGTAGCGATTTGTGCCTAAGTTTAGTAAAAGGGGCAGAAACTATTTTGGTAGCAACCAGGTCTTATTGTCTCTAAAGGAATTTTGAGATTCTGCAGACCCTCAACTAAATACTCAAAACTGTGGTTTGGTTGCAGGGTTTTGAGGTGTGGGATTTTGATTGGGAGGTTGTTTTCTTCATTGGGGACATTGATGATTTCTAAAATTGTCCTGTCTTCTGTTTTGATGTTGGTATTGGTATTAATATTGCGAAGGGTTCCAAAGTTTATATGGTTGGTTCCTGAATTATCTTCACCTAGTGGCTGGAGTGTATTCCCCAAAGGTGCAGAGTGTGGCTCAGGAGTCTTTCGAAGTATGCATGACCTCATCTGTTTTCTCTGCAAAAAGTTTTTTTTGTCAAACGGAAGGTCTTCTATTGTATCTTGAAGAGGTTTTGGGAGATCAGCTGAGTGAAGCTAGGAAGCTCTACGAATGATGACGCCTGTGGCAATAAGTCAAGCCAATGTGTCTGTAATGTCTAGAGCACCCAGAAGAGCTGACCTGGAAATTAACTGCACTTCTTTGATTACTGCATGCAATTGTTGTTGTTTTTCATGTGGGATGAATTCAGTAATGTCTACCAATTTCAAGTAGTTATCATGGCCATAGATAGCCAATAGTGCTGAATGGTTTGAGACCCTCAGTTGCAGAGTGGAGGGTGTATACACCATTCTGCCTAATAAATCCAGCTTTTTGTCTTCCTTGTCACGTGGTGTGACTTCATTACATAATTGTTTGCTTCTATGATTTGCAGCTTCCACTACAAGAGAGTTGTGCAGTGGGTCTGTGAAGAGGTACTCTAGGTTTTTTCTTCGTACAAATTTTTTATTGCCCATTCTGGAGGTAGTTGTAATGGAAGCTGGGGTCTGCCACATATTTGTGGCAGATTCCAGTATTGCTTCATCCTTAGGGAGAGCTATTCTTGCAAATGATTTAGTCTGTAAAATACATAAAAGTGTTGTGATTGAGGAACATCCAGCATAGGTAGCTCTTGGGATTCTGCCACTCTCTTGAATTGTTCCTGAAATTGTTCAAGGTCATCTGATGCAGAAGGTGGTTCTGGTACTATAGCCTCATCTGGAGATGAGGATGAGTTATGGAGTTGAGAGTCTTCCTTTATTTGCTCTTGTTCTTTTGCATCCTCCAGTTTGTTCATTGATTAGGTTGTTTTGGGGTTCTGTGTGCCTTTGACATTAAATGTCCTCTATGTATTGAGTATCGAGACCAAGAATCCCAGCCTAGCTATTGTGCTGGGTAGTTGGAAGGAGGTCCATACCATGGTGGGGGTTGCCATGGGTATGGTGGTATGTTGTGTGTGTAAGGTCTTTGCACATGGTGTTGTGGAGATCTTGCTTGTGGAGAAAAAGTGAGATGTGGAAGTTCCCCTTCTTCTTCACTGGAGTATGGGGTAGGTAACTTTGATACCCTTCTTGCAGGGCAAGGAGCTCCTTTGGTGCCATGGAATGATGAAGACGGTGGAGATATGGACGAGTCATCCACATAAGAATCATGGTGTTTTCTGTTTTCTGTTCATTTGCGTGGTGTCGGTTCTGATGGTGCCAAGGTTGGTACTATGACTATGCAGTCTGGTGGTTCTGACAGTAGAGCCGATGTTGAGGCAATTGTTGATGTTGGAATGATAGTTGGTTCTGAAGGTAGTATAGTATGCGTGCGTGGGCTCGGTGCCACTTGTTGAGTTGGAGCCGTTGCCCATGGTGTCGCTGTTGGTGCAGTGATTTGTATCAGCAGCACTGGTAGTTTCATGGCCTTTGGTGCTGATGAGTGATGCTGGGTCAGTGTCACCTTGTTACTTAGTTTATGGCTGGTGCCAGTTGGTAGCGTCCATTTAACAGCTTTATTGGTCTGCATGCTGGAGGAGCCTGAAGCCTCCGGTTCGTGACCTGCTTTCTGAAAAGGAGTTGGTGGTGTTCTCTTTTTTCCAAACTCGGTGGAGGAGTCAAGTGCCTCTTCACTGGTTTAGAGACTGTGGTTGGTTTTCCCTGTCCTGGGTCCAAAGCCAATCTGAGGGATTCCTCCATGATGAGAAGTTTTAGCCAGAGATCTTGATCACACCTCGCTCTGGCACTCATATTTTTGCAATGGGAACACTTGCTAGTAACGTGTTCCTCTCTGAGTCACTTCATGCACACAGTTTGGCTGTCTGATGTGGATATTGTGTCATGTCACAGTTTGCAATGTTTGAAGCCTGGGAAACCAGGCATGACCAAAAAAAAATGGTAAATAAGACAAGAATGGAGTGGGAATAGCAATTCAGAAGGTGAAAAGTCATGGACGAGCTGGGGAGAAGTGCTGGACTCCATCCATAGTTGTGGATAGTTGAGAAGAAACTGAAGAGGAGATTGAGCCACTTGAGCACAGAAAGGCAGCAAACAAACCATGAGACAGACACCTTCCTCTCACATGCCTTGGACAAACACTGTTGAAAAGTTCTCCAATCCGTGGTGCTGGGTGCGCACACACCACCAATGGTGGAACATCAATGGGGATATGACTCAGAGGAGAAGGGAAGCTTTCTTTAAAGTAGGATCCTGTAGCTGGGAAGGAGGAGGAAGCTTCAACACTTCTCAGAAAGTGCATATCTCCCTAGAGCAATGGAAAGCTGGATGGCTTGAAAGTGATACTCCTGCTTGTTTAGCAAAGGCAGAAGGTCTCTCCCAGAGAATTAGGAGAAAACTCCTTACAGAGATGCTTACTGGACTTATTAGCCAGCCATCTATGAATTTCCCCCACTAGCTGGCATGATTTGGGTCTTTGGTTTTACTCAAAGCCTTCACTTGAATTAGAGTTAACTAAATAAGGGCTGAATAAAAGCTAGACTCCCTATACAGATACACTGGAGTAATACGTGAAAACCATGTCTTTTCCTGGCAGGCCACTCATTCTCTTCGTCATTAGTTATATGGTATACCTGGCATATTGCAAGACTTTAGATAAAATCCTAGTCTTTTTAATCAGGTGCTTCCCTGAGGGACCTAGAGACATTTCACTATCAAGATAATCAGTACAACTCTGCATACATAAGGAAATATTTTTGTAATATATTCTTTATTTAAGTTGCTTGACAAAATATATTCACAGTAATGTGAATGTGTAAATTTCAGTATAACATTACAGGTATTTTATAGTCTCTAATTTAAATAATTAATAGCTTTCCTTTCTTTTTCCTACTTCTTAAATGTAAATGAAAAGTTACTAGCAATCCTCCATTTGGTTTGGTGTTTTAGGTTTTCTGTATATATTACTGTATTTATTTGGACCTGATTTTTTATTAAAGCTACATGGCACTAAGCTGTCAAGGCATCTCTACCCCTTAGCTGAAATATAAGTTTATAATTAATCGGAGTCTCACTATTTTATGTATTTAGATGACATGAAATATGCATTTTTCTGACCCCATAAAGTAGTTTTTAAAAATTATGTTGTAAATATGCCACTAAAAATGATACTTTAATACCTAAAACATTTGGTTATGAACATATGCATGTTTTTCGGTAAGTTGGAACCAGAATGAGAAGTCTCAAACTGTGAATTTAAATTAGTAAACTCTACTGTATACATTTATTCCACCACATTTCTTTCCTTCTTTCCTCACAGAGGTCTTTAATAGCTTTTGCATAACAAAACATCCATATTTTAAAATGCAAATTCAAATTCAATTGAAGTAGTTCCTCTAGATAGAGCTGTATTTCCAACCACTACAATACAATATCTGTATGAATGCAATCTTTTGCCCATGCAAATTAAAAACTCTTTTGGCTACAGAAAACATTTTTCCCCTACTGGCTATATTTAAAAAAAATAAAACCTCAAATATTGCAAAAACACTTTAATGAAAAATGTAAATTGCATGTGAAAACCTCAGTGGAAGAGCAAATGTTTTTCCTTCATTTGACTTCCTTAGAAAAGTTTATAAATAACCACAACCCTTGCTGAGTATTAAAGAAATTAGATTCTGTATATGTCTGCTTGGTACCTTCAGTCCTTAAAAAGACAACACGCCTCATGATTTCAGTGGGAGTTTTGCCCATAATCTTCATAATCAGTGTCTTGATTTCTAGATATTGGGATAAATCCTCAACTATTCTAGAGAAGGGCTTGGTGTTGTGAGATGCAGGATGGTAAAGATTACTCTAAACTTGAGGTAGGCTTGTGCCCCAACCATCTCCAGAGGCAATTTAGCGCATCTTCTAGCCTACCGTACCTTGTTCCAGCCACCGCAAAGTCTCTCAAAGACTGCCATGCTAGAGAGGATTGTGGAATACAGTGACATACATCATGCATCATCCTAGGGAGAGAAGGGTTCCTAGAGAAGGGTCTGGAAAAATGACTTTATACAAGAATAGTGTTTCTCTATTCCAGGAAAATCCTCAGCTTCCTCTTTAATGCTTCCTTAAGGTCCCTTTGCTTTATATAACAGTCTTGGCATGGACCAGAATTTGGTTAGCTCAGTATCATTTACAAAATCACTCTTTCTTGTAACTCTTTCCCATATTTATCTTGTATCTGGATTATCAAATCTGTTCTTTCATATGTAATATATACTACATGCCCAGTTTCTCTCACTTGCACCAGAGCCATTGCATGAACCTCAGTGGAATAACCCTATCACAAATGGAAGGAGCAGCTTTTATTTCATACTCACAAGACTGAATTACCTCTCTCTCTCTAACTCTCTCTTTTTTATACATATCATATGTACTGAAATTCTGTAATACTGGAGTTAGTCTTTCTAAAAAAACCTGCCATCTATCAGGCCTCTCAAGCTCCCAGGCTTCAAAACAATTACATGGTGACTTGAACCCCTTATTTATTCAATCCTCCTCACAGCACATGAGGTAATTTATGTAGTTAATTTGAATCACAGAAATTCCAGAATTTTGGATGTCATTTTATTTATAAAATGTGGGAATAGTTTAGCTTCATCTAACCCATAAAAGGGGCCTGATCAGAAAGTGTCAGTAACTGTGCTGTGAGGTATACCTACTACTGATGGGACTCTTTTGTCCAAAATTTATATTTAAAGTTGTTTCCATGAAGTATAATTGTGCAGTCCAAGGGATCAGTCGCAATGAATTTCTTATGCTAGACTGTTCATAGAAATATCACCATTCTCATGGGAATAGTAAATTAGAACAGTATTTACTATTAATAGTAAGTATTGGTATTTCACCTAGCTGAAAAATTGCGATTAGGGGCAGGAGAGAGAGAGAGAGATGAGGAAGACATAGGAGCATGCCATGCTAGGGGCTGAAGTTCACCTTTGTTTCTGTCTGACCTACAAGAAAGGGGGAACAAAATTCTAACAAACAAACCAAGACTCCTTGAAACATCCTTGCCTGAGCATGGCAAAAAAAGTTAAATTGATTTCTTTTCTTCCTAACTCTTTTCAAATACAGTAACATTTCCTAAATGTTTGGAGCTCAACAGGTATTTCCTTCTGTCCTCTATCATTCTCTTAGAGACAATAGAAAAATCAAAACATTTCAAAGGTGCTCTTTGGGGCTGTTCACTTTTCCTCTCTTGCTGCACTCCCTTGAGTGAATTCTGTCACTTTCTTTAATTCTTTCTGAAAAATATCAACTTAGTATACTTGAAGGCAAAGACTGAAGTCACCCTGATCTATCTCTATGAATGTCTCATTGTCATAGAGTGGGGCACCTCTTTAAAAAAACAAACAAACAATAAAAGGTCAAAAATTTATTGCTCATATAGAGATAACTGATTGAAATTTCACAGTCTGTGATATACAGGAGGTCAGAGTAGATGCTGTAAAGGTCCCTTCTGGCCTTAAAACTATGAATATAAGTGGAACATGCAGGAAATCATAGCAGTGCCAGATGATTATTGCTATTTCCTTATCTACAGACAATGACACACAAAGAAAGCAGCTTGCGTTCAGTTCACCTCTACAGTATGCACACTAAAGCACCACACCTACAGATGAAATATTCAGTCACAATCCATTTTTGCTTAAATGTGCTTTATTGGCATACCCCTCTGATACAGGAAAAGACAATGAGCCTAGAAACGATCGCTAATTCAGGTCAGGGCTCTATTGTGCTAGTTATTCTACACACATACAGATATGGTTCCTGTCCCCCTCGCCTCCCAAAAAAACCCAATTATTATCTATCTTCAAGAACTTTGAGCAAGCAAGCAACAGGAGGGAAGGATTGGGAGCATGTGAGTAACAGTCACAAGTTCATGCAGCTATTCAGGTTCTAGTACTGCTCCAAATGAAGTCAACAGCAAAACCTCTAACTTCTGTGGGAAGAGAATCAAGCTGTTGCTAGTCTGATGTCATGTAGGAGTTTCAGGGATAGATGTGGGAGGGCAGTGGGAAAGAGAGAGGGTTTTTTTTTCTGGCATCTGCAAAATTGCTGACATCTGCTGCCTGATCTGTTGTTGCTACAAGTTCAGAAGTGAGTATTGAGGAGGGATATGGTAGTGACATTACAGGCTTAATCATATGTGGCGCTCTATTTACCAGGGGTGACATGAAACAAGACAGTTTCAACAGAAGATAGGAGAGGACCTAGCCATTTTGCTGGCTAGGGCAAAAAACATTTTGGCACTTACTATGCCCTGCTGAGCTAAAATCCACACAGAAGAGAAAGAAGGGGATGGGAGGAAAGAATGTGATTCACAAAATGCACTGCACTGAGGTGGAGAGCTGTCTGGGCTAGTCAATGGAAGATATCAAGAAGAGAGAGGCGTCCTAATGTCCTGAGCCTCAGGTCTCTCATCAAGGTACCCTATAATTGTACCCTGCAGCCTCTCTGTTAGCAATACATAGCTGGGACCACCTCTCGTGGAGTTACACAAGTTAGGCACCTATGTGATAATCTGGCAGCCATCTACCTTATTCCACACCAAACTACTGGAGGAGGAGGAGTAGGGGTGTGTTACCCACCTTACAACTTTTGCCAACTGGTTTGAACACCCACTTGCTACATGTGACCAGATTCAATTTGCTTCTCAGTCTGAGAGGGAGAAAAGCAGGAGATTTCTCTTTAGGTCCTCTCAGGAGTATGGTTTCAACTTTGAGCTGCATGATTGTCTGAGGTGGGACTCCACAACTTCCAGCTGTTGAAGCAGTTGCATAGCACACAAATACTTATAAAGTCATAGGAGAGGGGAAACTAGACACAGGAGCTCCTTCCTCTCAGATGGGTGCCCTAACCACAGGTGTTAGCATCAGTCTTTCTCTCCCATGCATGCACATGCATTGATTAAGTATTCATACACAGAGGACCAACTTCAGTAAGAGGAGGGAAATGAACCTGGGTTTCCTACATCCTAAGTGGGGGCTCTAGTCACTAGGCTAAAGGTTATAACTTGGGTACCACACCCTCCTGACAGATTTACCAAAGGATCTGATCCAGTAGATGGCTTTTAAACATGCCTACACTAATAGTCCCAACATGCTAGATAGCCAGAAGAGGACCTGTGAAAAAACAACAAAGAGTTGGTGTGGCACTTTAAGACTAACAGATTTATTTTTTGCATGAGCTTTCGTGGGAGAAGATCCCACTTCCTCAGATGCTTCGAAGATGGGTGAATTTACAGAAAGGAATGAAACTAAATGCAAGGGGGTGTAAAACATAGGATCAGGTCATAAAGTAACAGCAAATCAGAGCAGTTTACAGGCTCAAACCATGGGAAGCCTGAAGTCAAATTACCCTTTGTACTGGGAAAAGAATCCATAGACTGAATCGAGATTATGGATTCTTTTCCCATTATGAAGGGTAATTTGACTTCAGGCTTCCCATGGTTTGAGCCTGTAAACTGCTCTGATTTGCTGTTACTTTATGACCTGATCCTATGTTTTACACCCCCTTGCATTTAGTTTCATTCCTTTCTGTAAATTCACCCATCTTCGAAGCATCTGAGGAAGTGGGATCTTCCCCCACGAAAGCTCATGCAAAAAATAAATCTGTTAGTCTTAAAGTGCCACACAACTCCTTGTTGTTTTTTCACTGGACTAGACTAACACAGCTATCCCTTTTAAAATTGAGAAGAGGACCTATCATTCCCGAGTCTGCAGCTCATTCTGGGGCTTAGACAGGATGTAGGTATCTGGATTCACAGAGTGAGTTGACAAGAGCGTGCACACCCACAGGCAAAAACACCAGACAAACCCTCAGGTACTTAGGAAACATTTACCCAGGAAATTCAAGAGCCAAGTTAGTTTTGAAAGCTACAGGATTCAGCACACGTTTCAGGGACTGCTTTGGAGCCTGAAACTTGGACTTAGATATCTAAACCTCAGATCCATGCACCTAAGTCTGGCACAAAAGTACTTAAACTGGGCCTAACTTCTTACTCCCATTAGATTATGGAACTATTTATCTGAGTAAGGGTTTGAAGCATATACTCAGTTCTGCTATTACTTGAAGCCTATACTCAGTTTTGCTATTATTTGAATATGAATGTATAGGATTAAGTAAAAGGTACACCCATAAACCTGTTTTTGAGTAGTAAAAACAGGGAATTCCAGCATGTGTTCCATAAAATAGGACTGACGAAGTGTGTTTCTTCTCCCACAAAAACTCATGCGATAAATTCATTTGCTAGTCTTTAAAAATGCCACAGGACTCCTTATTTGTTTTGCTGAACTAGATTAACATGGCTACCCCTTTGGAGCTTGTTAAAAAGACAATTTGTTTAATCACATATGCACTTTTACACCACAAATGACCCTGGAAGCCTAGAAAAGCAGTTTAGAAGCATTGCTTTCTATATGTGCTACAATATATGTTGTATTTAACTGATTAAAACTTTCATTGTGGGAATAAAAGGCAGATATATTTGACTCATGAAATTGAATCAGTATATTTTGTGTTATGCAGTACTGAGAAAATAATTGCTACAGCAATGAAATAAAATTTTAAAATGCTATCTACCATGAGAATCTTTGACATCAGTTATTACTTCCTGTAAAAGGTAGTGGCTAGTCCTTGAAATTGTTTGGGCTGCACTCAGTGCAGGATCCAAGGAGGACAGAAGTGGTTCTACACTCCCTTTATGTCGGCTCACTCCAGGGAGTTACTCCACATTTAGAATATATCTGCACTTCAGCCTAGAAGTGTAATTCCTAGCTCAAGATAACATACCCACACTAGCTCTGACTGAGCAAGCATGCTAAAAATAAGAGTGTTCCTGAAGTGAGAGGAGATGCAAAAGCTGTGTGTCACTCTGAATACATACTTAGTGTCTCAGATGGATATGTCCTGGTGTAACATATTACAAAATTTGTCCCAAAGCTTTTATACTGAGTTAGTTCACAATGGTTTTAAAATCCATTATAAACTCTTGAGGGCATTATTATTTCATTATTAAAAGTTGGCAAGCTAGCTTTTAAAGAAAACAATGTCCTAAAATACTGAAATTTATTTTATTAAAAAAGCACTAATATGATTGAAACAAAAAACAATTAGTTACACATTCACCAGTGTAGAAAAATTCATTCATGATCAGGTCCTTGAAAACAAATCCAGTACATTCTTCTGGACAGAATTTGCAAATACCCAAAAAGGAAAACTCTTTAGGATAATCAATAATATGGATACCTATTCTAGAATATGCGGGGATTCCTAATAGGTTCCCTCCTTTATTCTCATTTTCCAATTCTCTTACGCACACGCACACTATAGTCCCTGCATTAGAAAAACCCATGCTTTGTACCTAAGTGTAAATACTGCTCACTCCAGAGTCGGGGAATATCATTCTGAAGTTGGTCAGCTAAGCTTCTTCGCTCTCCAAAACAGCCAGCCATGCTGCCCCATAGAAATATTCCAAGGCTTTTCCCACCCAGCCCAAAATAGATTTGGATAGCCACATGCTATGCTGTTGTTGACTTTCCTGTTTCCCCTTATCATTTTTTCACTGTTGTTTTATCACTTTAGTTTGGAGTTTCTAGAAGATGTCAGGGACAGACAGACATGCAGACTAAAATGCACAGGTACAGCATCAGCAGAGACAGTGAACATTTTTCAGCCATGCCCTAATAATGTGCTTAGGTATGAACTGGTTGACCCAACTGTATGAAGCACAATGACACTTAAGGATTAAATCAGAATTGAACCTGGTCTTTTTGGTAAACCAGTTAAGAAGTTGCTGACTTTGCAATGAGGACAGCTACCCGCTCAGATCAATGAAGGATCATGAGGAGTTGAAAACCTTTTCTCACCACCAGTCCAGACAATTAAAACTGGTCACCCTATGGTGAAAAGCTTAATGGGTTGGATTTTCAAAAATGCCTCAAGTAGTTAGAGACCCAACTTCCACTGATTTTCAGTGGGAACTGGGTAACTAACTCACAAGCTTTATGAAAACCCCACTCCATAACTGGGTTGATCAGTTGGCTAAGACACCAAATTGAGTTGTGTCTTACATTCTTGTGTTTGCTTCTCCTCCACCAAAAAAAGCAAGGAGTCTTGTGGCACTTAAAGACTAACAGATTTATTTATTGTATAATATTCATAAGGCTGTTGGGGAGAACCATGAGACAGGAAGATGAAAAATGCTCTGAACAGTAGGAGAGTTTGACACTTTTTCCTCAGGTCTTTCTTTTCTTCCTTCATAAGTAAAGGATTCCAAAACAAAAATGTGCCTTTGCAGCACAGTAGGTCGCAATAGCACTGACTTACCAAGCTACTTAGGCAACTCTGGAGGGAAGACAGCTTGTCAGTAGGACTACAGCCACCTCCCATTTACATTTTTCATATTTCCCTCTTCCCAGTCATCCAGACAACAGGCCACAGTATAGTTAATTCCTCATATCCTGGACCTTGTGAAGCATCTTTCTACAAGATTTATAAAACATAAACATAAAACACACAGTTCTCCGTATCTACTGATAACCTGAGGATAAAGAAATCCCTCAAATTGGGGTTGCATCACTAATTTCCAAGGCTTTACTTATTTATTATTTATGGTTCCTCCAGTCAAAATGCATAAGCAAACCTTATCTCCCACAAGCATAACCATTTTTCCCTCTACCCAACATGTAATCACCTCAGCTGAAGCTCTGCATTAAAAACACTTTATTTACTAATTAGTTCAGCAGTTACTTATTACATTGAAATTTAAATGTACTAATCAAATGTTTATTTTGTAATCATGTTACATTAATGCTAATTAGTGATGTATTTATTTCTTCATGGATTACATTTAAATTTAAATACTCTAGTCAAAAGTTAGACATTAGATTGCACCTAGGTAGTTAACAAGGTACTAATGTATTGGCTAATTTCAAATCTCATTACACGGAACAAGAATTTTGTGTGCATTAAACTAGGCCTAAAGATGCATTGTTTTTATAAAATATAAAGCATGAAGTGATTGGCCCTATTAATGTGATGGTAGATATTTCTTATACAGTGGCTAAAAGACTGGCAGTATAAAGCAAAGCTTTTTGCTTTGTTTTCCTAATCAGACATTTCTTGTGCTCTAATATAACTCATAATGAAGAGACTTTATTGTCAACGGAGGTGGCAGACATAATGGCCACCCTGCCCCCCACAACATAGCCCTCTAGACTATGGAGCTCACAGGGAGGAGTGTTAAGTATCTATCTTCCCTGATGGGTCTCATCTCCGGGCTATCCAGCTCAAGGGGAAGAGTGTTAAGGATCAATCTTCCCTGATGGGCCTCAATCTCCTGTGTGAGTTTCTTCCTCCCTAGCTTTGTGTCAACAAGAAGGGGGGTGAGTTCCTATCCCCCCTGAACAGTTTCTCAGCACCCCCGTCACCACTAAGGAGGGGTCATTGTCTGGGGTCCCAGTTTTATCATTGGTCCTGACCAGGATCTCACTCCTAATTGGCTATTTTTACTCTGGCTGTGCAAAATTCTATTTAAACCCCCTGTCTCAGCTGGCATGTTGTTCTCCCACCCTCGAATGCTAAAGGGCACGTCGCGACCCGGTCAGACTGATCCCCCAACTGAGACAGGGAGCACCTACCCACGAGACCTTTTTCTTTTTTTGGGATGTACACGGATTGCCAGCCGAACGATTAAGTGCTGAGATGCTGCAGCTGGTCTGCCTCCTCACTTTGGCTTCCACCGCGGTCCTGGGACAGGTATTATAAATCGATATAGGCCTACTACCTTCTCTTAATCATTCTACTTGGTACCATTTATATATAGTCTGTGATTGTAGTTTCTTCATCTGAGTTTTGTATAGTTTGTGTAGTTGTTATTATTTTCTCTGTACCCTGCATAATCTTTTCATGATATAGTTGTTTATGGTCTAGCATAGTTTTGTGTTGTTAATTTGCCAGGTGTTTTGTTAGTCATTTGTATTTTGCATCCTTCATACTGTATAATTGTTCATTACTCTGCTTCTGCTCTAAACTGCTGGCCCCAAACTTCCCCAGTGTACATGGGGGGAGTGTGGGGGTTTATTTTTCTCTCATCTGACTTTTTTCACTCTGCCGCCCACCCTTCTTGGCTAGCAAGGAGGAATGGCTTCCAGCCATTGGTAAATACGCATCGGGTGGGCTGGTCAGTGCCTATACCGATGTTGAGGCAGTAAAAGGCCAGAAAAGTCCTTGACTTATTATGGCCACCCTCTTGTAGGTCATTATTCCATACTGTTATTTAACCATAAGTACTTTTGTAGGTTGTAAGTGTTTTGCATAGACTCTCATACTTTATCCTGTTGTTTGGTTGGAGGTGTTTTACAGGTGCTTTATATAGACTTTCTTGCTCCACGCTGTTACTTGGTTATAAGTGCTTTGCATAGGTTTTTAGTTTTATCTTGTCATTTAGTTATAAGTGTTCATTTAGATCTTGCTTTATGCTGTTAGTTGGTTATAAGTGTCCTATATAGAATTTTGCTTCATATTGTTAGTTGATTACAAGTGTTTTTGCATAGATCTCCTGGTCTTACCCTGTTAAGTGGTTAAAGGTGTTTAAGGTGTCACTATAAAGGTAGCCTTTTTGTTTACTTGAACTGGTGTCCGTCTCATTGGTGGGTGTTGCTGGTCCATCCCAGTCACATCATGAACCCGGGGTTCAACATTTATAAACATTTTTTTCCTAATTCTAATCACTTGGAGCTTGTGATGGAGGAAAAAGCAGTAAAATTACACCATGCCCCCAGAGAACTGTCTCTGAAGGAATTTCCTAGGTACTTCATTATTAACTACTAAGACTGTTCATTTCTTGACACTGTGCATGAAAAGATGACAAGGTCCTTCCTGGTGAAGAGGAAGCTACAATATAAAGAGACAGACAACATATGTAAATACACAGTGTATGTCTTGATTCTGACCTCAATGGTACAACTCCACAGACTTGAACTGGAGTTAGCCGCATCAGTGTATAGCAAGACAATTATATTTAGTGTTCAAAGAGCTTAATCAGAACTAAGTCCAGCCCATACATCTAGTAAGACAAGGTCCCTAGCATGAAATGCATATGTCTTTATTGTAAGAGATGATTTAAAAAATAGATTTACCAAATAGTAGGATGAAGATGACGGAAAAGAAAAAAGTTAACAGCTTTAAAAGTCCAGTTTTTGATGATCTATTATATGTACAAATTGATGAGTCTGTTCCAATTATACTTAAATATATCTAAAATTCTTAGCTTTTCCTTATTTGGAATTACTTTTCTATTTCATGTATTATTTATTATGCTTATTAACAATCAAAGTCCTGCACATAGATTCTTCATTTCAGGGACAATGTCTTGCTTCATATATGTACAGTTCGTAGCAAAATCGGTCTGCAGGAGGGCTGGCTGAAGAAAACTATTCCATTTTGTGAAAATTCTGGTGTTTCAAAAATTTGTTGTAGTTCTAAAGCAGAATAGAAATAAGACCTATAGAGCTTTCTGGAGGGAAAAAGGCACAAAAGAGAGATCAACACTGATGATTAGGGTACTCACCTGGGTGCAAGAATCTAAGTGTCAAGTCCCTGCTTTGACCAAAACAGACCAGGAACTCAAGGCTTGGACCCCCACATCCCAAGACAGTGTCCTAACTACCAAATTCATGTATTTGCGCACACATACACATGAACACGTCATGTCTGCCCAATGTACACTCCACAAATCCTGCACCAGAGAAATATTTTTTCACAACAGATATGTCTGCATGAAAATTTTTAACTTGACAAAATGGCATTTTTGAAAGAAATGTATTGACCAACTCTAGTCCTCAATCCTTTGATTTGTTTAATTCTTTCTCCTACTGTAACTTATAGTCAGGGACTAGCCTAGGACACATTAACCCAAGGCGCATTGATCAAAATGATGACACAGAGGTAAAGTAACTTTAGTTCCTTTACGTCTTGAGATGTCAAAGTTCTAGACCTTAATCTTTGTATTTTATAATTTATCAAATTCAGGAATGTTTTTTTCTACCAGATATGAACATTAAAGAACATCATGAGGCATAGCTCTGAACTATCTGTCTAAAGGAAGTGACAAAGTATTTAGATCTACAGTCAATGTTAAATTTTTTCAGGAAGCATAGAAATTTTCTCCCCATGTATATCATCTTGATAACTTATGGGATTTATTTTAGGACATATGTTATACTTTGATGTCAGTGTGAGTCATAAGGTTCATTCACTTTTTAATAACTGTCAAGACTTCCACAATCATAGGCTCCAGTAGCAAGGATTTTATCATTGCCTACATCATCTTACAGAACTGTTAGGTAACATGTTGAAAAAATGATCAGACAAAACAATTTGACCTTCAAATATTTTATTTTCCTAAAGAACTGAAATAAGGCAAAACTATTGCCAAGTTCTCCTTGCCCTAATAACCTGTTCAAATACTGCATCATCCAGAGATATATAACTTGTGTTTTCATAAAACAAGTTGTCACCAGGCTTCATATTGGCTGCCAGAATATTTCATTTTACAGTAAATGGGGCCATAAATAGTCTCACCTCAGCCTTTTAAAGACTCTACTCTGAACTTTTGTCATCACTGAAGAAATAACACTTTGCATTTGTACAGTACTTTTCATCCCAAAGTGAGGTTTCAAGCTATATATAGGCAAGACTATTGAAATAGAGCCACCTCTGGGCAAAGGGGTTGAGTTAGCCAATACATAGCACAGCACACAACAGCTAAGGTAACTGGTCAATCAAGAATACCTGAATTAACTTCTATCTTTACCAAAAGTACTATGATATCTTTAATGTCCATACAAAACAGAGAAGAAATCAATTCTGAAAGATCCATATAAGCCATTCAAATGAATGTGGATATATAGCTAAATGGGTTACCCTATTCATAAACTTCTAATTTACAAAGGATTAAATAAATAATGATAAGTTATTTATAAGCATGCTATACACGTGTAGTACATGAATAGATAATACCTAGATCTTGTATGGCTTTTTTCATCCACAGAAAGGGCTTACAAAGCAAGGCTGTATCATTATACCCATTGTATAGCTGGTGAAATGGAGAGTTGAAATGACTTGCCCAAGGTCACCCAGTGATCACACTGGAAAGAGAGCCCTGACCTCTCAAATTTTAATTCAGTGCTCCATCTGCTAAGCTGCCAAACAATTATAAGCACATCACTAAAAAGTGTTACAGATTATTATAAACAAACTTTGTCTCTACTGGAATCTGTAACAACTGATAAGTGACTAACTCAAGTGTGGCCAAACTGTGGCTCAGGAGCCGCATGTGGCTCTTGAATGAAAAAGTGTGGCTCGCGGAAGAACGTCAGCAAATCAATGTAGCAGGTAAAAGTATATGGCTATATGCCTCAGTGCGGCTCTTGAAGATTTAATAATCAACTTGCGTGGCTCTTGAGTTCTATAAGTTTGGCCATCCCTGGACTGACTATTTAATAAATACCTATTAACATACCATGTTAACACTTTAAAAATTGGAACCTTACTATAAAACATGACCTATGAATATATAGAAATGGAATCAATTGCTTCTTCTCCTAAATTCAACATGAAATTAGTATAGAAATAGCAGAAAATAAAGGGCCACGTTCTATCCTAAATCTGCTATCCAGATCACCAGCAACAAGTGTGGTCTCTACAAGAGTCATGCTCCTAGGGACTATTGATACAACACAGATGAAAAGGAATTTGGTCGATTTGGCCAAGCAAGTGTCCTCAAGTCATGATTGAAGAATGCTATGGGACTGAAAAATTAATGTTTTAGAGAATTTTCCCCACAGAAGATTTGCAGTAACATGGCATTACATTGATATGAACAATGCAGGATTCTTGAGTGGTAAGAAGCTGGTTTCCTTCCTCTTCTGCATTTTCTCCTGGACCGTTGTATGTCAGGGGCTGACCTCTCTGTTTTATTGGCTTTACGCCATCTGGGAATTCTTCCTATTCTACAGGAAAATTCTAAGTCATTGGTCAAGTTCAGTATACAACCACTGAATCAGCTTGAGGGGCTATAACAAGACTGCTCTACCATCTTACTGATAAGAAATCTACAGTTTAAATTATTTATTGCACATAGATAAGCTTTTTCAGTGTAGTGGGAGGAAATATGGAAGGAAGGAAAAGAAAAGAAGTTTTAAAAATATCTGAGTTGTCCCTGTAGTTTCCCTCTGTTCTAGTCATAAACCACAGAGGGGAAGGATGGTTCAGTGGTTAGCACACTAGCCAATTACTTGGGAGATCTGTGTTTAATTCCCTCTTCTGCCACAGGCTTCCGGGGTAATTGTTGGGGGCAAGTCACTGAACCTGTCTGTGCCTCACTTTCCCATCTGTAAACCACGGTTCATAACACTGCCTGACTTCACAAATACATTAAAAGTTGTTCTGCTCTCAAACACTCCAGTAACGGCGTCCATGTAAGCTGCTAAGATAAACAGAACTGAACTGACTTCTGGAAGCAAATTTACCAGTCAACATGCTAATTGATAAAGGAACCAGCAAGCTTCAGCTGGCCAAAATGGAGGCCATGTCATATAAGAATGTAATTAACTATACAGAAGAATAAAACATTTCCCTCCCAAAAAAGTTTAAGAGAAGAGATGTAAGACTAGCTGGGAACTGTGTGTTCATTGGAAATATAAATGCTATGGTTTCACTTCTATGGAAGCATTCTCAACCCCACATACAGATGGATTTTGATGAGGGGGCAAGAAGAGGAAGTGGCATTTTAGTAGATATCTTGGAAATCCAGCCTATGCTATGCAGAAGCAATCCACATAGGTAAGAGGAACTACTTGTTTCAATGAAGTTGTCCCCTCTTCCCCTGCTTTTAGAAACATAGCTTGGTTTCCACAAAAGCTTCACCAGTAAAGCTGCTTTGGAGCAGCACGGCTCTCTCCCTGCTCAGCCCATGACCACCAGCTCCAGACTGCCCAGTGCAACAGAGGCTTTGCTTCATGCTACCTCTTCACCCCTAAGAGGACATTACATAACATTGACAAATAACCTGAACTCTGCCATGAGAACCAGCCAAAAAGCCAATAAATCAAGTCCCTCATTTCAGATCTCTAGTCACAATAAAATAAGAGCTTTATAAAGCATAAACACATAGACCAAATTCTCAGAGCCGTAGTCAATTAAGTCAATGAAATGGCAGCTGTAGTTAACACACCGGCAGCATAGCTATAAGGAAAGAAATAGAACTTTCTGAGTAGATGCTGTCTGCTCTAATAGGAGGAGCAGACACCACTGAAGATAGAAGGGAAAAATAATGAAGTCCAGTGAATGCTATGATTTGTGCACTACACTTTCTTTCTGATTGTCTGGAAACTATGATAGCTAATTAATGTTACCTTTCAGAAGACTGTCCTTAACCATGAACTTTTTTTCATTTGCTTTCAAGATAAGCTATATATATTTTCTTTGAATATAATATCCATTTATATATTCAACTGCTTTTCCTACGGGTATTCACTGATAAGCAGAAACAAAACAGATTAGCTAATTGACCTACTTACTAAACAACACCACATTTCTTTTCTATACCAATGTTTAGAGATGATTAGAAAAGATAAAATAACGCCTGCTGACCTTTTCTCCACAAAGGAGATTTGAACACTTACCCCCAGCCACATCCCAAATGAGTAGCAAAAATCTATTCTGATTACAATATTTTTCTTTTTTTCAACAGGTGTTAACATATATGTGACTTTTCATAAAAGAAATATTACATTGAATAATCATTGAGTCACCAACATCATTCTCTTTCAAAATGAGCTTGCCCTGTATATCAGAGATCTTTGATTACCAAAGAAGCATGTCATTCTTTCACTTCATTGGAGAAGGTTACCTTGCTTTCTTATCTACCAATTTATTTCCAATCAATCCGATTTGAGTCAGAACACATGAAGAGGTCACTTCTCATCAGTTTTGTCTTTCAACTTAAATACAGTACCCCCTACATTAAAACTTACCTTGAATTTGATAACCTTGATTTTAGTTCATTAAGAGTTAGCAATTCATCTACACATAAAACTGGTCTTTCAGGTCTCACATAATCCTAATACACATATTGTAAATAACTCCAAGGAGAAAAGAAAATAGCTGACCTTTAGGCCTACAATTCTCTTAATGATTAAGAGGTAGGAGTGAGAAGGAACAATCAGGGCTCAGCTTTAGGCCACCTGGAGGGAGAACAAAGGCTACATGAGCATAGCAGTGAGACAAGTGTAGCTGTATTTCTATTTCATCAAGAGAGCATCATGGCTGTAATTTTACTCTCATTCTATGAGAAAACCTAGAATAATTCCAGTGTAATTATCTGATAACCAGTGAAAGTCACACTGGCCAGGTGGGGCCTCCTGCTGATCCTAATGAAATTAATAGGACCAGGGCATTATTCTGCAAGCAGTGAATAAATTCCTAAAGTCTGTACTTCTTTCCAAGAGTTTTTTTTTTCACCATTCAGCACAAGTTATTATTAGGATTAATAAAAAATACCAAAAAGTATGTATGGAAGTTGCTTCCTGTGTAAAGGGAGCACAAACTTGCATGTTAGAAGGATTTGAACAATTGTTTGTGGGTAGAGAACTTTGTTTTTGTAACATCTTTCCTTGCCTATAGTTGTTTTTTGTTTTTTGTTTTTAAATAACATGATTTGTATCTTGGTTTTAAGATTAGTCAAGTAAAACATAAGTAGTTATTAGGGACTCTGGCAGCTGCTCCTATGCAAGGTCTGGAACTTCTCTTGACAAGCAGTTTTCATTTCTAGCATGGGTAAAGAGTTCAGCAGGGGCAGATATATAAGAAGTGCAGTTGCACTGCCTTACCTGAGAAGGTTCAGGGTAACTGCTTTCTCAAATTCTCTTTATTCAGGGTGGATTTTCCTACCATCCCACTGCCATACCCAAGTCTCTTTCTGGGTACAATTTTATTCTTTGAACATTAAATTCAAGCATAACAACACAATTCCACTGCCTATCCTGGGCTTGAGCTTCCAAAGGTCCTTCCCATTATCTCACTGAAAGCTAAAAGGAGGATATATGCTTCATTGAATCCATTTGCTTTAGAACTTACTTGAGGAGCCACATGAATCTCACCTATAGCTGAGCTCTCTCAGCTCTTTATAAAATAAATGCCTGACTGCTTCCAGCTATGGCTGAGCTCTCTCAGCTCTTTGTAAAACAAATACCTGCCTGCTTCCCACATGGCTAGGGTTACCAGATGTCAGGCAAAAGGAGGACATGTCCTCCTTCTTACCTTCACATCCTCCATCCGGCAGGCATTTTAAGAATACAAGATTTTGTCCAGCTTTTTACTTACAGGGGTTAAAGTATGTTGGAACACCGCAGAACATGTTACTTTTAGGGGAAAGTGTCCCAGCACCCTCTAAAAACAGAAGAATATTACATTAATACTACATTTTCTCCATGTGTCCTCCTTTTCATACTTCCCTGTCCCGCTTTCCATGCTTTGGTATCTGGTAACCCTACACATGGGTCTGATGAATGAACCAGTCTGGCTGGCCCAAGACACCTGGTCCTTTTAAGCTGTTCTGTGACAAACTAGAATTGTTAGCTGACAAAAGTAACGTCTTTGGACCTAATCCTACTCCTGCTGAATTTAATGGAAATTTTACACTTAAATAGATGTAGTATGAATCTTAAGTGGAACAGATCAGGAGTGCCCCTGGTCCAGGAAAAGACCTGGGGCTTGGGTGCCAGGACTCAGGGCTCGATCACTGTATGCACACCACCACTGCAGCCACCACCGCAGCAAACCCAGGGCTCCAGTTCTGGGACTTGGGGCTCAAGCCGCATAAGCCCAGCACCAGTGATGCCCCTGGAACAAATTCAGGCCCTTAATTTGTGTGGTAAAGAATGTTATGCCATATTAAATTTAAGACAACACTTGTATCATGGTACAGAAACAGTGATAAATTCCAAATTAACTATTATCATTGAACCTCCTCCTTCTTTCCTCAAAACTACCGTAACATCATAACAATGTTTCTAACCTCTATTCCCTGGTGCTCACTCTGTGTGCCAGTCTTCTGCATCTCCTATTATGACATATCTGTTTAGTGTCCTGTCAGCTGAGTGTGGCAGTGGAGTCACAACACACATCTCCTTCATCCCTCAGATTATGTAATTAATTCTTTTGTTGTTGTTATTGTAGTAACATTAGCTCATGTATTGTTTATTGATTTTGCATGTAACTCTTTCACGGGCTATACTCTCATGTCAAGCAATGTGCTAATACTTGGTATATCCCCTGAAATATGAACCCAGGCATATCAGGTTTATTTTTGTGATATTAATTTTCTTTTTATGGAAGTCCTCGTTATCAGAGAGATTTCATTTTCCTACTGCTCAGGACGCCTGTTTAAAATGAATATCACCACCAAATTAAGGTATTTTTGTCCAGATACTTGGCCCCTTTGGGTTTGAATACTTGAAAATCAACTACAAGAAATGGTAATTATATTCTGTGAAAAGAATAGCTCCAAAGCAGGCTACCATTCTAAGCATCATATAAATAGTGCCTTACTACAGGATTAACACAAATTAGAACAACCCCCTATACCAGAACTGAAGTCCTTAATCTCTCACATCTTTAAAGTAATATTTTTGGAAACAATAAAAAGTGATTCAATGTTTCTGGCTTCTAGAAAAGGTACTTCAGAATTAAAATTTGGGGACAGATATGGGCATAATCAAAATGGGCAGGAAGGCAAAAAATTATGTCTCTCATTCACCATTTTATTACTCCAATCCAGTTTTATAGTAGCGAAATGAAGATGGACTAATTTTAGGTCCATTTATAATTCAAGAATTAACCTTTATATGGATGGATAACCAAATTTCATAGTTGAGCAGGGAGGAAAAGGTCACGTTTAGGTTTCATACCCATTCATCACTGTAGAATACGAGTGCTTCATGCCCTATGCCTATGTGGGCTCTGATTCAGCAAAGCATTTAAACATTAAGTCAGTGGTTAAAGATGAGTGCAAGCTTAGGTGCTTTGCTGAAATCAGGGAATACATGGGCATACAGCAAGAGACACGGACTCCACAGTGATGAATGTGTTATGAAACCTAAACAGGGGATGAAGAGAAAAGACTTAGATTTAATGCTTGATTGTGAAGTGCTATGAAGCTTAGGCTCTATATGCCATCAAAGAGTTAGAAGGGGGCACTTTTGATTATTTCTGCAAAATTAAAAAAGCCTTGTAAATTCAAGGGATATGTCATAGTAAGGAAATCTGCCAAAATTCAGCAAGATCTCTTATTCCTATCTCATTAATGAAATCTTATGATTAATAGCAGATTGTGAAGAAAGTAGAAGAATGAACAAAATCAAAATACTAAAGTAAATTCAATGCATACTAGAATTCTGCAAATCCTGATGGACAGAGCACCACATGAAGCTTGTAATCTCAACCCTGAAAATTTAGGTCAGAATAGCAAGCAATAAAGCCAAGCCCAGCAGAGATGAACCCCAGCCACAAATTTTTGGCTTTAAATCAGAACTACCCCAAAATCTAAGTGAGATTATATCCATCACTTCAGTTCATGCCTAATAGTAGAACCAACCTTCAAATTTCACCTCAGGAGCCCTAGCTGCTATGGATGAAGTCGTGTATATTTTGGCTGTTGTACTAAGTAGAATCAGCTTGCAGTAGAAAATGCCGTTTGCTTATCCCAGCTGTACTATGTGTGGTAAGTCCACATCCTGCCTCCACCTCCACATATGCCATTTTAGGGGAGATGTAGAAGACAGTATAAAGCAGCTCTCAGAAGGTAATGTCTAAACTGTGATAACTCATCCAGGGTTGGCCAGCGTCATCTGTCTTGGGCTCACCAGCTATTAAATTATCATGTAAGTGTCCTAGCTCACATAAAAGGCCAGGTTCAGGGAACCTCCCCCATTAAAGTTGCTCATCAAGCCATCACCGTACCCCTTCCTAGCCAGGTCTGAAAATCCTCTCTAGCAAATAAGTGCCGACATTTTTGTTTTGCCCGTGGGTGCCCTGCCCTGGCTTCCCATCCTCAAACTGCATCATGCAGGGGCAGGTCACAGGCTGTGCTAGGCAAGGAGCCCTACCCAAGTAACTCCAATCCTGCCCCTGCTGCTAAGGCAGGGAGAGATGGAAATCAGGCCTGCCAGGGAGAGGCAGGAGGTGGCAGGCTGTGCTGGGACATAAGCCCACCTTCCAGCCCAGCATTCCTGATCCAGCCCCCACCACCGGGACTGCAGGGGTATGAGGGGTCTCATAGACTCTAAGGTCAGAAAAGACCACACCAGTCTGATCATCTAGTCTGACCTCCTGCACAATGCAGGCAACCACTCCAGCAATAAGCCTTTAACCCTTGACTGAGTTATTTACCTCCTCAAATCATGATTTAAGGACTCTAAGATACAGAGAATTCACCAGTAGGTGAGCCATGTCCCGTGCTACAGAGGAAGGCAAAAATCCCATGGAGTGGTACGGCAGAAGTTACCAGGCTGTGGCTCAGGGCGCCCAGTTTCCCAGTCAGGGGCCCCAAACCACCCCATCGCCTCCCCAGACCTAGGCTAGCCAGGGTTCCTCTGAGACCTACCTGCTGCCTGGGGTCAGACAGACCATGGGTGGGAGCTGCCCTGCACACCTCACTGCCCGGGAAGGTACAAACAAGCTCAGGTAGAAGAGGGGAGGCACTGCAACCAGGGTGGCTCTAGCCCCCAGAAGAGCAGCAGGGGCTGGTAGCTTTGTATGCTTATGCCCAGCATAGCAACCAGGCTAACCCTAACCACTTAAACTGCTTTATTTTTTTGTTATGGGGGGGTAGGCATGGCTTAAGAGTTGGGCCTCCTTTCTTCTCCCTGGCTGGGTGCCACCCTGAGGGTGCCAAAAGCTGGAGTGAGGCCCCAGGAGCTCGGCCTTGCTGTATCAAGGGGGCATCCTCTCCCAGGGAAACAATTCACAGCTGAGAGAGTTAACCTGATTTAACAACAGGCAGATGGGGCAAGACAAACTGCAGCCACAGTCTGTGGGTGAAATAACTGATCATTGATTCTGCCATCACCCCAGTCACCCAAATCGAGCCGAGGGTGCTGAGCACCCACTGTTTTTTTTCTACAGGTGCTTGGTCCTCTGGGCACCACCAAAGTTGGCACCCATGGTTAGGGTCCCACCTCAGAATAGGGCAGACTGACCACCGTGGCTGTTAAAGGGCAGACTTCTCTGTCACAGTGCCGAGAGTGAAGCTGAGGAACCTCAAACTAGATGTAGGGTCATTCTCCGAGGCTCAAACACAATGGTCCTCAAATCCCAGGTCCCCTATGAGTAGGTGTGTGGCTCACTGTAAGTGCTTTGCCCAGCTCTAATGTGCACCTCTGGTTCTGTAAGGAGCTTGCTTGCTATCAATGTAGTGTGAGTGCAGTGTGCTATGAACAAGATGTTTGAAAAGGCAAAATTGATCTGGGATAAAATTTAGATTGGAATCCATCTGTTGTAACAGATGACACAATATAAATAAATATAATTAATTTTTTAGGTTCCACTTCTGAGAAAAATTTGCACACCTCTCTTCAGATAAGCCTATCATATACAAACAATTTATTTTTTAAAAAGCTTAAATTCATGCATTGAGATAGTACTCAGAGATTACCACTGGCTATCAAATTCCAGTCAGCAAAAATGAGAATTCTTTTACTAAATTGCAGTGTTATATATGAGCTACAGTGCCTATTATATTTCATTCAGCTACATTCCCAGCACTGAAATCAACTCAGTCAAATAACAGTGTGTCAGGTGGAGTGAGTCTCAAAGCTCTCTCCAGCTTTAGGCTCACTTCTCAGCTGTCAAAACATGAATTATCATGATCTCTGTCAGAATTATCATTTGAATCCATAGAAGCATTTGTCTGCTTTCCACAGGAATTTCATTATTACCAAGAAAACTAAGGTGAGGCAAGCTTGAGGAAGCACAGGTATGTACCCTACCAGCTCAAAAACTACACAAAGACCAGTAATTGTGAGTGACAAAACACATATGTAAGAAATTCAGCGCAAAGAGAAATCTGAACCTCACTTCGGTAGGCATTCTTCTCTTTTATTTATACTTTTTAATGAAAACTCTCTTCATTCACCAGACTCAGTTCTTGTGGTGTATTTTTTACTCAACTCATTGGCAATCATTTCATTAACATACAAAGAGCATGGCCTTCTAAGGTGTTAGTTTGGAGCCCTAGGGGTGGGAACTAAGCTACAGCATCAGTGCCTCTTATGGAAGAGCAATGATGCTGAGGTCAGTAAAGAATCACAGATGAGAAAGATGTATCAAAAGTTTGGGGTTGAAGTCTACTCCCCTCTCTGGCCCATAAGTCCTTGCTCTGGAAGATCTAAGCAGCCATATGCTGCACCTACCATTATCATCTCCTTCCTCTCCACACTAGGGCAGGCCTTCGATAATAAAAATTCAAAGGAGTAGACACAAAATTTCTGTCAAATAATTTTCCTTGAAGGAATAGAAAGGCAACAGAAAACACTAGATAAGACAGATATTAATATGTCTCTGACATGCACTGCTGGAAGGTGACACTTGGTATAAGATCCTAAAAAGAAAAGAATAAGCCATATTTCATTGCATTTCTTACAAATTCCTTTCGACTTGAGGAAGAACCAAACATAGTGTGTTCAGTTTAAAATGTTTCGTATGGTCTCAATTTTAGTCACTGAAGAATGAACTTACACAACTGATGTGTGAAGAAGGAACACATTTAGTGGACCACTTGAATTCCTAGAGTGGGCATAGCATGGATGACGTCCATGAAGTTTATGACAAAAGTGACCACGTTTATTGTGAGCATGCAGACACCACTCTTCTTTTTTTGCTAATAACTCTCAGCACCCCTGAAAGCAGTAGGTCACTTTACTGTGCACAAGGCAAGGCCTAGTCACCGTAAAGGAAGACATGGACTATTTATCATTTAGGTACACTCAAAATTGGTTTAGATATTTAAGTATAACTATTACCCCAAATGTCACTGTTCACAAAACTTGCATGGACAGATACCTATATATACAATTGCTGCAACATACTGCATTGTTTATGTTACATAAATATTGTATGTTTAAAGGTCTGTACTAAGAGGGGTCAGAAGGCAGTTTATAGAAAGTTATGATGGGAAAAGCAAGAAGTGACACGTAAAAGGGCAGTATTCTAGCAAAATAGCATGAAGGGGATCCAGGTACTCTTCATTTAATGCCAATTCTTACAAACATGGAATTATTCACTGTGTCAGCTCTGTTGAAGAAATACAGTCAGAGAGTAGGATTTGCTAGAAGTACTGAAGTTTTCATTTATTGATGTATAACAGGTATTGTGTATTTCTGATAAGCGTTACAAGTGCTAGAACTTGAAAAGAATTAACATTTAAAGAACATTTTCTTTTTTACAATTATTCTGTATATCACTGTGGTTTAAAAGACACTTTCTCTAAATTTCCTTTGTCTGGGGTATTGTGTAGTCCATGGTTACCATGAATTAGCAACAGATTCATGCTCCAGAATCCAGGTTTTTATTTAAAAATATGAAAGTTTTAAACACCTAATAATTGCTGGGAAAACCTTCCCAAAGGGAACCAAAATTGAACCGATGCAATAATGTCTGCCTGCGTTTGCAGACAGCCTAAAAAAACATTGTTTGGTGTTAATTTGAAATCTAATTCTGTAGCTTTCAATGTCAATACTATTAATAATTTCACTTCAAATTAAGCAGCTAGCTGTAGTGTTTATCCCCAAAACTCAACTACCTGCTACTCCTTACTTATTGCCAAAAGCCTTAATTACCCCTTGGCCAGATGTCAAAGCCTCCAGCTCCTTTTGACATTTAATAATTCAATTATTCATTTTCAATATTGAAATCTATGACATATTGATGATACCTATGTTGATGTCATTCATTTTAACTAAGGGCTCCTTTACTTCATCTATTACATATTTTCATATTTAATTCACTGGCAGGCTCCATTTCTTTAATCTATCTGGAGCTGCCATATCATCTGTTGTCCGCTACTCTGGGAAACTGTAGAAACCAGAGTTGCAGAGGTTCAGTTCAGTTCAGTTCAGTTTCTTATGTAGGATAAAATCTTGCTTCTATCTTGTACTTGTAACAATGAAAAGTCTTTTCAGGTTTGTAATGTGCTTTTCTAAGCTTCTAAACTAGCGCTCAGGAATAATTTTCCCTCGCACTATTTGAAATAAGATTTCCTGAAACCCATGAATAAATAGGTCCCTGAACTCAATATTAAGTTGGTAGTGATGTGAATTTTGCACAAATTTGAAGTATAAGAAAATATTCCCATAATATAGGCATTCAGTGATAGGCATTCTACCCCATAGCTTTAATCGGCATTATTAGCTTAAATTCATCTCTTACTAATTCGGGGAATCAAGTGTGATCTATTTTTGCTTGACCCAAACTGAATTTAGAGATTATTAGGTTCTTTGTTAAAGTTATTAAATTTATTTCAGTTAATATTAGTTAAGTGAGGGTGAAGGTGAAAGAGTTACATCCCTTATAGACATTAACTTCTCCCCCCTAACAGTAAAGGCTACTGCTAATGAAACCTTAAATTACTGATGCAGTCTGCAGATCTCTTAGAAAAATACATACAAGCTGATCTTCATTGTCCACATGCACCACACAAAATCACCATCATCCTGTGATGCAATAGTAACCATGGTGCCTCAGAGCCTCACACAAAACAGATGTTAAAGGGAACAGCAATTCTGGATTTAAAGTCCTCATCAAAAAAAAAATGAGAGGCACAATTTACTACACATTATTACAGTTTGACAATATGGCTCCACAATTCAGATTACGGGGGTATGATCTGTCATACACATTACAAGGACAAATTTAACACAAACTAGCTATCTTTTAGTTTGCTCCTACAGCATCCAGACAAGAGATGACACACACTCGCACATGGTGCAGTTCATACCCTTGTAGCTTGAAATGTGCGGCCATGTACACAACCTCAGATTTAAAAGGTCCAGGAAAAACTCACTGTACAATTCAAGCTCTAATATTTTTATTCTCATTGAATCAGAGATGATGAATAAACTGGGGCTGTAAAAAATGACTTATGATGTGCTGTGTTTTTAAGTAGTTTGAACATGCATTCCTACTATCCTGGACTTCTCAGAAGTGACTTATGTTTGGACAAGCACTCTGAAAACAAATTACATTTTAAACTCAAACATGTACCCATCAGAGTTCTTCTGTGTACCAAGAAATATAACCTATTTGAAAACCTTTGCAAGAATAAATGGATCAAAAAAGTCACACAGAATAAGAAAATACTTCTCAGACCCTGAAAGTACTTATCTTCAACTCTTCTAAAAGAATAAACATTACCAGTGAGGTCAGTTGCACCTACTTACAAGAGACACAGAAAAATTATTCTTAACTTTTTCCACACCATGAGTCCATGTTACAATAGAAAACACTTCAGTTTAGCCATAAATAAAAGGTAGGATTTTCACAGCTCCAGTGAGAGGCTGTGACAAAGGACAAAGTATTGCCAGCCTTAAATTTTCATGAATTATGAGTCAGGCACAAAGTACCATGAAATTGGCTTAAAATTGGATTTTTTCAAAAAATAAAATATAACATTGTGTTCCAGGTATTTTGTTCCTAGTTCCTGAAACTCTAGGGTATCTGTGAGCCATATTCCAAGTATTTCATCATAACCATGAGGAATTTTTTTTATTTTTAAAGTAAGACTTGTATGTGATCCTATGACTCCAGGAGTTGTGGCTTTAATGAGAAACAGCCGGAAGGTGGCGATGATGTACCATTATGACCTTTTAAACCATTTTTGGAACACACCGTCAGCCTATAGCATAAATTTAAAAAGTTAAAAGAGATGAAGTTAAAAGCAAGTCAACTATCCTTAGAACTAGTCCTCCCTCCGCCCCATGCTCTCCACAGATAATCATTTTCATTTTCTCTCCTTTTCAGGATCCACCAACTATGCTATATAGCTAACATGAACATAGAGGAATATGAAAGTGGTATAAAGGTTAAAAGATCTGTCATTTTGGAATGAGGACATGTCCAATCCCCCAGTCAGTCAGTTATCTGGAAGCTGAAGACCTACAGCAAATTCTGGATTCAATTTGTCTTTCACAGACACATCTTTAAAATAAATGAGTATGGTTTGGGACCACATTCAGAGAGAATGTGTAAAGTGGTGTAAATTAGACTCATGGGGACTGATCTGCGGCACAAAACAGGCAGATAGCTGCTGAGATATGTCACTAATGTAATGAGTGTTCCACCCTGCACTCTCCGGTGTAGGAAATGTGAACAAGGAAAAGGGTAGTGCTGGAGCACATCTATGCTCCTGCTGTTCTTGGATCAGTTGGGATTGGGACACATAACTATGCCCCAACAAATAGTCATGTAATGTAATATATCTATGGGAAATATGCTATTTGCATGGTTCACTGATATCCCATCAGCACTACCATTCACAAGACTGCCTGAAAAATATTTTAAAAATTTGGGTTTGAACATTTAGTGCCTAAATCTCTCTGCATCTGAGAAGTTTGTGAATATTTGCCAATCATTTTCTTGTACCTTTAGTAAAACAATGCCCACGCACAATAATTCTGACAAGTTAGTATTGGTGACCTTATAGGAGCTATTGCTGATTTTCTTCCTTTTGCCAGATGACTTTATGTTCCATTTATAACTGCACTGACACCTACCCATATAAATACAAATATGTTGATCTATTCTGGAAAAAATAACTTGGATGTGGAAACTTTTGTTAATATTTATCTTCAGATTGTTGATACAAGTTAGGGAGATGTAAAAATAAACTCCTGAATGCCAGATGGCCACAATTCATCTTTTTCCAAATAGTGATTGACTGCAAGGACTCTCATTTAACAAAGTTTATACAGTTTCCCCTTGAAATAAATCTTTAAATAATAGTTTCCCCTGCTGAATCATCTTCCATCCTAGATCTCAAGCCTTTTTATGAACATTAAGACTCAAAACATTCCTTTAAGGTGCCTCTTGCCTGTCATAAATTTAAGTTCTAAGGCAACTATTATTTTGATGTCTAAGCTCTAGTATCAAAGGTAGACATACCTTGTTTTACACACAGGGAATATGAAGAACTGAGATTAAAGTCAAAGTGTTCTAGAGCCCAATAAATTTTTATATAGCTCTGAGAAACCTGGGTGATTCAAACAATGTACTGAAGGGCCCCCAATTAGGACATGCTTTTAATTGACTTGCCTAAAGCCTCAGTAAGTCTTTAGCAGAAGGCAAATAGAGCTGAAACCTCCTGTCTTCTAACAATTGTACTTGATTTCAGGTGAATCTGCTCCGTTTTCTGTGGATCCTAATGGAGAGTTTCTGGAAACAACAAATACCAGTAAAGGGGCTGCAGCTGCACAAGGTACCTGTACTTGTCAATCTCACTCTGCCAGAGAGCCCAACCAGTGCATCTTGAAATGTGAGCACAGTCAGACCATCCTCCTCCAGTAGTGCTGTATGGAGCTCCATACACCAACTGAGGCTCACTGGCTCTGTGTAGGCAACACGGTAATGAAATACCATACTCCGTACCGTGGATTAAATTCACTAATGTGACAAGTACACTACAGCTTCTCCCTTCCCTCATGTTAGTATGGATTTTTTGAACAATACAGCAGTGCTTCCTTCCTTTAGGAATTAAAAGTTACCATGAAAAGTCAGCTATGTTTGTGTAAGCGATCCACAGAGTTAAAAGGGACCACAAGCGTCATCTAATCTAACCCTCTACCAAGATGCAGCATCCGCTATGCCTATACCATCCAAGACAGATGGCTATTCAGCCTCCTCTTGAAAACCACCAGTAAAGTAGCTTCCACAACTTCCCAAGGCAGTCTGTTCCATTGTCCTACCATTTTCATGGTTAGGAAGTTTTTTTTTCCTGCAATTTAATATAAATATAGTGCACTCATCCAACACAGTAAATCTAGTGTACTGCATGACTCTGGCACGGAACACAAGTCATGAAGAACAGTTCTCTGAGCTCTGTTATGCTTTACGGCAGCCAACAGAGGTGGCTTTCAGGGTAGGCAAGGCAGGTGGTAGCCTAGGGCCCCCAGCTGTGGGGGCCCTACCACCCCTTTGGTGAGTTCAGGGGAGCCGCGCCACTCAGCTCCCTCCTTTAAGTTAAGAAAAGCAGCCTCCGCTGCGTGCCTGTGGGCTTGCCCCACCTGCAGGGAGGAACAGCCAGCCCAGGGGCAGGGCTTCCCTTTCCCACCCCTCCCCTGGGCCAGCTGTTCCACTCTATAGACGGGGAGGTCTGGCCCAGAGGCGGGGCAGAAGGGCAGAGCCCAGCCTCTCGGCTGGCTTGCTCCACCCCCCCTCCCATCCAACCCCGCCCCCGATCAATCGGCAAAATTTTCCAGGAGCAACCTTTCCCTTGCTGGGGAGGGGGAATGGGTCAGGCCTGCCCTGGCCTGCTTGGGGCTTCTGCTGCTCCACTCTGAAGGAGAGACTGGGATCAGACTGCACTGGACAGCAAGGCAGCCCCACAGCAAGCGGGCACCTATCACCATATGCCTCTGATCCCTACTTCCCCAGGGTCCCAGGTAAGTGTGAGGGCCCCATCCCCTAGACCTGTGGGGTAGGGGACAGGAGGGGAAGTATTCTACCCAAGACTTGAAATTAGGGGCAGTGCAGGGGAAGATGGAGGGGAGTGCTCACTAAATTGGTATAACACTGTTACTACATCGGTGGGGGGGTGTTGGGAAGTTCTGAGGGTTGTAGGAGGGGTGTTATGGAAATTCCTGCAGGGGGTTTGGTGAGCTGAGCTGGGTCTGCACTGAAGGGAGGGAAAGAGGATGGGTGTTAGGGAGCAGCCAGGGCTGCTGCAGGCTGGGAAAGGGGATGGGCATTGGGAGCCAGGGTAGCTGAAGACCTGGATTTAACTTCCAGCTCTGCTACCTCTCCTGTGTCTTTGGGCAACTCATTTAGTCACTCTGTGCCTCAGTTCCCCAGCCATCTGTTACTGAATAGTGAGAATAGAAGCACTGCCCTGCCTCAGAGGGCTGGGTGAGAATAAATGCATCAAGGAATGTGAGGTGCTCAAAATACTACAGTGATGGGGGGCCACAGAAGCTAAGAGACAGATCTAGACCCACCATGTCACAGTTCCCAGGGGTGGCGGGCGGAGGCAGTCTTGCCAGGGCTGTAAGGAAGGAGATTGGGGCTGGCATTCGGGCCAAGTAGGTGGAGGGCAGACATAATGAGAAAGAATGCTAATACTAAAAAAACAGGTGTGGTGATGTGCTGAATGCTGGAAACATTAGGTGTTAAGTATCTAGTGAAATGCAGTCAATTGCCATAGCTGAGGCTAAGTAATGGAAACATGCACACTTCTTCCACTGATGACCAGCTATTAATGGGACTCACAACACAGATTGATCATTTGTTCTTTTCTTCCACTCTGGCAGTGGGCTACCAGGGGTCTTTGGTGCCTGGGGGCCAACTCTACATCCCCCACACACGGGGCAGGAGGTGTCTTGGTAACACCTCCAAGCTGCCCTGAGGAGGGGGGTATGTATCTGTGGGGCAGGGGAAGATGGGTGGATATACAGGCTTTACTCACTCTCTCCCTCCCCCCCCTCCCTCCCCTGCTCTTACCCTGTGCATGGTGTTCACTGCTCAGGAAGCCTGAGGCATGTGAACTTTCCAGGGCAAGGCCAGTTTTGTTATGTATTTTTTTTAATGCGAAGTCATGTTTGAGGATTCAGTAGATGTTTTCCCCTCTCTTCCCTGGGCAGCAGTGGCTCGCTATTTCAGATATTGAGGGAGAGAGGGTGGTCTCAGCCCCCAGCTCTCCTCTTCTCCCCAGCTTCTTCAGGGCTGGAAGCAGTTTCAGCCTTGAAGCAGGAAATGTGGAAACCACCACATGAGCATGTTCTCTTCAGCAGCCCATAGCTCAGTGGTTCCCAAAATTTGCTTTGCCATGGCACACTTTGTTACCTTTAATTAATTTGAGGCACACCACCATATAGTTTCCAAATAAACTCATAAATATTCATGAGCTAATGAGTCAATCCAGAGCTCTTTGAGTAGTTTTTCAAAAAATTTTGTGGCACACTGGTTGGGAAACACTGCCATAGCTCACACTCCCCTCACCCTCAGTTCTAGGAGTCCCCCTGACTCCCACTCTCCCTTTCTCATGACATCCCCCCTCAGCCTGGTAGGTCAGGGAATTTGCAAGTCCTGACGGCGCCTAAGTTGGGGTGACTGAGCTGCAGGGCCAGGGAAGAGGAGAACATGTGGGGTTGGGGGGGCTCCAAAGGACGTAAGTAGGGGGGCTTATGCTACAGAGCTCTTGTTAAGTTCCAAAGGGGCAGCCGTGTTAGTCTAGTAAAGCAAAAAGAGCAAGGAGTCTGATTTGCTGTTGCAGGATGACCTGATCCCATGTCTTACACTCCCCTGCAATTATTTTCATCCAGTTCTGTATGTTCTCCCTTTTCAAAGCATCTGAAGAAGTGGGATATTCTCCCATGGAAGCTCACGTGATAAATAAATCTGTTAGTCTTTAAGTGCCACAAGTCTCCTTGCTTTTTTTTAGAGCTCTTGTTATTTCTCTTCATCTCCAGGCAGCAGTTTCCACTGCATGCTGTACCAAAAGCAGTAACAGGAGAGCTGAGCTAGAGCTGTAAGGAGGCCTGCCCCTTATCCCTGACTTCTTAACAGCTAAAAAACCAAGGAGTCGTGTGGCACTTTAAGACACTGCTGATGGTGGGAGTATCATTTTCAGCCTCACTGTCCAGCCTCTGAAGCTGCAGCCAGAAACTAAATTGGGGGGCACAGCAGCCCTCAACTCAGCAGGTTACATCTATTCTAGCCCTTAGCCTGCACCCCTATAAGCCCCAAGAGTCCCTGTGACTGGCTCCCTTCCCTCCACCCTCCCTTCCTATAACCATGCAGTTCTGAGAGAAAGGGGATCCCCTTTGTGAATTTCCAGCAAGGTAAATTAGGGAACTTGGAAACCCTCACTGCAGCTGGACTGGGGGTGGGTCCCTTATGCTCAGCTCTAGAGGGACAAAAGAGGGGGTCACAGTTCTCAGCCTTGCCCTTCCTCCCCCTCTCCTTCACTTCTGGAGGCAGCTTTTATTTCCTAGTTCATGATACTACTAGCCCTTGAACAACATTTGTGATATTGGAGAATTTGCATTCTGGAATGGTTTCTGCTAACTTGGAAGAATTCTTTTTTACTCAGATGGGTTGACATTTTATGAAATTTGATTTTGTTGTTATTGTGGTTTTTCCATGAAATTTTATATGTGGGAAAAGTGGTTGCTCTGATGCTGTGCCATTGTGATCAGCTGTGACACTCATTTCATTTTCAGGATTGTATTGTGAGGTTTAACCAGAAAGAGATTATTAATAATAAAGAATAAGGATGAGTGGATGGGGGCTTCAATGGCACATGAGTTGGGTAATAGAAGGAAGTACATGACAGGTGCTGAAAAAAGGGGGAAAAAAAGTTGGTTGTTGGCTAGGCAATATGAAAGCAGTCCAGTTCACTGTCCAAAGTCTTAAAGTGAACAAAAATGCTATGCCTTTTATTATGTGAGTTTAGTTCCTATGGGGGCCCCATGGTAGGCGTTTGCCTAGGGCCCGAGAAAACCTAAAGCCACCTCTGGCAGTCAAATATTCCTTTCTTCCTTAAAAGTAACCACAGACCACCAGAAGTACAAATTCAGCAGTCACTTGCCTTCATCCAAACTCACACCCCATTGTACAACACTCTCTTTCTCTCTCTCAATATTGAGGATAAGCATTCTAACAATCTCACAGGTCCTGGTTGGGCATCACTCTCGTAAAGTACATGAGCGTTAGTCACATCCCAATTCTAAACCAGAAAAGAAAAACCAGCATGAATTAAAGTTTGTTCTTAGTTACATCTCTGTAAATCCACTAGTTTTAATCTATTTCAGTTGAGTTACTCTGGAACTACTTCTTGTGATTGGCCTATTGGCTTTACAGGGGCAGGAGGAAGTTTGCTTGAGGGTAGAATTAAGTGCCACATTTTATTTTGGCATGATGTATTTCACACTGTGCCATCCAAATAACTGCTGAAGGAGGAGAATTAACAGTTTGTATTTAGTAGTATGTTTAGACCTTTTCTATGAGAAACTGGGCCTTCCCCCCCCTCAAGAGACCCCTCTCACACTTATATCCTAAAAGGAAAAATAGTTAGTTGCCTTTTTGTGTGTGTTCATTTGCTTGTTTTTAGTGCATTCAACTATTTCTCAAATTGTCTTGCTAATTTATTAGGTTAACAACAACCTGAGTAATAAGGTCATTGTTGTTCACTTTGTTTACTGTATAAGCCATAAAGCTTTGTCTGAAACAGAGTAGATAGTTAAGAAATGTTTGCATCAAGCTTTGATTTATAGAACATTCAATGCAGTTTTCACAAATTGTTTCATGAGTAAAAGTAAGTGTTACAATAATGAGTGACAATAATAGACACAATATTATCTTTTTAAAATAGGAGCAAAATACAAACAACTACAGAAAACAGTAACATGAGAACCTCTTTTGACTTACAAGCCACTACAGAACTCTCTTGGGCCACATTCTACCTTGATTTTATACAGCATGTGTGAAAGGTTGTGTGAAAGGCAAGGCAGAAGTCTAACTTAAAGGCAAGGCCAGATTCTTGTTACTGAACTCACTCAGTTACTGGACTTCAAGGAAACTCAGGAACTGCTTCCTATTCCCTCTGCTCCTTTAACGTATCTGGGAACAGAAGAATGGAGTGATGAAAAGGATAAGGAGATAGCTTGGGAGAGGAGGGCTGAGCTATCAATCAGTCATAAAAGAAGCATGGCAGTGGGTATGCAAACTCTGTGCTTTTCCTGGGGTGGGTTGGCTCTGAATACCCCCTCCCACTCTGTACCTACAAGATACAACTAGCCCTAAACTAATTTACACAATACAGATGAAATGACAATACCATCAAAAGGGACTCCAAAATCCAGAATCCAAGATGTATTAGCTAATGGCAAATGAAAGACTTTTCTTGTTTTCTGATATTGTCACCGTTTATTTGCAGCCTTCTCCAGGGAGATGATATTCCAACCCTTTCATGTCTAATCAAATAAGCACATATTGCAGTCAGGCATTCATTCTCACTCACTAACATACACACCACTATCTTCGGTGCACCTCCTGCCCCTCCCATCCTGAGGACATTTTTCTTGCATCTCACGTATCAGAGGCAGCAGCAGGAGCCGCCAGAGGAGATACTCCTGGGGGCATACTCAGCAGCAGCAGGGACTGTTAGGGTAGGAGGAGATAGAAGCAGCCTCTGCCCTAAGCTGTGAAGTTTCCATTCCCCTGACACAGTCCTGCAGAACTCAACAGGGATGGGGGGGGGGAGTTTCAGACAGGAAAGGACCTGGTGGTCTGCTCAGAGGAACAATACAGAAGGAGTCTTTCAAGTTCTTATTCTAATGTAGAGGATAAAATGAAAGACAATGTCAGAGGATCTGTCCAGGTGCTGAAATATGAGAACCATCAGCATGGAAGCAATGAGCCATAGAACAAAAAGCAGAAACTGCATCAATCTAGTCAAGACTCAGAACACTTTCTGTAGTCCAAGTGAATACAAATACCCTACATTATAAAATTGATCAATAATGGCTCAGTTTTTCCAACCATATAGTACAGCACTTCCATTCAAACATTCATCATCCTGAACATGCTAAATTCCATAACCTATCCAAGGTACACACTGCTGGCTTCAGACAATAATCACAGTCAAGAAATCCTGCAACTTGTTTCTAAGGGAGGACTTCACTGGAAGCAATTGTCTGTCTTGTTTGTTAGGATCCATAAGGGAAATTTTAAGAATATTGTACTCTATATTGAGACATTTTCTGATCATTTTGCTGGAATTCCACAGATAATCTTGTATGCTGATATGCTCAATGGAGAAAAGTCTTTAATAACTGATAAAGATTACAGATGGAACTCAGCACTTTAATTTCACACTATGGCCAAGAGAAAACAACGTATTTCATCTTACTTTTCAAATTAGTCCTGAAACATAGTTAAGCATTTCACTGTGAATCAGAGAGCTCAACACAGTCCATCCTTCTCACTATACAGATCAGGGGTTACATTGTATCCTCCATATTCACCTGAGCTGGAGTCCAGATACAGTCTGTACAGCTATTTTTACCTAATCATCTCTAGTCAACTCAAAGACCTCAGAGGAGCCCATTCATCATATTAGGCTAGAACAAAAACAAAATGAAATTTAAAAAAAACCAACCACCTATTTACTATGGAGTAGCAGGACTTGATAGATCTGTGAAATGTATTACCTTTTTATTATAATCTATGATCTCCAAGATCCCTATAAAATTATAGTTATAATTATGATATAAAGGATATCCTGATTAGTTGAATTGAGGCAGAACAAGAGTGAAAAACTGCAAAATCCTAACTCAGCTTTCCTCAGTTTTAAGTGGGGTTTGTTTTTATAAATGCAGCAGTCTAGTAATCTTGCTTTTAATTAATGGATGTTTATTTATCAGACTTTTTGCAGTGAAGATTTTGTGATGGATAAGGTGATGCAGATTGCACCATGAACTTTCTCTCGGCATAGTACTTCTGCTAGATCAGGCAAAGATGGGGAAATTAATCTACAAGCTCATTTTTAGGAACTAACCTGCATTCTCTAAATACATCTCCCATCTATGAATAAACATCCCATCTCCAGAGCTCTAGGGGAAAAAAAAACCCACCACACTTTATTATATAAAACATGCAGTAAGATCCATAACACAAACCATGAAATGATGAGTTCTCTCATTTTCAAATGGATTCCAATTACTTGGATTGAAGCAAGCAGAGAAGATTGGCTAGGAGAGAGAAATTCCATTTGTGAGTACTGCTCCGCAGCAGGAAACTATTTGCAGAGGAAATTGCCATAAATGTAGTGAAATAACTCCAACATGAGAACTTTTCTACATTCAGCCTATAAAGATCCCTTATACTGACTATCCATATCATTACCATAATTAATATCTGTATATGCTATAGGCATCTAGCAACCTCCAATTTCCAGTAGGTGTCTACATTGATAAGAGTCTGTTTACAATATCACAGAACAACTGACACTTGTTTCTTGGCTTTCATGTCATAGAATCATAGAATCATAGGGTTGGAAGGGACCCCACGAGGTCATCTAGTCCAACCCCCTGCCAAAAAAAGCAGGACCACTCCCATTAGATCATCATGTCATAGGCTTGAGAAGTAGAAAGCAGCATCACTCAATCAAACTGTGGTTGCAAGACATACTGGGCTTTACAAAGGAATTTGTACATTTAATAGTGCCAACCACTCATATAACTTCAAGCTTTTGTCTTTAGGCTAGTGCTGGGGGGAGGGCCCTGGGGCCAGAGGCCATCCCTGGTCAGGCTGGTTGGCACCTGGGGGTGGCAGAGCTCACTGGCGCACACGGTGTGGCTTGTGGTACAGCCCCAGAGGACATACTGCACACCAGCTGGGCCCACCCCCAGAGCAGAGTGGCCAATCACGCTGGCCCATCCTGTCCCCAGGGGCGGACCGGCCAGCCCACGGGTGGACCAGAACTGCAAAGCCTGGCCTCTGCTCTGACCCACCATGCTTCCCCTCACCCAGTACCAGCAAGGAGGACAGCCCCTGAATTGTGGTGGTCCCCTGGGCACTGTTTCCATAGGCCCGTGCAGTAACCGGCCCCTGCATTCGTACTGCAGAATGATGTTTACAGTGCCTTGGCAACCTTCCTGCACCCCATTCTCTCCCTCCTCCCCTCCAAAAGCATTATTCCTAAACCAAACAGTGTTTTATATAACCAGAGAAGATACAAGCCATGAAGCTTTCACAAAGTTTACTAATGCAGTTTGTTAACCTAGAAAGTGATGGGCACCCTCAATAGAGAGAGGATTGTTCTCTTCATACAATCTTAAAATGATATGTATCTGGAGATGTTAACAATAGCCATTGGATTTGAAGATACTAACTCTTCCTATGTGTCAGAGATATTTTGTTTCAGTGCAGTAACCCACATGATGTGACTGGAGCTAAGAAAGTTCAGTGTCTTGGCAGCATGCATGCGTGTCAAACTCGCATTGCAGATGGATGGGCAATATTCCAGAGCCCAATTATATGGCTGGTTTAGTGATATTCAACTACAGTTACTTTAATGGAAGGTGAATGTAGCTACTATTTTTTGGTTTTATTTGACCATGTATATCATTGATCTAGTCACTTATAAATTGCATTCAATGCTTCCATTGTTATCTTACTGGTTATCTTCAGAACTTTTGCACAGTTGGTAAGAGAAAAACTTTCATAGTACTCAAAGCAGTATTTTCATGGTGCAATGTTGGAAAATTACATGTCCAATTTTGTGAGTAGTAATTTTGTATTTTCTTGTATAGTACACTAGAAATGTATCTTATAATCTCAGTATGCAGATGAATAAGCATTGCTGTTCATATAATTTGTTCCAAACATCTCATACTTGTCAGGCTAAGGTGAATTATAATAAATGAAAAGTGTATATTTTTGCTACATTTGCATTTAGTGCTCATTTGCTATACATGCCAGCATCACCCATCAAACCAACTAGGTGTTAATCAGTCTCAAAAAAACCCCAAACCTGGTGGGAGTCCTTCAATCAATTACTAACTCAGTAAATAATGAAAAGTAAAACATTTTCAAATGCTTTAGTTCAGCAACCCTCCCCCTCCAAAAAGGTTTTCTAGTTAATAGATACTCCCATAAAAACTAAATCCCTCATTCCAATACATGATGACAGATCAGTCACCAGTCCCATGACATTGTTTCTTCTTCCTGAATAGTTGACTCTGACTTTTAAATTGAAGAATAATGACAATTAGCAAATATTTTTGTTTGTGCATCAATGTGCTGACTTTGGACTTAAAACTAAAAAGCCTCTAGCACTGCACATTGAAGTCTCCCCTTTTCTGGTAATGCCTGGTCTAGACATCAGGGAGAAATCTACAGACAGACACAGTTGCCTTCAAATACCTTCCATCCCTCCAAGCAACCATGGCTATGAATTTTACCAGTTCCCACAGATGACAGGAAGTTCATTTTCAGAGCTATTATGCCAGTCACAAAAGAAGATTTGAAAGCAAATATATCATAGAAGCCAAAGTTGAATTAATGCACTGAGGCTGATGAAGTATAGTGGTGAAAAAAGCATTCAAAAAGCTTATCTCTGGGAATCATGGGAAAGCCTACTTTCAGCGAGAACCATGGGAAATGGCTAATTTCAGCATCATTGCATTAGGGGCATATAAATAATAGCTGGCATAAATTCCCTGCCAATATACAGTATAATGGTTTTAAAGTAGACTAAACAGTTAGCTGCAGCAGATTTTCCAAGAGCACACAAGGTTTCATGTCTGTGTGTCCTCACAAGACATTTTAAACTATGAATGACATAACTTGCTGCATTGAAAATAGATATTTCTTGGATGAGTAGATTCATTTTTGGGACTACAAAGCTGAGGTGAGTTGAGCACTGCATCTTTATACGTGTTGCCAGTTTGGATTAGGTAATTCCACATCCCACTCCACATCCATCATGTTTGTATATAGGTGGAAAGAACACTCACAAGATTTTTGAATGCTAATGTCCTGATCCTGCAAGGATCAGCTCACAGGAAGAGCCCAAGACAAGCCAAAGCATTTCATGCAGGATTTGTTCTGCATGGTTCTCTTTCCAGGACCATGGGCTAAGCTAGTGACAGTTATCTGTTAATCATAGAGGAATGATGAGAACTCTGTAAATAGGACCCAAGAAACTGCTAAACTAAAGAGAATTTAACATTCAAGTTGCAAACTTGAAACTGATTTCCACATAGAAAAAGTTAATGCAATAATAAATGTAGCCATAATACATGATCTCTAATTAAAAATGAATCGCATGTGGTAAAAAACAATGTAAAAAGCTACCATAAAGTGAACCATTTATTTTCCATGTCTTAATAATAGCATCACTTTAAGTGAACTATTGATTTGAGAGCATATGCATTAAAACCCCTCTGTTATGTTCTGTTCATGAAATCACAAGGCTAGACCCTCTAGGTCTTAAAAACAGAAGAGTTTTGAGGTCAAAAGAATATTGACTTTAACAAAGAAACAGGATGGGAATGTATATTATATGGCCTTTATACAGGATACTTCTTCATTATCTTTGAGCAACATTTCTTGGGCTTAGAGTAGGGAAGAATCTTAATGTGAGGAATAAGAAGTGTTCTAGTTATTCTCTATCTATTTGTGGATTTTTTTTAAAAAAGTATTTATTATTGCTTAAAGCACTTAATATAACACTTGGCTATAGTCTTGATTTTCTGCTTAAGAGTGTAGTTTAATAGAATGCATTCATAGATATTTATGCTTTTGTAATATGTTATTAAAGGGAGTCATAGGCTGTGCAACATGGCTGAGTTAAAAAGTCTAATACTTTGTACAACTGTTTTTCAAATATGATACCAGTGGTAGTGTGAGTGCAGGCCAGAAGAAAGATTTAGCCCTGTCAAATGCTCTTCCACCCTGCCCAGGTCATTCAACATCCCCCAGCTCCCTGTAACATTAAATGCATTCTTGTAGGAAAGGAAAGCAGTTGCTAATCTGCTGCAATCAACTTTCTCCCTACTCCTCCTCCCCACAGACACACTGACATTTTCAGGAGATGCTAGCTAGTTTTCTCCACATCTGCTGAAAAGTAGGAAGCTTTTGGTAGCAACAGGACTACTGAAACTCCATCTGTTAGCACAATTAATTAGCTGTGTGCATTCTGGGGCATCTCAAGCAAAGAACTCAATGGGTTGAAAAAGAAAGTGGCTGTTAGGATATTAGAGGTCTAATAATAAGAACAGAAGGGATGCTGTATGAAAAGTCAGCACCCTTCCCAGAAAATCCTTACACTTAGCTAGGTGCCCTTTGTGGACATCAGATAGGACTGAATGTTACAAGACTTTAGCTGGGGCTATGCACCATCCAAAAGACCAATAACAGCAATCAAGCTGTGCTGCAGTGGCTCAAGGCACACTGTTAAGAAGCAGGGCAAAAACTCTGAGATCTTTACATAGATTTCACCAACCAATCAAATGTAAACGCATTATACACTATAAACAGCTTTGACATGGAGCCACAGACACTCCCCTTCAGTACTCCTATCTATGTTGCCACTCAGGTAAGCATATCTTTGTGACAGATTGTCCCTCACATCAAGGATCCTAAATTATATTCAGGCTACTCCCCATCCTAAATGATGAGTCACTTATCCCAAATCAAGTGCACTTCAGTTCTCACATCAAAGACAAAGATACCACACTCAATCCCATCATAAACTATCTAAATATTTATTATATAGAAAAAGGAAACAAACATTATTTACAAGGTAAATACACCAAAACAAACAAGGAGTCTGGTGGCACTTTTGAAGACTAACAAATTTATTTATCACATGAGCTTTTGTGGGAGAAAATCATCATGTCTGACAAAGTGTGATTGTCTCCCATGAAAGCTCATATGATAAATAAATTTGTTAGTCTTTACAAGTGCCACCAGATGCCTTGTTTGGTTTGGTGAACTAGACTAACATGGCTACTACTTTGGAAGGTAAATACAGGCAAACAGACACACACAAATGAGTTACAATACCCAGTTCAAAAGGTTATAGAAGCTTCTATAATAATCAAACTCTATATATCCTTTGAGCTAACCAATGATAAGCATCAGAGTTGTGGCTTATGCCCAGTAAACTTTGATCTTCAGAGTTCAAGCAGCAGAGATACAGTTCCTCCTTGTCAGAGGTTTTTATTCCTTTCCCTCCTTGCACACTAAGCTGCAAACTCAGATGATGGCAGAAATTCACTTGCATGATGCATCTTCCTGTGGGATGAGAGCAATCAAAGTATTTTGTCCTCTTCAATATTCCACAATAGTTCATCTGACACAGATGGGTCTTTCCTGTCAGAAAGGACAGAACACCACTTCTGGTGTTTTATACAATTACTGTGACTTACAGTACAAATGCTTGAAATTATTTTATTTTATGGGCTACCGATGCCATAAGTAAGATTAATCCATGCAGCAACTTACAAGAATTTAGTAGAGAATGCACACTAAAAACATGGTAGTGAAGAGTATTAATGGTCCTTAGAGAGTTACTCACATCAGTTTCCACCATCAGTGACTACCTATCTTAATGATACTAACACACAGGTGAGCCTGTTCATACTACATTTCCCATCATGAGGCCTCTCTCTCTCTCTCTCTCTCAATAGTAGAGAGGCAGTTATATCAAGAGAAGTGAATCATACTGAGACAAGCTGTGTCTTTGCTGGTGTTCAAATGAGACAGGGGAACCTTGGCATAAGCTGGCAGTTGGCCTACCAGTACCACGGAGCCCACAGCATTTTTTGCTTGACAGAGGGGAGCGGTGTCCAAGAACATGTAGGTATGTTCTATCCCATAAGAACAAGAAAAGGAAGATTCAGCTGAGAGGGACTTCCTTCTTAATCATATGGCTATTTCAGACTAATGGCAGGGAAGGAGTACATCTGCAGTAGAAAATGCCATGCCATCAACTTCCACACTATTAAATGGTGGAGGCTTCAGCTTGAGCAGGTCAGCTGATTGCTGCTATGGGATGTGGTAGAACAGAATGGTGAGGAAGGCAAATAGGGTGGTCTCAAGATGGGTCTCAGGATGGTGTCTCAAACTGTGTGGTCTCAAGTCATGAACGACTTTACAAATCAAACCCAACATGTTAAAATCCACTTAAAACCAATGCTTAGCTGTCATGAATATAGTGGATAAGGTTTAAGCAGCATCTGCATTAAGTGGGAAGCCTGAGGGTGGAATCCTGGACTTCTTGAAGGTCATGGAAATTTTGCCATTGACTTCAATGGCCCAGAATTTCAGCCTGAAGGTTCCATTCTAGCCTATCATTTTAAATATGCCTAGTGCACTTTTATGAAGGCATTTAAATCAACAGTTCTTTAATAGTTCATGTCCCACCTTCTTAAAATAATATAGTGAAGTGAATTATTGATCCTTAGAAAGTTGCTCACATCAATTTTCAACATCAGCAACAACACTTGTGGGGACCTTCAATATCCCATAAAAATCCTGCAGGGGCATAAAGGAGCATAAAGTCACTTAAGCCAGCCACAAAGAACCCTGAGCCAAAAAGGCACTTAGCAATATGCTTCTAGACACTGTGGCCAAATCCAGGTTCAGAGAGAAAAGTGGGAAGGACAAGACATTCAGGCTGTGCAGCAGGTGCAAAATTTGCTCAGAACTTTGCAGCACAATTAAAATGCTGGTAAAGGCCTCTGCATGACAAATAAATGGTCCTGAACCTTAAAGAAGTTTTACAACATTCAAGATATTATCTACCCATACCCATGGCACAGGATTTGTCCTGACAGACTTCTTTTTGGAGTCTCACCTGTACAATAATATACTAATATTAGTTAGAAGCAGTTAAACCTAGCAGTGAAATAAACAAAAGAAAAAATAGTCTATTAAGAGAGAGCCTTCTTTGCACTGTTCAGCTGGTCTTTCCACAATGTGTGTTCATCCTATCTATCCTATAACTGGGCACTGAGGAGCAGTCCTACACTGCTAACATGGGGTGTGACTGCAGCACACTTTGTATGTCCACACATCTCTTTTATTTCAAAATAACACTGGTTATTTCTAAATAAAAAAGATTAGGTCCACATGACGTTTTCTTATTTCGAAATGACAGGCTCTGTCATTTCGAAATAAGAACCATCATTTCAAAACAGTTTAAACCCCATTCATTTCGAAACAGCTGTTATTTCAAAATAGTTATTTTGAAATAAGGCCATTTGGACATGTTGTTTCGAAACACCACCATTGTTTCGAAACAACTGTTTTGAAACAGCATGTCCAAATGGCCTTATTTCAAAATAACCATTTCGAAATAACAGCCATTTCGATAGCAGGATTTCCCTTCATTCGAATTAACATTTTCTTAATTCGAATTAATTTATTTTGAAATAAGGACTTTATTTCAAAATAACTCATTTCGAAATAACTTATTTTGAAATAACGATGTATGTGTGGACATAGCCTTAGACAGGTCTGAACTAGCTTAGCTATCACAGGTATTGGAGCAGTGAGAGTTATCAGGCCAAGTAAGTATCTCATGTTTTGTGCTGGAGCCCAAGTGTCCATGGTTTCACAGCTATCAGCACTTCAGCCAGGTAGGTAAAAGTTAGTTCAGAGATGTCCACAGGTTGTGGAATAATACACTCCAACAGCAGTGTAGATTAACTCTAGGTATCATAATTGGATCACATTGATCCAAGCACTTTATGTAGTTATATAGACCCATGGACAGGGTGTCACAATGGCAACATTTTACATTCTGGTCCATCGGTCTATATAACTGCATAAGGTGGAAGGGTCTCTCTAGTACCTGAGGAACAACTGGTGTGAGACAAGCCTTTCAATGTCACTGAAGGCAAAATTTGGCTTAACGTATTTATGTTGTATCTTCCTCGTATTTCTCTATGTTACCTGTAATTCACTAATTACTCTTCCCTTCACACAAAGCTACTTCTCATTTCCACTTAGCAATGGAGAACCTAACAAGGCTGAGTTCTAAAGGGGCAGCCGTGCTAGTCTAGTTCAGCAAAAGAAGCAAGGATGCCTGTGGCACTTAAAGACTAAAGTTATGTCCACAGACTGTCTTTAAATTGAAATAATGCAGATTACTTTGATTTAAAAGATTGCAGGTCCACACTTTGTTTCCTTATATTGAGATAAGGAGCTCCCTTGTCTTGCAATAAGGAAAGTCATTTTGATATAGTAAAACCTAGTATTATATCGAAATGACAGTCAAACTGAAACTTATTTTGCAATAATGCTGTGTGGACGTGTTATTTTGATTTAACTGTTATTTCGATTTAACAGTTTTGCCCTTCTTCTTCCCAGGGTGCAGTCATTTTTCTATATATTGGGCGGGGGCATGGCCCTTCTTGGGGGCCAGCTTGCCACAACTCCCATGGTGCCCCTCTCCTAAATTGAACTAGCAAGTCCTGTCCATGGACATGCTAGTTCAGTTTGAATTTCTAGTGGGGACATGTTAAATCAATTTATCTTAAATTGATTTAATGACTTTATAGCAATTTTATTAAATTGATTTAACTGCCTAAAGGTATGTCCACACAGGCTTCTTATTTCAAAACAACAGAGGTTGTTTCAAAATAAGAAGCGGCATGTCAACATGACACACCGTTATTTCGAAACAACGGGATCCGTTGTTTCAAAATGAAGGCTGTTATTTCGAAACCGTTAAACCTCGCATCTAATCAAAATAGCCATTGTTTTGAAATGGTTGTTTTGAAACAACTGTTTCGAAACAACATGTCTGAATGGCCTTGTTTTGAAATAACCATTTTGAAACAATGGCTACTTCGAAAGCAGGCTTTCCCTTAATTTGAATTAACAGACTTAATTCAAATTAACAAACTGTTAATTCGAATTAACTTATTTCAAAATAAGGACTTTATTTTGAAATAACTCATTTCGAAATGGGTTACTTTGAAATAATGAGGTATTTGTGGACATAGCCTAAGTGTGGACATAGCCTAAGAAATTTAAGGTTGATTAGTTTAATTTAGTATCAAGACATCTGGCAGCGGATTCTTGCTCTCTATTATGCAAGTCCAGCAGTTCAGGATTTACATCAACGTAACCAAGCATTATTGGCCCATAATGATTAGTTCAGATTTTAACAAGGCTCTTTGGTCTATAAACTGATCAGGAAACCTTGTGAAAAAGCACATGCTTTCTTGGGACATTCTCAACAGTAGCTGCTGTAATGACAAAACAGATCATGAGCCTGATTTTCTTATCACTTCCATCCACATAACAAAGCGCAACATCATTATATCAATATAATTACTTGCCCACACACACACAAAATTAGCATAATGAAAATGGAATTAGGCCAATAGCTACATTTGGAATGTTTCATCTTCTAATATTGTGGTTGCTAAGGAGGACAGATTTATATAAGCATTTAATAAAGCTTATTTCAAGCTAGAAAAAACACTTTGAATCAGGGTTGGTTTAAGCCAGATCTCACATACCCCCACCCTCAACAAGCTCAGCCATCCTTAATTTACAGATAAGAGAGTTTATGGACTGAACCATGGACCACATTACATGGAGCATTTTGTTTTAATCCCAATACATCAGACACACCAATGAATTAAGAGAACGCTGTAGAAAAGTGAAGTTACATAAAACCCTTAGTAACAATATGCAATTATACTTTGTCTGTCTTCAGCATTTTCTCAGCTAATCAAATGAAAAGGCACAATTGCATTAGTGACACACATCAGAATGCACTTATGTTACTCTAGCTACATTAAGTATTTTCCAGTTTGACTATGAATCAGCACCTACATATCTGTCATGGAGCTTCTGACAAGAGATTGTATAAGACCCTCTTCATGTGAATACAGTATTTTCCACTGTTCTTAGCACTGTTCCCATCAACAATTTTCTTTTTAATTGAAAGATTTCCAGTTCAATAAGGACCATAAAATCTGGATGATTACATGGATCTTGACAGGCATGTCTCTGGTTATTTCAAGAGAGAATTCTTCATAAAGATAGCAAGTACCTATAGCACCACGTGCAACTGGTTATAACTCTCAGATCCTCAGTCAAGTGTTGCAAAAAAGAAAAAAATATTATTCTAGCTGTGATTTTCTTTACAGCATCTATTGAATCAAACCTCCCTTCTTTAAAAGAAACTTTGAGGATAATTGGAAACAATGACAGCAAAAAAAGAAAAATGAAGTCTGGTTTTGACTGTGCCCAGATATAAGACTATATCAATGACAATCTCATCCCGAAATACTTATGGGCACAAAATTGTACCTGAAGTTATTTTTACTTGGAAATTGTGAGCATAATAAAGGAGACCTGATTTCAAACCTCTTACTAAAAATGTCTCATCATGGAATGCTAGCCCCTCAGAAGCATCTAATTTTTTTCTTCTATCCATTTTTATTAGGTTTTAACTACCTACAGACAAATGCTTCCTGACTCTAAATAACTTGTACTAAATTAAGCACCCTCCAGTTTTGCAGGCAGTCAAGGAACACCACCCTCATGGAAACTCCTCCTTGGGGAATGTGGGTACATAGTAACTGATGAACTAATCAATAGATCCATAATGCCTAAGTACAGATTAACAGCTGCAGCTGTGACAGCCAGGGTGTGGGAGGGGCTGCAGCTGCATAATGCCAATATGGAAAAGAATGGGGTAGGAACTGAGGGTCACTGACCATTCTTTGAGAAAAGAACATTGCAGCTCCTGAAAATATGACATCCCTCAGGGCATAATGTTTCCCAGAACTTTCAAGTGCACAGAGGTAGCATGTCTGCTGAACCAGTCCTAAAGAGGGTGCATTTTGCACTCCACTTCATAGCCAGCCAGTTCTCTAGGCTACTTAATGTAAAGTCAAAACAAGACACATCCCTGCTCCTCCCCATTGGCTGGTGTGACTTGCACTCAGAGCAGTTCATGGTAGTATAATCTTGTTGCATTTTTCTATAGTATGACTTTTTTCCTCCTTCTTAAGTACAACTAATGACTGAGAAGAGAGTTCACTGTGACTACCCTTCTGTAGAGCTGCAGTGGGTGGAGAAGGCTTCTGGCACTTTACCTGGCCACTGTTAGCCTCAGTCATCTTCACTACAGCCTCATGAGATACACGATATAGCCTTGACTGTTTTCCAGGCAGAGAAGCTGAGGCAGTGAGAAGTTTGGGTGACTGGAGTCAGGCCATACAGAGACAGTCAGCATCAGAGATGGCATTCAGACATTGGAGGTCCTGTGTGTAATCTTGGCTGAGACTTTAGATGTTTCTCAGCCCACCGATACTTGTCTGTCTTTGGTGTCTCCAGCCTGGCACCAACAAAAGAGGCCTTCAAAAAAAAAAACAAACCACACACAAAAAAAGGCGTATTTGCCTCTAGAACCCTTCCATGCACTGGATCCATTAATATACAACAGTATGGTATCACCTCTGGACTTCAGATCTCTCTTTCTGTCTCTCTCTCTCCCCCCACTTTTTTTAGTTTTATTTTTTTTTTAATTTAAACAAACACAAACTTTTATCCCAGAAGACTTGAGGGGAAGAGGATGTAAAAGAGAAAGACATACTTGTGTATACATTTTAATTTCAAGATGTGCCAAGATATCAGTGTGATAGGAATTGTAAAATAACCTAAAAAGCAGAGATGGTCAAAAATATTGAGGCAAGGTAATGGAGAGATAGAAATAGGGGAAGACTTTTAGCTTAAATTTCCCCCCCAATTTTTATGTCAAAAGTTATCACAGTGATTTTATGATCAGCTCTAAGCTATATAAATACAGTCATCTCCTGGACTGGCTGGTAAACTTGAGGAATTATACTTATCAGGAACAAAATATCTGAACACAGAGGTTAAAGTATAATTTGGCAGACCCTGGAATCCTTCTAAATTTCTGGGCCCCCTTCCTGCAGGTCCAGGCCCCCCTTCACCCACCCCAGCTAGTGCCCCCCAAACGCCTGCCCTCCACATGCCTCACCCCACCCCAGGGACTGCCCCTGAAACTCCTGACCCCAACCCCAGCTACTGCTCCCCCCACACCTACCCCTAACCACAGCAACTGCCCCCAATGTCCTCCTCTCAGACCCCATCCTGACCCTTCTTCCTACCCTCCCCAATGGTTGCTCCAATGCCTCAGGCCTCCCTAACCTGTGCCACTGAGGTGGCCAAGTACTGGGCTGGGGGGAGAGAGCCTGCAGGCAGTGCAGGCAGACTGGCGAGATGGGGCCCAGGCCCGAGACTGGCTTGGGACCATGCACATTGCCAGGCTCAGCAGGAAGGGTCAGAGCCTGTGCAGGCTCTGGGAGAAGGAAGGTAGGGGTGGCCAGGCTTGTCCCAGGCCACAGCCCCTTCCCTGAGCCTGCCCTAGGGGAATGCACTGAAATGCTGCATTCCAGCACGTTCTTTCTATTTTGAGGGGCCCTGGAACACTGCCCCTAAAAATAGGGCATTCTGGGGTGTTCTGGCTAACTTTAACTCCCGTCTGAACATGATGTGATCTCATGCAATGTCTATCATGTCAATGCCTCTCCTCTTCCTTTACCCATGTCACTGGACAGTCTACAATTCCTATGAGTAGAGCCCTGCATGGAAACAAATACGTGGATCTGTATCCAATCTGCATCCACAAGAAATGGTCTGCCACTATCCATGTTGTATCCGCGGATGCAGATGTAATGTTGATATCTGCATATTTAGAGTGCTCTAGCTCTGCGGAGATAAAAATATGTGGATCCGTCTCCAATCTGCACCTGCAGGAAATGGTTCACAGATATCCATATTGTGTTTGCGGATGCAGATATAATACAGGTATCCGCATATTTTCAGGGCTCTGCCTATGAGATATTAAGACAAATATTTACCATCTTGGTGCACTAGATAATCTATGATAGTTTCTTATTTATTGCCTTTGGCTCTACCATGATCATTTGATATTATGTTAAAATTACACCCATTTAGCAATTTCTCAATTGTCACTATATTCCACCCCATTAGCACTCAAAAATTCATGGTGATAGTGGAGATAAACTTCCTGCTCCAAAATCAGTGACCCTCCCACTCAAACTTAAGGAAAATCTCCTTACTTAGCTTTAGTGCTGTCTCTGAATTGTACAATTAACCCAGGTCACAGCACCCAAGTTAGACTTGCCTGAGTGTGAGATCCTCACTGCAAAACCTCATCTGTGCTATGGTGTCCTCATTTTTACTGCACACGTCTCTGTGTTTCTGGTGGTATGTTCCATGGTTTTTTGTGCTAAGACACTGTAGGATTCTTTCCCAGTAACTTGTGTGAGAAGCAATCTGTCCTTCACTGCAAATTTCAGGAAGGCACTTGAGCATCTGATGAAGTAGGATTTTCTCCCAAGAAAGGTCATGCGATTAATAAATTTCCTAGTTTTTAAAAATGCCACAGGACTCTTTGTTTAGCAGCACTTAACTGATTTTGCCTGTTTCCATCCTCACTAAAGAGTGGGGGGAGAGGTTCCAGTCACATTTCTACCCCCCCCCCAACATGCACACACCTGGGCCCCAAGTAAGTTAGCCTATGTTTAAAGCGCCTCCATACCTGAGTCAGAGGTTATTCCTGAGTGGCTGGTAAGGAGGTTAAGGCTAAACAGGGTAAGAGCCTAGATTAATTGGGGGATGGGGGACTAGCCATACCCTCGCTATAACAGGGCCTACAAAGAAGTACAGATCTGATTCCATCCAATAGAATGCAGCAAATAAATTCAAACAGTTCGCCGCACTGCAGTTAATGCCCAAAGAGACTCATCCAAAAGATGGCTCAGGCCTTTCATTAGCTTGCAGCACTCTGTTTTCATCTTGTTTAATAATCCTTGAGAAAGAGTTTTGAAACCCTTGACAAACCAATTCAAGCATGCAGAGCAAAACATATGATGACCAGATGGCCCATGGTCTCATACTTCAGCACCCATATGTTTCAAATGTATTTGCAGATTGCTGTTAGCAGACTTGTGGTTTAAATTCACATGGATCCTGCTTGGCAGAAAGAGTCTTTACAGATGTTGGCAATCTCCTTGTGCTGTAGAATATATTGTAATGGAAATTATGTTGATTTGCTGCATATCGCCGCAAAGTAGCAAAAGATTTCTCGATTATCTCTGATGTACTGTTCAGAAAAAACTGTTTTCCTTTATAGAAATGAGATGGTCTTGGAACACTATAATTTAATCTCAACTCTAATTTAATGAGTGCTTTCAGACTCAAATTATTATGATTAAATCTGGGTCTTTTGGCTGAAAACACTGGATACTTTGAGGACTTTATTATACTGAAAATTAACAACAAACCCAGTGTTTGCCAGCACTGATGACCCATCTGTAGCTTGGAAAAAGATGCCACTTATGTTGAAGCAAAATGAGTACAAACGGTGATCACTGTGCAAAGTTGTGTCTGAAATTAGAGCCATTTAAAATTGTGTGTGGATGGTAGTTTACAATAAAACCCAGGTAGGAGCCCAAGTTAACTTTGCAGCGTAGACAAACCTTTCCACTATTAGGACTTACAAAACACAAAGTGGTCCAAGTTCTGATTCCCTTCAGTTGGAGGTGGTACTCACGGACAGTCAGTTCGTTAAACTGTCATGTTACTTTCTGTAAAAGGGTGACATTATGCAGGGCTGTCAAAGTATCATGTAAAGGGAGATAATTTTTTTTAAAAGTTTTAAATGTCATTAAGTCACAATCAAAAAATCTTTTTTAACAAAACAGAATACTTTAAAAACTGTCTAAAGCTTGATTAGAGTAAAGAGCAGATCTGGATACAAATTAGAGGACAAGATTTTGAATCATACAACCCTTTTGTTTGACAGGTTGATTAATTTCATCTTTTTTATTTTTCATACAGTCAATTACATTCTGGTTATAAATACACCAATTTAATTTATAGTGGTCTGTGATCAGAATCTGACTGACTGCCTCTATGACCTGTAGTATCACAACAATGATGGGCTAGCCAGTGGGGATACCCAGAAGTAAATAATATCATGACTTGGCAAGGTACCAGCTCAATTGATCAACTTAAAACAAAACCAGGTCATTAAAAAAAATCTTCAAAATGTTATTTCCATGTAAATATATGCATGTGAAAGCTGAAAAAAAAAATCAAACAATATACATAGGTATCTAAATGTCTTTGAAAGTAAATGCCTTAGAAAAGTACCAGATATTAATTTGTAACAAACGTAGAGATCCAGGGAGATAAACATCTTAGCTTCAACATTAATCAGAAAAGAATCCGGAAATAGCTGGGAAATGAATGAGCTGAAATATCCTCCATAGTAGGCATGCCTGTGCTCTAAGGAATGTCGGGCAACAGGAAAAACTCAAATTCAGGCTTTTTTTATATTTTCTGTGTGCAGGATACTCTTGCTTAGTGGACTTCAACTCCGGAATACTCTTCTCTCTCATCACTTAATACACCAGATCCAGGTTTTGGTGACCATCAAGTCAGGTTACAAATATTATTTTTTCCTCATCTAATTCTGGGCAGAGCTGAGTGGGTTTACTATGGTCTGGGAAACAGTTGGTTTCACTAAATGAAGAGGTCGTTTTCACATTATATTTGATAATGTGTAAAGAGCACCATATGGTAATTTTCATAAATCAAAAATTATTCATGCAAATATCATGAAAATTAAGATTTTCTTATAAATTCATAGAAAAAGACTTTGCTTGAACTGGGGAAACTTTCTATCACATTGTTAATATTTTACTTGCTATTTGTGATATGCTTCCACTACATTCAGGGAAGAATAGAGGAATTAAATTAATTGTAAATTTCCATTCTTGGTAATGAAGGATTCTGTTGCAGAAACTGCTTCAAGAATATCTTAGTAATGCTAACAAACATTTGGCCAACCAAAGTAACTCAGGCCTAACTGCAAATATGGTCTATGTTCCCTAAATCCCTGCACTATAAAGGCTGCCCAATTACAAACGTTAGGTAACTAATCTCTCAGATTTAAGATACATGATCAAATCTAATCCCTAGTAATTTCTCTTGGCTGAGAAACAGCCAACAAGCAATAATTAGAAAGTTGATACTATAACATTCTTGTATTTCCATTGCAATACTTTTACTCAGTATACACTGAACCACTGTGTTCTCGGTATTCATCTGTACAATACTAGCACCTAAGTTCTTGCCACTCTCCTGTCTAGGACAGCAATCTGCAGCTGCCCTTCTACAATATCACATACTTCAATTCTCCTCACTGCACAGTAAACAGATCTAGAAAGCAAGGAAATTAGTGTTTTAGTTGTGGCCTGGAGCTGACCAACATCTTGCCTGTCTTTTTATTGTGTTCTATGCTATGGAAGTTCAGGCTTATATTAAGACTGGCTCATACATTTTCCATCAAAACTTTTTTGATAAAAAAAAATTAAAAACAAATAATCTTTTCTCTCTAAGTGTCTGCTTTCTGCAGATATTTCATTTTTAATAAAGACTTGCCCAATAACTGAAATATTCAGAAATACTGTCATGATGCGTCATCTGAGTTATAGTTTAGTTACTTCTTGTCCTCATTCTCTTCTATCAATGCAACTGCTTCTCTACCATTAAGAGAGACCTCACAATGGGAAATGTAATATAATCAGGAAATCTCATCTACACAGAATGGGAGAATAAGGGTGTGTGTGTATGCTTCTGTTATTAAATTATCCAAAGCCTCTGCCAAACAAGAGTATGCATTTACAAAATGGTATCCGTATGGAGATTTTATTTCCTGGTAGAACTCTACAATATTGAAAAAATTAACCAAGTCAACTCTCACTTTGTTGTCGTTTCATCTTATTAAGCTTGTAATTATAACAGTGACATACTGTCAGAATTAAGATGCCTTCTGACTTTACCTGTGCACTATCCAGAAAGGCTTTCTGGTCACTGCCTTAAACATGGTAGGAGACAATATACAAACCTATAAATAAAAATTGCTCAGTGATGGGTGTTAGTTAACTACTGCTGGTCTAGCTGTCCCTGTTGAATGGCTAAACTGGTTGTAGCATTAATTTCATTACTCTAGAGTGTAGAACTGCTGTAGCTGGAGGTACATGAGCAAATCTTTGGGGTCTAATTGCACTTGTTAATCCACAGTCCCGCACAGAGTGCAGAGGAACATTAAAGAGATGGTATAACTACAAGGAAACTTCTCTGGGACTGTTCTCCTTGGGTACATCTACACTGAAGCCATAGGTTGACTTAAGGAAGGTTAAGTTGACCTACAGACTCCTGCGGCCACACTGGACTTTTATGAAGTTGACTTAAGCACTCCCTTATGTTGACTTAATAACACCACCTCTGAAGATCAACTTAATGCTTAAATTGACTTTATTAAGTCAACCTAATTGGCCTCCATGCCCCATCTCAGAGTTCTTGGCCCTAGGAAGGTTGCTGTGCTCACTTCCTGTTTTGAAGGAGTGGCCGGAGGATGAGGGCACTTCTCTGGTGCAATGTGGTACAGCTACCTACAGCACACTACTCCTCCATCAACCTAGCACCTGCCAGTGTGGACACAAGCAGTCAACAGGATTTTTCAATGTGAAAAATAGAAAGTCAACTTAACAAGGTAGACTTAAGAGTCAATCTTGTTAGGTCAACTTAACAGAACCCCCAGTGTAGACATATGGCTTGTGTGTGCAGTCTGTTCTTTAACTGCTCCTTGTCAATATGTTGTCCTCACTCCAAGAGCTGGGACCAAGGTGGTGGTGGTGGGGGCGTGTGGTTAGTGCTTGTAAAAGCTGACTTCGCTGCCACTGACTTTTCCTGCTTCAGATCCCATAGGCACTGTTGTGGTGTGTAACAGTCATCTTGGGAGGGTTAGAGAGAGAGATTGATTACCCAGGAACCTCTGTTTCCATGCAGAGGGTCTCAATCTATCCCTTAGTTTAGTGAATAACTCAGTGCCAGGTGATATACTGTGGCAGTCGTGAAGCCACCATCTGTCAGCTTTGAGCTTATATTCTGTGCCTTATTTTTAAAGCAGCTTAAGTGTGGGGTTGGACCTTTCTTTTTCTTGGAAACAGAAGTTATATACCACCAAACACATTCTTTTTAAATATCTGTGGCAAGAACAAGTTTAGTTCAATTAAAAACACCTCTAAGCACTCACATCTTGATAAATGTCATCCTTGTTATGGAATTAGTGCAATATTTACTAAGATGAGTCTTATTTGCATATATGTCCTCCTTAATTACATTTGCATATGCATCACTCTAATTAGCCCACTTGCTTAAATATTGAATTATATAATTGATATGTGCACAACTTTTTAGGAAGTTACATGGTACAATTTGTAATTAACTCTCCCTTCACGTGGACTGGCGAGTCTGTGCTTTCATTTCAGTGACATAGGAAATAAAGTGGACTCACTGTGAGGAGCAGGAATAGAACTGTGCAAAACCACCAATGTCTGCTGTGCCCTTTGGAAAAGACGAACCACAAAAACAGCGCTGATTTTGTCCTGAATGAGTTTTTCTACAAAAGAATCTGAGATTTGAATTTAAAGATAGAGGAAATGCTAATTCATAGATATATATGCTCATTCGGACTGGAGAAGTGTGGCCGGATGGTAGTAAAGAGAGGAAAGGTAGTCAAGACTGATGGGGTGGAACTACCAGCAGGCCACATAGCAGACATACAGACCAGCTACAAGTACCTGGGCATCCTACAGTCACATGGGAACCATGATGAGGAGGCAAGGAAGACAGTAACATCCAAGTACCACCAAAGGATAAGACAGGTCCTGAAGAGCCAGCTCAATGGGAAGAACAAGATCCATGCCATCAACAGGTACACCCTGCCAGTCATCAGATACCCTGCCGGTATAGTGAGCTGGCCAAAGGAGGACATGGAGGCTGCTGATGTGAAGACCCGGAAGCTCCTCACAATGTACAGAGGTTTCTACCCCAAATCCAACACCCAGAGACTGTACACCAGCCGGAAAGAAGGCAGGCGGGGTTTGGTGAGTGTCAAAGCCACTGTCCTGGATGAAACCCAGAGCATCCAGGAGTACATCAGTAAGATGGCACCCAAAGATGAGCTGCTGAGAGAATGCCTGAGGCAGCAGCAGCAGACATGGGAGGAAGATCAAGCAGAAGAAGTGCCATGGAAAGACAAGACCCTGCATGGGATGTACCATCAACAGATAGCTGAGGTGGCTGACATTGGGAAATACTGCCAGTGGCTGGAAAGGGCTGGACTAAAAGACAGCACTGAGGCACTGATCATAGCAGCACAAGAACAGGCACTGAGCACCAGATCCATTCAAGCAGGGGTCTACCACACTAGACAGGACCCAAGGTGCAGACTGTGCAGAGAAGCCTCAGAGACAGTCCAACACATAGTGGCAGGATGTAAGATGCAGGCAGAAACAGTATACACTGAACGGCACAACCAAGTAGCTGGCATTGTGTACAGGAACATCTGCACAGTGTATGGGCTAGACCCTCCCAAGACCAGATGGGAGATCCCACAGAAGGTCATGGAGAATAACAGGGCTAAGATTCTGTGGGACTTCCAGATCCAGACAGACAGGCAGGTACTGGCCAATCAACCAGACATTGTGGCAAGAGACAAGGACCAGAAGACAGTGGTGGTGATAGATGTAGCAGTGCCAAGTGACAGCAACATCAGGAAGAAGGAGTATGAGAAGCTGAAGAAGTTCCAGGGCCTGAAAGAGGAACTAGAGCGGATGTGGAAAGTGAAGGCCAAAGTGGTCCCGGTGGTGGTAGGAGCACTCGGGGCTGTGACTCCGAAGCTGGGAGAGTGGCTCCAACAGATCCCAGGAACAACATCAGAGCTCTCTGTCCAGAAGAGTGCAGTGCTAGGAACAGCTAAGATACTGCGCAGAAGCCTCAAACTCCCAGGCCTCTGGTAGAGGACCCGAGGTTGAGGAAGACACATACCACCCATAGGGGTGAGAGGGGATTTTTTTTTCCACGCACGCACGCACGCACGCACGCACGCACGCACGCACGCACACTGATGATAGGTCAAAGAGAGTACCACACCATCCAATATGCAGGACAAATGTGTCATCACTTAAATAGCCAGCTTTCATTATCTGTTTCATGGTGATAAAGATGATAAAGAATTAGTGGATCCCTGATACATTTCTATTGCATTTCTTTGCTTTCATAGGTACAAATCCACATTATTGTTACTTTTATTGAAGTTTTAAGAGTCTAAATGAAGTTTTTCAAAAACTATTAACAAAAATAATTACAGCATTTAATACATTTTTATGATGAGTCTCTTCAAACCCCTGGCATTCTACATATGACAGCTAAGCACCATAAGTTCTATTGGTACAGGGTTCATTTTAAATCTCATCAGCATCCTGGATGATGTAATAGACTTTAATGATTGAAGGCTCACATATTGCATAAAGGGATTCATTGCATTGAGAGACTATAGAAAATAGTCTTGCTCTTGCTCGCTGACTACTTGTTTGCTTCTTTGAAAACCTACAAACAGGTATGTGCTTCAGCAGGACAAGTTGAAATATAATATAGTAAAATAAAATGTAAACAGATTAATTTTAATATCATCCAATGCAGTATGTTATGGCTCATTAAATGATATTCATCACCAACCTGGTTCCTTAGAAAGTTTCCTAGGAATTTTAACAATGTATCAGATGTCAAATTTTTTTTGCTTTGTCAGAAGCAATTATCCTTTAGCCACTAGACATTCAGCTTCAAACCTGGCTTAAGAAACAAATGAATCTGGTGCTACCAGCCAATGTTTTTAGCAGATGTTTGTCAGTATTAAATCATTAGAGAAGAGGGAGGCTCTGTTTCATGTTGCAACAGCAGAGCTCTTGTCAGCTGAAGCAGAGCTTTGGCAGCATTACATGAAAGTATGTATAATTTATCTTGCACCATGAACATCTCTAGATAATATTAATGCAGCCAAATTCTAATCCCATTTATACTAGGGCATCAGTTGCAATGTATTAGTGCAGGGGTGGCCAAACTTATGGAACTCAAGAGCCACACAAGTTGATTATTAAACCTTCAAGAGCCGCACTGAGGCACATAGCCATGTACTTTTACCTAAGTTTAAAATTTATTGTGCACTTTAATTTTATCATAAAAAGGGGTCAAATATTGATCCTACTAATGTCAAATTCTAATAATTACTTAAGGTTACCATGAAAAATAGGCCTAATCAGTAAAAACTTAGCTGCTGCTCTATGTAGAAGACTGCAGGCTAGTGGCAAGTTTTTTAAAATCCTGACCATGCTGCACTTCTCCCCGCCATCCTCAGCCATGCCCCGCTTCTACCCACTGTCCCAACCCCCTGCTGAACTCCTAGGCTAGTGCTGCTTTCCTAAACTGATTTGCTATCATTCTTCTGGGAGCCACACTTTTTCATTCAAAAGCCCCATGTGGCTCCCGAGCCGCAGTTTGGCCACACCTGTATTAGTGTAACAGAGTTGAATTTTGTTTTCCGTCTTTTCATTCATGAAAACAGAAAGCAGCAATACCAAACAACCCTCATGGTACACATTCATTAAACCTTTAGTGCCACTTGGTGTGGTGACTTGATTCTTGTTTTTGTTTTCATTGTTTTGTTTTTGAGGACTTGACTAACATCAGTATTCTTGAAATCAATGCCTGAACTGTTGTCCCAAGAATGACTATCATAAAATTAATCTGACTTTATATTTCCTTTCCTGGTTTGGTTTCAACATCAAATAAAACTGGGTTGTCAGAAGCAACATATTTCTTACATCTTGCATTATTCTATTGGATAGTCAGACTCTCAGCATCACTGGGCTACAGCCAGGACTTAAATTTGTCAAAAACCATGGCAACAATAAAAAGCCAACAAAAATTATTATGAAATCCTAATGGCTAACTTTGTTTAACAGCATGTTGGAAAAAATGGAAAAAGATTGTTGACCTACATCATTTAGGGTAGGATTTTCAGAAACGCTTCTTATTAGTCTAGCTTTGCCCCTTTTAAAGTCAATTGAAGCAGAGTTAAGGCAGCACAAGTACTCTGAAAATCCAACACTTAAATATGAAATTAGATGTGTGAAGAGAATTGTTACTTCTTTATTAAGCTAGGAATATATCCATAAAGAACATAGTATATAGCTGAATTCTTAACTTAGGATGCAGTCAGCTCACATAAATTATTCAAGATATCCTTTCACAGGGCTGGATGCTGGACTTAGTTTACATAGTATTACAGGCCATAGCAATCCCATCAGGACTGGAGCATCCTATGGATGATCAGTCCTAGTTCATAAAAGGTAAGGGGTACTCAGATCAACCTACTGAGCAACTGCTATTAAATACTGATATGGGAGAAAAACAGGCATATGGCTGCCCCACTTAAAGTTCTAGGCAGATCCTCCTCATTTGCCTCTCACTAGTGGTCATAATAGTAATTTCTGTATAGCTATTGCAAAGGGTAGAAATGAAACCAAGAGCAATGAGTTCCTCACTAATCTCATAATAGCTAGGAGTGGGGATTTTCAGTCCAGAGGATTCTAGACCCTTCTTAGGTGAATAACTTCATTCTAGAGCTACAATATCTGTCAGGACCTATTTCTGTGAGGTCAGATATTCCATTGAGTATATTCCCAGAAAACAAAGACAGGAAATTTACTTGCTCCTTCCCCCATGTGAAGCCAGCCCTTTATCCCTGTGCTGAGATGTCAAGCTGATGTTTCCCCCTACTTGGAAGTTGATGGAGTAGAATCATGGATTCCAATTCTTTAAGCTAGAACTATTTATTCTACCCTTCAGATTTAGCTTGGCCTCTAAGAGTTTGGGGCCCGGCAAACGAGAAAATAAAACACTTTCCTAAGACTCTTTGACTGGAGAGAAAAGCTTGCTTCATGTTCAATATGGTGTTCACATTCCTTCTGTAGTGCTTTCCCAAAGAAATGTCACACATTGTTAATGAATTCAATAGTCACTTCAACAGTCTCCACATTAGCTTAAATAGCTCATTGAGTCTAGCTAAACAAAGAATTGATCATCTGGAGTCCTATTCTGTTATTTGTAGAAGCACTAATGGTTTCAGACTTTCCCCAGTTTCCACTGAACAGATTTGTGAAGTGCTCCTGAATATCAATCTTAATAAACCATGAGAGGTGATAACCTAGAACCTAAGTTACTTACATTAGCTGCCAGATACAATGGCAGTCCCATTTCCCAATTATGCCAATTTTGTTTTATGACTGATGAATTGTCTTCATTCTAGAAGTGATTCAAGATCACTCCATTACATCAATGTGAGATTAAATTCAGCCAGAATCAATGTGACCCCGATTCAATTCTGCTAATGCTTCCTACAACCTGAGGCAAGAAGTCATTTCACTTTAACAGGATGTTTTAACATGAAATCAACATTCTAATATTTCTGGTTTGGTTTGTTTGATTGTTTTGAAATTTTAAAGGATAACTTTTTGGCAAAAAAAAATAGCATCAGTATACTTCAGAGTAGTATCTCAGGTTATTGATAGCTTCTTGAAATAATGCACTAAAATTCAGGGTCGAATTTTGGCTTATGTTATAATTGGCTAAATTCAAAGAAGCTAGTACACTTCCTCCAAATTTGTATGGATTTATTATAGAATTATAGGGGCATACTGTTGCTTCAATCACTATTATGAGAAGTAAATCAGGTTTAATATGTCCACATTAGATGATCATCTACATAGCAGTAATTCCTGAAGTCCTGTCCCAGCATGCAATGGGACTCGTGCAACACATTTTATTTACTGGGACAATTTTGTTGTGGGAGAGTAGGGAGCCACTGCATGGACCCGCAATGCGAGAGTGTGTCCCAATCGAGAGGTAGGAGACCAGAACACTATTTTCTGATTAATCACTATTTATGTAACTTTTATTGCAGCAGATAGGGTTACAGAAAAGTAGGTTAAATGAGAGGTTAATATTTTTTCTAATAAGGTTTAACAATATTATATAAAACAATCAGCAAATTCAGTGATAGCAGCTTGTGATTGCATCCTTCTGGTAAGCTCTATGCTACTAAGCCAAACTAAACAAATTACTAATATTCCTATTACTAAAATTTAAAAGCTTGCAACTCCTATTAAATTCTACTTATCCCACCCCCCCATACAAACTGCATTTTTAGAACTCTATTTCTTTAAGGTGTTTAAAAATCCTTGACGTACAAATTAATAGCTGAATAAACAGAAAATAGAGTGCTAATACCACTACAATGCCTATCCCAATCCCTGTGCCTAACCCTGAAGTAAAACCCCAGTGTCAATCCTGGTTGGTGCAGTTTAGCAGAGAGGAGTTCATGGGGGAGACAGAGAGAGAGAGAGAAAGCACAATCCATGGGCGAAAGAGCTTTTCTGTTTAACACACACACACTGAAACATCATGCGCAGCCTAGGACAGCACAAACACCTTGCTTTCTCCCCCCTGCTATCCAGACACCATGGGTCATGGCCCAGTTGGGCTGGCAATGGGCTGTTTGCGGCTAGGAGTTACAAGGGTCAGCTGGGGTGCCTGGCAGGAAATACAAGTGGATTTATTCTTTCATCATACTCTTTCACTCTGCTGTTGCCCAGACTGGATTGTGGGAGAGGAGTGAGAGGTAACAAATGCCAGCTTGATTTTGATCTGTGGGGTTAGTAAATTTAGAGCAGTGATAATACATATACACACACCCCTAAAAAGCATTTCCCAATTTAAATCCTGAATTTGGCCAGATTATATTTACTACATCTGGATGTTATCTCCAGAGGGACAGATAGCAGACCTGTTTCTTTGAGATAGAGTGTAAAGTGTGAGAGAGCAGCCCAGTGTTGGGCAATTGACTACAACCAAAAGTGCAGCTTGCGGAGCTTGCCTGAGGTCTCAAAAATCAGCAGCCCACCAGTCTGATGTCAACCGACTGTGTGCTTCTCAAAAAAAAAAAAAAAATCCTGCTCCCTTGGTGATCAGTCAAGGGGTTCAATGCCTCCCTAATGGGTGGCAGGGAGTGCAGTGGGGTGGCCAGATCCCTTGGCAACACAGTATGCTGCTGCTCTATCATCTCTCCAATGTGTCCCGAAACAGAGCCCCCTTTTTATGGCTCAAACCCCCAGAGTTAGCATATCGCCCGCTTGCCTGGAAGCTTACTGCCCTTGGTCGCTAGGTTTTGGTTTTTTTTCTTGAGGTCTGCAGATGTTCGCTATAGTTTATCTCATCACTTTCCCAGGGTCCTGTCTGAACTGGTCTAGGGGTACTTGCAGTGAGTTTCTTAGAAAACTGTTATTGTCTGAGGTTTTCTGACCCTGAAAGATAACACCACATAATTGTTCTCTGATCAGGGTGCCTAGCAGGTTACATTCCATCACACAGGCTGAAGTTCAGCCACAGCAAGATCCAAGTGGGAAAATTCATCTTTCACAAATTTCTTTTTTGTTTACTTCATCTTTCTGATTAGAAACTTGGATGGAATCTTCCAAGAATTTTACATACTGCAGTTTCAATTGATCTAACTAGGCACTTGTTACAGCAGATCATCAGTTTTTTCCACAAAAGTTTGCCAAACTCTCTTTACCAACTTTGTGATAACACTGGTTCAAAGATTACCTTATTGAATAAAATCTAATACCCACCATGTATAATTGCAGGTCAGATATGAGATAAACAGCTAGCCCTGAAACCATTTTTTTTTCCAGTTTTTCCTTGTACCATTCCACTGCCCTACACAAGTGCACATATTCCACTCCATCTATCATATCAAGTTAATTTCTCATTCTCTCTTTCAAGGACATGCACTCTTCACTCCAGACTACAGTCTCCACATCTTTTTGCTTCTAAAGATTACCCTGCCAATCTTTATTCTACCACCAATACTAGTCCCACACTGCTTCCTTCCTCTGCTCCTACAATCAGGTCTTTTTTCATGCCATACCTATGCAATGACCTAAAATACCAGTCTGCCATGATGTCTGTGTCTCCTTCACAAACATTCACTGTTGTGAAATTCAAACACTAGCCTGAGAGAGTGAAAAGCCCTCTTCAACCCAATATTCTGTAAAGAGAAAAAATATTTTTTAAAAATCCTCTAATGTAATACATCCCTTATGATTTTCCCATGCTTATTGTCATATTTTTATCAAAATTTTTCACATCTCTGGTGAAGTTCCTCTCTAGCAGTATTAGCTTTGAGTCCCACACAACTCACAGACTGAGGACAGCTATGCAGGCAATGGAAACTCAGGCTGTGTGCTTGTTAGCATGGCTCTATGCCCCACTGCCAGGGAGCCACTCTGAGAGAGTACTGTGGGAATTGAGCTAGTACAGGATCATAGGGCTTCAGCTTTCCATTGGTCTCCCAAATTCCACAAGGATCGGGGTGAGGGGTGGGTTGTGGGTCACCCACACTGTCTGGTCCCTAGAGTGAAGGGTTGAGGGAAAAGCAGAAAACCTCTCAAATTTCTTCCACCTTGCCCCCCCCCCCCACAACCTAATGGAGGAGATCCTCTCTATTTTGCCTTTTTTATACTTTTTGAATATAAAATAGCAGATCCTTTATTGCTATGGAAACAAAACCATTGTGATAGGCTTACATGTCTTAGCCCTCAGTTGAGAAAACAGTGCTAATAATCCTATTGTGCTACAATTTGTTAAACAGTCCTGATTTATGCAAATTGATTCCTTTTACTGCTCAGCAAATGTGTTGCTGTTTAATATTAACTGTCCATTAAAAATGTTAACTTCTTCAGTGCCACATGACACTAGTAACACTATGTCTGCACCTACAGAGGAGGTACATGCTCTAAATTAAAGCAAAGCTGTAGAGTAATATGACCTTGCCTTCACTGCCAGGTAAAATGCTATCATGCCAACTAAAAAGTTAATGGAATTTTTGAACTTAGAAACAATTCTCCAATCTGAACACACATATAACTTATTGGAAACCTATCACATGGTATTTTCAGTCCAAATAGATCGACTTAATATAAAGTATTCTAAATAGCTTTTGCAGAGTTGGATGCAATGAAGTCTGCACAGATCTGCCTGATTATACCCAGGGAACAAGTAGGTTACCTCAAGCAAATGAACTTCTTTTTATGCAAGCTCATTGTTCTTGATCAGTACCTTCCTACAGGAACCAGCATGTGGATCAGACCTAAGATCCATATAATCTAGTAGTCTCTCTCTGACACTGACCAGCACCAAAAGCATCAGAAAAAAGAAAAGTAAGAATCCAGCAATGGGCAGATGGAAAAGAGTACACACAGAATAACATCAGTTGACTCCCCAAGAGAAGGAGCTCAGTAAAAACATAAAATTGAAATTTTTTTTTCTCCACTTGTCAATGTTAAAATAAGTCATTATGAGTGAAATGGTGACTTCAATGAAGTCAATGGCAAAACTCCCAGAGACCTCAGGGGGGTCTGGATTTTATCCTGTAAATCTCACCTATAGCATAATTAACAAATTAAGTGGATCAAACAGTCTCCTCCCAGTGTGAGAGGGGATATTTTACAAGGAAGTTTCTGGAAACAGTGATGGAATTTTCTTTATGGAAATCCCCCCTTGTCCCATTAAGAGTATGTGATTTACTCCCCTGCAGAAAACTGAGCTCCCCCCACCCCAAGTCATGGAAAGTCAAAGGCCATCTTTGTGGGTCTATCTAGCTGATCTGACACCCTGAGGCATCCTCCTATGTTAAAATAAAATTTTTGGACCCCCAGGGAGTACCCCTGGGCAAATCTTGGGTCCAGGAGGTTCGTGCCCACCTTCGGATATCTTATCACTCCGTCGCCCATATTCGTCCGAGGAGGTCACCACATCAGAGGCAGACACTTGATTCACCACAACAGCAGTTTATTTATGGGGTAGAGAGGGGTGAGGTACAGGAGTTCCAACTTGGATGGGGTATCAGGTAAGTATCACAGGTAAGAACACACAGGTAAATCGCCCAGATTACAGATAAGGACAACACAGGTAAATCACCCAGAGTCCCACAATCGTTTCCCCCTCCTTGACCCCAAGGGTCCCTTGGTTTTCCTTTCCAGCCCAGCCACTCAGCCGTTTGGGCTGTATCGATAGGAGAGCCCTCCCCTGTCAGTAAAGCTCCCTGACTCCCCTCGTGGGTGCCTACGCCCCACTAGCCCCTATTTACGGTTGGTCTTCGGCTCTGTGAGCTGCTGGTCCGATACCTGCGCGGTCGATCCCACGTCGTCCCCGATCTCTCGTTCCAAACGTGGCCCGTCTACTTCAAGGCTCTTGTGCCTCTGGGTCCTTTAATGAAAGTCCTTCGCCCCTATATCAAAGTCCAACTGAGCAGGGCAGCTTCCTTAGTGAGTCCTGGCCACTGCTCCCTTTGGGGTCTTCACAGCGCAGGTCCTCTTCAGCCTGCTACCTGAGGGCTGGTGTCCAAGTCTCCGGTCCTAGGATCAGAGCCTTGGGCAGGCCTCTGTCCCCAGCTCCTCAAGGAGGCTATTGCTGGATTCCAGTTGAAGGTCTTCTGTGCCCTCACTCTCAATGCGGCTCTCCTCAAACCGGGGGGGGGACCCCTTAAAACCTAACCCCCTGGCCAATCAGAGGGGCCCGTTGCGCATCCCCTGCTTCGCGCCCTTTTTGGTCACAGGGTACCTGAAAGTTCGAGAGGCTTCTCTGGCAGCTCAGGAAAGTTCCCGCCTGCTTCTCCCCTCAGGCCCAAGCTGTTACTAGGCAGACCTGAGCTCTTGCAGGCTGCCAAAGTCCTCCGGTGGTTACTTAGTGTAACCCCTATTCACAAACCTCAAAACCTGTATCCTATACAAACTTCTTAGCCCACTCAGCCTCTGCTGGGGAGGCACTGTACGATGTTTTAACTGCGAATAACAACACATAATATTTTCCTCATCAATAACCAAACAGGGTAAGTATCATTATAAAAATTCTCCCAACACCTAAGCTCTCATAATGTGAACTCCATGAGGTTAGAAGATGGATAGTGCATGTCCCCCAACATCTGGCCCTGCCACTAAACTGCTCCTTCTAATCTCTGACTCATTCCAATTCCAGACTCTTTGCAGATCCAAAACCATGCATGAAGGGCTCCCTCAGGTCTGGAGACGGGAACTGAAGCCACAGAGGCACACAGTGCCACTACTCAGTGGGAAGGAGAGGATATCATAGCATGGAGGAGCTTTCCATTTGAGGACCTAGGGGGAAATGATCAGGGCCAGTATAGTTTATTAGCTACTAAGTACACCATAATTAATCTGAGTAACCTGATTTATTTCTGTAGTCAGCAGAACATTATTAGTTTAATTAGTCTGCTCTAAAACAGACTTAATCATGAGAAACACACATTACAACCAGTGTCACCAATGACAGATGTGTACATGATAAGCTAGTGTGTGCTTCCAGTGGTCCACAAAAAATAGTTGCAATGGCTTTGTGTTCCGGGTACTAGAGTCTGAAAGTCTGATGTTGATTCCGTTATCGAGTGTGAAGTAGCAAGGTAGTAAGAACTCACACAGCTGATTCATCCTAGCCTAGGGACTCTCCCTCCAATAACATCAAGGAATCATACTGACAGATCAACTAGAGGGAAAGATTCCTGTGGCAAAGTTGCCTCCCCAACTCTTCCTGACTGGATCTGGCACTGGGTACGGTCTGAGTAATCTGACATGAGTAATTTGCCTCATTTCTTAAGCACCCTGACTGGAAAGGCAAATGGAAGGTCAAGTTGTAAAAAGGGGTTAACAGGCACTGTTCTGGAGTCAGGATGTCTGTGATAGCAGAGATAAGCAGGAACACCCTGATGCTAGGGACTGTAGACAAGATAAAAGTAGAATGTCAAGATGAGGTTCAACAAGAACAACACATGGCTAGGGCAGGCTATACAGGTACTGCTTCCTGATAAGTAACCAAGCCAGTCAGGAAGCATCTCATGTAATACATGACTAAGAATGTAATATGTAAATGCATATAAAGGAAGAGATCTTCTGTGCAACTTTGAATGTGTGGTACACCTTATAACCACCCCACATGCCTGAGTCTGATCAACTCTGCATAGCTTTCCTCTGTGCCAAAGAAAAGAATTTGAATCATAAAATCTGACATGAAGGTGACCAGCTTTTCTGGTTTTATAGGGACAGTCCCATTTTGGGGGCCTTGTCTTCTATAGGCACATTTTACCACACCACCCCCAGTCCCAAGTATTCACACTTGTTATCTGCTCACCTGATCTGGAGTCAACCCAAGCTTCGTGAATCCCAGAGGACTGAATGAAGTGTTCTGCCACAACTGGATGAGGTGTTAGCTGAGGAAATCCCAATACATTGCATCAGCCTTGTCTCAGTTTCCTCCACTGTGTTTTGGCCACCACCCACTGTAAAAGTACCCCAGCTCTCTTGCTACTAGAACATTTTGCAGAGTCCTGATCCTTCTGGGCCCACAGAGTCCCTTGCCAAAGTCAAACAGAATTGGGAACAATGTGTGTGTCCCACCAACCACAGCTGCTATGACTTGATTATCCCCGCAGCACATGGGCTGGCCTATTCCTCTCCTCACTCAAGGGGGTCAGCTGCTCCTCTGGGCTCCCCTGCCCCGAGTCAAGCTTCCAGCTCACTACCTGGAGAAGCTGGTCTGTTCTGTTTCTCAGGCTGCTTCACAGACAGAACCCTCCACATCTCATTTTCCACTGGGCTCACCTAGCTCTCTGGTGAAGGAGAAGCCCCCAGCTGGGCTTTATCTCTGATTAGGCCTGAAAAATTCCTCCAGGAGCACCCAGGCTTGTTAACTAGCCATTTCAAGGTCTGTGTGGGATAAACAGCCCATCACAATGCCAGTAGAAATAATGTAGCTAAGTGAAGCAGAATTAGCCTGTGTTTTCCTTCTGACATACTCCCATTTTACTGAAACTTGGTGCTAGGAGCATCCTGCCAGCTCCTGAGCACCATCACATTTCTCTGAAAACACCAAGAACAGTTAAGGCTTAGGACTCTAAAAGCCTCTGGTCATAGCAGTGACTGAGAACATCACCTGAGTCTTTAGAGCACCCAAGAAGAGTCTATAGAAATTAGTATATGGCTGCTAGCAGATTTGTAGCTTAAGTATTTGCATTCAAGACTACTTCTATATTCCAAGGAAATTAACACAAAAAGAAACCATGCCAAGTTCCCCCCTCAGCTTTGTCAGGTAAAAGTCATCTCCCTCTGGCATAATAGGCCTAGGGTAAATGCATCTCACTTTGGATTAATCTTCCACTACTCCCAATCTCAAGTGTCTCTTGGCCACAATGTTCCAAGCAGGTCTCAATCTGGTGTAGCACCCCTCCACTGCACAGAATGGGGGCATCTATGAGCCCCAGACCAGAGGTGGTACCTGTTTATGGTTTGTCCACCAGGGTACAAGCTGTGGTAGTATGGTGCAGGGTCAGAGCTGCCTCAGCCCTTCCCTCAGCATAGTGCTTGACTCTGCTTCACTGCTATCTTCCTGGGAAGGAACACATCCTCTAGTTTGGGGGAAAGTCTTTTCTTCTCCAACTGCAAGCCTCTAGTAGCTTGTGGATCTCTTTTCCTCCTTTCCTCTAGCAGAGGCACGGTTTTAATAAGCCTGAAGCAGCCTTTGACTAGCCTCAGCTGTTTCTAATCATACTGTATTCACACACACACACCCCTACCTGGCCTGGAGGGAAAAGGACTTTTACCATTCTAGGGCTGACATATCTGCCCTCAAGTACCCTTTGGTCAGGGGTTAAAGCAAGCTGGAACATGGCAGAACACCATTCCAGGGCCCACTACTTTTAGAGGCTCAGTGTTCCAGGGCCCCTAAAAATAGAAAATGGCACTGGAGTGCTGTGTTTGGGGACCCACCATTTAAAAATACCAGGCTCCAGAACACAGCATTATGGCTCCATTTTCTATTCTTTGGGGCTCCAATGCTGAGCCCCTAAAAATAGCACACCCCAGAACAGCGTTCTGCTGTGCTTCAGGAAGCAGGGAGCTGCCTCAGCCCTGGTTGAGGCTCTCATCTCAGCCTGGTCTGACTGAGCATGCTCAGAACCTCTGAGCATGCTCAGTCAGAGCAGGCTCAGGCCAGAGCTTCAGCCCAGGCTGGGCCACTCTGCAGTGCACAGTGGCCAAGCCAGGGAGCCTTGGAAGTTTTGGGGGAGTATTCTTCCCAGGACTGGAAATTAGGGGGGTGTTGCGAAATTTAGAGGGGTGTAGGTGGTGCTCACTAATTTGGTTGAACATTGTTAATAGCTGACAACTGGGAGGGTGTTGGGAAATTCAGGGGAGTATGGGGGTGTAGGGAGTTCTCACTACTTTGGCATAACACTATTACTAGCTGACAACTGGGAGGTGTTGGGAAATTTTTTGGGGGGGTGTAGGGGGGTGTTAGGGAAATCCCTGGTTTGGGGACAGGGGAACTGCCTTGGCAGAGAAAGGGCACAGGGGAGAGGGTCAGCCCAGGGCAGTGGGGGAAAACTTCATGGCACAGCAGGGGGTCGGGGGGACTAGCAGTGAGATGGCGGCCAGGGGCAGTAGCTGGGGTGGGGGGCAGGAATGTGGGGAGCAGTAGCTGGGGTTGGTGAGGGCACCCACACTGGTGCAAGGGGGATCCACCAATTTAGGAGGGTTCTGGGGCCCCCCAAATTATACTTTAACCTCTGCCTTTGGTAGACCTCTGGCCTGACTTTATCACAAAATATTTAAATAGCAGCATTAACTGACACCTCCCACTGCAGGAATAAGGGCCTAATGTTCAAAACTGCTAGCCTGTAGAATTAAGGGAGAATCCCCAGTCGTGATACTATCTAGTAAAGTAATTCCAAACACATGTTGTCCTTGAAATTCTTCTTGCTGTTAATGGATTAACATGTAGTTTCCCAACCTCAAATGAAGCCTAATTTTAATAATTCACACATGATGAAAAAGCCTTGTAAAACCACTAGAGAGGAAAAAAACTAATTTGCATCCTATTGCAACTTAATGTCATTTAATATCCCATACTGTTCTGGCCAAGATATGCTGAACAGTTTGTAAATAATTGTATTCTGGCAGTACACTGTGCTCAAGAGGGTGTGAATGGAAATTGTATAACCTCCTCACTGATCAGTGAACAAGGATTTTAAGCATGCCAAGAAGATTATGAAAATCAAGCTAGACACTAATCAGAAGTTTGAGTCCAATTCTGATCTATTATACCAGTATAGATCACCAATAACTTTAGTCAGAATCTATCACTGTTTTTCTTCAACAATCCATTTATCTCCGTGTCCTTTAAGTTAGGTGTATATTGCATACAGAACCCCTGACTCGCATTTACCTAATGAGTACATGGGGTGACATGCTAGAAGCAGGTATAACACAGAATTCAGTATTTGTGCAGCTCTGATTACCCTTTCTTACTGTGAGCCACACTATCCTTTTGTTATGTTCATCCACTGAAAAGTGACAAGGCCTACCTTCTGACTTTGACTTTGCTCTGATGAGGATAGCATAGCATGGAACAGTGTCCGGGGAACACTCTCTCTTTATGTGTCAAAGGACTGAAGCCTAGTTGCATTTAGTGAATGTATAATAGGCCTACATTACCTAATGGAATTTTGAAGGAATGTATTGATGCCATGCAGTAGTTTAAATTGGATCTAGGTAGAAACAATAAATGTGCTCAAACATTTTTGTAAATAAAAATATTTAATTTGTTACAAGTCACACAGTGAGAATATTTCTTACTTGTGAATATTTGGAGGATCAGTGACTATTCATTTGATTTATCTTGATGATTACTTGTCCAAAACTGCAGTAGAGAAATTCATTGTTTGCTATTTCTCAGTCAGCTCAAAAACTTTCTGTCATCCAATTAATGAACAGGTGTTACATCACTTGAGACATACCTGCACCCTGCAAACAACAAACAAGGAGTCCTGTAGCACTTAAAGACTAACAAATTTATTTATCAAAGCATCTGATGAAGTGGGATTTTCTCCAATGAAAGCTCCTGAGATAAATAAATTTGTTAGCCTTAAAGTTCCACAGAACTCCTTGTTTGTTTTGCTCAACTAGACTAACATGGCTACCCCTTCAGAACTTGCAAACACAGTGAATGACAAATGGACAAAGCATATATTTTGTGAATGATTTGGGTTTGTTTTTTTTTTTTTGTTTGTTTGTTTGTTTGTTTTTTGTTTTTTGCCTATTTAGGGTTTGTTTTTTGGTTTTTTTTTGTTTTTTTTTTGTTTTGTTTTGTTTTGGTTTGTTCTTTTTTTTTTTTTTAAATACCTATGAGCAACAAGTGCACTGGCAAAAATCATAGGGAATGGATAGATGTCTAATGCACAGGACAGAGTATTATTTCTTCCCCACTTTGTGTATGCATGAGAGGATGAATCAGCTGTCACCCTTCAATAATTCTAACCCCACCAACTGGCATCTTATTCCTTCTCCAGAACAAAATCTTCCCTTTCCCTTGCACTGTGTCAGGTGTGGCCAAACTGCAGCTCAGGAGCCACATGTGGCTCTTGAATGAAAAATTGTGGCTCCCAGAAGGAGGTCAGCAAATCAGTTTAGGAAAGCAGCGCCAACCTAGGAGTTCAGGCAGGGGTCAGGACAGTGGGGAGAAGTGCAGCATGGTCAGGATTTTAAAAAATGTCACTAGCCTGCAGTCTTCTACATTGAGCAGCAGCTAAGTTTTGACTGTATAAGCCAAATTTTCATGGTAACCTTAAGTAATTATTAGAATCTGACATTAGTAGGATCAATATTTCTCTTTTTTTATGGCAAAATTGAAGTGTGTAATGAATTTTAAACATAGTAATTTTGGAGTAGGTAAAAGTACATGGCTATATGCCTCAGTGCGGCTCTCGAAGGTTTAATAATCAACTTGTGTGGCTCTTGAGATCCATATGTTTGGCTACCCCGGCACTGTGTAAACAATAGCCATATTTTGTTTAACTGGAAACGCCCAACTGCATCAGTTAGCTCATGCTGCTGTTAATGAGACATACATTCAAAGTCCAAAGAGCATCCAGGCACTCTAACGAATCATAAAACTCCATGGTTCACTGACAATACAGTGCCATACCACACCCCAAAGCCTACCATATAACAATTTAGCTACACAGAACTCAGGGTAAGATAATTATGGCAGTGGGTGCAGAGCTAGGAGAGACTCACCTTCTGGCCAGTGCTACTTACAATCTGCACTCCCTGGCCAATCCCAGCTCCATCTAAGAGGCACTGAGATGGACCAAGATGGAAAGGGATGTCACCGGCCAGTGGCTGCTGACGCAGCATTACAAAAGTGTGGCTCCCATAGAATCATAGAGTTGGAAGGGACCTCATGAGGTCATCTAATCCAACCCCCTGTCCAAAAAGCAGGACCACTCCCATTAAATTATCCCAGACTGGGTTTTGTCCAGCCGGGCCTTAAACTAAGGTCCTTAAACTTCCAAAGATGAAAATTCCACCACCTCCCTAGGTAGCCCATTCCAATGCTTCACCACTCCCCTAGTGAGGAAGTTTTTCCTAATATCCAGCCTCGACCCCCCCCCCAGCTGCAACTTGAAACCATTGCTCCTTACTACTGAGAACAGCTGAGCTCCATCCTCCTTGGAGCATCCCTTCAAGTAGTTTAAGGTTGCTATCAAATCCCCCCTCAATTTTCTCTTCTGCAGACTAAATAAGCCTAGTTGCTTCAGTCTTTCTTCATAGGGCTTGTGCTCCAGCCCCTTGATCATTTTTGTTGCCCTCCACTGGATTCTTTCTAATTTGTCCATGTCCTTTTTCTAGTGAGGAGCCCAAAACCAGACAGTATTCCAGATGCGGCCTCACCAGTGCCGAATACAGGGAGATGATCAGATCCCTCAATCTGGTGGCAACACATCTTCTGATGCAGCCCAGTATGCCATTGGCCTTTTTGGCAGCAAGAGCACACTGCTGACTGATATCCAGCTTCCCATCCACCATGACCCCCAGGTCCTTTTCTCCAGTGCTGCTACTTAGCTGATCACTCCCCAGCCTGTAGCAGTGCATAGGGTTTTTCCATCCCAAGTTCAGGACTTTGCACTTGTCCTTGCTGAACCTCATAAGATTTTCATTGGCCAACTGCTCCAATTTGTCTAGGTTTCCCTGAATCCTGTCCCTGCCCTCCAGCGTGTCTACTGTTCCCCCCAGCTTGGTGTCATCCACAAACTTACTAAGTGTGCAATCAACCCCATCATCCAGATCATTAATGAAAATGTTGAACAGACCTGGCCCCAGGACCGACCCCTGGGGCACACCACTCATTACTGGTTGCTAACTAGACAAGGAGCCATTGATTCCTACATGCTGAAACCGTCGATCTAGCCAGTTCTCTATCCACCGTACAGTCCACATATCCAACCCATACTTCCTTAACTTGCCAACAAGAATGCTGTGGGAAACCATATCAAAAGCCTTGCTAACGTTGAGGTATATCACATCAACGGCTCTTCCCGCATCCGCAAATCCAGTCATCTCCTCACAGAAGGCGATGAGGTTGGTCAGGCACAATTTACCCATGATGAATCCATGCTGATTGTTCCTGATCACTCTATTTTCCTCAAAGTGTTTCAGGATGGATTCTTTGAGAACCTGCTCCATGATTTTTCCAGGGACTGAGGTGAGGCGGACAGGTCTGTAATTCCCTGGATCCTCCTTTTACCCTTTCTTGATGATAGGCACTATATTTGCTTTTTTCCGGTCCCCTGGCACCTCCCACGTTTGCAACAAGTTTACAAAGATAATGACCAGCAGTACTGCTATCTCATCGGCCAACTCCCTTAGCACCCTCAGATACAGTTCATCCAGCCCCATGGACTTGTGCACATCCAGCTTCTTTAAGTAGTCCCTAACCTGACTTTCCATCACCAAGGGCCTCTCTTTTTCTCTCCAATCTGCCATACCCATGGTAGTGGGCTGGGAGCTGGCCCTGCCTGTGAAAACTGAAGTAAAAAAAAGCATTGAGCACTTTAGCTTTTTCCTCATCCTCCATCACGAGAATACCTGCCCCATTCAGTAAGGGACCTATACCATCCCTGATACTCTTCTTGTTATTGACATACAGGGAGAACCTCTTCCTGTTATCCTTCACATCCCTTGCTAGCCACAACTCCAACTGTCCTTTGGCCTTTCTGATTTTATCCCTGCAGTTCTGAGTGATATCTTTATATGCCTCCTTAGTCATCTGTCCGAGCTTCCACTTCCTGTAAGCTTCCTTTTTATGCTTTCGCTCAGTGCAGAGTTCTCTGTTGAACCACACTGGGCATCTTTCACATTTGCTGTTCTTTCTGCTCATTGGAATGGTATCTTCCTGTGCCCTTAGCAGGGTTTCTTTAAAATACAGCCAGCTCTCTTGGATGCCTTTCCCCTTCAGATCAGCCTCCCAAGGGATCCTGCCCATCAGTACCCTAAGGGAGCCAAAATCTCCTTTTTTGAAGTCCAGGGTCTGTGGTTTGCTTCTTTTCTTTTTTCTGTTAATCAGCATCTTGAACTCTATCATCTCATGGTCACTACTGCCCAGGTTGCCATTCACTTCTACGTCCCCAATCAATTCTTCTCTGTTTGTGAGCAGCAGGTCAAGAGGTGCAAGGCCCCTAGCTGGTTCCAAAAAGGTGTCCTCAACACTCTCCAAAAACTTCCTGGATTGCCTGTGCACTGCTGTATTGGCCTCCCAGCAGGTGTCATGGTAATTGAAGTCCCCCATGAGAACCAGGGCCTATCTCTGTCCCACAACCCAGAGCTGATTGGCTGGCACCCCTTAATAACATGACAATCCTCATTTCCAAATCTTTTTCAATTGGCTAACCAAATTCTGTCTCAAAAGCTCATGCAGCAACTGCATTTTTATAATCCTTGCTTAATTGTCAAGTCTCTACCTTCAATTCTGGAAACATATTACTTCTTAGAAAGAAAACTGAAGCAGCCACATGACACAAATCATGTTCTTTAATTTTGAAAAACAAACCTAGTAAGGACTCTATTCCTCTACAACAAACTTCCTTAAGTAGAACTATTCAAAAGAAAGAAAAATCACCCAAAAAAGGTCTAGGAACAACAATCAGCCATTTTGTCAAATATAAAATCCCCTTTATTCTTTACATCTTCAAACCCACTTGCCTTATATTCCTGGAGCTGCTTCTCATTATATATTCCCCATTTAGCTGTTTTACTAATGAACATCAAACAAATTATTTAAAAAAAACCTTTATTATAGTTACTGAAATATACCTCTACTTTCAGCTTTGAACACAAATCAATCACTAATTACTATGTCAGAACTTATTTAACACTAAAAATACTCCTGTGAGCACTACAATTAAAATGGATGGTGTAAAAGTGATCCTTCTGAAATATCAGATCATACGTATATATACACCTTACTAATAAATGACAAATGAAGAGACAACAAGGAAGAAGGTTAAAAGAAATATTACAAACACTTTGTTCTTATCTGAAAGGACTATGAATGGAATTGTTAGACTCACAAAGTCTAGACACGGTGCATGGTTGAAATTATGAGACCAGATGAGGCACAGCGAAGCTAAACAAAGCTCCTGTTGCTCTTTCACTTAAGGAGTGCATATGAAAAACAAAACAAAGCACACAACCTGTTTGATTATGTTCCAATTTATACAAAACTATTGTATTCTTTGTTTTTATTGTACTGCAGTGAAAAGAGTGAGCAAATAAAACAAAGACTATGAATTACTTAAAACTCATGACAAATGAGGCACTTTACCTGTTATGAAATAATTTGCAATGTGTTGACAAATTGACAGAGTTTCCAGAATTGTTTTTATTTTCACATTCAGCCCCAATATATTAAGTGAAAAACAATGTGCTTTCCTCATTTCAATCACCTGATTCTCAATCTATTTATTTCTTTACAATTTTTAGAAATATTTTGTTTAATTACTTTGCACTCCAAAAACAATACCCTTCCATATTTGCTTTTGCTCCTCTCTGGCTGTTGTTTCCTAATTTAAACACTAGACATTATTTGGCTCATTCACTAGTTGAGAATTCTTTTAAAATCCCATATATATTCTTACTTTGGAACCACTATAACTGGATGAAAGCAATGTAACATTTTAACTGAAGTTCAGAGGCAGCAGGTAATAACAGCTGCTTTTGTCAAAAGCAGAATGATAGTTTTATTGATGAGATTACACAGAGTACTTTGACATGTCAGATAAATGTGAGGAACAGCAGATACCTTTGAGTACTTTGGTGAAACGCATCTCTTATATAAACTATTAAAGAAAAGAGACAAAGTAGATGTAGAAGATGAAGTTATCTGTTCAGATTGTGGATGATACAAGCTTCTCAAATAGGAGTTAAGAAAATTCCTTCCAATTGCCCAGATTACACATCAAAGCAATTTTGAGGTGTGGGGTAAATAATTATGAATTTGGAGATGGTTTACTGAGTAAGGTACATGAATAAGGGAGGCAGAATCTGGCCCTCTTCATAGTCTCACTTTGCATAAATGGTTTCCTATTGTCTTCCTTTTACCATTTGTTACCACAACTTTTCATTTGAGGCCAGCACGCTGGCTTCTAAGATGAAGGAACAAGCACAGCAGGTTAAATACCTCTTTATTGAAAGACTTTGTATGAATTTCCAGCACTGCTGATTAGGTCAAGGATTGCAACTGTGATGAGTAAGTTTCAACGTTTCAAAGCATCAGGCAAATAGATCAGTTTGCTCCGGAGCTAACATCACTGAATTAGAAAATGTAAGAGGATGGTATCTGAATGGCTGGGTGCCATTAGTCCCTAACAACAGTGGCTAGCTAGACAATAAGCTTAAGAAGCTGCAGTCTCCAGTGGTGCAGCTTCCTTTTGCCACCTGCAGGAGATATAAACCCCAAACAATGGATTCAGAACAGGTGGAATTAATGACTGCATCAGTTGGCGGGGAAGATGTGTGATATGTTAGGCTGGCAAGTATCTGGTATGCATCACACTAACCACAATACAGCAAATGAAACATGAGTACTTCCAGTACAGAAACCTAGAAAGTTCTAGGCAGTTTATGCATCAACCCTTCAGAACAAACTGCGGACACATGTTTAACTACATCTCAATACCCCTAACTCAAATTCAATCAAGCATGCAGAAAATTTAAACTGTGGTATATTTCCCCTCCACTATTAAGTGCTCAAGCCCAATTGCCTCAGATGATGTGAACTCGATACACTGATATTGCATGGCAATAGCAGTATCTGACTTGCACATTTGTCATTAAGAAGTGAAAGATCCCTTCCGCTCCCAATCACAAAGGGTTAGATCATGGCCAGGTCTCCCAGAGCCACAAAATGGAATCATTTCTGCCTCAGGCCTCTCTACACTTTCTTGTATCTCCTTTTCAGGAATAAGAGAGGGAAATGATGCAACACCTGTTACCTTCCCACTCCCAGCAGGTGGGTGGGTGGAGAAATGGGACAAGCATTGGCACTGTTCCCAATGTGTGTTACACCAGCATGGGGGAGAATAGTAATCTGCTACTGATATGAGCCAAGTTCACTAGTGCTGTGGCACAAGAGAGGGTGTGGGCAGGGAAAAGGATCATGCCTCTCTGAGGTTAAACTAAAGACTGAGACAGGACAAAGTGTAATCAGAATAGCTCCAAACTTGAATATTGGAGGTCAAAGACTATTGAATTGTGGGTGCAATGAATAGTTGTAAACAACTGGAGATTAGTCAAGGCTGAACTCAAGCTACTGGCAGGCAGGCAGGCATTCACATTGGCACAGAGCTTGCTCAACACTGCTAATGTCCCAGGGGATTTGGTCTATGAATCTCTTCCAATAAAAAGTAGGTCAGTGTGGTTAAGAATCCCTTCTGAGAAACCACAAAATACTGTAGCACGTATTGATTAAATAAAACTTCCATGTCTTCCCTCTGCAAGACACAGCTCCCCTCAAGCAAGATAATCTGTAGTGTCAAGCTCTGAACTTAGCTTTGAACTACTATGCACTGACACTACCATTATAACCTCCTAACATGACCCATTCTGAAATGTTTATAGTGTGGCATGTTCTCAGAAATGCATGCATCAGTCTTTACTGTAGAAAATAATGAGCAAATTTCTATTCCAAGGGCACTTTTCATGAGAATTCATAGTGTGGCTTTAACAGAAATTGAACACTCTGTGAAGGAAATAATGGAAAAACTTGAGAAATGTTAGTGCAGTAAATCGTCACCATATGATTTTCATTCATGTGTTCTGAAAGAAATCAACTATGCAATAACAAAGCTTCTGAGGAACTATACAATGTAAACTTAAAAAAGCAGTTCTTCCCACATATAGAGGATCTCCTATTTTACCTATGTTCTCTAAAGTAGCCAAGAAAAATCCCAGAAATTTATGAGTCAAACCTTACCCTGAGGAAGGGTCTAATTAGACATAAAATAGTGTAATTATATCCAAATCGGCTCAAATCAGAATAACTTCTGTAAGAAACAATAATGCCTCTCTAACCAACTAGGATTCTTTGAGGAAGTTAGTCCAACAGATAAAATAGACCCAGTAACCCAATACAAAGACTGCATCCTTATTCTCGGTCTAGCCATCAAGCCTGTTTGTAGGCTAAAGTGACTGGCTCTGGAGGTCATTACGATAAATACTGGGCTTTATTTTCAGAAAGCAGTGGATAACTTTATGACCACTAATAGCAAGTATCAATGCAAGTTAGGGTAATGGTATGGGCTATCACTTTTCAAACTCCATACAATGTCACAGAATCAGAGAAACTGGAAGGAGCCATGAGAGATCATTGAGTCCAATCCCCTGCATTTATGACGAGACCAATTACCCTCAAGCCATCCCTGTCAGGTGTTTGTCTAACCTGCTCTTAAAAACTTCCAGTGATGGAGATTCCATAACCTGCCTAGGCAACTTATTCCTGTGGTTAATCACCCTGACAGTTAGGAATTTTTTCCTAATGTCCAGACGAAACTTCCCTTGCCATAATTTAAGCCCATTGCTTCTTGTCCTGCCATCAGTGGTTAAGAAGCACAATTTTTCTCCCTCCTCCTCGTAACAACCTTTCAGGTACATGAAAATTGTTATCGTGTTCCCTCTCTCTCTCCCCTTTTCCAGATTAATCAGACCCAGTTCTCTCAATCTTCCCTCATAAGTTAAGTGTTCCAGATGACATTTTTTCATTGTAAAGCTGATATCCCCAGTGGGTCAGTCAGATATTGACTAACACACAGATGAAATGCCTGGTTAGACAGGTGAACAGTCTCACATACAACACAGGAATTCTCCGGACTGTATCCCTGTCTATGTAGGATAAAACCATAAGGTCTGAAAACTAAATCTGCATTTGTTGAGTTTCTAAGCTGATCATTCCATTGGTGAATCCAATCCCCCTACCCAATTCCCTGCTTCCTATGGTACCCCACGCAGCAGAATCTTGAGGAGCCAACTTGATAAGCACCAAGGCCTTAGTGCACCCAGGGCATCCGAACTACTGTGGTTTGGTGCGCCACAAGGGAAATCCAGCTCTGCATGTGCCGACATTCCAGCATACACAGAGTGGGCTCTGTCTACACTCCAGGCTCCCAAGTAACTGCGCTAATAGCCCAACTGTTGTATCATATAGTCATGATTATGCCTTCCCTCACTCCCTTAGTAAATAAAGTCTCAGTTCTTCATTTTAGACACCATATTTCATAGTCCTGCTTCTCTCTGACCTCTACACAGAGCCACGTTCCCTACCCCATGCACACAAAGAGCTCTACTTGTCTCACTGCTCCTCTGTACACGTCTGCCTCTCTACTTGCATTAACCATATACACTGTTCCCATGCCGGGGGAAATCTTCTTCAGTCCCATTCACCTTCATCAAAGACTAGGCTGACCAAATTTTATAGGGACAGTCTCAGCACTTGTTGCTTTTTCTTATATACGCCCCTCTCCTGATTTTGCACCCTTGTTATCTGGTCACCCTAGAGAATCCATTACATACCACTGCAGCAACTTTTGGGACCAAGGCCATAGAGGATTGCCCCCTTTTTATTCACAGGGGAAAATCTCACAAAGGTTTCATCTTTAAATATTTTCTCTGCTAAACAAAATAAAAGCATTATTTAAAAAAAATGGAGCACTCTCTTGAAGAGCAAGATTGATGCTTCTGAAGACTAAATTTAAAAAGGTGTGAAATAAAGAGATCTGATTCCTACTTTATGTGAAAATCTGAATATTTAACTATGGAGGTACTTAAGCATGGTACATGACTGTTCAGTAGGTAAAAGCAAAAGTGTTAGGAAATCAGATAACGGTTTCTCACACTGATGGAATATAAAAAAGTATGCAATTAAGTAATGCAGATAGGTAAGTCAGTTGCTGTTTATCTTCCGTGAAATCACAGCAATCAGTGAAAAGTCCTTATGGTTAAAGAGAATGATACTAAAATAGAAGAAAAAGAGAGACTATATAGAACATATACTATCCAGAAGAGTTTCACAGGAAGAAAAAAAGTAGAAAAAAGCACTGAATACATTAAATACTTGTGATTTTCATGATAGCTGTTAATGGTTGTAACAGGTATATGATTCAGCTTGCATTTTGCAAAAGCATTTACATCAATGAACCTATCTTTAAGATTGTACTACTTATTAAATGGTTTTAAACTCATTAATGGTCAGAGGTTCAGTTACTGAAATGTCTGAAGAGTTTAAATGTTGGGTTGTTATTGTGGCTTTCTTTTGTTTTTAAATCACTTGAGAGTGATTAATGTTGATATATATGTAATATTCTCTTTGCAAACTTTACACAGCTTACTCTTCATTCAAAACTTTTGGATTTGTCAAGACTGGCCAATTTACTACTCTGCTAATTTGGAGTTCTCTTTTTTTCAGCTTCCCTTTATCCTTTTGTTATTTGTTTACTTGAAGTCAGACTGTTAACAACACTGAGGCTAGTTGACAGGTGAGTGAGCCAGTTCGAGCACACTGCTATTGAATGAATAAAAGTGACGGCTTTACTGTTAAAAACTTGATTGCAGATGATCACTGAGGGTTTTTATTTATCCACTTGCAAACTAGAGTGGTTTTATATATACATTGGCCAAAACTGTAACGTCATACAAGTGAAGTGGAACAGACATCCCCAAAATTATCACATAACAAAACAGAAAAGCTAAAACATTTACATAGTGATATGTAACACTGTTTTGATTTTTCTTCTTGAATTATCCTTCATAGGTATCATCTAACAGACCAGGGATGTGCTAGTTCCTGTTTCCATGGCACTGAGAAGAAACGTGGAATTCTGTATATATTTCTGTGCCCTTTAGTATGAGAATAAGACCAACAGGAGAGAAGTGACAGAAGGACAACAAAAATACTTCATGGACTGGAGTGATTGACTTAGATATCTTTAAATCACAGTGGTATAATCCTGGCCCCATTGACTTAGGTAGGGACAGGATTTCACCACTAAACAGCTATAGTTTCATTAAACAAAGACAAAGTGAGGGAATATGGAAGCCCAAAACCATGTGAAATTCTATTGCTTTGGGGATTTAGACCCACTGGTAAAAATGACTAAGACCAAATCTTTAAATCACTCCTTGACCTCATTTTCAGGCTACTGAGGAAAAAAAAAATCAGTCATATATCATATGTTCTTGTTAGCCAGGTTTTATTATGAATTCAGTTTTAAATCTCACATCTCATGCTTAGTGTAATTAATGCATGGATCCTCACAATGGATGGTAGCTTCCACTTTGGCATTCGTGCTCAGAACTTTCTGGAAAGCGCATCTATGTGTCTGCTTATGACCTTATATATACAAGTCACTACTCAGTAACTTCTGACCATCACAGGAAGTGAATGGGAACTCTGGTATGATTGTAACTGACACATATCAGTCACCTTGGAGAAATTTTATCCTATTTAATTTTGTGTGTGTTCTAAGTATAGGCTAGTTAGATACATTTTTTATCTCATTTACTCTCTATTTTTCAACGGCTCTGCTGAGCCTTCCCTCCTCTGCTACTTAGCTTTTTGGCCATTGCTTAGGCAATTTGGATATGGTGGGTGCAAGGATATAAGGAAAGCATACAAAGCCCAGAAAACACTGCTGTCTAGAAAGACCCCAAAATACACACAGGACCTGGAATGGAAATCCATCTCCAAGAACCACAGATACTGTTGTAATCATTCTTTTTTTGGAACAAATCTGATCAAACTTGCTATTTTTTCCAAATCAGGCACTGAATTTGGAGGTTTCAACAATCCAACACAATTACCAAAATTGGAACTTTTTGACAAAGTGTGGTCAAGTTTCTCTGTATAATGACGGCACCACCAGGTTCTGTAGTCAATGAAAGATTAAATCTTTCTGCACGCCCAGCAATGGAGACCCCGCCAACTTGCCCCCTCCCAGTCTTAGGTGGTTACCATGAACCCGAGGGAAAAAATCCCTATGAACTCCTGGTTCCCGAGAGAGGGAGGGTATTGTTGCCCTGGTCAGCAGGGGGACGGACTTGATTGGGATAATGAAGGGTTTTGTTCCACTGGTGATAATGAAGGGTTTTGCTCCCCTGAATATGACCCCAAAAGAACCTCCCTATAGAGGATAATTTATAAGTACTAGGAAACACAAACACATAGGAGAGGCCAGACAAATAACAGTTACAGTGAGACGATGAGCTAAAGAATTATTTTCTTCTTTATTAAAAGCAAACGGGATTACTGACAAAAAGGAAATTAAGTATAAGAAACAGAAGAATTAGGCTCATAAGTGAAGCACAGGGTTTGCAACCCATTTACCTATTAGCCAAATAAGTATTACAATAGTCAGATAAAACCAGAAGATTAGCAGATGAAGCTGTGTCCAGCTAATATCAGCCAGGTTTAGTTAAGCTTATTTTTTTTCCTCTATCTACCTTCTACTTAGTCTTAGTAGGTTTCTATTTCCTATTGTTTAATCTTCTCTCTTAGATATATTCTTACTCAGTCCGTGAGAGCCGTGCTTGTTCCCCAAAAGCTAGGTCTTTTGGTTTAGGTTGATGGTAATCTCTTTAAGTCAGCTCCGAAGATCACCCACAGTCAGGTTTTTGGAGGGTGCACGCCACCCTGCTAGGCAGGGGGCTATTTTTTATATTGAATCTTTAATGTCACACTTGACTTTGACATTTCTGTCAAAATGCCCTTTTAGGGACAACGGCACAACTGACTTAAAACCGCGTTTCCTCCACAAGTGACTCAAAACCGCGCTTTCCTTAGTTTTTAGCTGGCTTGTCTTAGGTTTAGTTTACTGATGTGGTTTCTTTCTTAGGGTGTCTGACTTTCAGTTTACCAGCCTGGTTATTTTGATTAAATATTGTTTAAGACAGGCATTAAATTAATTGTTATTTAAGACAGGCACTTTCTTTCTCCTTCACTTCACTATTTTGTTACCTTATTTTTAATTTTTTTCTGAATTAAATTCCAAGATCTCATCACTCTCAAAATTTGGGAAAGTTTGTATCTAGAATCTAATCAAAACTTTAAGGTTTGGGCCCATTTCTAGGCAGCAAAAATTAAAAGTTACATAATATAAAGAGGATTGTGATGTAATTGGTGCAGTCTAATTCAAAGCATGAACTCTTTAACTTGAAGTCAACTTTTTGAGTACTTCTCTATCATTGTAAATTTGAAATGCAAGTTCCTGCAAACTATACAGCCACTGCAAAAGAGTCTGGGCAGTGAAGTTACAAATAGGTCTGACAATTTAAATCAAGGCCTTGTTTTCCATGTCTACTTCCTATTCTTCCAGAAAGCCTCTCACATCCTGAAGCATACCAATCTTTTTCTTTTTTAAAAACTATTCCAGATTTCCTAAAGCCCAAGCCTTTCTTTTCTGCTCATTGGGAAAGTAATTATATAAATTTTGTGAGCAGTGAGAAATTATTTTAGACAGCCTGAGAGTGATTTAATTTATCCTGGTGTAAACTAGGAGAAACTCAAATGAAGAATAAAACCAGAATGTATGCTTGAGTAATATTATTAGGATTTTCTCTGAAACCATAATGGTAGAAATTTACTTTTATTAAAAATGAAAGTGGAGTCTCACAATGATATAACTAAGAACTGGGGCTTGTAGAAAAATATCAAACCTCTCAAGACTCGTGATAAAACTGCAACTGTTGGCAACACTCTAATTCTTTGGAAAGAGGGGCATGGCTCAAGACAAGTCCAGAATTCCAGTTCCAGCCCTATTCCTTCTATTGACTTGGGTACACACCACCCAGTTTTCTAAAGCAGCTTCTAAATTGTCAATGTCTCAGTTTTTGCATACACAACTTTAGAGATAAAGATGTTTGGAATTGGCCCCCAAAAAGAGGCACCCAATGCAGTCTCTCTTCAAAATATGGGCCCTAATGTTTCTGAGCTTCAGCTAGACATGCAAACATACTACATACATATTTCACAGAAGCATCATGGGGATTAGTGTTAACTGCAGCCAGAGTTTCAAGTTTTCAGCACCCAAAATGGAGGCCATGTTTTCAAAAGAACTCAGGTCTCAGTTAGGCCCCTAAATTAGGGTCATATTATCTGAAGTGCTCAGCTTCCAGTGTTATCTTTATGCCAGATCTTTAAAAGAGCTAAGTAAAGCTGGCCACTTATTTGTGTATAACTGATAGCTGAGTTCTTCTAACAACTGCAGTTGGAGGGACTGAGTGTATTTGAAGATTCAGCCTTGATATCTGTCAAGCATGATGAAGATTAGCAAATTTAAGCATTAGTACCCCCTCCTCCTCTTTGTACTGTAATCCACTCCTCACATTTATTCTATCATTTATTTAAGACATTTTAGACTGTTCCATGTAGGTGATATTATTTAAGACAGTTTCATGCATGAGACTGAAAGGTTTTTTGCAAAAAGTAGGTTTCTATTTGTAAAAGTAACGTTTTGTTAAATCTGTTGTAAATATGAACACAGTTTTTTTTTCATAAATTTTATTATTTAATATTCTTTGGGAGATGCTGTATCAGTTGCTATGATATTTTGCTAACTAGATTTAAATCTACAATTTAATGTGACCCATGAAATTTTAACTAATCACTGCAGTAATTAAAATTAATTATGAATGTTAAACTAATGGATTTCATCATTCACAAAGAGGTTATTTTTATGGAAGTTTATTTTAATCCTGGAAGATAAGCAGTGAAGAAGGATCAACATATTTTCCATCTAGAGTTCGAATATCACTGCATTTCTGCAGAAAGATAAACAACCAAGAGAAGGAATAAGGCCTAAGCAGAGAGCATTCCCAGCCAAAGCAGGTATAGGCATGTATTCTACAGAAAGAGTTCTACAGTAAAATTATAAGCAGGGAAGATCACAGGCTGCTCCTGCCTGCAAAAATGGTGACAATAAACACACAGCACTAAGTGACAAAGAAGGAACGTGTCAATCAGTGCTATGAGAAGTATAGCACAGATGGGTTAGCAAGGGTACATTTTTGTCACAATCTGAGATGGCGTCAAGAGTGTCTTTACAACAACTGTAAATGCACGCTTAGGAGCAGTGTATTCACAATATGCCTGATGTGGTGTAATGTTCTCTCTTCTCCTCATGGAGGAGGCTGAACAAGCTTACACTATTGAGAGACTGACAGTGTTTTCGTTGCTAATGTTATCAATCATTGATGAAACACATTAAGGAGAACCTACAACAATTACGACTGACAATGACTGATGGGAATGCCAAAATGACGCAAAGCTTTGTTCCTGACTTTATATTCAGGAACTGAAAAATCAAGGTCTGAGCAAGTACAGAATAAGAAAAACGTAACAACACATTACATTTCATGAAATAGAAGGACAATTTAGCTGTAAATGAAAGAGAAATAATTGCCTGAAGTGCAGGATTAGAACACATGCTTTGTCTCTTCTAATTCTCTAAATGGTGGTAGTGTAAATGGACAGCAGGGAAAGTTACCCGGTAAGTTTCACTGAAAAAACTATGTAGTTTAACAGTTTTCTTTTCTGTATTCTTGGCCCTTGGCATGTTTCTCAAAGCACTCTAAATAGATTATTGTGAAATATTCTAATAACCGTAAAAGCTAGACTTTTCTGAAAGAGACAGTAAATGCTATTATCTGATGAAACTCAAAGCCAACCTTTTCAAGGATGCAGATGTCTGATGTGATTACAATTATTAGTGTATTTTCTTGATAGCCCCAATTCCACAGACAGATGCCTATTTACATTACAGAGGGAATGATCCCTTTTTGAATTCAAGAGCAATACTAGACTCCTCTAAATCTAATAAAGGTTATTGAATTCTTTCAAAAGAGATAAAGATGGTATAGGAAGTGAAACTGGGTCCTGAATGTTAGTAAAATATTTTAAACAATGTCTGTGTGTCTCTGAGCAAATATTTTAGCCAATAAAATGGTTTAGATTTCCAGCCCTGTATTACAATTACACATTAAACACGTAATTTCATTTTTATAATAAGATATGTTAATCAAATTTCTGTTTTGATTTGAAGCAGGCCTATTAGAGCTATTCTCTATGTGCGATCTCAGCCCTTTAAATTTTCCTTTGCATATGTTAATACATTTGTAGCTGTTGCTTGAAAGATATGATGACACAGCACATTTAAAATAAAGGACAGTTTATTTATATTATAAAATCAACATATAAAAACAAATATGCTTTTAAAGTTACCTTCATCAGACTTGAACATAAAATTACTGATCTTAAATGTACAGTCACACATAAAATGAAGTACCATCTAAATTTTGAAACTTGGGAGCCTAAAGTATGCATTAAGTGGACTGATTTTCAGAGAGCTAAATGCATGCTCACAATTCCAACTCACTTCCACTGAAGCAGGGAGTCCTCAACACTTCCGAAAACAATTCTGACATCCATGTGCACTATAAAACAGGTGCATATTTAATGAACACTGCACCTGCATGTGTACACAATCTTTGGCCCTTATCTTGCAGCTTGAGTAAGGAACGCAGAACCAGGCCCTTGAATTAATGCATGAATGTTCTGCCTATGTGTACTGAAACTGCTACACAAAGACAGCTAAGAATCATTTCAAAGAAAAGAAATGTGCAAATGTGAGATGTCAAAAGAGCACCCAGGACTACAAGAAAATTATGGCTGGGATTTCAAAGAGGGGAGTCAGGCAACAAAATGCCACTGAATTCTAATCCAAGTACATTGCCAAAAACATCTGATGATTGCCCATCATTTTAAGATGATTGTTTGAAATTCATACTTAGTGATTTGATAATGAAGTCAATATTTATTATAATGGTATAGTTAAATTTATTTTAAAACATTAAAAAATAGTATTAAACTCTTTGGCTATGTCTATACTGCCAAATTAGTCTGGACTAAGGCGGCTTAGTTTGGACTAAGTTAGCCCATGGCTATACTAGCCTCTCCCTAATCCGAACTAAGAAATTTCTTAGTTTGAACTAGTCAAAGCTTAGTCTGAACTAGGTGGTCCCAATGTTAGTTCAGACTTCCATGCTTACCAGTAGTTCATACTTAGTTCGAACTAAGCATGGGCAAGTACCAAACTAAGGGTTAGTTTGAACTACAGAAGTTTGAACTAAGCCATTGGTTTGAACTAACCACGCGTTCCCATTTGAACTAAACATTAGTTAGAACCAGAATGTGCAGTTAGTTCAAATTAAAAAGTCTGCGGTTAGTTTGAACTAGCCTGAGGTTAGTTCTGACTAACTTCAGACCTTGTTAGTTCGGACTAATGAGTCCGAACTAAAATTGTACATGGAGATGTAGCCTTTGAGTTTAATATGAAGTCGTCATTCATTTCCTTTTGGTTCGCAAAACCTTATTTAAAGGATCAAGAAATTAAGTTGAATGGAAGGATTATTTTCATAGTCATATATAAGCAAGTAGGTGCTACCCAGTGATACTAGTAGTCTGAGTGAGAAAGGAAACTATTTGCTCTCAGATGGATGGATCAATTCAAATTCAGTCACTTCTCTTTTATGGCTGTAAAGTTCTCTGTAATGAGTGACAAAACCCTGTATGTTCATTATTTTTATTATAGTAGAGACTGGGTATTAAAATTTATTATTAAAATAAAATTGTCCCTAGGCTACCGATCTTAAATCTAATAGGTATTCATTTGCTAGCTTCTTATTTTGATGAATCCAGAAAGCATAGGTTAGTGTGAATTACAAGCATATAAATACAGAGGGAAGTCTTGGAGGGCACATAAACCAAGAGATTATGTTAGAAATTTTTATGACTTTCACACTTTTGTTTCATGTATTTATTTGCAAATTAGTTCAATTTTAAATGTTCAATTTAAAATGGAGTTGGAGCAATATTGAGTAAATTACTATCTTTTTATTAAATAGATTCCCCACTTTTTCTCTCTGCACTGTAAGAGTAATAATTGATGGTTTTGACACAACAGCACAATTAATTTGTATAACCTATATATTTCCAAAGTATTCTTTATACCAACTTGTTACACCTTTAAAGGAAATTATTTAGATCCCAGGCTGAACTGTACTAGTGTATATTATGGATAACACTATTTTTCTCCAAGATGCTTTCAAAAAGAAAGTTAAGAAGAGTTATATCTACCTGCAAAATAAATTTTAGTGGATCACAAAGTGAATGAGTCGTCAGTGTAGTGCAGTTGTGAAGAGAGCTGGGGTGTGTTAACAGTAGTGTTGCAAATAAGATGCAGGAGGTAATAATTCCACTTTACTAGGCACTGAAAAGGCCTCAGATGGAGTATTGTGTCTAGTTTTGGATGCCACATTTTAAGTTTAGAAAACATGACCTATGAGGAAAGGTTAAAAAACTGGGCATGGTTAGTCTTGAGAAATGAGGACTGGGGGGGGGGGGGGGCCTGATAACAGTCTTCAAATACACTAAAGGTTATTAAAAAGGGGATAGTGATCAACAGTTCTCCATGCCCCCCAGAGGAAGGACAAAATATAATCAATTTAGTCTGCAGCAAGGGAGATTTAAGTTAGAAAGTTTTTAAACATATCTATCTACAAGGATGTTTAAGCATTAGAAGAGGTTATCAAAGTAAAGAAAAGCATCCAATGATAGGGATTCAAAAAGAGGGTGGACAAACACCTTCTTAAGGAAAGTCTGCTTATGTATCGTCCTGCCTCAGCATCTGACGAAGTGGGATTTTCTCCCACGAAAGCTCATGCGAAAAATAAATCTGTTAGTCTTAAAGTCCCACTTGACTCCTTGTTTTTTTCGCTGGACTAGACTAACACAGCTATCCCTTTGGAAATTGATATGATTCTGTTAGTGGTAAAAACTGTGATTCACTCTCTAAAGAAACTGTGATTATTAATCCTTTTCTACTTTCTATCCCAAATGTCTCCTTCATATCTTTTTCCCATGAAAGCTCATGCAATAAATATATTTGTTAGTCTTCAAATGCCACAGAACTCCTTGTTTGTTTTTCCTTTACAACATCTGCCAGTGAAACTCTTCATTAAAAAAGTCTTTCATAGCAATACCTAGACGAGAAACTTAACCTCCACAACGAATGAGTCAAATGTGTTAAATCTGGCTCTTAAATAAATGTTTAGAACAGAAAACAGCTGCTGCATCCCAGCAACAAACTGTTTGTTTTGTTTTTTCTACAGAGAATCCATCCAGGAGATTGAAAGCTACTGCCACTGTAAAATTGTTAAGTCATACTATTACAGTGGATGATTCACATCTCTCACTCAACTACCGCCCTTTTTTCTCATCTTTGTTGGTTTCGTTCTTTTTCCTGCAATAACTTCTCCCTTTCCCCATCCAAGAGCTAGACACTTATGAATATATTAGCCCAGAAAATAGATGGACGTCTGAGTTTTCATACTGCATGTTATTTTCTTTGCCTCTGAATATACTGCACTCTCCCCCAGTCATTTTGTCACCTATGCTGGTGTCATCATGAACTCATTGTCCTTGTCAACACTCATAAGTTGAAATGCAAAATCAGTCTAAAATAAAAGACTAGTTGGCTACATATCAGCATTAAACTTGTTCTTCTAAAAAATAAAAAAACAATCCCCCAGTCTTCATGTGGTTGTCGCCATTCTAAATTACAAGTCTCAACTGAACTCTTTATTTCGGGGAAAGTCAGACAGAACTAGGGTGATCAGGTGTCCCAGTATTATCAGGATCATCACAATATTGGAGATTTTACTTTATATTGGACCCTACTACCTCCTACTATCATTTACACCATTCTAATTTTTCACACTTGCTATCTGGTCACTGTATGAACAATGACAATATCTAACAAGAGGTACAATAGTTTCTGTCATCCAGGGATGTGCTCATTTGAGAAGAAACTTTATCACCTTAAAAATTAAAGTCAGAATTCTCTGAGGTCTTATATATGAAAACAGAAACATTACTGTTTCAAAGGGATAGCTGTCTTAGTATAGTTCAGCAAAACAAAGGAGTCCTGTGCCACTTTTTAAAGACCAACAAATTTATTTATTGCATGAGCTTTCATGGGAAGAAATCCCGCTTGGTCAGAGGCTTTGAAGATGGGGGACCTTACAGAATCAGAGAAAGATAAATGCAGGGAAGTGTAAGTCATAGGATCAGGTCACACTGTAACAGCAAATAAAAGCAGCTGCTAACATTCAGACACTGGGGAACAGCATACAGAGGAAGATGAGGTCAAATCACCTGTTGTAATGAGAAAAATATCCTGAGTCCTTATTAATCCTGAAGTGACAGATAAAATTTGCAAATTAATTCCAATTCTGCCATTTATCTTTGAAGCCTCGATGTGTTATTCAAATATAAGTGTATGCCAGTTCCTGTCTATGTATACGGTTAGTTCAACAACAGATAAGTCAACTCAACCATTGCAGAGGTCAGTGACTACGAAGAAGGGTGTGTTGTACATACGTCCTTGTTTCACTGATACCATACTCATCATTAGTGGGATATATGTAATCTACATTTGGTTTACTCAGAATTGTTACAAGGATTAGAGACTTTCAGGCACAAATGAAATATTTTCATTATGCACCAGTGTGTGCAACAGAGCAAAGATGGAAAACTGTACTGAATGCAAAGTTACAAAGTAAAATCAGACACATTGGCTGTCAGTGACAGCAAAAACAGTGGCTGTCCAGAGATACAGCTGGAAGAAGGCAGCTGAGAAGCTAATGCTTAGCAATCAAGAATCAAATCTTGTAAGACTCTCTCCAAGTCTAACTTCAGTTTTTAATGCTGAGCAGATATCATCACCAGCAAGGTGTCATTGCAATTCTAAAAATACAGTAAGAACTTAAATGACACATTTTTAATACAACAGTTCTAGAATTATTTTGAACTTGTTTACACCTACAGTCACTGTCGTCCTGGGGTGGCGGTGTAAGGGACTACCCCTAGCCCCATGGTTCTGCAGGCCCCCCACTACTGCGCTGCCCACTCAGTACAAGCTGAAGGCAAGGGATGGGTGGGAGTGCAGAGCCCAACCTCTAGGCCGGTCTGCCTCACCCACGGGGCAGAGTAGCTGGCTCAGGGGCAGGAGAGGAACGCAGAGCCTGGCCTCTAGGTCTGCCTACCCTGCCCTTCTCCAGCGTAGGGAGGGCGGGGTCCCCATAGGCTGATTGGCCCTGGCCTGTGGTCCCCCCTGCCAGGGACAGCCCTGTCTATAGTTGTGTCAAAATTTACTCAGAAGCGCATTTAAAGAATTCCCCCAGACTGAAACACTAAATAGTAGGGTGTATGAATGCTGTTGTATTTCTTAGGCATTTAGGTGGGTGTTTTGTTTTGTTGGTACAGGCTTTGTGGAAAACTAGACAGGGAAACTTACTTTCACTTGTACCGTACCACAAGCTTTTATTTTTTTCAGCTGAAGGGGTTTTTCGATGTTAACTGTATAGAGTATCTATTGAGCTGCCCAGCTTAAGTGTTTAAAACAATTAGCTCAGTAGTACTGCAGGAGTGGGACTTCACTAAGCTTTACTCTTATTTTGTGAAATGTTTTAAAATCACTGTGGGCTAGACTGTAACCCTACTTGTGTGCACACACTGTAAGAGACATAAGCTACTCCTTTATGCTTAGTTCCAAAGGGATGGCTGCGTTGGTCTAGTTCAGCAAAATAAAGGACACTGGTGGCACTTACAAAAACTAACACATTTATTTATCACATGACATTTCATGGGATGCTTGAGGTGGGAATTTCTCCCATGAAAGCTCATGTGATAAATAAATGTGTTAGTCTTTATAAGTGCCACCAGACTTCTTCTTGGGTTTTTTTTTTCCCCCCCTCTTATGCTTGCTTCCCATTGATTGTCCCCTATTCAACAAGGACCTTAATGCAATACAGAACTCAGCATGTGAGTCTTGGCAGTGTCTTCAAAGCCATATAGCCTTAGGTAGGGGGTAAAAATGGGGAGGGAAAGGGAACGGAGAGGGTGCCACTGCTGCCAGACTGCTACTTGGGCCTCTGTACTCCTGACCCTTTTCTCCTGTTGGCCAGCACAGCTGAGCCATTGCAGAGGAAGAAAAAAACTGAGACAGGAGAAGGCCTGGCCAAATTACTTTTTTCATGAAGCAAGGCAGAAAGCTGAAGTGTGGTTCCCAAAATTCAATCCCTGCTGCTTTTCTGGGGCAATGCACTTTCACTCAGTACAAAATTGCAATTCAGAACCCTGTGATTTTTTAGAGAAAAGTGTATTTATTAAGTAACACTGAATTCCTAGGCTAAAAGAGAGATGTGCTTTTTACTTAAGGGGGTGAATTTCTTCAGTATCTCCATGGGGGTGGGAGGGAACAAATGAATAGATTACTTTCTGTTTTTGACTATATTCATGTCCCTTTCGTCTTTCTCCTCAGTTCTCATTGCCTCTCTCATCTTTCAGCCTTTATTTTAATTAGCTAGCCATCTACTTTTTATTCCCTTTCACAACTGCACCGTCTCTTCCACTTTTCTACCCATTCTTCACTTCTTTTCCTGTTCCCTTTTAACTTTATTCTATCCCATTCCAAGACATTAAAAAAAGAAAAAAAAAAAGCTATCAAAGGCAGAAGACAGACAAAAATAGGGAACAAAGAACAAAGTAAAAAAAGAAAATCTAGTGCTTTGACAGATATTAAATTAAACAAACAAGGAATCCTGTGGCACGTTTAAAGACTAGCAAATTTATTTAATACATGAGCTTTCATGGCATTTTCTCCCACAAAAGCTCATGCATTAAATAAATTTGTTCATCTTTAAAAGTGCCACAAGACTCCTTGTATGTTTTGGTGAACTAGGCTAACACAGCTACTCCCCTGAACTTGTCAATAGGCAAGATCAATGGTTCCTAACCTTTTTCAGGGTGGGGACCCCTTTTTAACAAAAAAAATTTTTTGCAGCCCCCCACCGGCTGATTATGTAATCTGGCCCATGCGAGCAGACTCTGGCCTGCATTAATCTGGTGGTGCCACTGGGACAGCCGGCAAGCAGCGTTGCCACTACTGTTCCGTCTAAGCTGTGTGCATGTGTGCACGCTCACAGGTCATGAAACCTGTGCACACAATAGAATAAAGTGCGCACAAAAAAATTCAATAGTGCTAATATTGGTGCTCACAAAGAAATGTTTTTGCGCACACAAAGAAATTGTTTGTGCACATAGTCTATGAGCAATTAGAAGGAACACTGGGTGCTGCCACCATGGCCCGTACAGCTGGGGAGCCAAGCCGCAGCAGCTATGGCCCCCCTACCCTTGTCCCTGCCGGGAAGCTGCTGCTGCTCCAGCCCCATCCCCATGCCAGGATCTGGCCATGGGAAGGGAAAGGCAGCCCTGGTGACAAGCATCAGGGCAGTAGCTGGATTCCAGCCCCAGTAGGGAGAGGCTCCGCAGACCCCTGGGTCCCCAGACCACAGGTTGGAAACCACTGGGCAAGGTATTAAACAGTTTCATTAAAGTTAAAAAAGATTCAGAATTGAACTGCTATTTTAAAGAACAGGTTGTGAGGATTGTACAAACTGTTACTTCAAAAAAAAATTATTTTTTTTTTTGGTAGTCATCATGTCTGCAACTCAGTCTTCACTCTTATAACTGGCAATCAGCTTTTCAAACTCTTCTAGCAGAGAGACTCTTTCCTGAAGATTCCAAAAAGCAGACTGGGAAAGAAGAAATTCCTAATCCAGTACCCCTCCTGCAAGCACTCAGGAGAGAAGCAAAGTGTAGATCAGCTACTCCAAATGATTAGATCATTTCACACTTATATGGTTAAGTCTCACACCCACTGAAGTCAGTGGAGATCTTTAAATTGACTTCAGTGGGACCAGGACTAGGGATGCAGAATGAAGATAGCATGCAATCTACTATTCTATATCAATTATTTGCTATTAGGTAACTGCTTCTCCTGATCTTATGTTACCTTGCAGGGATGGGTGAACCAAAGAAAAACTTTCCAAGCAGTGGCCATCTTTTCAGCTAATATAAAGCCTACAGAGTATCTACCTCTGTCTGAAGCTTTGAGGATATGTCTAATGAAAAACTAAATTCTGCAGAAACTGATGGAATAATTAAACATATGCTGAAATTCTGTACCACTGACTGATTCACTCCACTTTCAGAATCTTAGCATATGAATATTTATAAAGAGCAAATATAACAGAGGGTGTGAATATAGATTATATGAATGTTTGAAAAAACTGAACAGATGTTGGTAGATTTTTTTTAAACTAGTCACTCAGCTTTAGTTTTACTGTTGAAGAGGTCTCATCTGACATAAATTTGCAATGACAAGCTTCATACACAAAAGTGTGACACCACCACTCTGGCCAAATCTGTGATATCAGTACATTAACACCACAACTACTGAATGGGCCAGATCCTCTAGGCTGATGAACATTGGCATTATTGCTTTACTTAACTTCAACAGAGCTATGTTGCTCTGCACAAGCTGAGAATCTGGCCCCTAGAGTCTATTCATGGCTTTTCCTAAAACAGGAAATAACCCACTTAGCCTTGAATCCATAGATTCCTGTCTGCTCAGGAGAGATGGTGCAAAAATTAAATAATTAAGTTTATTGTCATTTTGCCCAAGAATGGACAGGGTAAAGCAGATTTTCTCATTCCTGTACACTAAAGGTCTGAATTCAATTACACTAGTTTAATCTCCTTGACATGAAAGGGGTTTGGTTCCATTACCTTTTAGTCATGATGGTTAAAGAGGAAAAAAAAATGAGCATTTTCCTGCTTTCACCCAACTTCTCCCTGACGCCCAACTTATGAAGATTAATAGGTACAGTTGTTTACATATTTGTAACGGAGAGTGACCTTCAAGGTGATTATGAAATAGGAATCAAGAACTCTTTCATCTTCATTAGCTTTATCTCAAGGCTGATCTGTCTTCTTTGCTGTGGTTAGCTTTGTTGTAGTACAGCTGTTACAGTGTTTATCATTTGATGCAGAACAGTTGTTTTATATAACAATACAAAGAAATGATACATCACATGCTAACAAGCAAAACTACAGTTTGGAACTTTTTTTCCTGGAAAATGAGATGTGTTATAAATTATAAAATACTAGATATGTAGGGCTAAACCAGTGGTTTCAGTGTGCTTGTACCACAGATTTGGCCAGCATCCTTGTTCCACTTTTCATGTAAGTTCTCATTTGTGTATTTAAAATTATACAAAGTTATTCAATGTTCTGAGGAAGAGACAATACTCTATAGGCTGTTTGTACGAGCGTGCTCAACAGCAGGTACATATCCCTACACAGGTTACATAAAACAACCATCTGTATTTATGTATCATTAGAATAAATGTTTTTTTGCATTAGCAAAGCTTTTAAATGAGCAAAATTCTTTACTATTTTAGATAGAACTGGAATGTCTGTTTCCTGCTATTTAAAACATCCATTTTCAATTCAAATAGCATAAGTGACCACTGTCAAACTGCCCTGTAGGCAATGATACACAAACAACAAAATATGCAGCTAGATGTGAAAAACCTGTATAGATTATCATACATTCATAAAAACCTGGCACTGCAGAACTCCATGTGGGTAGTGATAGAGGTGGAGGGGCAACCAGAGTATGCACAGATGTGGTATATGCCCCAGAAGGCCTCTCTTGAGAAGCTGTAATGGGGCTTGAGCCCGAGCAGATATAACACTACAAGGAGAAGGTAGCTTTAAATTACTCATTTGGAGGTCCACAGTGGCAGGCAGATGACCCCACACCTATGAAGCAAGTTTAGACATTCAATCTAATCATATAGACATTCAATCACTAGGGTTATCAACAGTAAAATCAAGTTAATTTTACTTTTGTTTTTAAGTTTTCAGGGACTCACATTGTCTAACTGAAGAAGAGTGCTTCAAAAATGTTTGTGGACAAGTTCTCACAATCACCTATTCATCTATGAAGCTTTTTCATATCTAATTGAAAAATTTTGTAATTTGTGTGTCATCAGTGCTGACAGGGCCATTTGACAATGCTCACTTATGCAGTTTGAATTGAAAATGGATCTTTGGAATAGCAGAAAACAGTCAGAAATTCCAGTTCTGTCTAAACAGCAAGACTAAGGTAGCTGTCTTGAGTGGTGCCTGCAGGTTGTGGGAGCAGTCAACTGGACACATTTTCAAAGAACTAGTAGGGTGGTTCCATAAACAAAAAAGCACCTAGAAATCTTAAAACAGAGGTGGCCAGATCCAGCCCATGGGTGCCTGTTTTTCTGATCCACCAGCTGCTGCCGGTCCTGAGCTGCTGCTGGACGTGGGAGGGTAAGGGAGAGCGACAACTCCTGCCGGCACCAGAACGCTGCCGCCTCTCTGTCCCTCTCGCAGGTGCTGGAGCTGGGAGAGAGATGGAAAAGTGGCAGTGCTCTGATCTAAGCGCAAGCCGCTGCTGAAGCTGGGGTTAGTATTGGTGGGCATTTTTCACAGCCATGTTTTGTTCCACCCAGTTACCACACACAGTACTGCTGTGCACACAGGCCAGCCGAACAGAGTTATAACCTGGGCTTGGCCAAAACTGAGTTTTGATTGCCTGGCTTTAAACCCATTCAGAGCCCTGCACCGAGGAGTTTAGCCTAACCCAGCTAGTGGACTCTTCTGATCCAAATTGCAATGGGAATAGGCAGAAAAGCACCACCAAAAAGCCACAAATGTGCAATCTTCTTGTATCATCTTTATGCTAAATCTAATCAAACCTTTTGATTTTTGTAATGCACGTATCTACGGCACAAGCAACAATCAATGGTACAACTAATCAGAGCCATTAGTGTGGTCAAAGTTCCAAGAAAATCCCCCAAATATTGTTGTCCAGCTCTCCTAAAAGTATTAAGCTTCCATGTGGCCCTCTGTTTAAAAAGTTTGCCCACCCCTGCCACAAAACTAAGTATTTCCAGCTGCTAACAAGCCTGTCATGGTATTCAGCTGTCTGGCATGCAACTTTGCTTTGGGCTCTGCCTAAATAGAGAATACCTAGAATTAACTATGTACTAGAACATGAGAAAAAAGTGAATAAGTAATAGAATTAGGATTAGTCATGGCAGGGCTTGTCTTAATTCAATCTTCAAGTGTAAGGAGGAAGCTGAGAGAGGACTGGAAAGAAACAATCAGGTACAAGAAAGGGTTTCCTTGTAAGGTAAAAGTGACAGTAAAAAAAAAAAAAAGTGTTTATCTTATTCGGCAGATCTGTCCCCTGCATGTACTCTGAGAACTGCTGCTTTTATTAAAAATAAAAGTGACTTTACTCCTGTTACTTCTGATGAGCTAAAGAAACTATGGAGAAGTGAGCTGGATTATTTCCTGGCTCATGATCATCAAAAGCAAGAAGTTCCTTGGTACTAGTAGTGAAGCGAAGAGTATCAAGAGCATAAACTGACTTTCAAATCACACGGTAAATCCCCTTTGACTGGGCAGTCACCTAAACCAGTTATGATATTTTGTTTTCTTAAACTCAGCAAATTTGATCAGTAGTCACAGTTACATAGGAGGTCAGACTAAATGATGGAATGGTCCCTTCTGACCTCAATATAAATAAGATAATTTCCATGGAACCGATCATGCAATATTTACATCATCACTTGTCAGATCAGAACTTCACTAAGAGCTATCAGTCTCTACTGATGGTCAGTTGTTCCAGTTCTTCTTCAGTTGACTGTTAAGAATCTGCCATTTCCAATGTCTGATAGAGCAATGCCTGCATGAGGTGTCAGACTGTCTCAGTTGGGTCATCCTCTGTTCCTGCCTCTATCTTCCTACAAGAGGATGAGAATGAGACCACTAATGGTCCAAATAATGGGACAAGCAAGAGAGCACCTTGCACAGTCAATTCCATTGGATCAAACACCTGAGATGATAATGGATTTAGGCAACCTAGCACTCCTTCGAGGCTGAATAAGAGTTTGAGAAAGGTAGAGACTTCTTGGGGCCCTGAAAATACAATAATTTATGGGAGGCAGAACTGTATGGCTAAAGAAGACTTTATATCATATCTGGCAAAATGCCAGTTCTCGTACATCAGGTCTTGTACTTTTCTTGAGGAAGTGGGTCAAGGACAGCTCCAATCACCTGAATCCTGCTGTATGGGGTACTTGCAGTGGTATACCTCTAGGGAGGGGAGAGGGGCTTGGGACCCAGGCCCACTCCTCTACTCCGGATCCCAGCCCACAGGCCCTACAAAATGCAGATGTGTGCTGCTGACAATGTCTTTTGTACACTTCTTTCCCCTAGGCTGTCTTCCCCCACTGCCCTTTCAGTTCCTTGTGCTTGGTCTCCCCTTAGGCCAGGTTTCTTTTCTCAGGTCTCAGTCTTCACCTTACTTTCTTTTCTCAAGCTCAATTACCTTCCACAACTCCTCTGCTTTTTCACCTCTGCACAGCACCACCCTCCTGCTTCTCCTCCAGCTTGTGCCCTCTCTGTTAAGAGCAGGGAGGCTTTTATCAGGCAGGCACCTCGCTACTTCTTCATTGATCTCAGGTGCCTCTAATAACCTGTAGTAACCCCGGTTAGCCACTGGGAATCAAAGCCTTCAGCGTTCTGAGGTTCACATGTCCCCCATCTTCTCCTCTCAGACTGCCTGCTGACTTTGATCTCTCACACACACAATTGCTTCCAATAAGAATTTCTATCTGGAATAATGCCTATTGTTCACTGATAAAAATGCCATGCTCATTCATTCACTTTATCTTTAACATCATAAGTCTGATGTAACTCCATGTTGTAACTAAACTTCCATTTTGAACTGTTTACTTCATTTTGTATTGTAATTAAACCTCTATTTTTGAATTGTTTACTTCAATTTGTATTGCTCAGCCTAAGTTTTGCTGAAGCTTCATTTAGATGTGTGAACTTAGTATGGGTGTGTGAATGAAGGGGTGTGTGTATGATGGAATCAGTCTTCCATGCTAGCCTGTCCTGATGACAAACTGCCAGTACCACCTTAACAGCTGAAAAACAATGCAAACAAGCCCTGCAAAAGCAAGAAAAATCCAACCTCAAAAGAAAGGGACAAAAAGCCCAATCAAGAACAAAACCAAAGTTACATTTGTCACTAACTGATGATTCATGGTCATACAGTATTCTGAGGGCCATATGACATAGCAAGATCCATGGACTAAAAGATATAAAAGATTGGTGAGACTGCATAGTTTTGAATAACATTCTGCATGGCTTCCAAGAGCATTGGTGCACAGCTATGTGCCTGACAGAGACTCTGCTCTTCCTCATTCCCTGGGCCGTCTTTTTTTTGGGGGGTGGGGGGGCGATGAGAGGGGTGATCGCCCACGGCCTCATGCTTCCCCGGATCCCGCTCTGTCCTGCCCTGAGCACGGCAGTGTGGGGCCCACACTGCTGCCTCCCCATGGCCATGCTGTTCTCAGCCCCCTCTCTGCTGCCTTTGGTGCAGAGTCGACAGCAGCAGGAAAGGGGGTCGGGAGCGTGCAGAGCTGGCTTCTGCTCCAGACTGGCTCACCCCACTCCAGGAGGAATAGCCAAGCCAGGAGCAGAGTGGGCCAGCCCAGAGGTCGGGCTTCACTCTCCCACCCCTCTCCTGGGCCAACTGTTCCTCATGAGGAGCAGGGAGGGCTGACCCAGAAGCAAAGGGAGAGAGCAGAGTCCAGCCCCGAGACTGACCCACTCCACCCCCAGCTCAGAGGATGGGCGAGGTGGGACCTGCACAGGAAAATTATCCCAGGCCCTGCACCCCCCTAGGGATGGTCCTGCTTATTCTTGGCTTCCGTGGCCAGGTAGCCACCATAAACTGCAAACACCAGCTATGAACTCAAGCTACGGTCACAAGCAAAGATCAGGACTGGTAACTATATGTGACCAATAGCAGAACATCTTGTGTTGGGGGGTGGTGCTAGATAGTAACAATTGTGTTTCTCCACATATGGCATATTGCCTTGTCCCCCTGAATAAGATCCTGCTAATTTTTCATTTTCTAAGTGCAACAGAACAAGATGAGAAAAAATACAAAAATACATATCATTGGTAGTTTCAGATTGACCTTTTTTTCAGAGCAGATGAAAGAGCAACCCCACAGAAAACAGAGCTCAGTGACACAGCGTATAATTAGCTCTTGCTGAGAACATAACAATAACATTGCCTCTGCCTTCCCAGGGCAAAGCCAATATCACTTATTAACAGAAGAGAGATTCATTACTACAAGAAACAGCAACGTCCCCTCGTCATAAATTCATAGGTAATCTTTTGTTGTTACAGTTGCAGCATCTATGCCAGTGCATGCTTCATGTTGCTTATAAAAATAGTTTTTATTACTGTCTATTCTCAGTGAAGGTCAAGGAAAAGATAAGACTGGAGACTGAAGTCTTTTAAATGAAGACATACATTGCAAACTGTTACAATACAAGTGTCCCTGCCTGTGGTATAAACCTTGACCTGGAAAGCCTCTCCATCTTTGACTTTGGAAGTTCAGAAATAATTCATTCGATATGCTAGGTTTTACCTTTTTTGACCTGGACCATGAAGCCATTTATTCCAGCAAATTGAGATAGTTTCCTTGTATGGACTATTTTCCACAAGGGACTGCACTGCAACCACCAAACTTATTTTATTTAAGACTCCAGAAAGACCTGACAGGCTTTGAAAGGCAAAGACTTTATCCATTTCAATGTGATTGTGCAGGTTTCTAATGAGTTTCAGATTACAATGGAAGAAAAAGGTATTCTATTCAAATGCAATGCAATAAGTTCAATTGTCTGAAATAAAATTTTTAAGCATTCTACAAAAAAAAATAAGATTCTGTTTGTCTTTTAGGTTGTCACCTATACATCAACTAGTCTCAAAGGAACATTTGCTTAATATATCCAGTAAATTTATCTGCAGTGGGGGCTGGTGAGATTGTCAGGCTCATAATTATTACTCCCAGTGTGTTAATGTATGAAAAACAGCAGAAAAAATGTAGATTGATTGCTATGAATTTCTGGCAGCTGTAGCCTTTGAAGCATGAAATACATTAACATTGTCTCCTAATGTCTTCAATAATTGTTCTGAGTTGATGCTTGTCTTCTGAACAAGGTCTGTTATTTATTCACAGAGAAGTCAGTGGCTGTAAAAATTAAACATGTAGAAAATAAAATGACCTCTATTTCCTCAGTAAAATGACATTTCTACAAAGGACAATAGAAGAAATAACTTACACAGTTAGTAATTGATACAGATCTAATTTAATGTGCATTGTCCAAACACCTTTGCCCTTTATAGCTTATTAGCTGCAACAAGCTCCTGCTTGAATTTACTGCATCGTTACCCATCCAGTGTAGTCTTTTTGGTGTTAGAAAGTCTGACAGTGAAATATTGTCACTGTTTAAAGGAATGTTTCCGTGATAGGGTGTCTGGTATATAACGTGCAATGGATCATTTTCTTAAGTCACTGCCTGGGAAGGGCCTTAAAATAATATTAATAAATAAGAACTTCATACAGATGTTCAAATGCCATACTTAGTAATCTGTATGTCACTCCTCAAATATAACTAATCACCAAAGGAAGATAGCAATATATATTTATTATAACAGACCCAGCTAAATGACAAAGAAAGGACTCCGGCATTCAGAGCTTTACTACCTGCTATTATTTATTATTTGCATTACCATTGTGCCTCAGAGCCTTAGTCATGCACCAGCACCCATTGTGCTAGGCTCTATATACAAACACAGAACAAAGAGCGGTGCATGGTAAGAGACAAAAAGGTGCTAAAAGTGAACTGTGAGACAATGATAGACAGTGGTCTTAACACACCAGCAGTAAATGCTGTCTGGTTTTTGGTGGTGAGCGTGTGGTTTTTTGTTTTTGCTTCTTCCCCTCCATAGGCATCATGGCAAGGGAGTTTTGAGAAGGATGATAATGAGGTAGCTTTGTGGATGTTTAAGGATATGGGATGATACTGGACAAAGCACAAATGTAGTTTGAAGATTTCACAGGTGGGCAGCAGAGGCTGGCATCATGGACATACTACAGGTGAGAAATGGCAGCTCAACAGCAAATGAAAGATGATTGGCATCATGGGGACTGACTATAAAGGACCTTGAAAATGAATACAAGCAGCTAATGGCAGATGTGACAGGGAATGGGATAGTCAATGAACAGATTCAAAGAGAAGGGTGTGACAGGGTCAAAGCAACAGTCTAGGAAAACGATTTTTGCAGCAACATTTTCCATGAATATAAGTGAGGCAAGCTTGCATTTGTCAAGGCCAGAGAAAAGAATGTTGCAGTAAATTAAGACATGAGATCAAAACTTTACTTGGATAGGAAAGGATATATTTTAGAGCTGCTATGCAGTAAGAATCAACAAGATTTAGATATAAGCTGGAGGTGAGGCCTTATTTATTATTTATGAAGAATACTATAGAAACACTCAGAGACATTGGAACAGGTTTATAGGATTTCCAAAAGAGGCATGAGAGGCAATAAAAAGCAAGCATGAATACCACTGTTCATTTTGTGGTATGAGTAATAGAAGATGACTGAAGGATTAATGGCACCAAGTACAACAACAGTAGATATAATGAGAAAAATTAACTGCAGTAACATTAACTAATCTCCTTTGATTTTGATTCACTCTGTACTAGAGAAATGCTCTTCCTAAAAGTAATTCTTTAGGAATTAATGAGCCATGCCTTTTCCCCAACTATGGTGTAGAATATGCATCAGTGTCAGTAAACACACATATTATCCACTGGATAGCTGGAAATAATATTTAGGGAGTTCACTGAATCATCTTCCATATGATTTGTAGTTGGCCATAGCCCCTGTTGGCTCATAAGTCTAAGCATGCCTTCACTGCACAGTTGACATGGTTGCTGACTACGTCGTGCCTCTAACTTCTCTAGTGCCCACACATACAAAACTAAATCCAACAATCAACCCAAATATGGTAGTGCTTTTAACCTGAGATACCTAGCTCAGCTGTGGCTATAAGCTAAAGCTTGAGTAGTGGTTTTACTGAAGCTGGTAAACTGCCCACTTTAGAGTCAGGATAAATCACACAAGTACTGATTGCCTTCCCACAATTCCCACTGCGAGACCAGATAGACAGACATGTTCTCCCATATGTCAACAGAAAAGAATCATAGAACAACTCAAATTTACTGCCATACTAAGAACCACTGTATAAGACTCAACAGGTTTCAAACTTGGGCCTGCAGAGGGGATATGCCCCTAGAAGTCCTGGCAATACACACAGATGAGTGCAGCACTGCTGAGGGAAAAATGACTTTTTAATATGTTTCCTCATACCTAAACTAAACTAAAAGCAGATGCCAATCAGCCCAATTAACTGCAGCAAAGATGTACCTTAGTAGAGGACGCCTCACTGATGCAGGGACTCATAATAGATAGGTTAGAAATAATGATGCAGAAGTTTCTGCAGCCACATTGGAAAGTAAAATTTTCAGAGAGGAATTTAGTCCTTTCTAATAGTTGTCTAACAGCTTAAAATCAAAGATTGTTAAGAGAAAATGGCACAGCAAGTAGACTTAATGACTCTCACCCGCTTATGAAGGAACACTGAAAACAGTTTAACAGTCTAGATCCGACCAAGGGCTGGTCATACAGGATCCAGGGAGGGGAGGGAGAAGTGGTTGGCCTGGCCCAGCCCCTCACTTCCACCAGCCTAGGGGGAACACGCCCAAATGCTATATTCCGGTGCACCCTTCTATTTTTAGGGGGCCCCAGAACACAGCATTCCAGTGCATCCCCCTATTTTTGGGGTGCCCTGGAATGCAGAGTTCTGGGGCATTCCCCTGTTTTTAGGGGGCCCAGAACGCTAGCTCCCTAAAAATAGGGGGTGTCGGAAAGGCGTTCTGGGGAGCCCCCCCCACTTTAATCCCTAGCTGGTCTACACTGGGAACTTATACTGGCATACCTTTGTCTTTCAGGGGTGTGAAAAATCCATGCCCTTGAAGACATACCTATACTGACATAACATCTAGTATGTAGGGAGTGGTAGCTCAATGGAAGAATTTCTCTGTCACACCACTTACCACCTCTTGAGAAAGTGAATTAACTATGCTAAAGTGACAATCCCTCTCATCAGCATAGGTAGTGTCTTCACTGACATGCGTTAGTGCTCTAGTGTACCACTCCAGGGGATGGAGAGCAGGCCGGCATTGGACGGCCGCTTTTGGGGGCACGTCTCTGAAGCAAGCCCACTCAGCAGAGTTCAGGCTGCTTGGTCTCCAGTCCCCACCCCCTGGGTCCTTACAGCACTGATGGCGACACTCTCAGTTATACTAACAAAAATCTAGAGAAATTAATGGGGCTACAGTGACATACTTTGCTGTCAAGTCAAGAATCAGGTTTGTTGGGTTTTGTTAATTTTTTCCCTCATTTTGTTTAGCTAATTTAGTTTCCCTTCACTAAATATATAAAGCTCCCAGAGCTTTGTAAGACCTGTAGAACTTCATGACAGTGAAACACTTCACTAGAAAGGCCCCCTGGAGATGATATGTGGCTAGTGAGAGCCTTCCCTCATTCCTGTATCACCACAAGCTCTGTACAAATTTACACAGACTTCTTGCATTTCCCACTCCTAGGACACACAGCAACACATTCCAGCAATACAATAAGCCTCAATATGTGAAATTGGAGACTTTTGGCCACTAGGTACTTATCTATGATTTGAGAAACATATACTGGGCTAGATTTTGAACCCCCTTACCTATTCATACTAGTAAGCAGCTACTATTATGAAGAGTCCCACTGACTCCAGAGGGTGTAGTCCTGTCAATACGTGCTCATTAATGTAAATAAGGGTGTTACACTTTCTGGAGTGGGGTGACCATTTATGTTATTATTTAATACTAATATAACAAAATTGCAATTATTCTTATAAGACATGCATTTCAGGTACCATTAGAAAGGTTATAGTTTGCTAAGTATGATATTATTATTATTGTTCCAAAGAGGTAGTCGTGTCACTCTAATTCAGCAAAACAAACAAGGAGTCCTGTGGCACTTAAAGACTAACAAATTTATTTATTGCATGAGCTTTCATGGTGAAAATTCCACTTCAGTGTCTGGTGAAGTCAGATTTTCTCCCCTGAAAGCTCATGCAATAAATAAATTTGTTAGTCTTTATAAGTACCACAGGACTCTTTGTTCATTTTATTGTTTTGTGTATATCATCTTCATACTGTAAGTTATGGATGCATGTGATATATTTGCATCCAGAAAACTTGTGCGGGATTACTGGGTTATACCCCTCAGGCAAATTGGTGTCAGCACAGATGACTAATGCATGGAAGGTCTTCACCTATACCAGTGGTTTCCAAACTTAGGGTCAGGACTCGGTACTTGGTCGCAGACCCTCAGGCACTGGGTCACGGTGTCCCCTAGTGACACCACCAAAAGACTGGAATACATTGCTCAAAGATGTAATTGTTGGGTCACAGCAAAAATATTTTTCAACTGGGTCCTGAGAAAAAAAGTTTGAAAACCACTGACCTATACAATGAATCCAGTGAAGGAACTCAGTGGATACACCTTATGAGTCACCAGGAGAAGCAAGAACATGTCCATAGACAAGGGACTCAGAGGTTTTTCCATGCCATGTGCTGTGTGGTTGTGTTTGGGACACAGGAAGTACAAGGCTCATGGCAGAAATTATAAAATTCAGTTACAGCACTATTTTAGCTTGTCTTCATTCCTGCTCCCTTCCTACCTCTGGATTAGCTATTCTGCACTGGAGGCCGTGAAACAAAAGACTGAGACCAATCCAGGTGTGGCATGTGTACTCTACAGGAGCTGTAAAAGCCTGGAAACACTAATTCTGCTGAGATTCTGATAGATAAGAATTTTGAAGTCATTTGTATCTATCTGGTTGTTTAAGCCATTTAACATCTGTCTTCTCATTTGTTTCTTTCCTTTTATAATAAAACTTTCATTTTAGTTACTAAAGGGTTGTCTACTGCACTGTTTCTTCTAAGATGCGTGTGTGCACACACCACTTTCTCGGCCCCAGCACGCACACATTCTGCAGGAGCACATGAGACCGGGGGGCTTGGTGGCTGAGATCCAAGTGGCTGGCCAGCAAGGAGGCACTGTCACCTCCCAAAGGCCTGTGGCTTGCATTGGCTCCAAGCTCGAGCCTCTAGTGGCAGTGCCGGACTGGAGAAGAAAGAAAGAAAGGCAGGCTCCTCTATGTGCTGTCTCCCAGTGTTTGAATCGTAACAACTGCTCTGATCTGCTGTTACTGTATGACATTATCCCATGTCTTACACTCCCTTGCATTTATTTTCATCCCATTCTGTAAGTTCTCCAATCTTCAAAGTGTCTGACGAAGTGGGATTTTCTCCCACAAAAGCTCAAGTGATAAATAAATCTGTTAGTCTTTAAGTGCCCCAGGACTCCTTGCTTCTTTGCTGAACTATACTAACACAGCTGTCTCTTTGGAATTATTCTGTACAGCATGCAATTGTAGTTTTGGTAAAAATTGATAATAATGTGTAACTGGAATGTTGGACTCACAAGTTAGCACAAGGCAAAATTTCTGCTTACTAACTAAAATTTTTGCTGATGACATCCCAATCCTTAAAGGTAACATTGGTCTGCCGTATGGTATTTTGGCTAAGATCCAAACCTATCCTAGTTTGATAATGTGGCTGACCCTTTGGGATCAGGAGCACATTTTGGTAAATGGAACAGAGGTTTAATAATTTGTCTCTTTGTTTGGCCCACTTGCTGATTTGGAGCCACAGACAAAGCAATAAAGGGGGCTGAATATTTCTTCTTGTAGTTTCTTGGTGGCCAGTGTGGGAAATCCGGAACACTGTGACTGCTGGGGAAAAACTAATGTCAGTGTTACCCACCAGTTCTGGGAGAATCTACTCTGCTTTTGCACTGTCAGGTGGGCTACCATAAGCACAGATGGTTCACAGAGAGTTCAAAGTCTGTCTCATAGTAATTTGTCTTCAGCACGGATACTACTAGCTTTCCACACTGAGAACAGGGATGTCATTCAAAGGCCTTGTCCTATTCCTTTTGAAATCACAGGGTTCAAATATTGGCTCCCATTTTGGCCATTTTTTACTTGTCCCACAAAAAAGAAGCCATCAAGTTGCTGAAACTGGTTAAGAGTTGCTCTGAAATATGTGAGTCCTTGGGTAGCATAGAGCTAATGTAGCAGCTTCTATGCCACTCTTCTTTCCCAGGCCCCAGCATAAAGAGCATGAGTATGAAAAGGGGGCATCATCAGAGTATCATTATGCTCCAGCAACCCCAGGTGTTAGAACAGTCCTTAGGGATGAGGGATCTGGTGGTATTTAACATAGCCCTGGAGCTCCCCTGGCCTGCACCAGGTAGCAGAAGTGGCTTTCAACTACCTTTGCAGTTAATGCTTCTCAGCTGTGCCAGGTACCAAGGGGTCAGACCCACAAATGTGGTCCATGGGAGTTTTACCATTGATTTCAATTGGAGCAGAGGCCTAGTTTCATATATTTTCTCTCTCTCTCTCTCACACGCGCACACACACAGAATAAGCGAGAGTTCTTAAGCGCACTTGTACAACTACCGTAAACATTAATGGGAGTTCATTTAGTAGAAGACTACATATTGAAAAGGAAAAACCATCCAGTGTCTACAAGCAGGAGAAGGTAGGATTTGCACAGTATTTGCTGAGGAAAAGGCAAAGAGCTGTAGTATATTAATGCAGAAGATATTTCTACAAAAAACTGAAAATGCAGAGACTTGCCACCACTACATTTGTTCCTTTTTTTAAATTAATGTTTGGGGCTGGAGATCTGTTGCATATGCTGGAATGCACCCACCTCTATTAATTCTTTTACCTTGCGGTGGGATTGTTCTTTCCTCCTCCTCAATCATTTTGTGCCTATTGATCTTAAATTTACCCTTTCATTTACTTTTCTTACCAGAAATTTTGTTTATTTTTCAATGAACTATGATTAGGCAGTGAAATATCAGTTCATCAACTGTTACACTTTGTAGGATGTCACAGGTTTGACAGTTGCAAGAAATGTCCACATTGTGACACATTGGTTAAAAAGTGTCATTTAAAAGACTGAACAAATTTCATACGTCTGACACAACTCTTCCAGACAAAGGACCCAATACTTCAAAACCAAAATAAGAGCAAGGACAGAATCAGCCTAAGCATATTTGTATAATAACAATATTGTACTTAATCCAGGAAACAATATTTTCATATTCAATAAGATACAGAAAAAATGCACAATGAAATGAAAGATATTTTTATGACCAGGAGCTTGATTCTGATCACATGTACTATAGTTTTACATCAGTATAACTCCACTGACTGCAGTGGACTTATTCCAGGGTATAGGGAAGACCAGAGTCAGGACCCTGTGGAAACTGTAGAGGACATGTGCTGTAACTCCATCAAAGACCTGGAACTTCATTTTATGTGTATGTGTGTCTATATCTATATATAGATAGAGATATAAAACCAAAAGCTGATTATACTGTAACTCTCCATTCCTAATAGTCTAACAGGCATATCCTAAATCTCTTTTAAATGACAAAACTAAACAATACCAAAATACTGGTCTTCTCTTGCCTTTAGCTATATTAAACAACATTATGTACAGAGATGCTGTAAAATATATTTACTAGTGTTGTGACCAGTTATAAAATGATGACAGTAGAGAATGTTTATGTACTGTAGTGTAATAAAATTGTCCCTGTTAACTCTAAATCAGTCTCCAAATAAGTATTGGTGCTTTTTCATCTGCAGTTGAACTCAAAAGAAAACATCATCCGATATCTGTAGCAGCATTTCTGCAATGATGAATGTCATGGCTTAATTGAAACATTCTATAAAGGTATAACCTCCTGGATTTGGTATAACTGTATTCTAGAAACAGACTGTATTTTTCTTTAAACACTCTTTTGGGGTTTTTTAAAAGATCAAATCAAGAATGGTGAACTTCATTTTGATTAATATGCAGTGTCGTCTGCACACAGCAGTCATACCAGCTCATGCTGTTATCTCATCAGATCTCACAAACAAAGTGGTGTCAGAACTTGTCAGTATGTAGCAAAAAGATCTCCAGCAAGTATCTGCCCGCTACAGGATTTAGCATTGTTGATTTTGCAAGTGTCAGTATTAAGCAAATGCCACAGCAGGGTGCTTGGGATCACAGTACTGTGAGAGATGCCACTTTTTAAATGAAGAGTTGACCACTTGTGGTGTTGAAAAAGCCACAGTATGTTTAGCAAGATTAAGGCATTATCTAAACCTGTCTAGAACACAACTACTTTTCCCAATTTTGACTCATGTTTTTGTATTTCCTTTGCTCACTTTGAACAAATCAAAGATTTCTAAATAAAATGCAGACAATACCATCAAGTTTCACTGCAACTCGGTCTATATTACAAAATTTTGCTCACAGAGCTCCTTCAGATTGGAGTATGAAGAAAACCCATATCCTATAGTGGGCATAGGCCAGTGCTTATTTTGTAATGAAACAGGTCCTATGGCTCAAGCATTTTTTTTCTTTTTTTTTACATTCCTAACTGATGCAGCAAGCCCAGAGGCCATTATGTATGAACTGCAAAACCTAGAGGGGCTGGGGCTCAACCTTGGCACATATTAATCACTGGCTGTCGCTATGCTGACAAAACCCTACATCAGTCATGGACAATTATTTTGGACAAGGCAGAGTCAAGGGCTATATTACAGAGAAAGTAATGAAAATCTAATGATGATAATAAAAAGATTTCAGGGTCCATTCAAAAGCAGCTGACAGTCTCAATTTGGCCGTTGGTTCACCTATTGCCCCAGATAAACAGGACAATACCAACAGAAGAGTATATTTTTCATGGCAACTAGAATTGTTGAAGGAGGTGGTATAAGAATGCCTGCCACACTTTTACTGACATATGCTGCTGTTATGTGCAAGGTGTCCATTGCAAGGCTTTACTCCCACAGCTATACTGGCATAATCACGCCTGCCTAGGTCACTCCAATGCGCTGTGCCTTCACTGTTCCCATGCAGACTCTTTTGCAGCACTCTAAATGTCTCCCCTGGACTACATTAAAGCAAGTTAGGCATATTTTAGAATGTGCCAACAGCATCTGCATGGGACAGTTGGAATGCAACGTTAGAATTGTGTAAAATACACAGCCTTCTTGAGCACTTTAATAAGCACAGGTTCAGGAAAAAAAAAGAAAAGAAAAAAGAGCATACCAAAGCTTTTGGCAAACCCGGGGTTAAATGCTTTCTAGCTCTAGGTTTTATTCTTGTTTCCTGACCACATTCCTCACCAACCTACTTAAATACACTCTACCATTGCAATCAAACAAAATACTCTTTATGTGCTGTTTTAAATTGCTTTTTAGTGTTGTATGCTGCTTGACATCTGCCACATTCCTTCTCAGAGAAGCAGAATTTAAGCAATGGGTTAAGCAACCCTCTACTATACATAACTATAGGCACCGATCCTTCAATCCCATTAGAGTACACAAACTCCTGTATCAAGCCCCAAATCCTATTAACATTTAGGAAATTCAGTGGTTCAAGACATTGCCTGTTCAGATCCACTTAAGGACATCATTTGTAAAATATGCTAAGCTCTTTGGGTCTTTATAAATATTGCTCATGAATGAAGAAATTGATTTCCAAAGGAACAAATCTCCTCCACATCTCTTGCAACAATTTGGTTATGGAACTCATGGTGCCTTAAACTTTGGACAAATACATTATCTGTCTCAGTTGCATCAATAAGAAAATAAAGTCACATTCATGTCTTATGAAATCTTCAATTTAACAGTATATGTATAATCTGCCTTATTAAAGCAAACGAGAGAGAGAGTCTACTACATCTCATAATGAACACTGAAGAAATACTGGTAACAGAGGGAGACCCATAAGAAATGTATTTCCTAATGAGCAATGAAAAGCTTTTCAGATTTGGTTAAACATAATACAAAAATTCAGACTCTGCTTTTCAATGACCATACAAAGAATTGCTTCAAGTTAAGGCTTGAACTAGTAAGATTGTCTTAGTCAACAGAAATTTCTCACTGCCCATTTAGAACATAAGGAATTAATCCTGTTAAATGGTAGTTTCCAATCTTAAGTCTCTTCCTTTCAATGAAGAACCAATATCTTCCCATTCTCTCCTCTAGCTACTTCATATCCCTAAGGTTAGAGTGTATTTTAAACTATATATTCCCATTGCTATATGCAGTGTGTTGTAATCATGTCGGTTCCAGGATATTAGAGAGTAAGGTGGGTGAACTAATATCTTTTCCTTCTCTCTCACCACCAAAGTTGGTCCAATAAAAGATATACCCTCACCCAACTGATGCATCTACCTATTCTCAAACATCTTTTTAATTGTCTGTGCTGAAATAAACTTTCTTTTCTATGAGGTTCAGAGAGTTCAGTAATGAAGAAAGTGTTACTTTGTGTTAATGATAATGAGCTGCAAACAGTCTAAGTGATGATATTATATTTCAGAAGTAAAATCATCCTTTCCCCGATCTGCCATTAAAAAGGGGAAAGATTTCTTTAAATTAGTTCACAATACAAATCTGAGCATCAAAATCCCATCTTGTAAGGTGCTGAGCACCTCCAGCTTCCACTGATGGTTGTGTTCTATTTATTTGTGAATGAAGGGAAGAAAGGTCTACTTGACTGAACTGATAATGATTTAGAAAAACCTGTAGCACTGAGTGAAGAGTTTAGGAGGTTATTAAATCAGACATATAGAACTTTTTCACTTTTGGATCACCAGTTCATATCTGACCCAGACTAACAAGTGGCCAACAGTTGTTACCTCAGTCAGTAATGAAGAATACCTGCAGACAGGCATCCATCTCAACAGAATCATGAACCCAACTGTCACAAACTGACACCCAAATTAATGAGTCAAAGCAGAGAGGGTAGAAGCCAAAAGACTCTTTTACTATTGTAGGTATCATTCCCCTTTAGAGTTGAGCTGCATTGACCAGAGTATAGAAGTGACCTTGTGCCTATATTGTACCTGTTCTTCTGCAGATAAACAGAAGACTACTCCAATCCTGTTAACCAGTCGCTTTTCACAAGTATTAAGAGTCATCAATTAAAAAGTGTAAAATACAATATATTTTATTTATGGTATGCACCCTCTAATCTCTCATATACATGTGACCAAACTGTAATACAGCAAAAAGTTGTTTATATTTATATTTTTGCAATTGCTAAAATTTCATTGAGCCACAAATGGAAGTAACAAACTCAGTAGCAGGGATGGCTAAAGAAACAAAAAAAAAATTGCATTCTGCCAAATATGGCAAGATTTTAGCTTTGTTTCATTCCACATTCAGATGAATGGGACAAAAATAAGATTTCCCAAAATGCATAGCAAGCCCAGAATCAGAACAGAAACATGAATAGGGAACTTCAACATCCATGGTGACCATCTAACCAAGTGACTATTCTGGTTTGGGTGGGTCTTTCTGACCAGATATTTCATCCTGGGCGTGAGAAAACTTCCCATCAAAAATCTACTAGATATTTAAGTTTCTATGAAAAGCTTCATATTCAACATGAGATTTTTCTGATAAAAAATGTTTTGTTGAAAAGTTCCCACTTATCTGCACTTGAAAACTGATAAAGGTCCTCATCAGAGAGCATATCACTCTTGCTTTTTGACAGCAAACTTTGAAGAAACATGTTATCTGATGTAACAGAGTAATAAGATACCCATGGAACCTCATTCACCTGTGTGATGAAGTTTTACATTGACGTTTGACTTCTGTAGATTTGCAACTGATTTATACTGATGTGATGGAAGAATTAAGCAGATAGCCCATTAAGAACTCAATATTGAAACAAAGGGTTTTACCTCTGTTCCCTTTTAAGTCAATGGGAATTTTGCCATCAATTTGAATGGAAACAATATTGAGATCAACATCATAAACTAAATCTTATTTTAACAGGCAGCTAGTTCAGCAAGCAGGCAGCTCGGTCCTCCTCAAGTCCTATAATAATCAAAGCCATAATGGAAACGAGCTGCAGGCTATAGATTTGTCTTTTGGCCAACAAAGTATACAGTACATTATAGTCTGGCATAGATCAGAGTTCACAGGCTATTCTGGATGTTACTCTGGATTCCACTCCAAAGTAAGATAGCATCTCAGGATATTGTTAAAATAATAAAACACTTTCCCTGACAACATGCATCTCCCAATTTTCTCACATCCACGCATAGTCAATCTATGTAGCTCTGCCTGGCAACAGACAAACTCTAAAAAATTATTAATGTATAAATATAAGATCAGTGGGGGATACTAAGCAGTATTATTGTCTTCATCTAGACTTTACATATACATGAAAAATGACTGCATTATCTCATGGGTTCTTTAATAGGGATTTATCAACACCAAACACCAACACAAAATATGTTAGTCCGGTAATGGCAGGCAGTTTATTTATTTATTTTTAAACAATCTTTCTGCAAAATTGCAGCACCCTGTTCATTAGCCTCTCATCCCTATAGTTTGCCAGCAACATCTTATCAGTCACACACTTGATGGTAATACTGTAATTAGGAATTTGCTTTCTAAAGGAGAACACATAACCATGATTAAACAGCATTTAAGTTGCTATCTTAATGGATAGAATCTCTTCTTGCATCACAGGGCTTCACTAACCCCAAATAGATTTTTACCTTTACTTGAAGATGTAAGCAACAAAACCATACTTACTAAGCTCAGGACAGACTTCTTTAAGTGAGGAAAAACTAAATTTGGGATATTTCATTAAAATAATTTACCTTATGGTCATCTAGGGGCTAATAAAAATGCAAAATCTTTAATGATATAAAGAAGTAAACAAAGCTTTCCTAATTTATCAAAATACAAAAAAACCCTAAAAAGAATGGCTATGTCAAAATGTTTGAATTTTTGCCCCTCAGGATCACTTTCACTTTTTATTTCCAGCAAAGCAAGAGTCGTATGGCCTTTAGCAGAGTACAGTGCAGGCAGCAACTCCTGCCACATCACTGAAAATAAGGCCAGCTGACATCACCATTGACTTTAGAGAAGTTAAAATAAAATGTCTCCATTATATATTAATGTCAATACACAAAGTGGCATTAAAATGGAAAAGGTTATGTTGACAATCCAATTTTGGAATTTGCTATTGATTTTAGAACATTTTATAGCACTAGGGTCCTGACCTATTCCTGCCCCTGTCCCCTCTGTATTGAAAAACATAGTAGTTAAAACATTTTATCTCAAAGGCAGGGAGAGATTGCAGTCATAAAAAATAAAAATGCTAAAAATCAGTGGCATATCCTCTGCATTACTAGCAAAACAGAATGGATGATGGATGTGCTACAGGCATGCTAGAGAAAACAATGTATAATATGGAACGAGAATAAAACTGATTCAAATAAGCCAGCAGTTCTAGAAATAATTATGAATGATATGTAAGGGAGGGGGCTGCTTAGTGGCTTTTGCATTCTTCTTTGTGACCAGTAAAGCTAATTTAACAAACTTTACTGTTTAACTTTATTAATAAACTACTCAATACCTATTATCTGAATGCACACACTGGTATGTAACTCATTAGCACTTCTTGGGATGTGCTAACTGAACACAAAATACAAACAAGGAGTCCTGTGGCACTTTTAAAGACTAACAAATTTATTTATCACATGAGCTTTCATTGGAGAAAAATCCCACTTCTTCAGATGCTTGAAGATGGGATTTTGTCCCTCAAAAGCACATGTGATAGATAAATATTTTAGTCTTTAAAAGTGCCACAGGACTCCATGTTTATTTTGCTGAACGAGACTAACACTGCTACCCCTTCAGAACTTGTGAACAGATACTGTTAGTTTGCCTTTAGGGGGGATGCAGACACATGTTTATACCTTAGTTTAACCCCAAGCAACATTTTTTTTAAAAATACATCCTTGCACATCAAACATCTTTATGAGGGCTAGAGATATTTTATATAGATCTGGTTGAAAAAACTCCAACCAAACACCTTCCTGATGACAAATGTCTTTCGCCTAAACAAATCATAGAAGCATATTGGTTTCAATAAAAGTTCTTAATCATGAAAGTGTCTCAGATCCAGGAGGAAATTTCTAATCAAAATTAGTGTGTGTGAGAGAGAGAGAGGTCAAGAAAGACCTTTTCCAGAATGTGGACCAAGTGACCAAGGCCCTCATGCCACTCATAGAAACTCCCATTCAAGTCCCTGCATTGCCTAATTTTCAACTGTAACCATAACATTTCTGCAGGAAAAATCAGGTTTAATATCTCTCCTTTCACTTCTTGTGCTCCTAAAGCCCACAAGTGATTGCTGAGGCCATTCCTTCACCATAGGTACTCTAGGGCAGACCTCGAGGTAAAAACAAACATTTTATGTGTCTGACAGTGCCCAGCACAATGGAATCCCGATCTATGACTGGGTTCCCCTGATGCAAACACAGTTCATTAATACTAATAATAGTAATGGGCAATAGACATTCCTATTGATATGTCCTACAAAAGATGGCTCTAGGTGTATAGCCCTTTACACCTCTTAACAGAAGTACTATAGTCTCACTTAATCTTCCAATAATCTGAAAACCATAGAAGGCAGTAGGAGCAGGAAAAAAAGAAAATCCTCTCTGGTTATCTGCAACTCCAGAGCTGTTGCTCAGCCCTAGCCTATACTTGCTGCACTCTTCAGTGACAGTCAACAGGAATATACGCAAGGTATGTAAAATACCTCGCATATCTCCTGACAACTTACTAGGGGTTCACTACATACTGAGTTAAGCTGACTGGAAATGCCTTCTGGTCGGCTTACCAACACTCTAGTTCCAGGGCTGAAGTTGCTATGGCACATCAACACAGACCACTCTTATCAAACCAGGAAGACTGCACCGACCACGGCAATTTTGCCACTGTCAGTATAGACTTATCCTCAAAAACCGAGAAGGGACAGGCAAAACCCATACTCTCTAAAGAATGATCATCTCCAACCCAGCCCTCTGAAAGGGAAAGAAGAGGTAATGGCTCTTCCAAGGCCTGATGTCAATTTGAATACCATGCAAAAAGATGCAGGACTCTTCCCCAATATTAAAGGAGATCCCGGCTTCCTTTAGTCCCATAAACATTTAAGGGGAAAAAGTGTTCCCAGGTTTCAGATGTTCTGAACAAAACTAAGGGACAGCTTAGGGGTTCACCATCCACCACACGAACTAGCAGTGGTTAGTCTGGTGCCATAAGCGCCAGTCCTTCCATAAAGATGACCAAGGCAGTCGCCTAGGACGTCAACCATTAGGGGGTGCCAAGGGCTAGGCTGGGGCCAGCAAGTCTATCCCGCCCTGCTCCGCTCGGGCACATAGCGTAGGCGGGAGCAAGGCAGGAAGCTGTCTTTCAGCTAGCTCCCCTCCAGGAAACGTAAGTGGGGGTGGTGGTCTAGAGGAGTGGTTGGTGCGGTAAGCAGCATTGGGGTTGGGGGATTGGTAGGGGGCCAGCGGGTGGGATCCTGGCCATGGCTCTGGTCCCTGGCTGCAGCTCCATTCCCCCGCTGTGGCCAGATCCAGGCAGTAGTGATGGCTCCACTCCCTGAAGCACTGCTCCGCGGCCCGGGCCAGATCCCACCAGTGGCAGCAGTACCGCTCCCTTTCCTTGGCCGGGGGGGGGGGGGTATGCCAAAATCGCATGTGGCCTAGGGTGCCAAAAAACCCTTGAGCCGGCCCTGGGTGCCATGATCTGTAGGCCAAATCTTGGTGCATAGCTTTATTCAGGTGTCACTACAGTCTTAAGACTTTCTAAAGCCAATGATCCTCTGATTAAGGAGAAATAGTTTGAACTCCTTCCCTAGATGGCTTCCTATGAGAAGATTAAATTTAGATTTTGGAATTTCCTCAGAAGAATGAGGCCATTTGGGGGCTTTCTATAGATTACATATCAAAATCTGGTCCACACAGCTGGACTCTGCTCTTTCAAGCAGCTTCTACATTAAAATGAAATGTCTGTGAATGTTTTTGTTTATACTGAAGGCAAAGCAGAAATTTATGCAGGTGAAAAGAGTGCTGTGATTTTTTGCATCAGTTTTAGAGCACACACTCCAATACCTTTAATATTACTACCAGGCTGGAAGCAATTGCATTATCAAGCTGTCTCATAAGTATTGATGACTGAGAAAGCTCTTCCTCTCATTTTCATTTGGATGAGCTTCATCTGTCATACTGTGCGTCCTTCATTTTTGATGTGTACTCATAAATGATAGACTGTGGCATAGCTCAAACCTTCAGCTCTACCCCAGCACCTGTAACCTCTAAAATCCCCAGATTAGACTGATGGCTCAATCTTCACTGTAGTATTGCAAATTAGAATAGCAAGGCCAAGGCAGAGTGCTACAAATAATTCATAACATTCAAATTGTTATGTGCCCTATTTCACTTTTCAATTAAGATTTAGTTATGTGTCCTAAAAAAAAAGAAAAACAATAACCACCACCAAAACCCCCTAGCAATTAATTCAGTTTTCATGATTGATTCTTTAACAATGTTCTATGAGCACAGTAGTTACTAGACAACGAACAAAACTCCAGTCAGGTGCCCCTCCTTCCAATGCCACATGAGTCTTTATTAAGTGCCTGGGATACAAATGCATCTGATTATTTTAAGGAACTTTCAACCTGTGAAACTATCCCCAAACAGACACCCACACTGGGGATAGAAAGGTTTTACAGTAACCATATAACTAGGAATATATGGAAGGTAGGATTTTCAAGAGGTCTACATAAATTAGTGGGCACCTAACTCTCACTGACTGGCTATGTCTACACGTAGCTACTTATTTAGAAATAAGTTATTCCAAAATAACTTATTTCAAAATAAAACCCTCATTTTGAAATGAAATAAAAAATTTTAATTTGAAATAAGGGAACTCCTGAAAGCAAAATAGCATGCCATGCATGTGGACATGCTATTTCGCTTCAGGAGAGGGGCAGCATGGGAGGTGTGGCAACATGGCCCCCTGGCAGGAATCCCCCTGCCCTGACTTGGGGCAGCTGTGGCCCTGCAGCTGGGTGGCTATTGCCGGGGCAGGGGCTGCAGGCACAGGCTCTGTCCCCCCTGCCTGGGCTGGGTGCCTGCCACCCAGGCCGGCAGGGGCTGCAGGCACTGGCTCTGCCCCCTTGCCCAGGCCAGCAGGGGCTGCGGGCACTGGCTCTCTCCCCCCCCCACCTGGTGGCATGCGCCCAGCCCAGGTGGGGGAGCGAGCCAGGGCACTGGCAGAACCAGCCAGGCACCCCACTCCCGCAGCCCCTGGCCTCCTGGAAGCAGCCAGGAAAGACGCCCGCTGGGGCGCCCCTGGCTGCCTGTAAGCGGCGGGGGGGGGTCCCCCAGCCCCTCACAGGCTCTACACCTCCCATCAGCACCCTCACCAGGGTGCTGATCAGCTCCCTGGTGAGGGTACTGAGGGGAGGTGGGTCTTCCTCCCAGGGCGCATGGCACCCTGGAGAAAGGTCCATCGTTATATCAATATGTGTTCCATATCAATATAACACAACCAGACGGGGTTATTTCAAATTAAGTTTTATTGTATAGAAATGATTTTCCTCATTTCGAAATGAGGAAACGTCATCTGGACCTGTCAAGTTTTATTTTGAAACAAGTTCACAGTCCAATAGCTTAGCAGAACAGTAAAAATGTTTCATGGAATTGGTACCATGAACATTTGTTATGATGCATGTTCTGTCAGAGTTATGAAGCAAAATTCACAAGCAATTTAAGTGTAAATATTTAGCCAAGCCTAAAGAAAACCATGCCACTAGACTTCTTTATGCCTAGCTATTTCCTGAGCTGAGCTTCACTCAGTATTCAGGAATGTTGATCCTATGACCTTCATGATTAATGACAGTACATCTGAAATTCAAGAGGAACTAGCACGGTCTCTGAAGAATTGCTTGCTTTATCAGAAAATAAAGGTGTGTTTTTCCCATTAACCTGTTGTACATCTATGCTTCAGTTTCCCCATCTGTGAAATGGGGGGCGGGGAGAATAATACTGACCTCCTTTGCAAGTTGTTTGAGATCCACTGACGAAAAGAATTAGTGATTATTATTAGACAATCATTTTTCTTTGGACACAGATTTTAATAATTACTACTCATCCGTACTGAGTTTCCTCAGTCTCTGAGAAGACTGAAAGGGATACAGCATGCAGATCAAAAGGAAGAGATAGGTAACAAGGTATAATAGAGAGCAGTGATGTGTCTCCTACATTCAAAGATGCAGGTTGAAATAACCTTTCATGGTGTATTTAATTTCCTTTTGCTGAATTACAGGTTGGCAGCAGACTCTATCTGGCAATCCCATACGCACAGGCTGTTCAGCAAACATGACACTATCAGGCAATGTTCTTGTAGTATCAAAGGTTTGGTGGGGCCTGAAGTAAAATCTTAAATTCAGAACCTCACCACAAGGCAAAAATATGGAGGGGAGGCTCACCGATAAGCCTGCCCTGCATTTAGTCTGCAGCTTCTGACCCAACCAGGCCGGGCCTCGCTCCGCACTCCAGGCATTGCAACCTGACACACAGTGCCATTTGGAGGGGTGGCCAACCCAACTACGTGACATTGCAACCTTGTACACTAGGTCACAATGCCACTTTATATGGAGATACAGGAAAAACTGCTCATCTAAGAGGGCATTGTAGGGAGCTAATGGATTCAATATAAATCATTGACTTGACTACCTATAATGGGCAGGGCCAACAACACTTTCTATTAGAATGGAAAGTGTCAGGCACCCTTAAATTGCTGTTTCAGTGGATTATAACTTTGCTGAATTTTAAGCCTTTGGGCTGAAATTCTAGGTATGCCTGAAATTGAATTTATTTGTTTGTCTGATTTAAGATATTAATCACTTACTGCTACAAACTAAAGTCAACAAAACAAACAAAAATCTGCTGGTACTTTTAAAGACTAACAAATTTATTTATCGCATGAGTTTTCATGGGAGAGACAAATGCTGCACTTTGATCAAAAAGCGCTGTATGCTACTAAGCACTCTAAAAAAATCAGGTCCTGGTTGTTTCAAATTGGGTGTTCAAATTTAGTGGATACTTTTGACTTTAATCTCCTTGACCCGTATTATTAAAAGATATTGGGTGTCACTGCACCTGACTGAAGAGCCTAACTCTCATTTTCAAAAGCAATTTAGCTAATCAGCAAGCATATCAATGCCTTGCTTCTGACAGCAGATCTTCATGTAAGGCTTCCTCTGCTGATTCTGAGCCTACCAACCTCAACAAGCCTCCATTTGGACATAAGAATTTACCCACATGGATTTCCCAGGAGTTTAAAATTCATTCAGTAGAAACATCTAAGCCGGTAGACCTTAATTGTGCAAACAGTCACCAAAAGAGAACGTTAACAGTGAAACTCCACTGAGGCGAGTTTATTAAAAAAGGTAAACAAACACAGTACAATGCTTGCATTGTTTGCTTAGAGTGACACATGACCCTGACTATAATGGAGGCCCCATGTCAGACTGAAAGAGTCTGCTTCTTAAAGTTACCTTAATTAAAATAAAATGGTTAATAATTAAAGAGACAAATGATTAATCATTACCATTTTCCTTCTGGTGGCTGAACTAGTATGATTGCAGTTTGGAAATTAGTCTACTGAGCTTCCACATAGCTGTTGTCACTAACAAGGTCACAGTTCAGCAATATGCTGCCACTAGTAAAGAATTACAATGCCCAGTTTAAAAAATTATTTCCAAATAAACCTCCCATGCCTTCTTATCCTAAGAAATGCAAGTTACACTTTGAACAATCATTCTGCTTCTAGGAGGTGCTCTGAAATAAGCAGGCAGATTTGGATTTCCAATTAGGCACAGTAGGTGCCTACAGGTGCTGCTGTTCTAGGGATGCCTAACCCACACAGATCAATAGAGCGTGCGCCTAGGTGACCCAGCCAGTCTGGGAGTTCTGCATGAGTACCAGCACTCTGGCCTTGACCCCTGCTCCTTCTCCTATCTCCCAGGACCCTGCCACCCTGCCTCTCCTCTTCCTCCTGAATCCCGTCCCTTGGCCAGGATCAAAGCTGGAGCCTAGGGTGAGTACAGTCCCCCTGTCCAGAGCTGACTGTCTCAAGCACCCCAGCCCCTTCTGGTCCCTCATGCAGAAGTGGCCTGGCCAGCTCCTCTCTGGCCCACTGCCCTCCCCCCCGTGCAGAAAACAGAAAGATCAGCTGTAGGCAGGGGACACTAAAGATGCTGTGCTTAGGGGCATGTAAGGTGTAAATCCAGCCCTATGAAGAGAAAACAATGCACAATATTTTCCTGATTTGCTCAGCAATCAGAAGGTCCAAAATGAGCAGTAGTTTCACCTAAGTAATAATTTATATAAATCTGGTTTTAAGCAGTTCAATTACTGGTTTAAGTAGGCCAGTGCCATAGCCATACAAGCCAACAGGCATTCTGTACTAGTGTCACATTGTCTGACAATCAGTGCAGTAAGCACTCCTTTATCTTGCAAACTCTAAGGGGTGGTAAATATACAGCCAGAAAGCTACATCTGCACAACTGAAATGTGGGCTAAATCCTGCCCTAATTGAAGTCAGTGTCAATATTCCAGTTGACTTCAGTGAAACAGGATTTCTTAATCTTTACATTCTTCTCTTAAGCCTTGATCCAGCAAAGACTGCGTATAAAGCCCACTGGACTCAGTGCCACCCCAGGGACATGCACAGGAATGAAAGTTTGGCTGCTTTTGGAAGGGCACCCTGTGTCCCCCAACAACCAGTGAAGTTAGCTGTCCCTATCCCCACTCCCTACATCCAGTGGGGATGTCATCTCCCACTCCTGCATGGGGCAGGTGGAGTTCTCTCTCACTGCCCCAGGCCCAGAGGAGTTTTGTACCCCAACTAATTGGGGAGTGGGTACTCCTGCATGCCCTCCTTGAACATACCCCTCAATGTGATTTAAGCACATCTAAAGTGCTTTACTAAATCAGGGGCTAAGCAAAAAAATGTATATTAACCATTATTAAAAATAAACTTTTACCAAGCTCTATTTTCTTATTCTAAAAATAAAAACATAAGTGCGGGATTTGTGGTAAATGATCAGTGGAGTACATGTTGTTGCTCAACTATTGCATCTCCTATCAATATTAGAAGATGTCCTCTGTTGGAATCAAGAGAGTCTACATTGTAGCTTGAATGGTATTATTCCTATATTAGTACCTAAGGAAAGCGTTTGCTTTTAAAGATAAACTCTTGTACACAGAATACCTTTAAAATAGTATTTCTAGCCAAAGGTGAGTAACATAAATGACTATCACAGTGCAAATTTTGGGGGCAAGGTGGGAGAACAGGCAGCAACTGTAGGAAGTGAACAAGATTGTGGCATAAGAGTCATGATTTGCATACATTAATTAGCTACTGTAGGAGCTCTTAACCTTTCTGCCTAGATCAGAGAGCTGGAACCCATGAGGGATGAAAGGAGTGGGGGCATTCACAACCACTTACCTGCCCTTTGTGGCTGCATGGAAAGTGGGATCTTGAAATATTTTTCTGTTGTCTGATGCAGCCACTTTATGTAAGAGACCGAACAGATTCTATCCAGTAACTAGACTAACCTTTTTAAACAACACCTGATCAATATTAATTACAGAAGATGCATACTTTTCCATTATTTTGTGTTTCTTTCTTTGTTCATATATGGTATGATTAAATTATGCTGAATATTATATTTATTTTTAATATTCCATGATTATGTTAAAGGTTCATGATTTATTAAAATTGTATGTATATGTTGTAAAGTGACTCACCAGCCAGTGCTTCCTTCTGACCAAGAGTGGTGTTGGGGTGTCATTCTCTAGGGATGTGTTCACACATAAATTGTTATTTTCAAAATAACTTAAATCAAAATAAGAAAATGTTAATTCAAAATAAGGGAAACCCTCAAAGTGAAATAGCATGCCCTATGTATGGACATGCTATTTCACTTCAGGAGAGGAGCAGCATGGGAGGTGTGGCAACATGCCTCCTCACTGGTCCATGCCCCCACCCATTATATACAAAAAGGAAGGCACTCTGGGAAGGAGAAGGGCAAAAGTGTTATTTCAAAATAACCATTATTTCAAAATAACATGTCCAAATGGCGTTGTTTCGAAACAATCATTTCGAAACAACGGCTATTTCAATTGCATGCGAGGTTTTACTGTTTCAAAATGACGTCCGTTATTGCAAAATGACAGGGCCCATCATTTCAAAATAACTAAACATCTTTCGGACATGCCCAGCTTTATTTTGAAACAACAGGTGTTTTGAAATAAAACCATGGTGTGGACACAGCCTAGTTCTGCTGACCACATCCACCCTTTTCCCTTGTGACAGGCCTTCCAGCCAGGTTACCTTTGATCTCACTCCTTTTGGGGTAAATTAAGGAATCCCCTCAAACAGTCCCAACCAAAACAGATCATCTGTGCTCACACTGCGCTCCTCTAGCTACTTCTCCCAGTGAAGCTGGAAGGGAACCCAGTTGCTCCCTCAACCCTGTGTTCCAGTTCAGAGACCTTTGTGGCAAGTGGTTACGATGCGACTAGCTAGACCTCTTGCTACTTCCAACTATGGGCAGATTAACATATGGGCCTACAGGGCCCATGCCCAGGGGCCCACATAATGTGTGGGGACCTTTATTGTGTGGTGCTGTGGGGGAGTGGAGCTGCTCTCGTCCAGAGTCTGGGATCTGCAGTTGTGAGTCCTGCCCCACCCCCGGCAGCCGGACGGTCCGCCAAGAGGCAGGCTTGTCCGCCTTGAGGGCGGGGCTGGCTGCCATGTCAGGCTATGCTGGAAGCCACCCCGTGTGCCGGTCAGCCCTGCTGACCTGGGGGGAGCCCATAAGCTGGGCCGGGGACAGCCTCTGGCCCCAGTGCCCTACCCACTACCAGCTCTCCCACAGGGAGCAGGGCCCTAGACCGGGGGAAAGCTGCGGCCCCAGGTGAGAGCAGATGGGAATCCAGGTGGGGCCCAACTGGGGCCCACCAGTACAGGCGGCCCAGAGGCCCTTAATTTGCCACTGCTTCCTATAGCATGTCTGTTTTCTCCTTACAAGGCTTATATTCCTATTAAGGATCTTCCATGGATCCCACTTCTGGTCTCAGTCCTCAGGATAAAAAGAAAATAAACCAAACAGAAATAAAGAGGAGCTCAAACTTCTCTGTCTCACCCAGAGATCCACCAATCACCTCTCCCCCTGCTCTGTATTCACAGCCAAACCAAGGTGACTTAGCTGTCTACCATGTTCCTCTCTAGGACATGAGGGTGAGGGATCTGCCACCTTCTCTGTCTGGGGCTTTCTAAATTGAATTTCTCCCTTTTAAAGGCACCTCCTCCAAGACTGGCATGTTTTCTAGGTGAAACAGGGTTAGGCTCCCTAAGGTCACAGCTGCTCTTCTTGCTTGCTGCGGGGTTTGTACAATCTTCTACAGAACATTTCTCTTCCCTTGCCCCCCAAGGAAGATGAATTGTACAATATAAAAAGGTCTAACCTGGAAAACCCTGAATGCAATATTACAGGGCGAAGATGTGAACTATGGCAAATGATTAATACTTATTCATTTGACCTGGGATTATGCAACACACAGGTATTATCCACTCATTTTTATCAGAAGCTTGTAACACAAATCCAAGCACCACATTTTAAGAAAAGGAGAACCCATGACCCACTAGAGAAATGATAACGTATACCTTATTAAATGTCAAAAAACTATATCTTCGAATGAAAACTACATAATCTAATTAAAACATATGTGGTTTCTTGACTGAAAGAATCCAACTATCCATTATGGCAGTGGTTTTCAAACCACAGATCAGGACCCAGTATGGGGCTCAAGTACTGCGTTGCCCTTCCTCCCCACTGCCACCACCAAAAGATTGGAATGCATTGCTGAAAGATGTAACTGTAGGATTGTGTGCATAAATGATTTTTTTTCAACTGGTTCCTGTGGGAAAAAAAAGTTTGAAAACCAGTGCATTATGCAGTCCTTTTATATGGCTTTTACTGATATCACCATGAACACTTTATAAATTGTTAAGAGATTAAATCAACCAGTCTAGTGTTGGAGAGACTTACCAGCCTCTCAAAGGGCTCTCAAGTCCATTTAAATACTCCTGCAGTGCTCATTTCCTTTAGTAATGATAAGTGCTCATCGGTCTTCTCCAATGTCATGACACTTCACTACCTGCATTAACTTTCATGCTTGTTAATGGTTCTGAGTTTCTCAGAAACTACTTGCAGAAAAAGGATGCCTCCTGAAAGGATCAAACTTTTCATCCACATCTATAATACTGAAATCCATTGCACATTCTGCTCTAGTGTCCCATGCATAACTTGCATCACCATTAGTTGGAGCTCTGAATGTGGAATGAATAGAACATGCATTAGCGGTATTAAGCACAGACTGAAGGGGGGGTTGCTCGGAAAGTAGAAATGGAATTTGCAGCTAGCATACAATACTTGATGTATTTATGATTATATTTCCAAGGTATTCATCATACTGTCTGGGTGTTTTTATGAACAAAGAAGTGTTATCTCACAACTCTTAATGATATTTTCCCCTGCTGCACAAGGTCTTCCTATTCTGGCTGCACATGAGTAGTCCCATTAAACTCAGCAGCACTCTTTCCAGAGTAAGTACTCAGTGCAGCCATGGGAGATAGAATAAGACTTAGCCATCTTACCTCTTCTGAGAGTCCTTTAGAGTATTTACTTATGACTCAGGTACTCTCTTCAGTGAATACACTTCTGTATCTCTGGGTTTAAGATGACTGTGTAGTGCGTTCTTATTATGACAGTGAGAACAGGAGGAGGAAACAGTTTTGTTGAAGACATCAGAACTCTTCTGTGAATAGGTTACTCATCACTGGGAAAGGGGTTTAACTGTTCAAGACAGCATTGGGAAACTAGAAGAAACTAACCTTTTTGTAATTTAATAAAGTAGAAAGTGTCTGATTGACTAGTCCATGCATTCAGTACTGTCTGAAAGTTCAATCCCCTTTGAACTTTATTTTCCCATTAGACTGCTTAGACTGATTTCATGGGAAGGCTAGGTCGAGATATACAAATCAAGCTGATATTCAAGCTTAACAAAAAGACTAAATTCACTCATCTCTCTAACTGAAGCCAAACAAGTGTCACCTTTCTTGGATGTTCAAAGGCCTATTCCTCTGCCTCTAGTATATAGCATTATGTAAGAAAGAAGGGACTAGGATACAGCATTAAATAAAATTGCTATTTATCTAATGAACAGAGTCTCAGTTGCCAATTACAATAGCTACATGAGAGATACTTGAGATTGTATACTAGCATCAAAGCACCTAATAAGTTGTGCTACATTACACACAATATGAAACCATCACCATCTCTAGGGTGGAGAACAGAAAAAAAATTAGCTTTGATAGAGAGATAAAATGATAGACCATGGACACATGCCTTGAGATCTTTAGTAGCCACAAAACAGTAGTTGGAGACTCATGCAGAACTGGTCAAAAGCTCCTGAATTTTGAGTTTGAGGCCATTCTTTGGTTAACTGTGATTATTCTGGTTCTTGGAAAGGTTTTCATCTGAAATATTTTGATGCACTGTCAACATTTTTTTTTAAAAAGTACAATTTTTTAAAGAAAACCTCATGAACTGAGCCCTACCAATATCTAATGCCTCTTAATACTGGAGTATCTTTTTATGTATGACGAGAATATAGGCAAGAAAGCGTAATACCATATCTGAATATTTCCTACATCCACTTGTCTTGAAGAAGAGAGAGTCTTGAGAACAACTGGGCAAGAAACTAGATATACCAACATTACTGTTTGTGTCACATGTTCATAGTCCATGCAACCCCATCCTAGGTTCATACGTTATTTCCACTCTGCTTCTTTTCCCACTTTTCCAGGCGAAAGTTCACATGCAGAAGAGTCTTGTTTAGAGAAATATTTTCCAAAAATTGCTGCTGGAATTAAGGAAGCACATCGCAAGATGCTGATCTTGGGCCAGTCTACGTACAAATCAGTCATGAGATCAGTCAAAACTAAAGGATCCAAGAGGGCTGGGACAGGCCTTGGTGTGCCCCATGATCATTCTGCTTAGTCGTCTTCCTCAGACACCAGGTCCTTTTACAAACTCTTAGTTGGGGAAATTCTCATACATCTCCTCTACATCTACCATGTTGGAGACGGATATTAACTTTTCAGATTGCCTGACCTGCTAGTTGTTGTAGAAATACGAGTTATATAACCACATTTAAGCTATTGTACTGTGCTTGAGTTATGCCAAGATCACCAAGAGCATATGGATGGGTAGTGATATTTAGCATTTGTATAAATCTAAATGCTGCAGTAAATAACGAGTGTAAATCAAGGCTCATATTACTAAAATTGCATGCAGCAAATGAAATGATGAGATTGTTTTGATTGTTCAAACGGTATTAAATATTAGGGCAGAATGACTAGTAATTTACAATCACTAACATTCAGGTACAGAAAATAACATTTTTCAGACAACAGACCACATACCAGTGACAGATATTTTAAATGCAGTTGAAAACCTTAGTTTTCAGATAAAATTACAATCCTCTTATAGCCTGAACAATTTCAGATTTTACATCAAGCCAAATGGGATTCTATTTTCCTTTAACACAGAATCCACAGTGAACTAAGCAGACTGAAAGGGAGAGGAAATTGTGGGCCATGAACACAGCCTACTCATAATGTATCCTTTCCGCACATTAAGTCATATGAGGCACAGTGAAAACTGGTTTCATGAAAACACCTTTCAGCTGTAGTTGAGGTGGAAGATCATTTACAGACATTGTAATAACTAAACAAACATTTTCTCTGTATGACATACAAATTAAAGTCAGATTGTTAAGTTACAAACTCTAGAAATAAACCATGCTGTAAGTCATGTGGAAAACTTTCATGAGCATCTAAGTGTTCCATCAAAAGAGACTGATACGGAAGTTCACATATCGACTCCAACACCTTCATAGACTGTAATTAGCTTTTTCACAAAGAGCTTAATTACAATGTCTGTTAAATGACAAAAGCATGCTAGAGTTCGTCTTTCTAATGTGGGAAGGTGGAAGTAATTAGCCTTTAAGACTGGTACAATAAAATTATTCAAATCTGTCACTTTTTTCAATATTTGGAACAATTTGAAGGTAACATTGTTTTACTCTAAAGTTAATGCAACTCAGATGTTAAGCAGAAGCATTCTTTTGCTGAACTTCAAATAAAAACAATAAACTCAGTGATTACTCAGATTACAGCAGATTTAAAAAAAAAACCGCGAAGAAGAAGCTGCCTGGGGCTTCCTCCAAAACTCACTGAAGTCAATGCAAATTTGTTGACTATAAACATCTCTTTACAGCTCTCCTTTTTCCCCCCAGTGACTATCACTCTCTAGCTGATCCATAATTTGAAGGAGGGTAAGTTTACCCAGGAGAACTCCTACTTGGCATTGATTCTCTGAATGAAATGATTCTTTGGTTTACTTACATTTTTTGCTTATGCTGTCAGCCCAATGACAAGCAAAGGATAATCAACCTCAAAGAAATGAAGCATGGAAAATGCATCATGTCTGTTAAGGAATATCAAAAATACAGATTCACAGTATCTACTGTAGGAAAATAAAAATCACACCTATATTAAAATATATAACATATCTACATAGGAGGGTATCTATGGTCATTTATACAGCACTCAAGTACAATGGTACTTATGTATTATACTCATCAATAACACTTACCCGATTTACAACAACATTCTGCAGTTACTGACATATTTATCTGATGCTATGTTATTAGAAAAGAGTGGTACATCTAGATGGAAGACTCATCTGCAACTGCAATTAATAATTTCAAACTCTCTGAACTACTCTGATCTAATATTGTTAGTTATAATTATGCTGAAATACTAGAAAACACAGCTAACCAGCTCAAGCTCAAAAGTCAGACAGACTGAAGAGATGCATGCACACACAGAAGAGATCTTATTTTATTTTCAGGATGACTAGCCACATGGCAGAATAATCCTGGCTTAACAGTGCTTCGTATTTAAACATTTAGGGCTTGATTCTGCAGATTGCTGAGCAATCTGGGCCTTAGCCAACAAAACACTGAATTTTAAACATAAGAGCTGCGTTGAAGTCAGTAGATCTAACTGTGCTTATATCTTGCTGGATCGGTGAGACAGTATGCAATACGTCATACGATAAAGCTCAAAGAATAAAATAATAGTACAAAGACATTTACTTCATATTATGTATTTTCTATTCATGTACAGTGAGCTGAGACATGATGGCTGAGAGACAAAAATGATTAATCTGCTCCTCCAATGTATTTCACTTGGATATGCATTATTTTAAAACACCATGTACTCACTTCCATTTTATTTCCTATGCAGCATATTTGTGCCAGAAAAGAAAGGAAACAGCTAGTCTTCCAGATGATCAAATGGCTGAATGAATGCCCTGAGGTGCACAGTGTGTTTATTTGGGAGAGAATAGGTCTTGAAAATGGAATGAAAGTTTACTGAAAATAAAATAATGTTAGAAGAGAGACCATAATTTTTAAAGATAGTTTGAAAATGTAAGCCAATGTTAAAGGAACCTCTCTGTATTTCCAGGCCAGACTGAATGCAAAAAACTGCCTAGCCTCCATCAAGAGCCTGTTACGCTATAAATCAAAAGTTTTATTCTATTTCATTGTGAGAATTATGTCCACTAAGGAAATCTAGTCTAACTAAAAGCACATTTATGATAGATTTTCAATACAATATCCATAATACATTTCCTTTTATGTGCTTCTATATCATTGTGATGTATTTATGAGAGTTCTGAAATGTGTGAAAAGAGCTAGCTTATGTAGCGTTCAAGATCCTGTTTTAAAAAATACTTCATATTTGACTAATGTTCGGCAGATATGTTACACCTATGAATGTCCCCTCCTTCTCTCTCAACCAACTCAACAGCAGCTTTTTCCTGAGTTATAAATTCTTGTTTTGCCTCCATCCCTTTCTTCTTCCTCATTTCCAGCATCATGTGCCCCAGATTTAGCTACATCCGCATACAAATGCACTTCCCACCTACTTCTGTGTTGTCTCCTTCTGCTCCATAAGTTACATTCAAAGCAAGCAAATACTAATAATTTATCTAGTCCCTTCTAGGAATGTAAATTATCAAATGCTTAAATGGTTAAGTGCTAAGTATTAGTCCTGCCATTTACAAATTGTGTTAGCCACTCACAGCATGAGAGGGCCCTGTTGAGTTGGGGGGATGGGTAGGGAAGGGATGTTGCAGAGAAGGACACTGCACTGGGGGGTAATGGGACACACACGTGCAGTGGGGGAAAGGCCTGGCTGCTTAGGGGTTTGGCACCAGTGGCAGAGCCAGCTTGAGCAGCATTGAGTCAGACTGCAGCAGTTGATGTGCATCTGAGTTAAGGGTTTGGAGAGTCAGGCAGGCATGGGGGGATCCCCCCAGTCCTAGAACAGAGCCAGGAATACAGCAGAAAGTAGATGGGCTCAGGAGACTGGCAGGGCATGGCAGTGCCTAATCCCCCCTCCTGAGAGCTGAGGGGGAGCAGGTCCTGGGCAGTGGCACTGTAGAACTAAAGGGCCCATTCTGGGGTGACTGGTAGGTCCAAGGTGTGGCATGATGCTCCCCATCCAGCTCACTGGTGCCCCTTCCCCCACAACCACCTAGGGATGCAAAGTATCATATTGGTTGAATATTTAACTGATATAATTTTAATTGTTTAAACAGCTGTTTTGTTAAATGATATGATAAATCCCTGGTTCCTTCCCTCCTCAGTGCAGTTCATGGCCTCTGTTTCCACTCATTGCACTTCCTCAATTTCCAAGACCTGGCTTTCCACTGTTGACTCAGCCCATTGCAATCCCTGACCTTTATCGTATTTTTTTCCCCTTAGGGCCCCATTGCTGACACCAGACTGCTCCATTTCCTGTTGTCTCTTCCAACTCCTTCCCTCTTCCTTAACCAACTTCCCTTTCTCCTTTGTGTTGTCTGCTCTTGTTATTTTACTGACAGTCTTGCAATATTTGGTCTTATTCTTAAAGTGCCAGCTGCTAGAGTCAGGTGATTCTGAAAGAATTTTGAGGAAAGGGGTTGTTTCTAGCCCTCATAATTGTGGACAAAAAGCCTACAAATGAACCTCCTAAATACTAAGGCAAATAAGCAGAACCTTGCACTGATTTTAAAACCTCATGTTTCTAAGGGCTCTGATTATTAATAGCTTGGGGCTTGTGAATTTTGAGTTCCATTCATCCGGCAATTACCTCCTTTCATTTCTTGCAAAGTGGAGTTCTTGTATTATGTGACATATCTGTATACACTAAGTACTTGTTAAATTACTCTGTCTAGCATGCTAGGCATCCTTGTGATGTACTGCTGAAATGTACTGTTGGTCTCCACTGACCTCCCTTGAAGGATCTTATGTCTACATTGGCAAGGAGGCTTAATTCAAACTAACTTAGCCCCTGTCTACACTAGACTTTCATTAGTTCAAACTAAGGAATTCCTTAGTTTGAGCGAATGAATGCTTAGTTCAAACTAGTAACTAAGTTAGCTTGAACTAAGCACTTAGTTCAATTGTTAGTTGAAACTAAGTACAGCGGAGACTAGCACTAACCCTTAGTTCAAACTTAATAAATTTGAACGAAGGGCAGTTAGTTCAAATTAACAAAGTGGATTAATTTGAACTAACATTAGTTCAAGCAAGTCCACATTGTTAATTCAAACTAATAAGTTCGAGGTTAGTTTGAATTAACCTCAAACTTATTAGTTCGAACTAACAAATGTGAACTAACTTTTCCTAATATGGACATAGCCTTAGAGCCCAGGCTTACAGTCCAAGCCCAGAAGTCTACACAGAAATTAAACAGCCCTCCAACATGAGCCTGAATCAGGCACAGGCCAGCTGGGGTTTTTCTTTGCTGTGTAGACATACCATTAGAAGTGTGCTCATTTGTTTTATTTATAGTCATTTTTTTGTTTCTGGAATCTGTTTCTGCTTAGTACCATTTAAATCTCTGATGTTATAAGTTTATTCTTGTTCTCTCATAAATTCATCTCTGTGCTGTTATACTAAAACAAGGTGTGCGTTTTCAGCTAAGCCAGCAAATTGGTATGTATTTTGTCTCTTTGAGGACAGAAGACTATAATTTCTGTGAGTGCCCAGTGACAGGGGATGGATACTGTAGAGGAATGCTCTTCAGAAATGGTTAGGCAGGGCACCAGGAGCTACCTGCAGAGCAAGGAAAGAACTGGCAGAGTCTGCTGGAGTTTGTTGGACTGGCTAACAGAGAGGAGTGTGAGCAAGCTGACAGTTTGGCAGCATTCTCTCTCTCTCACTGAAAGAAAGGAAATAAGGTGACTTACAGTTCTGGATGGCTTGAGAAAGCATCACAGTAACTCAAATAATTTAACTGATAGACAATTGCTCTTAAAAAAACAGAGCAAAAAACCCCAGCAAACATACCCAAGCCCAGCCTGCACCTTGCAAGGATTAATACCAATACAGAGCAACAGTCTCAGCTGTGTAAGCTTACATTTTGCATAGCCTTGTTCAGCTAGAACAAGGTTCTCTCAGGCACAGCCTTAGAAAACAGCATCTTTCAGTATTCCCTTATTAACAGAATGCCATTATTCCTTTGGAATACCTGGTCTATTTTCAGACCAATTTCATGATCAGTGCAGTTGACTGACTGCCACGATTACCCTGCTCTTATTTCTGTAAGAAAATGCAAAAATCCATCACAATTCAAGTGTTCCACATTCTTACAATTCAAAGACTAGCACTAGTCACCATCATTACAATGTCTTGTATCTCTGGGTTTTCCTTTAGAAATGTAGACTAAGCACTATTGCTCAAATATATATTCCTCCCTTTTCAATATTTCACTAATTCAGAACCCATCTACAAAAGTCAGGGGGTAAAGTCAATAACCTCTCAGCATAGCCGGCTTTCCTTTATTTCCAAAGGAGATACATATTTCATACTATATAACATATTTCTCCCTTATTTATAGTTATCTCACTCATTACATACAAAATTTTAATGCAAGGAATGAGGCAATGAGGATAGCTGCTTCCTTCTACAGCTGATGTTTCTATAAGTTGTTTTTCTGCTAGAATTCGTTTGATATTTTGCTGAACCTTTACAGGGAAACTAAAGCACTGTCAATTTTACTTACTTTACTTCTGAATACAGTGGAGAAAGCCAGCAATAAAAAAGTCCAAAAACTGACCAGTTTGTCACCAGTTCTGACACTCCTAACATTGGTGTTCTGTACCCCCAGTTACTCAGGATTTAAACTTAACATGACTGAGAATAGAATTGAGCCTTATGACATTTACATCTGAAGATGCCATTTATATTATTAAAACTGTGATGCTACCCTATGAAGTAGTGGAATGTTCCTTTATTATGGGAGCTGGATCTGTGTTATCAGATTTACCTCAAACTAGCTATAGTCCTTGGCCACAAGCACTGAAATGTAGCATGTAGTAGTTCAAAGTACTACCAGGAATACAGAGCTGAATTAAACAATACTTGCTAATTTGACTATTCCTGGATAAATATATGAGAGAACAAAACAGCTAATCGCTTCCTTCAATCATTTGTTTCATTTCTCCATCTCTCTTACTGCACAGACATTTTTAAAATATCAGTCATGCCAGGCACAAGAAAAAGTTCAAAGGAAGGTGTTCACAAGTACTGTTGGCCAAATTCTCCTCTCAGTTACATTCGTCCAACCCCACTGAGGTCTTCTGTCACACATCAGTATTCGAATGTCTTCTAACATTATGACAAGTTCCAAAGGGGCAGCTGTGTTAGGCAAGTTTAGTAAAACCGACACAGAGTCCTGTGGCACTTGACAAAGTGGGATTTTCTTGTTTATTCTAGCATTGCATAACTATTGCAAAAAAACAAAACAAGAACAAAGCATTCCTAGCATACCGCTACTCTGCTCCAGGGGTTGCACACTCTATATGTGGGCGTTTGATGGTTCAACCCCAACTGTAATACGGTACCTAAATCCACATGTAGAATCAGTCAACAAGCCCAGTGAAGTGCTTGCAACCAGTCTGTTTTAGCTATTTGTAACCTGGCATGCCAAGAACATTCTGTTAGAAAGATGGCAATTTCATGCTACGGTCACATACCTGTGCATGATAATATACAAAACCAGTTCCTACAACTACTTCCAGCAGTGTCCCCAGAAGCAGACACTTTAGCCCTGTCATATTCAAGCTCTTCTTGAGTAGCTCAGCTATAAACTGCACCTGCAGGCAGGCCTTTCAATCCCTCCTTAGCTCTCTTTTTAGTTCATGGTATGCTATTTAGAGTTTGCAACAAACAGCGTGTTTTAAATTAAGTTTTATATTGTCATTCTGGGACATGAGGAATATACTATGGACAAATAGTCCACCCTACAATCAGTCTGTTGAAGGGAACAAAATGAAATATTTTAGACAACATACTCTTTATTCTAACTCAAAAAGAAGTTAAGGTAATTTATTAGAGGACTTAGAAGCATTGCAAAAAGCAAGCAAATGAGATTCAGTAACCACCTCCTAAGTATTAGGGCTCTGAATTAATCTCAGTTAAATCAAGCAATTTGTTTTGAGTTAACTTGAATAAAAACTAATTGGAATTAATCAGTTTTAATCACACTGTTCAACATTAAAAAACAATTTAAATTAAAAACTTTTGGATGCTTTTCTACATTTTGTGCGTACAGTGCTCATTTTGTACTGAAATACTTTTTTACAGTGCAAATATTTCTATTAACATAAACGTTAGTACTGTACACTGCGTTGTGTTGTAATTGAAGTCAATATTTTCAAAAATGTAGAAAATATCATTAAATATTCAAAAAAATAATATTCTATTATTGTTTAATACTGCAATTAGTTGCAGACAATTTTTTAAATCACTTGACAGCTCTGATAGGTAGTAACTGAAACACCTCTGAGAGACACACTGCACTGGTACAACCTACTGTAGGTTATGAAAAGGTCCCTAACAGCACAATGTCCAAGCTCAATGAGATAAGACAAGCCATCCACAGTCTCACCTCTATCAGGGGCCTGAAGGCAACCTATGCACTCCAAATGTAGACAAGTCCAAGCCAAGACATGACAGAACCCAATAGTACTTTTATGACATATTTCTTCATTTTTAAATGCCAATTTGCTGAAACAAATTTATGGAATAGCTCGATTTTGATTAAACCCATTGGGGATTATTTCTCTGATCCACAATGGAATATTTGGATGATGGGAGGGGGGAGAGTGACAACTACAGTCTGGTGGTTGTGGCACTCATCAGAAATGTCAGTCAATCTCTCTACTCTCCTCCTGGAGATGTTCCACTTGCATAAACAATTAAATATTTATTAGGGAGAGCAGAACCTGACTTTACAGCAGTGTTTCCCAACCACTGTGCCATGAGGTGTGAGCACACGTGCCATGGAATTTTTTTTTTTTTTTTTTTTTTTGAAAAACAACTCAAAGTTTTAGATTGGCTCATGAACATTCATGAATTTATTTGGATTTTATATAGTGGTGTGCCTCAAAATACTTAAAACTATCAAGGTATGCCAAAGGAGAGAAGATGTTGCAAACCACTGCTCTACAGGCCACTGGTTCTGGAATTCACATAGGACATGGGAGACCTCACCGTCACTATCATAACCACCAGTTGTCTCCATGCTGTCATCTACCTCCTCCCAGGGCATCTGAACTCTAGCCAAGGATTAAAGGTTTCAGGTATATTTAGCATATAGAGATTATAGTTCCAATACATTTAGCTTAGCTAAAATATACCTTAGCACTTAGGATGCATGAGCTATAAAGTTGGAGTTACGTTAATAATAAGACTGCTGATTTTTCATCTACGTTTGTGCTACTCTGACATTTTGAAAATATTTAAATAATAGTGTCTACAAGAGATCAGTAGACACTACAAGATGACCATTGGTTAGTTGGGTGAAATGTCAGAGACTTCATTAAAGTTGCCATATGTCAATATGGTGATGTAAATATTAATGAATATAAGGGAAAGTAACAAGGTAGCCAATGGAGAACAGGGTACCCCGAAAGTGGTGGGATTGTGGAAACTGAAATAAGGAAAAGGCATGAAGTCCAGCAGGCATCAGCATAGCAAGTTATAAAAGCATGCCCTGGGAGGAGGTAGGTGACAACACGGTGACAACTAGTGGTCATGGTGGTGGTGATAAGGATGCGAAAGACTAACAACTGGGGTTCTTCCACAAGGCAGGGCATGAGTAATGAAAATACTATGCATTCACTTTGGGGGCAGAGCTCCCATAGAGTAAAGAAGATATAAACCCTCACCTTGGCATGGATAATTAAAGCATGGGTAAGGCTACAGAACTATTAAATTCAGCCTTTAAACTTTGCACCTCAGCCTCTCTACAGAGGGACTATTGCTTGCCTATTTCAGAAATTTGTTGTAAATTTAGATCATTGAAGTAATTCACTTACAACTTACCTCTCTCAGGTACTATTTTGAACAAACAGCTCACACATCATCTCAATCCACCCCTTCTACATCCAGCCAGCTCTGTTGTAAATGTACTGATGGGGGAATGAAACCATGGCACTGTTCACAGCCTGTTTCTTGCTTCCACTTTTCAGGGCAAAGAGGCAAGGAGAGAACATAGAGTATGTTCTGGACAGCCCCATGCAGGGGCATAAGCATTGTTGAGGCAGGTAACTCCATGTCCAACATGTGAGGACTGGTCACCATCTGTCCTTTATGTGATTTCACCAACAGCACACACCAATCTGTGACAGACCTAGTAAATGAGCCATCACTTCATTCTCCATTCCATGATGTGCACAGTGTTAGGGCCTTGCTTTGCCTCTACTATACCTTTTCATGTACACATTTTAGAAGACAGTAACTGATCATTCTTAACAACTATCATAGAAATAATTCTGTTCATCCCAATTGGCATATACTGGCTTGTGGAGATGTTTGGAAGGAAAGCCCAATAATCATAAAGCTTGTAAAGCATATGTGGTGAGAGAAAGGGGGAGTCAGAAACTCGTCAGATCATAGACAGGTTGCCTGTATGACATGTCTGGAGTCAGGAAGATGCAAGTGTTCAGTTACACAATTATTCTGAAAATCCAATAAAGCCCTTAATTGAATGAGATGGTACTTTTTAAAAATTGTCCCAGTAGAAGCACACACAGCAATGAAATCTAGCAATCTTCCCATCCTGCTCCCGTTTTAGCTTACTACCTTTAATCTTCCAGTGGCAACTAACTGAATGTGCATCAGCAGAGATGCATGTCCACGAAACTCAGCAGAGACATTGGCTACCACAAATTAATGTTAATATTCTCCTAAAAGTATAGGATACAACAAAAAATATATTCAGTGACATGAAATATACCTTTCTCACCCTTCTGGCATCTGCTGCCCATTGTTTCATGTGTTTTCAAGGTACATACACATGCATTGTACTAACTGGCAGTCAGCCAGCCCTGCAGACTCCTGCCACAGTAATTAACTCACCTGTGGCATCTCAACTGGTGCCCACATGTAAATTTTCTAAAGGTTGTTTTTTCTTTGTCTAATATTTCCAACTATAATTACACTAGGGGAGAAAATAATAAAGCTGTGTGTGACTAATGTGTCTCAGTTCATCTAAAACTATTAAGACATAATAAAAGCCAACACAGAGTAGTGCTGATGCAAAAGGTCTTTTGCCCTTACAGCAAGAAAAACTACTGAAGGCTTCTAGATTAGGACAACACACGTTCCATGCTTGGGAGTTTCAAGAACTTCTACAGCTCATTTGCTGCAGAGATCAAATCCAGTTCTTGAAAGCTCTCTCAAACTTAGCCAATTTAATTCCTGAGGAATATGACATGAATAATCCCCTTTTCTGCCAGTCTATGAAAGATGCATCACATCTCCAGCATAATAAAAACAGATGCAGTACGGACAGAGAACAATGAAAGCAAATCCCTGCCTGTTGATGACAAAGTCAGTTTGAAAGTCTCCTTGCAAAAACATATCAGGACAGATCTGCATGTGTTTTGCAGACAGTCACTTCCAGGTTCTGGCTCTGAAAGGGAACAGGTTCAAAATCTTTTTAATCAATATTGCCCTTCCTCCACCCAAGGATGCTATGGAAGGACATGCATTTATGAACAAGACATGGGAATTTCCTGTGATCTTGAAATCACAGATATCCCTAATAATTTGTCAACAGAAGCTTCCCAACACCCCCCACACACCCAGCTCCATGGATCCCCAGTACTTTTCAACAGATAACACTAAAGATAGGCTCCCCAAAGGGACTTAAGGCATTGTGGTTCTCAGTGTTGTAACCTAGAAAAATCACAGGAACAGCACTGTGTTCCACAAAGCCTAGGAGGAAGAGTTTAGAGAGTCTGACTGTATGAGGGTAAAGGGAGGGAGTGCCAATGTGCCTAGGACTCTGGTCTGAAGCAGGCAATTCAGGCAAGAGCACAATGCCTCCAGGAGCTCAGGGGAGTGTGCACTTGCCCTGAAGCACCTTTGACAGCATGGAAGTTTGCGTCCTTTCCCAGTTCTGCTGCCCAAAGAGTGAGGCTTCCAGCCATCTCCTCAGGCATTCCTGCACAATTTATGGTGGCTACATGTTACTCTAAACATTACCTTTGGTGTCTCTTTGTGCTCCCTGAGTACAAAGCCTGCTACTAGAGAAAGGGGTAAGCTTTCTCATTCCTGGACAATATGATCTTGGCAGGGTGCACGTTGGGTCTAAGGTTTCCTGTCCCATCCCACTCTCTCCTCCTATTTGAGCCAACAATGAAGTCACCATGTTGACTCTGTGACAAATCAAGATTTTGCTGCAGGAATTTGCAGAAGGTAGATTTGAAGTGGGAAAGTATCTTTTATTATCCCCATGACCACAAAATCTTAGTGGGATAACTAGAAAAATACTGCACATACATGTGTCTTATTTTCAGTAACTTCATTCTTGGATAAAGGGCCTTCCTTTCAAGTGGATTTTATCCCAGAAAGAGAAAAATTTCCCTGCACAATTTCCTACCACATTTCTGCTTTTCAAAGTTACTACTCTATGAGTGAGACAGTGCTATTTCTAAACTGTTAAAGGGATAATGTATTAATTCAATTCAGTGGTGTATGGAACAGTACAATCACCTATGAGTTATTAGGAAAGGACATCTTTAAATATTTTTCCATATCTCTTTGGTCTTAGTCCATTTTTCATTCAAAGCAAGGATGGAGATCTTAATCCAACCCCAACTGCAGATGGGATTTGGCCTAAACACATTAGTGGCATTGCACCATAATTGCAGATGTAAACAAAACAAAAACAAAAACAAAAACAAACAAAAAAACAAAAAACAAAAGAATAGGTGTCATAATACATTCAGATAGCAAGTTCTTAAACATGAGGGTGCCTGGGGAGTTGAATGCATGTGCAGTGGTACAAGTTTTTTTCTTCCATCTGGGTACACAGCAGATTTAGTAATACAACCCATATTAAAGCTAGTAGGAGTGTGACAGTGTAATTACTCACCATTTGCCTGGCACCTCATCCTGGTCACTCTGGGATTAACCCTCCAGATATACATCGCTTCTTCTGGTCACTTGCTACCACACTCTCTCAGATCTGCAGCTCTTCTCTTGTCCCAGGAACCACAGTATCCCATTCATGACTCAGCCCTCCAGCTAGGCCACTGAGCATTTCCCCCCTTCTGCTGTGCAGTTCTTCAAACCTCTGTCACTCCCATAGTAACCTAAGCAGTCTCCTAATTCACTGCCCTATCAATTTATCCTTCAATGACAGATAGTACCAGATTTAGTAATAGGCCAAGTAAGCCATGGCTTGAGCCTCACATTATGAGGGGCCTCTAAATATGCTGGAGATAATGAAGATTTATCATAATTGAAACCGACAATGCAAATAAGATTTTTGCAAGATGCAAGTTTTATTTAGTTGTTTTTCATTGCATCTTTGCCTAGGTATATATGCAGATATAACAGTTTATCATTTATTTTTTCATTACCCCTTGTGTTACAATGCTATATACTTTTTTCTCTTTATCTTTTTATTGTCTGAGGCCTCTGAATCTTGGCACAGTTTAGGGCTTCAGCACATCTTAATCCTAACCTGATGACAGATAGGGGAACTGGTGCCTGCCAACAAATCTTAGTTCCAGTTCGGGGACACTACACCCAGCAGTTCCAGGCTTTCTTCTCCTAGCCCTCACTGCTCCATCTCTGGACTGCTTCCTACAACTCCCATGTCACCTCCTTGTTCTTAACCCAGCTCCAAACTCTCTTCCCAGAGAACAACTGCACTTGACTAGGTTCCTGGCTTTATAGGCCCTGTCTGCTTCTGCACAGCTCAACCTGCTTGCAATCAGTTCCTTGTGCCCTGGCTCTCCCTCCAGGTGTAGCCTGTCTGCCTGACCATCTTAAGTCCTTCCAGACATGCATGTGGTGGATACCTCATCACAGGAAGTTTCATAATAAATCCTTACAAATGTAGCTAGAAAAATATTACAGCTAGTTCTCCCAACTCAAATCACTCACCAGATCAAAATTTGATGCAAGCACCAATACAAAGTATCAACTGAAGAGAAGTGAAAAAGTTATTTTAAAGAAGCTCATGGTTTTTTGGTAGAAAAGCAAATAAATAAATTGGCTGAACAAAATCCTATTATCTTTCAAATGCCAAAAGACAGTTGCCCCTAAGAAACAGTCTTCATTTGTTGAATTTAGGTTGCAGGTAAAAGAAACATTAAAATCAATTTATTAAGCACAGAGCACCAAGTAGCAAATAAATCATCGAAACCAAAGGTAACCTATGATTTATGCAAAAATGACTGTTTTTGATTTTCTAAACAAAAACAAAAGAAGAAATATCCTTGAATGGGGTCTGCTATTTTCAATTCCTTCTTAATGAGTCATCATGTTTTGTTTTATTTTGTTTTTTCACTAAAAGTAATTTTTCACTAATATAACAAACTGGCAATCCAAACTGTAGAGTCTTATCTGAAAGAACATGAGACTGCTTTTCTCCTTAGAGATTTGAAGTTTCCAGTTTTGACTGGGGCCATTTGGTATCTCACATAGTTCAATTTTATGCAGGTAAGTAAAACTGGAATCCATATTTATTTTACTGGTCAAAGAAGTGTTACTGGATTTACAGTCAGCCTTAGGTATACCTCAAGTTCTTGCTGAACTTCTATTCTAATACATCAGAAGCATTTTTTAGGAGAAAAGGAGACAAAAAACAAGCATTATAATAATATTCACTCCAAAAGCAAAGGGATCTAGAATAATTAATACCTTAATTCTTAATCTTCAAAGGAGACTCAAAGTTATGTACAAAGCAAGTTTATGATTTCTAAAAGCTATTCAGTCAGTGAAAGTTCTTCAAAGATTTATAACTGAGAACAAAAATCATTCCCAGCACGCTTTTATCAAAATAAATTCACTTCAATTTAATTTACCTTCCAGAACATAACAGAATATTTCATATTTACCTATGCATGTCCATGAGATATCACCATTTCCCCTCTAAAATGCCTCTCATTTTCTAAAGGAACTATTTAATAGCATTAAAAGGTTGGTTGTCATGGCGTGAAAACCTCTTTGACCAGGTTCAGTCAACGTAAGGAGATAAATCACAAATCTCCCCACTAAGATTTTCATTAAAATCTTTAATTAGCACGGTGGGAAGCTATAAACTTACACAAACTACAATGATCTGGGTCCATTCTTTTAAATAAAAGGGAGCTATTTGCACATTTATCAGTTCACTTCCAAATAAAGATTAGCTGAATGTGTCAGCATTTCCAGGGCAGGTAGCAACTCTGTTTGTAGCGTTCTTTTCTATGTGCTATCAGGCAAAATGCTTTTCTATTTTTAGACCTCCTACCATCTCATTAGTTAACTGTGATGACGCATGGACAAAAGAACACTAATGAGCATTTCTTTGCCACCGATAACTTAAAAAAAAGATGACTCTGATTCTTATTTAAACCTCTCTCTTACATATCTCCAACAGTGTAAAAGTTTCTTAATGTGAGTACAAATGTATTTTTATCTGCTTTGCAACTTCACACTCCCAGAAAGATTTAAAGGAGCTTATTGAGCTTAAATGAATATCTGGCCTGATGTCTTATCAGAAAATTTTAACCTGAACATGACAAACGTGTTCTTAGATATGTATTTGTCAGACACCACCCTGGGGGGGGGGCATGGGCAATAGACTTTGAAACCAGTCATAAAAAACAATAGTTTATATTCCAGCCATAGCAATAGGAACTAAAATTCATATTTCATTTTGAGGTCCTAATTCATTGCTACATGATGGGCCTGATCCTACAAGAAATGGTGTTCCTTCAGATACTATTAATAGATCTCATGATGAAATGCAAATTAACTGTCATTGTAAATAAGAACATTGAGTGCCTTGCAAGGCATGAATTGAGTCCAAATTCTACTTTAGAGTCTTTAAAGCAATCGTACATTAAGTGATTTAGCATTTATTTGTTATCCCAGTTCCAAGAGGCTTTATTTGTTACACTTTATGGTGTTTTTCAGTTAGCGCACATTTCCACATGGTTAGCTATTTTATATTTAGCATTGCTTTCTTTTAGTGTGACGATTAACGGAGGAACCCTCTACACAGCTTAAGCTTCACTTTGTTAGAGAAAATAATCATTGATTACAAATCAACACTATTTTATCAAAATGTCAAATTCAAAACTAGAAGAAAAAGAGTTCTTCTGAATCACTTATATACGCAAAGACCAGCTCCACATATGGAAATTATCAAAAGGTCAGACATAAAAAGCATCAGTTCATAAATACTAATTAGTGCCTTGTCAGTGATTGCATGATAACATTTACTGATGCATAACTGAATACCGGAGATTTAAAAAACAGGGAATGTGGGTAGATTTAATAATTCATTCCTCCCACACTAATCAGGGTTTCTGTCTATTTCATCTAACAATCACAATTAAGTATTTATTCTTCCTTTTTTCTTCTTCTTCTTCCTTGGTGAATTACAAGCTATGATTATATTTCTCTAATATTCCCATGTTAAAAACTGAAAGGGGAAAAAATCACTGTAATAAATATAGCAAAAACATTTGAAACCATATTAAAATTAAAATTGTTTTAATTGTTTATGTATTTTTGCTTCACTATTTTCCATCACTGAGGTTTTTTGTTTTAGAAGCAATATGAGATCCAAAATACCCTATTAGAGTCTACATTTTTTAAAACATAATATGCTTGGAGTTCAGTCCATTTTTATTTTGGTACCGTTTTGTATTTCTTTATATTAAGAGGCATCATTTACTACCATTAAATCAACATCATAGTTTGCACAGGTTTCTGAAGGTGAAAGAATTATAAAGAGTTGAGCCAATACAGTTGGTCAGTTATGTTGTTTATTATTCATGCCAAATTGTACATATGTAGGCTGAAGGGCTCAGGTCTGGAGGTAGAAACAATGGGATCATTAGTCTTTTTACTGAAGAAAAATCATAGGAGTGGAATGATGTGCATGAACAAGGAGGTACAATATGTGTTACTGTGCCTCTGAAAAGCACGTCTGTGGGTAATGCAGCAAGGAATCCAAGGGGCCCACAGAAGAAGCAGGCTGGCCTTGTATTTTCAATGTGTTCAGTGCCCAGCCATTCCCACTGAATCTATCTGAGCTCTTTTAGAAACCTGGATGTTTCAGTTTATGCTTGTGCTTAACTTAAAGCATGTACATAATCCTATTGACTTCGTTTGGACTACTCATATGCTTATAGCTAAGCACCTGCATAAGTTTTCTAGGATCAATGACCCATTATGGTGCCTAAATAAGTAATAAAACCATAATTAGTGATAAGTGTCATCTGCAACTGCGAAGATGTTACAGAATTGCTCCAGGGTCCACCCCTATCATCTGCAATGATTTGTACTGTCAGCACATTGTGCAATGCAACACTGATGTAGTGTGCAAATGACACCACTGTTCTCCCAATCATGGGAGATGGGGCTAATGTTTATGTTTAGGATTATGGTTGTTGCATAATACACAAAGCAATACTGATATCAGCTGATGTCTTGACAGCTTAACCATTGTGGGGCACTGACAGATCAGATGCCAGCTTTGATATGAAAATGTCAGTTTTTCTTTATAATTCTGAAATTGTTTGCTCTGAATTTGTGAACCCAGGCACAGGAATTCTCTTCCATACCCTTGCCTATTCAGAAAGATTATCAAAATTTAAGTGGACTATTACAAGACAAAATCTTTGTTAACTACCCCATCCATTTGCCCATGGGGAAGTACCTGCAGAAGGCCTTATTATCTTTGTTTGAATACTAAAAAAGAGAAATAAAAGTAGTTGATGTTAAGATTTTTCATCTTTTTGCTGTTTGAACTCTCACAGAATAAGAGAAACCAAACTGAAGCCAGACATTCCAGGGTCACCTCCTGAGTCCACCCTGAAAGACCGTTTGAATTGACTAATCACTAAATTCTATCACTCTGAGGATTAGATGGTAATTAATTTGTGTATATGTTTCCTTCTTTCACCTGTAAATAACTCATTTCTTCTTTCTAGCTAATAAACCTTTAGACAGTTTATTACAGGATTGGCTACAGGCAGTGTCTTTGATTTAAGATCTAGGGTACTGAGTGATAGGAGTAAGTGACTGTTTGCTTTAGACAGTAAGCAACCTGAACATAGTGTGATTTTTTTGTGTGTGCGCGCAAGTGACTATTTCTGTTTATGTCCAGTTTGCCTGGGTAGCAAGATACACTGGAGAGTCTAGGGGACTGTCTGTGACTCCAGAGTACTCTAATGATCCAGGAATTCATATTTGTTAACGGCTTTGTGAAATCTATTTCTGGAATATACCACCAGTTTGGGGCATCTGCCCTGTTTTCTCACAAGATACCTGAGGAAGCCACTCACAATCCTGAGCCAGTCCGGACAGCATGACACATTGTATTGCAGGGATTTGAGGGAGGTAGACTACATTTTATTTTATAAATAGTTTTATTGACACTCATGAGAAGAAGAGGTTACTTGCCTGTAACCGGTGTTCTTCGAGAGGTGTGCTCCTGGCCATTCCTTAGTAGGTGTCTGCACGCCCCGTGCACGGCACGCCGGAAATTTTTCCCTTAGAGTACCCGTAGGGTCGGCCGTGGCGCCCCCTGGAGTGGCGCCGCCGCCACTGCCTATATAGCCACGAGCCGACCCGCCCCTCCTCAGTTCCTTCTACCCTACTGTCTGAGGGGAGGTGGGAGGGATTGGGAATGGCCAGGAGCACACCTCTCGAAGAACACCGGTTACAGGCAAGTAACCTCTTCTTCTTCTTCGAGTGCTGCTCCTGTCCATTCCTTAGTAGGTGAATAACAAGCCATACCTCGGAGGTGGGAGACATCACAAGGAAATGGACTGAAGCACCGCTCTGCCCACCGCAGCGTCCTGCTGAGCTTGCTGGGTGACGGCATAGTGCTGCGAGAACGTATGCGGGGTGGACCACGTTGCCGCCCGGCAGATGTCGGCAATCGGGACCCCGGCGAGGAAGGCAGTGGAAGCCGCCTGTGCCCGAGTGGAGTGCGCCGTTACCCGCGGTAGGTGCCTGCCGCCCAGTTTGTAGCATTCTTTAATGCAGGCCACAATCCAGGAGGCGATGCGTTGAGAGGACACCGGTTGGCCTTTTTTATTGTCCGCCACAGTGACGAAGAGCTGGGGGGTCTTTCGGAAAGGCCTAGTCCGCTCTATGTAGAAAGCGAGCGCCCGGCGCACGTCTAGGGAGTGGAGACGCCGCTCCTCCTCTGACGCATGGGGTTTCGGGTAGAAAACCGGTAAGGAGATGTCCTGATTTAGATGAAAGGGCGACACCACCTTAGGCCTGAAGGAAGGGTGCGGGCGAAGCTGTACTTTGTCCTTAAAAAACTGCGTATACGGCGGATCAACCACCAAAGCACGCAGTTCGGACACCCGCCTGGCTGATGTGACAGCCACCAAGAAGGCAACCTTCCATGACAAATACAGAAGGGAGCAGGTCGCCAGTGGTTCGAAGGGGGCCCCAGTGAGTTTAACAAGGACTGTATTCAGGTCCCATTGGGCTGTGGGTGCCTTAATAGTTGGGTACAGTTTAGAAAGACCCACCAGGAAATGCTTGACCAGGGGAACCGTGAACAAGGAGGCACCCCCGGGGGCGCGGCGAAAGGCCGCAATCGCCGCTAGGTGTACCCTCAAGGAGGACAACGCCAGACCCTCTGACTTCAAATGCCACAAGTAGTCCAGGAGGCGGTGAACCGAAACCAGCTCCGGGTCCTCTCCTTGCTCCGAAGCCCAGCGCGCAAACCGGAGCCACTTTGCAACGTACGTGGACCTTGTGGTGGGCTTCCTGCTGCCACACAATACTGTCCGCACCGGGGAGGAGCATAGCAGCTCAGCACCCGTCAGCCACGGAGGCACCACGCGTGGAGATGCAGGGCCTCCAGGTTGGGATGAAGCAGGCTCCCGCCGTCCTGGGACAATAAGTCCGGTCTGAGCGGAAGCGGAATCGGCCGGCGCTGGGACCACCGCACCAGGGTCGTAAACCAATGTTGCCTGGGCCAGGCGGGAGCGACCAAGACGACCAGCGCCTTGTCCGCCTTCAGTTTGTACAGCACCTTGGCCACCAGCGGGGTCGGAGGAAAGGCGTACAGGAGACCCCGGCCGCCCCAGTGGATCTCGAAGGCGTCCCCTATGGAGCCGGGGCTGCGACCCCGAAAGGAGCAGAAACTCCGACACTTTGTGTTGACCCGAGTGGCGAAAAGATCCAGAAGGGGATAACCCCACCTCCGGAAGATCGAATCCGTCACTTCCGGGTGAAGGGACCACTCGTGCGTGAGAAACCTCCGGCTGAGGTTGTCCGCTAAGCAGTTCCGGAGGCCGGGAATATACGACGCCACCGGTCGGATCTCGTGGCGAATGCAAAACTCCCAGAGCCGCATGGCCTCCCGACAAAGGAGGGGTGAGCGAGTACCACCTTGCTTGTTTATGTAGTACATTGCAGTGGTATTGTCGGTATGAATCGATACCGACCGACCCCGGAGTTGGTCCCGAAATACCCGGCAAGCAAGCCGGATCGCCCTCAGCTCCTTCACATTGATGTGCAGGGGCAAGTCTGCTGTTCCCCACATGCCCTGAGTTCGGAGAGCTCCAAGATGAGCGCCCCAGCCGACATCGGATGCATCCGTAGTCAGGCGCAGGGAAGGCTGAGGGGAACGGAACGGGACTCCGGAGCACAAGTTGGGGGTACGCGTCCACCAACTCAGGGACTCGAGCACCACCGGCGGCACGGATAGCATGGCGTCCAGATTGTCCCGCCCCGGGCGGAACACTGTCGCAAGCCACAACTGGAAGGGCCGCATTCGCAGACGGGCGAAGGGAACCACAAACGTGCAAGCGGCCATGAGACCCAATACGCGAAGGCACTCGCGGGCTGATACCCGAGGAAACCGCACCAGCAAGTCTATCGTCTGCTTTATCGTCCGGAAGCGGCTGGCTGGGAGGCTCGCCCGCACTGATGTGGAATCGAGGACCGCCCCTATGAACTCTATCCGTTGGGCAGGAGATAGAGTCGACTTTTGAATATTTATTAGCAGGCCCAGGCGAGTGAACAGGGACCGGGTCACGCTTAGGTGGGCGAAGACCTCCTGCCACGATCTCCCCACGATCAACCAGTCGTCGAGGTATGGGAAGAGCGCGACTCCTTGCTTTCGGAGGTGAGCCGCCACGACCGCTAGGCACTTTGTGAAGACTCTCGGAGCGGCGGAGAGTCCGAAGGGGAGGACGGTGAACTGCAGGTGGGCATGCCCCACCACGAAACGCAGAAACTTCCTGTGTCGCGGATGAATCGCGATGTGGAAGTACGCGTCTTGTAAATCGAGGGCGGCGTACCAATCGCCCGGATCCAGAGAGGGAACAATGGAGGCGAGGGAGACCATCCTGAACCGGATTTTGCGCAGGAACCGGTTGAGCCGGCGCAAGTCCAGTATGGGCCTCAGGCCCCCTTTGGCCTTGGGGACAAGGAAGTAACGGGAATAAAACCCCTTGCCCCTGCAGGACGGTGGGACTTCTTCGACTGCTCCTTTTTGGAGTAGGACCCGCACCTCCTCTTGTAGGGCAAGCCGGTGGGCCTGGTCCCGCAGGACACCACGAGGCATAGGAGGGGCCGAGGGGGGTAATGAAGAAAATTGGAGGGAGTAGCCCTCCTGAACCGTCCTGAGAACCCAGCGGTCTTTCGTAATCAGGCGCCAACGGGGCGCATAATGGGACAGTCTGTTGTAAAAAATAAGGGTGTTTGGATCCTGGGTGATTGGTACGTCTCCCCCGAGCTGACTTTCAAAAGGACTTCTTCGCACCCCCCGATGGGCGCGAGGGACCTTGTCCACTAGGGTGACGGATAGCCGGCCGACGTGGCCCTCTACCCCTTCGCCGGTCCTCGTCCTGGCGGCGGAAGTAGGGACGCGAAGGAGGAGGCGCTGGCTTAAACGGCTTCCTCTGGCTCGCCGGAGTGTGAAGACCCAAGGACTTAACCAGCGCCCGTGAATCTTTTAACGTCTGGAGACGAGTGTCAGTCTGGGGAGGAAACAGATCAGGCCCTTCAAAGGGCAGGTCCTGGATGGTGTGTTGGACCTCCAGGGGCAACCCAGACGCTTGCAGCCAAGCAGAGCGCCTCATAGTGACCCCCGTAGCCATGGAACGAGCGGCAGCATCGGCTGTGTCCAAAGCAGATTGCAGGAGGGCCTTAGATACCACCTTGCCCTCCTGAATGGACGCGGCGAAGGCCGCCCTGGAGTCCTGCTCCAAGTTCTCACTAAAACGCTCCATGGCGGACCAGGCGTTAAAGACATAACGGCTGAGGATAGCTTGTTGGTTTGCTATCCGCAGCTCCAACCCCCCAGTAGAGTAGACCTTGCGGCCGAACAGGTCCAGTTTTTTTGAGTCCTTGGACTTAGGGGTGGACCCTGGTCGACCTTGTCGCTCTCGCTCATTCGCCGCCGCAACCACCAAGGAATTAGGGGCAGGATGAGAATAAAAATGTTCGTAGCCCTTAGAGGGAACAAAGTATTTGCGCTCAGCGCGTTTGGCCGTAGGGGGAATCGAGGCCGGGGTATGCCAAAGCGCCTTGGTGGTGCTATGCACAGTTTTAATAAAAGGCAAAGCCACGCGGCCTGGGGTCTCTGGGAGCAAAATGTCGACCATAGGGTCCGCGTCCTCAACAATGTCCTCGGCCGGTAGGTTCAGGCCCGTTGCCACCCGACGAAGGAGCTCCTGGTGGACCCTAGAATCGTCCAGGATCGCTAGGGGCTTGGCTCCCGCCACCGCTTCATCGGGGGGCGAAGAGGAGGATTCCTCGAACTCAGGGTCCTTGGACTGTGTCCCAGAAGTTACACTACGGGCCCCCGTAGTGAAACTCTCCCTGTCCGCCTCGTCCCGCAAGGACTCAACCTCCGACAACTCCCCGGTACCGACAGGGGGAGGAGCGCCCAGCGCAGCTGATGGAGGGAGTCGAACCTGCGAGCGAGCGGAGGGCACAGCGCCCACTCGAGATGCGTGGACGGCCCAGGGAGTCCAGAAGGGCCACTGCCAGCCGGGCCACTGAGGGGGCGGAACCGCCGGCGCCGACTGAGGAACAGGACCTGCAACCTGTTGGGGGCGGTCCGGCACCGACTCGCGCTGAACTTGAGGAGGAGTGCGGGGACCATGGCGGTGCCGCCGACGGTACCGGGGACCGGTGCCGGCTCTCTCGTGGACGGCGAGGTGGAGACTCTCGGTGCCACTGGGGGGATCGGATAGGAGCTCCCGCCGCTGCGACGACCGGTGCCGGTGCCGGTGAGCGGTGCCGGTGCTCCCGGGGCGGTGCCGGTGCTGGCGAGCGGTGCCGGTGTTCCCGGGACGGTGCCGGACTGCGGCGCCGACTCATTAGAAGAGCCGGCTTCCCTCGGGACGGTGCCGGATGCGGTGCCGAGGTCGACGACGGTACCGACGGGGCTGAAGGTGCCGCAAGCGCCTGCGCTGCGGCAAAGGCCTCCGGCGTAGTTGGCAGAGCCAAGGCCTCCTCCAAAATGTCTCGAGTCGGCGAAGACGTGGAACCCGGGCTAAAACGTGCCTCTGAAGGGTCACGAGACGACGCTGGAGATACAGAGACCGGCTGGCCAGCGTGGCTCTGGCCGTCTCCCTGCCGCACCGGGGCACGGTGCGGGGACGTCTCCTCCCGCTTCCTTTTAGTCGGCACCGGGGAGGAGGAACGGCGCCGAGACGCTGCTGCCATCTTAGTGCGGCCCGGCTTCGGTGCCGCAGACGGTGCCGAGGAGGCCGGTGCACTGCGCACTGACGGTGCTGTGCTGGACCCCGAATCGCCGGGGACCGGCCGAAGAGCCTCCTCCATGAGGTGCAGCTTCAGGCGTTGTACCCTGTCCTTTTGGGTCCTTGGCTTGAAGCCACGACAGATTTTACACCTCTCGGTGAGATGAGCCTCGCCCAAGCACAAAAGGCAATCACCATGCGGATCGTCCATGGGCATGGGCTTCTTGCAACGCCCGCAAGTTTTAAAGCCCGGCATGGCCCGACCCCGAGCCCGGGGCGGGCGAAGTATCCAACACGAACAACTAACAACTAACTAACTAACACTAACTAACTATAAACAACAAGAGATTCGGGTACTCCGAATAACGCAGCCACGTGCAATGCAGCACGAAGCCAGGGAACGTTCCAGCGACCGACAGGGCGGTAAGAAGGAACTGAGGAGGGGCGGGTCGGCTCGTGGCTATATAGGCAGTGGCGGCGGCGCCACTCCAGGGGGCGCCACGGCCGACCCTACGGGTACTCTAAGGGAAAAATTTCCGGCGTGCCGTGCACGGGGCGTGCAGACACCTACTAAGGAATGGACAGGAGCAGCACTCGAAGAAGAACTGACTTTTACTTCCAAAAGAGAGAGTCATGACTGGGGAGAAAGAAAAAAAAAAAAAAGAAAGAAAATGAAGGGGTAAAAATAATATCAGCACGCGAAACCAAATCTTATAGTAATCTTATTTTGTCATTCTGTATTATTTGTAATCATTTCTGTATTACATGAAGTGGAATAATAAATCTTTGTCTAATACATCCAGGGGGAATTTCATTTTTAATGGTGTCAATAACTGTCTATCAAAAAAGAACCAACACTATACACACATCCTACACAGAACATTTCGAATTGAATAAACAATTTCTCTCCCAAGAGGTCAGCTTGGGTAGGACAGGATAGACACAGCCTTGGTGGTCCACACAAAGAGTGATCAATGTTCAGATATCAAACTATTGATGCATTCATTCCCTACTCTCATAGGCATCTCTGTTAGCCTCCAGCAAGATATTGCAATAACTATTGGGTCATATCTTACATCTCACAACCAAGCATTGGTGCAGGTTAACAAAGTAAAGGGACTTTAAACAATCTGGCAAAAAATGCATAGGAGAAAAAGCCTTCAAAGCCACACTACTTAGTGTTGTTATAATTTTGCATGGTCTGATAAAGGATGCATTAGCTAGCTACTGTGAATGCAAAATCGGATTTGCACAACATCCCATCTCTGAAACAAAATAGACATACTTATTCCAGTAAACACAGCCACATCAACAGCATCTTCATATGACACCACATCCCCCACACCCTTAAGTTTACCTCTCATGACCTTGCTCCAATTATTTCAGTTAAAACTACACTGAAAAGAGTTGTGAGTCTAACAAGAGAGGTGCAAGGTATTGGTAAATTAATAGGAACTGGGCAAATAGAAAGCATTTTAAGCAACTTTATTAAATGTTTCTGTCTTCTGCTGCAAAATCTAGCAATGGTGTTGCTAAATTTTCTAGGTTACTAGTAAAAGCATCATACCTGGCAGGGCAAAATGGGTTGTTAAGAACCTAAAAACTGGTTGTCTTTTATTCTGTCATTACAATGATTCTGCTTCTCTGTTCCACCTTATGAGCAATACTTCATTTACCTTCAGCCTCATCCTAATGATGTATTACATTAATATATCATCAGAGAGAGCTGTCACTGTAATGATATATTAGTATAACACATCCCCATTTTGCCCTCCAAAGAGACAGTGCTTAACAGCTTATATTTTAGTATCTTGTGAAAGAGAAGCCCAGAAGTGAACTGAAGGATGGGACAGAATATCCTCTAGACACCAAATGTCACGGCATCTAAATATTTAGAGTTCGATTGGTAGCTTGTTCTCAGTCCTGGATATGCAGAGGTGTCTAGTTGGCCTGCCCCAGGAGAATCCCTAACAAGCTACTGTCACAGAGAAAATCAATGCTTCCTTAGAACCTGTGGAAAAAGTAAAGGGTAGATCTGGGAAGGTGCAGTTCAATTCTCCGTAATCAAACAGTCCCAATTTCTCCGTTGTGCCCTTTATCTGAAAGCAGTTGCTCTAGGGATTGCCTCACAATTATCAGTTTGTTTAACCTTACAAGCAAGGAGTCCTGTGACGCTTAAAGACTAACAAATTTTTTCATCACATGAGCTTTCGTGGGGATTTTCTCCCACAAAATCTCATGCAATAAATAAATTTCTTAGTCTTTAAGTGCGACAGGACTCCTTGGTTCTTTTGCAAAACTAGACTAACACAACTGCCCCTTTGGAATTTAACCTTACAGTCCCCTTGTTCATAATGGTGGTGCTATTATCACCATTTTACAGCTGGAGAAGCGCTGAGGCGCAGAGTCACTTACCTCTGGTCACTCAGGAATTTGGTGGAAGAGTTCAGTCTCCCAAGTCACTATCTAGTGACCTGTAAGGCCATCCTTCTTCTGCACTACTCACTATAAAAAGATTGGTAGATGCCAGGCTCAAAATGTGGGAAATGAATAAAGGTGAGGACAGAAGTAGTAACAATTTGGTGGACCAAAGCTATGGACAGATTCAGAAATAATCACGGCTAAAATGCTTGATTAAAGGTAAAAGCAGTTGATCAGCAGAACAGTTTCATCTGAATGACTTTACAGCACCTGGGGAAAGTGAAAACGACTTCAAGGGTATTTCTTAAAAAAAATTTCTACCATGATATTCTAAGAAGGGGCCTTTTGTAGGACTCAGATAAGTGGTTCTTGACCTTTTTTACTTGAGGGCCACAGATATTTTTACAGCCCTCAAGGACCACCAGTGTCTGCCAGCAGCCCACCACCACCTCTGTAGCCAGACGAAAGGAGTTCAGCTAAGAGGCTGCCTCCTCACTGATCTCCCTGGCCATACAGCAGGGAACCACACACGTCCTCTAGCCCTGTGCAGTCCATCTGGGTCCCTAAAAGCAATGGCACCCTTCTGCAGCCAGGGGAATGGACTATCAGTGCTCCCCTCCCTCAGGCTCCAGCAGAGACCCCAGTGCCTATGGACCCAGGCAGAGCACTTTGTTGTGTTCTCTGCTACATCAGGGGGACAGGAGCGTTGATCTCCCACCGCTTTCACTGCAGCAAGGATCCTGCACCAGTCTTTTAGCTCAAAAGACCAAGCTGTGCCTGGATCTTTAGACAGTGAGTCCTTTCTGCAACCAGCAAAAGGGGAACAATGGGCCACAGGTTGGGAGCCACTGACTTAGACCCAGAAAACACCTAATCCTATTCAGCATCAGAATTCAGCATTTCAGAAGCAAAAAGAAAATATGATGAGCCCAAATTATGCTCGCAGTCACACTGATCTGACAAAATTAGTTCAAATCACTGTAATTGCTCTGATTTGCACTGGTATAACAAAAAAACAAAAAAACTAGTCCTTTGTTTTGCAATTGATTCCTATCAACAGGTTCCTTGGATTCACTAATTGAGTTCCTCTGTATCTGAGAAAGAAATCTGCATTAAAGGAAACAATTGATTTGCTTTGCTCTGTTCTGCAAGCCTTCAAACATGATTTAGTAACAGGGTGCCCCATATTGCTGATAATGGGCCACAAACTCAACTTCACTGAGATACTCTATTGTGATTTTAAGCAAGCTATGTTTTGTTTTTCAGTTTAAATATAGAGTACTATTGGCTTGTAAGGCATTTTCTCAGTACATTAGTGCATCAAGCAAGTGCTAAATGTTACCTTTGGGCCACATTGTTCAAGAAAACCAGATACTCTAATAGATGATTAGCTGCAAATCTTAAATATCTATAATACTGATACAGCCCCTACTGCTGTAGTATCTGTGCATCTATTCTCACAACACCCCTGTGAGGCTGGAAAATGCTATTATCCTAATTTTACAGGTGAGGAACTGAGGCAGAGAGGGAAAGTCAGGATCCACAAAGGGACTTCGTCATTGCCTCTGGACTATGAAGTGATTCTCACTCTTTCTCTGAGCCAATTAATATTTAATTAACATGGAACAGCTTCAACAAGGTAGATTCAGTGAGCCCCACACATCAGAATATCCCAGAGTTCAGAGGGAGAGCAGCCCTATTCAAATACTGTCCCCTCATTTGGCAGAAGTAAGAATTGAACCAGGGACCGGGTATCCTATATCCTGAAATACCATAACTATTTGGCTAAGGGTTATGAAGAAGGAGGCTGCTACTGTCACCTCACAGTTTTGTGTAAAGTTAGGCACACTCAGAGCATGTTTGCTGGAGCAGACCCCACAGGTGAGGCAGGTACACCTCAGCCTATCTTCTAGTCTGTGGATCATATGGGGGCTTAGGTCTGAGAAAGAGACATCTAAAGTGAGACAGTGATACACGTGACTGGAGGCAGAAACACAGCTGCCTAGCAAGGAACTTTTAGAGTAGAAAATAGGCAATGAGTGGTCTCAGATTTAGAGTTTAAGCTGCAATTAGGAAAGGAATTGTGGATCACAGTGTTACCTAAAGCTGAGCTATAAGCTCATAAATTTGGAGTTTAGTAGCCTGAGTCCCTTTATGGATCTGGCCCTGAATTACTTGCCAAAAGAAGTCAGTGGTGGGAACACTGGTTTTCCGAGATCCAGGTTAATGCTTAGATCCCTGGACTATCTCCTCCTCAACATTTTCCTCTTATTTTCAATATGTAAATTTCCAAAGTTCCTCTCTTGATCTTGCAAGCAGTTAGGCAAGTGCTTAATTTTATACCTGCAAGTGATCCAACATAATTCATATGTAAGTGGTGTTTGTTATATGAGGACCTTACTGAGAAGTTTCAAATATTTATGTGCTGCCTTGTGTAACATCTAGTGTATAAAATAATATTTTAGTTTATTAGGTTTTTTCAATTTTTCTGCATTTCAGGCAAAAGTCCTGAGCTGAATTATAACCTGTAAACAGGTAAGTGAGAGGGGAAACTCCCTGTGAAGTCTGGTATCTTAGAATAATAAGTATGATTTAAAAAAAAAAACCAGAAAAAAAACCAAAAAACACCTTTTAAATCCTCTCTAGGAATGCATGGGACAGTAAGCACCCAGTCAGCTGAGGGACAATTCTTTCTCTGATCAGTAATTCAAAAACAAACATCAGCACTGAAGGTGTTTCACATTACATTCATTTGAATGCTTTGGACTGTTAGCCAAAGAATTCCTGTGTTCTGGAAAAATTATTCCCAGAGAGGGAATCGGGATACCTTGTGCAGTAACAACCCCCTCGCGCGCCTATCAACTTGATATTAGCTTGGAATAATGACCAAGAGACAAGGCTTTCCAAAACAAACGCAGTTTATTAGTTGCCCACACCCCACTATTACTAAACACAAGTCTAAGGACACTAAAGAAAACACAGGGCAGGTAAGTAACCCCTCCTACCAACCCAAAAGGAAAAGGAATTAGAGAACCTATGCCTGCAACCTGATCCTAAGCCAGTCTATTTACAGTTTTTCTTCACCCAAGCGGGATGTTGACCTACGATTCCTGCGTCGTCTTTGGGCCTCCAGGCACAGGCCAAGTTCCCCCACTGCGAGGAGCCCCAAAGGACTCAACTCAAGCAGTGGCTCTCAGTCCACTCCGAGTCCCTATTCCACAGACTGTCTGCTTCTAGATCGGGGTACTCAAACGGCGGCCCACGGTCCACAATCTGGACCGCAAAGACCTTTCTGGTGGACCGCCCCCAGCCAGAGCCTCTGCTGCTGGCCGAGCCCCCTCCGCTTTGAAGCGGCTCCAGCGGCGGAGCAGGCTCAAGCAATTGGACACGTCCTACAGCCTCTTGGTGGGATGGACACAGCTCAGGCCAATAGGAAGGTGAGACGGATTTGATTGACGGGTGGCAGCGGCCAATGGGAAGTGAGTGGAGGGGAGGGCCTTTTTTGCTGCCTGTCCAGCCAATCCACGTGCTCAGTGGTCTCGGGAGTTTCCGTGTTTAAAGGGCCCCGGCACCCAAGCAATGTCTTGGTGAGGGGGCGGGGCAGCCTGGAACCGGGGTCGTGCGCACGTGACACATCTATTGGGGCGACCCTACAATAACAAACCAAACCCTCACCGGCTGCCAGCTTGCAGGGGGGCAGGAGCATTCATGGAGCTGGGGCCCGCCTTGGTTGGAGTCTGTTGGGAAGGGGGGACAGTCCATGTCTGCCCCTTGCGGGGAGGGGGGCAGCCGTGATTTCTGCCCCTGCATTTACTGTCACGCCCTCCAGTGCGGTGCAATTTCTGGGGTGGCCCCTCGGCTGGGGAGAGAGTGGAAGTGGGAAGGCTATGTACTCTGCTCACTGCAGCTTCACAGCCAGCTCTTCAGGGCAAGGGTGGTTTGTGTGCATACTTTTCTAAGTTTATGGCATTGTAATAACTGCATGCACCTGGCCTCACTGGTCGCTAATTTTGTCTGGCTTTTTACTTACAGAGGTTAAAGTATGCTGGAACAGAACACCCTATTTTTAGGCAGAAACATTCCAGAGGTCCCTAAAAACGGAAGAATATTGCATTAATACTACACTTTCTCCATGTGTCCTCCAACATCCTCCTTTTCCTACTTCCCTGTCCTCCTTTCCATGCTTTGGTATCTGGTAACCCTATGCTTGGCTCCTCACACCCTCCATCTCGTGGAGTTATCCTTCTGTCTCCTGCTATGAGACCCATGATCAGTACAGATAGAAATCTGTGGAAAGCTTTAGTAAATTCAGCGCAATTACCAACAAGATCTCCTTTTTAGAATTTTCTAATCTGTTTAATTAGACTTTCTTAATTAGGGCTCTTCCCCAGGTTGAAGAATGGGTTCATTCAGTGTAAACACTTTACAATTGTGGTACTGTAGTGATGTCTACTCATTGAGTTAGTTACTAGCCAGCATTTTTGCAGGATAGGTCTTTTTATGTAGCACCATGGATTTACAGGCAGATAAATATACATTTCCTGCCCTGTCAAGTGTCTAAGAAGGCAGGCTAACAAAGATATAAATCACATCAAAGTAGTTCAAAATAAATAGGGTCTGATCCAAACCTATCTAGGAAGAACAGCATTCTTCTTAATGTTTTCTTTGGCTTTAATTAAAAGAAGAGAAGAAATTAATGTAAAGATAAGGAACAAATAAGAAATGAGATAGAAAGAACAAGGCATTGGAAAATTGTTAGAGAGTACAAGAAAGGACTGGAGAAACAATGCAGGGAGGACTGCGCAGTAAGTTTAAAATATATTTAACAGTGTTCTTCCACTGTTCTAAAAAAGTGTATATAGATGTGCCTGCTTGTATGGTACCTCCTCAACTGATAGCCTGTAAAAGGCTGTCACTCAGGCACCATGATGACAGGGGATCCGGGACCTGGGGGCCGCAGCCAAGGTGGCAAGGTAGGGCAGTAGGCCTACCCTAGTTGCTTGTGGACCCCGATGAATGGTGGAAGGCTGAATGTTGGACCGGCTCGCAAAAAGTTTGAGTACCCCTGTTCTAGATCCAGGTCCAGCATCCTCCAAGCATGAACAATCTACTTCTGGACCAGTCCTGTAACAAGAGTCCATTCACCCTAAGCAAAGTCCAGGATCCCAGACTCCCAGGGTTGAGCAGGGCACTGAGACACAATCCTAGGCTCCAAACCCAAGGCTTCCAGGACAGATCCCGCTTCAGGGTCTCTTCTGTGCTGGTCCGCTGAGCGTGCCATGATAATCCCTATCCTATCTGCGCTCAGAGCTTCCTGGTACCTGAGCCAGAGTCCTCAAATAGGAGTAGTCACACACTCAGTCCTCCTGCTCTGCCTCTTGCAGCTGAGGGCTTCCAGGTGCCTCAGCCCAAGTCCCAGCAACAGAGCAAGTCCACACTGCGCTTGGAAGTGTCCTCTAACACACCAAATCTAGCCACCCTGCTGCCAGCATGCTCAGCTCTGCCAGCACTCCCTGCAGGCTACTCAGCAAGAGCCACCTTGTGCACGCACTGGTCTTCTGCTCTTCAGGCTCTTCCCAAAGCCCTAATCCAAAAAGCACCAAAAGGCCCCCTCCCCACAGCAGGCAACATATAATAACCTCTGTGGCCCATTCAAACTGCCCAGTCAGTGAGTTACATTCTCCTGCTGTGGAGGATCCCACCAATCACCCAGCAGAGCACACAGAAGATTCCAGCAATAAACAACCTTCCCCCAATCAAATACAAAACTTTGTGGGAGGTTCTCACAGCCCTTCGGCCTGCCTTCAATCAAAACACAGGCCTCCAAGGAAGTTCTCAGGCTGCCAGGTGAGCTCTAGCTCTCGGCAGTAACTTGTCAGTTACATGCTGGATTGTGCAACTCTGCTGGTTACGTAACCAGGCCTCTACTGCTGGTTAGGAGCACTTCTTATTTACAACTTACCACTGTAACAAATACCAATAGTGGTTTTTAACAAAATTATCCCAACACCTGGGCAGAAAACATTTTGGTTTCTTTAGCTTCAAGAAATGCCATCTTATTGGCAAGTCACCACTACCTTTAGGACTAATAAAATGGAAGAGAGGACAGGATGGAAACCATATTATAATGAGAACCAGTGGGCCAAAAAAAAAAATAAAATAAAATAAAAAAATTGAAATCAAAGTAACCCATCCACACTTTTATAAAGGCAGAATGTGACAGAAGCTTTGCAGAAATCCCAGCCCAAGAGTTAAATTTCTCATCAACAACTGAAATTCCCTTAGGTTTCATCCCTGTGCTTGGGTCTAACATTTAGGCAGAAGAGATTACCGGCTACAGAACTGGACCACAACCCATGTTCAATTCCTAGCTCTGTCACTGGCCTCCGGAGTGACCTTAGGAAATCATGTCCTTGCTCTGTGCCTCAGTTTCCCAGTTGTAAAATGGAGATGATACTGACCTCCCTTATAAAGCACTGTGAGATCTATGCATGTAAATTGCTATACAAGGCCCAAGTATTGTTATTTACACTAGGACCACTTTACACTACTCTGACAGTGCTGAACAACCTTTAAGTGGGAGTTAATTAAAATTTATACTCATTATGAGGCACATTACATTCCCAGATGCATATAAAGTAGTTTTAGGATGAATGAGAATCAAGCCCTTGGTGAATTTACATGATAAATAAATAATAATTTTGCACAACTACAGTTTTTCATGATATCTTTAGATATGGCTGCTGATCTTGTAGCCTTGTTTATTTTACACAAGAATATTAAGGTTGGGATTTCTGGGATTATGGCACCTAATTCCCTGAGGCTCTTTAGATAATCCCAGCCAAAGTAATCACTTGATGCAACATAATACTTTTCAGTTACTTAATCGTCTATCTCCTCGAGGACAGTTAACCTATTAATAGAGCAAGTTAGCTGACTTTGACTAATGCAGAGAAAAAATGCTGTGCTGTCTTTTTAGAAGTTATTCATTCTTCCCCCATACCCTACCCTAATTTTATTACCGATCCATTATTTTCATAACAAACAGTTCAGGAGACTTCACAATTATCTGTCCAAAATTGCTTTGGATCTTCCCCTGTTTAACTGGAGAGTGTAGGTCTAACAATGAAAGAACTAGACGTAGAGAAATCTGACTGACAAATCAAAAAAGAATCACAGCTCCATCACCCATCCCAAAACTTTCATTAAACTCTAACTAAAGAAACAGAAATGCAAGCTTACTCCCAGACCTCCTGCATCTGATTCACTAATTAATACCCATGACCATTATGCTGTAACACATACTGTTGGTAAGAAGAGGGAAAACAGCTGGTGAAAGGGAATTGTAAGAAGTCTCCACCAAGCAAGTGAAAGGAGAACAGGAAAATAGAATCACTAATGACACTTCAGTCTTCCGGGGGGGATTGGATTTTCTACAAATCAGCCAGGGTGTTTGGGATTATCACCAGCAGGTTTCAACCTGTAAAGCTTTCAGTTGAAATGAAAAAGTAAATCCCTGTTTTTTTGTTTTTTAATAAAAGGACTTTTTTATTTTACCAATTCTAGACAAGGCATCTAAAATAAAGTTAGAAAATAATATGTTGACATCTATTCCATAATAAAAGCAATTAAGAGTTACAAAATGGCAAAGTCCCTGGAACAGATGGTAGCTGTTTCAGTTTTATTGAAGCTTCTGTAATTTCTACAAATAGACTAGCTATTGAACTTGATCAAAAGGCAAAAAATAAATCTTCAGATTGAAGTCTAACATCTCCACCTTGCCTGAACAGTTATAAATGGGGGTCTGACCCTCTAGCCCCTCACTAATTTTGCAAATAACTGTCTAGCTAGTCTATTATTTATCAAGCTTCAACAATGGGTTTGAGGCCTTCCATATTAAGACGACACAAGAGCCATAGTCCCTGCCCCTAAAAATCTTACAAATTTATTCACTTACAGATAAAACGGATCAGCTAAAATAAGTAAATTGTGTCTTCGGGAATCAGAGGCAATGTTAGAACCTAAAAGGGGGCTTGCTCTTGGACTACAACATGTCATGGGGTCTGTGGGAGCACCCTCCAGTACCAGCTACCCTTCTTAGGCCTCAGTCATCTAGTCTGGCTAATAGCTATGCAACTATTATTAGTATTATGAAATCACTAAGAGGGATCAGCACTGAGACCTTTCTATTTAACCTATATCCTGAAAACTGTCATAAGAAAATACCCTACATGAGGAAGAACCTTGGCATGATTTGCTGTGCAAACAACATTATTCTATGTAGCGAGGATAAAGACAGTCTAGAAAAGGATATTGATGGAGAGACATGGGTTCAAAATAAGCAGATGAAAAGCAGGGTTTATGTTATGTTCAATAACGTGAACATTTGAAACTCCATGGACAGACAGTGCTGATACCTCAAAATTTCAAAACAGTTGGGTTCCAGAATCCACAAAAATGGAGGACATAATTAGAGCTAAGATAATAAATGCTTGGCTCAAAAGAAGAGAGAAGTACTAGAGTATGTTACAGGATGATACCAGTAGGCAGGGCTGCATTAAAGGGCCTCAGAGCCCCAGGCTGCCCACCACTTTGGGCTCCCCTCAGCCTGGAGCCCCATATCCTTACCAGCATGGGACCCCCTACCATGGTGTCCTGCAGGTGGAGGAAGAGGGCCAGAGGCTGGTCTCTGTGGTGCTCCTGCCTTGGCCCTGGTCCAGCTGGCCTGCCCCTCGGAGCAGGGCCTGCTGGCACATGGTGCAGCATCCCAAAGGTCGCACCAGAGACCCCATACCAGCCAATCTCGTCCTTGGAGCAGAGTGAACACGTGCCAGCCCACCCCGTCCCTACAGGTGGACCACACAACCCGGAGGTGGGACAGGAGTGCTGCAGAGCCCGCTTTTGGCCCCAGGGCTTTGCCACCCCTCCAGCACCACAGGCTGAGCAGGGTGGTTGGAGCCAGGTCACACAGGGGCCTTAAGGGCTGAAGCCAGGGGTTTAGCTCCTATAGTCCCTGCACTGATCTGTCCCTACCAACAGAATTAAAAGGGAAAATCTATGAAACAATAATAATCTATTTTAAATATTCAAGGCTGAGTGCAGAGCCACAAAAGAAAACCTGAACAAAGGAGCTGTTCCACAAAAATGAGACTGCTGGTAGATGGATGAATGGTATGTAGAACACATGCCATGTGAGGAATGCGCATGCTAGACAGTCCAAACACCTATAAAGAACAAAATGAGGCAGGTTGAGGTGTTTTGCCCACATGAAGCACAGTCCTGACAAATATGATCAAGACTAAAGGAAACAACTAGAGGCCAACTGTACAAGAAGTGGTGAGATGTCACAGAGATGACATACTTGCATGTGCTGTGAATATGGAACTGACTAGAGCTCTTTGGAGGGAGAGGCCTTGAAACTCCATGTGGTGGGATTAACGCAAGGAAGAAGTACCATGTAGGGCATGCTTACACAGCCTGTGGACATGGCCTTCCCAACCAGTGTTGACAGACTTGGGCTTTGGCATCTCACAATAGGGGATCTAAACCAGCTGTGTGAACAGCACTTTGAAGCTGAAGTTCAAGCTGAACTCAGGCTGAAGCTTACTGCAGCCTCAGGGACCAGAACCTGAGCCACAGCTTGTCTGCACAGGTACCTGCAGAGCACTTTTGGAAGCCCTCTAGCCCAGGTCTGTTGACTCAGATGGGAAGGATTGCTGCCATGTGCAGTATAGATACCCAAATGAGTACATTTACATGACAAAAATATTGTACATTTCTCTTCACCAACTGAAGGATATAGACACTGATTTAAGTACCATCGCTGCTGCCTCCAACTCCTAGTTCTTCTTTTCTAGAAGAGGCATGTGTCTGTTCTTAAGGATACCCATTCTTCTTCTTTATGAAAATGAATGGTTTTCCGTAAGTAAGGAAAGTGTGGGGAATATGCTCCAGGCTTTTAGCATGGCTCCTAATTGAGAACGCAGCTTTTCATCTCCATCTAAAATATGTTGAAATTTTACTTTCTGCATTTAATATTTGTGGCTGTAGAAGCTCAGAGGAGGAGCTTTTCCTGCTAAGCTGACATCTTTGAAATGGGCACAGCAGTATTAAGGAACCATAAATGTTCTGATTTGTCTTATGGAAAATTCACTAAAGCACAGAAACTAAGTAAAATATCCACCTGTGCCCTACATGGATTCCTCCGCAGGCTCTGGGGTAGGAGGTGTACTATGCTGGGCTGGGAGCCGGAGAAGAAAATACCTTCACAGAAACTGCTACTGAAAATCTGAACAGTCCTGTTGCCAATAGGCTTCTGTTATCTCAACTAGACAGGGACAGTTCCAGACTTTACAGGTGCCCAAAATAAGGAAGGCACAAAAGATGGCTTACAGGCATCTCACCCTTGTTGGGATCCCTTGCAAATCTGCACAATCATAGTTAAATATTTTTTAAAAAATAAGGCATAAATATTTGGTATTTGTGACCAATTTTTCATATTTAGCAATATATCAAACTAAAACACACTGAAGACATGGAAGTCAAAGATTTACTAATAAAGGTGTATGGTACTTAAATATATATACCCCAGAAAGCAAACCTTTTTCTATTCAAAATGTGCTTTCTTATTGCAAGATACAGTCCCAAACCATTTATTCAAATGTGTTGGGGGTTTTTTAGGTTTTTTTTTTCTTCTTTTCTACATACAAAATGGTGCCAGTGAATGTGGAAATCATGTAGGCAACAGAGCCAAGAAAAAAGGAGGCTAAATGCTGCTGACAATTAGATAAAGTGTTTTCAAACTGGATAAAATTAGGGGGCACATTTAATATTGCAGCTGCTTTGTGACAGTCCCAATTTACACATCAAAAGAGTGGTGTGTACAGTGAGATTTTGTCACCATAATAACTTTGCTATTACATTAACTAGCAATTACTATACAATGCTATGCTTGCTGACTGAGCTTTAAAAGCCAAGACTTACCATCCAGACTTCCTTAGCCTGTTATTTCAGTGTCTTCCTTTAGAGGAAGAGCTGAGTAAGACTAAATTGCTGAAATTAGAGACAACTAAAAATACCTGCTAGCAATGTTATTTTCTGCACTTCATTAAAGGGGAGGAAGGTTGGTCTAGGAACGGAAAGACAGTTTTCTAACTGAGATTCAGAGAGCTGGATTCTCTTCCACTTCTGCCATGAACTTTCTGTAGAACTACTGAAGGCTGAAATCTAGCATACAGCATCAGCTGACATTAATGGAGTGTATCTGCTTCAGGCAAGCACACTGTATCCTTGATCAAGGAATAGCAGAGAACATTGCCACTGCATAGCCCTTGAAGAGCATACAGCATCTAGGGTAACTAGCTGTCCCGATTTTATAGAGACACTTCTGATATTTGGGGCTTTGACTCATACGGATGCCTACTACCCCTCACCTCAATCCTGTTTTTTTTACACTTGCTAGCTGGTCACCCTTACAGTGTCGCCTCCCTCTCCTCTGCACCCAGCCTTCTCTGCTCTCATTGCGGGGTTAGCACTAGGGATAGCACAGCTAAGAGTTCTTCTGATTTCAGTATGACTGGCCCCTGTGCAGGGGGACGGAAAGGAATATGAAGCAAAGGAGAGGTCCCTGCATTCTCTCCTTCCCTTGCTCCCTGTACAGAGGCTGGAAACAATCTCTCTCTATTTCAGCAGCCCCTAATATAAAATGAGAACTTTACTATTTACTTCACTGAGAGGCCTTCCTGATCAGTGTTCACAAAGGGCTGCATTAGCATTGGATAGGAGAAACTGTGGAAATCCAACATGTTCTAGTTTGATATTAATGTTCAGCACGGAGCTTTAAGGATGAAATTTTAGTTATGGTTTGTGCAGTGGTTTCCTTCACACAGTAAGGGCCAGATGGTATCAATGAAGCATAAGCCTTCAAAAAGCAGGTAGTGTGGAGGGGAAACTCTGAAGGATGCTGACTCCATGTTTTCCTTGAGTGTGTCTGCTGTTTTTTCAAAGGGGTAGCCGTATTAGTCTAGTCAAGCAAAAACAAAACAAAACAAAACAAGGAGTCATGTGGCACTTAAAGACTAACAGATTCATTTTTCGCATGAGATTTCATGGGAGAAAATCCCACTTCGTCAGATGCTTTGAAGATGGGTGAACTTACAGAATGGAATGAAAATAAATGCAAGGGGGTGTAAAACGTAGGATCAGGTCATACAGTAACAGCAAATCAGAGCAGTTGTTAGCTTCAAACACTGGGAAGCCTGAAGTCAAATTACCTTTTGTAATGGGAAAAGAACCCATAGTCTGGATTCAATCCTGCTTTCACAGAATTTAATTTGCATATTAATTCAGCTGTTTCTCTTTGAAGTCTTGATGTCCCAGTCACATCTCTGAAGACGGTTGTTAACAAATCATTTATCAAGTGATTAGAGAGATGGAAGTGCTCAGCAACTGGTTTTTTTGTTTTGTGATTTCTGATATCAATTCTATGTTGATTTATTCTTTTGCGCAGGGATCGTCCTGTTTGTCCAATGTATAAGGTGTTAGGTCATAAAGTAACAGCAAATCAGAGCAGTTTACAGGCTCAAATCATGGGAAGCCTGAAGTCAAATTACCCTTTGTAATGGGAAAAGACTCCATAGTCTCGATTCAGTCCTGCTTTCACAGAATTTAGCTTGCATATTAATTGGAGTTCAGCTGTCTCTCTTAGAGATCTTGATGTCCCAGGTACAGCTCTAAAGACAGTTGTTAACAAATCCATCATCGAGTGATTAGGAAGATAGAAGTGCTCAGCAACTGGTTTCTCTGTTCTTTGATTTCTGATATCAGCTCTGTGCTCATTCAGTCTCTTACGGAGCGATTACGAAGCGATCATTCTGTTTGTCCAATATATAAGGTGTTGGGGCATTTCTTGCACATGATGGCATAGACCACATTAGTAGATGAGCAGGTAAATGAGCCTTTGGTGGAGTAGCAGGCTTGATTAGGACCTATGATGGTATCTATTGTGCAGATATGTGGGCAGACTTGGCACCGTGGTTTGTTGCAGGGGTGTGTCCCTGCTTTAATGTTTCTGCTGTTAGATCTGTAGTTGCTGGTGAGTATCTGTTTAAGATTGGGTGGCTGTCTGTAGACAAGGAGAGGTCTGTCTTCCAAGGCTTGAGAGAGAGAGGGATCATCTTTTAGAATAGGCTGTAGGTCCTTAATGATCTGTTGCAGAGGTCTGACTTGAGGGTTGTATGTGGTGACTAGTGGTGTCCTGTTGTTTTCTTTCTTGGGCCTCTCCTGTAGTAGATGACTTCAGGGAACCCATCTAGCTCGGTCAATTTGTTTTCTTACTTCCCCAGGTGGGTACTGTAGTTTCAAGAATGCTTGAGAGAAATCCTCAAGATGTCTGTCTCTGTCTGAGGGATCAGAGCAAATGCGGTTATATCTTAGGGCTTGGCTGTAGACAATGGATCGTGTGGTGTGTTTAGGATGGAAGCTCGAGGGATGTAGGTAACTATACCGACCAGTAGGTTTTCGGTGGGTGGTGTTGATATGTCTATCCCTGATTTGTACTGTAATGTCGAGAAAGTGGATCTCCTGTGTGCAGTGTTCCAGGCTCAATTTGATTGTGGAGTGGAAATTGTTGAAATCTCTGTGAAAATCTTCAAGAGCATCCATGCCATGGGTCTAGATGATGAAGATGTCATCAATGTAGCATAGGTAAAGAAGAGGTGTTTTGAGATGAGACTTGAGGAAATGTTGTTCTAAGTTGCCCATAAAGATGTTGGCATATTGTGGGGCCATGTGGGTGCCCACAGCAGTGCCACTGACTTGGAGGTATAAATTATCCTCAAATCTGCTGTGCCTGCCCTTAACAGATTATAGCATACACCTACTCATCGGCAGTCTTAGCAATGCGGAAAAGTCAAGGATGGGGCCCCATCCACACATGTGGGGGCAACCCTGACTTTTGTTGTCCCCCCTACCTCACCAGGGCCCTGCCAGCCTGCTCAGCCCCCCACCCCCCAACCAGGGCCCTGGTCTCCCACAGCCCTCCCAACAGCTGCCCCCGACTCCAGACCCCCACCAGTGCGGTGCTGGGGGTCTCCTCCCCCCAAAGGACCCTGGGCAGCTGCCCACCCATTAAGACTGCCTATGACCCTCTTCTCCCAATCAATGCAAAGGGATAAGCAGAGCCATGGTCCTATTTTCTTCACATCCCTTTTGGGAAGGATAAAACCCTGAGTAACTATAGTCAAGGAACGAAAGCTCAGGTCCAGCGCATCAGGTGCAAAAGCAAAGGGGCTCCAAGCACCCTGACTTCCCTTGCACATACACACAGACCAAGTCACAATCTGGCCCAGAACATCACAGTGCCTTTGCCAGTTCTATGAACCAAATCCAAACCAAATGTTTAAGGCCAATTTTTCATCTGTCCTTTGTTTGCACTCAGCCCTGCTGCTTGTTATGCAACACATTCAGCAGCCATAACTCTCTTGCCATGAAATAGAGTATGACAGCTTGAGGTTTTTTTTTTTTTAACAACACTAAAAATAGTAATTACGATACATAAAAGGAACATTAGAAATGGCATAATAACTCTGCTCAGACATTAATTGAATTGCTGTAGTCACAAGACTCCTCAGGGCGTCCTGATGCCAAACTCCCACAGAAGAGATCAAGTGTGTTTCAGAAGCATTTATTTTTTTGCATTGCATCTGTCAGGTCAGGCTTTGGATTTTGGCAGCCCATCTTTGATTAGTATGAAGACAGAAATTATCCACATCCATGTAACCATAGCAATCCAGACGGATGAAGTTAGACTAACTCAGAAGAGCCATCTCACAGAAAACATTTCCAAGAGGGTTTTCATGTTTGCAATCAACTCTGTCCATGTATTTGTAATCACAGGCTCATTGGGTATTCCTTCATGGCAACTCCCGCTGAGCTCTAGAACCCTGCCAGCTGGGACGGTCCCATAGCTAGGCTTCCAGCCCATGTCCAGGACTCCACACAGCAATGAGACAGCCCTTTGGCCTGAGTCCCGGAAGCCCAAGTTGGCTGGCATTAGGTCAGCTGTGAGAGTCTAGCTGCTGTGGAGCTATATCCATCATGACTGGGGTACAAATGACCTCTACTTTTGTTTTCAGTCATGCCCTTTAACAACCAACTATCATCCAGTAATAATATCTGTTCTGACTATGCTGAAGCAATATACTCAAATGTACAAGCCAATCACAATTGTTTTGACTGAATCAGTTGCCTTCTGCTCTCATCTAAGGCACAGCTCTGTGTTTTTGGAACTGTTAGTAGATCTTCTCTTACAGGGCTTAATTTGTTTATTTTTGCCAAGATCAGTTATACTTTTTTTTTTTTTAATCTCCATTAAATGCCTCCAGGACAACCCCTATTTACATGTCTTAGACAGATTCTCACCTGGTGTAATGTGGAGTTCGCTTGAAATTCACTTTAAATAGAGCCATAGCAATTTTCTTTAGTCAATAGACAAACCAATTTATACCAACTGAGAAACTCAGTTGCAGAATTCACCTGGATTTCATAAACATTCACTACAAGAAAATGTGACACTGCAGGCACAAATGTCTGTCATCTCCATGTTTTCCTTTCCTACTGTTTTCAGATATTTTTTATCTTGGTAAGTTAGTGTCACCTGTTAAGAAGGCATGTGGTGTCAATACTTCAGTAAATTTACAGAAATATCAACCAGAAATAGTGGCACTAGGGGGAGTTTTACAGGGTATTCATATAAACCTATAGTTCACCCTTCGTATGCAAATTTAAAGGGCTGACAATCATTTTTAGTGAATGCATTTTCTATGCTATTTGGTGGGATAAGGTAAATTTAGACTTTCTTGACATCAGGGAAGATAGCAGTGGAGGTGTTGATGACAAAGTAGTTTTTATAAATAAAAGAGACTGCTAGAGTATTTACCAGGATACTTCATAAGTAAAACAAAATTGAAATATTTAAAATTAAAACAAAAACAGTGTTTATCCAAGACTCTAGAAGCTTTTACATAATTAAATATACAACAGATAGCAATAAATACCTGCAACAAATAACTTGCAATATAGTTAGTAAGTAATTAAAAAAACTGTCCCAAATCTGAACAGAAAATAAGTTCTTTCCATTTGCATTAATTGGTATCAGGGCCAGATTACTGGTGGTGCTTTACAGGATTAAGCGCTGGACCCAGCCAAAAGGGGGGCCCCAGGCTCCAGCCTGTAAAACCCCTCCAATAATTCAGCAAGCCACCCCACCCCCCCGCCAGTGCTGGTGCTGGGAGGGAGGGAGAGGAGCAGAGCCCTGGAAGTAGAGGCCTGGCTGTCTCTGCACTCCACCTCACGCAGGGATTTCCGTAACACCCCTCTACACCCCTCCTGAATTTCCAAACACCCTCCAGTTGTCAGCTAGTAACAGTGTTATACCAATTTAGTGAGCATCCTAACACACCCCCATGCCTCCCCCTACAGCCTCCCAACTTCAAGTTCTGGGGGAGAATATGCCCCTGGGCTGGCTAGTCTGCCCCCAGGGATGGGGCAGTGCAGGCCACCACCTCCTCACTCCTCCTGGGTGTGGGGCCTGGCCGGCCATAGCCCAGTCTGCTCTGGCCTGGCCACGGCTCTCCCTGGGGGTCTGCATTATGGTAGGCTTGCTGCACCGCACACCAGACGCTCCTCTAGCAGACTGGCCAGGACAGGAGTGCACTCTGGTCCCAGGGCCCCCACCCATGGACCATAGAATCATAGGGTTGGAAGGGACCTCATAGGTCATCTAGTCCAACCCCCTGCCAGAGGCAGGACCACTCCCACTAAACCATCCCAGTCATGGTTTTGTCCAGCCAGGCCTTAAACACCTCCAAAGATGGAGACTCCACCACCTCCCTTGGCAGCTCATTCCAAGGCTTCACCACTCGCCTAGCAAAAGTTTTTTTTCTAATATCCAGCCTCGACCTCCCTAACCGCAACTTGAGACCATTGCTCCTCGTTCTGTCCTCTGTTACTACCGAGAACAGTCAAGCTCCATCTTCCTTGGAGCATCCCTTCAAGTAGTTGAAGGTTGCTATCAAATCCCCCCTCAATCTTCCCTTCAGCAGACTAAATAAGCCTAATGCTTTCAGTCTTTCCTCATAGGGCTTGTGCTCCAGCCCTTTAATCATTTTGGTTGCCCTCCACTGGACTCTCTCTAGCATGTCCCTGTCCTTTTTGTAGTGGGGAGCCCAAAACTGAACACAATATTCTAGATGTGGCCTCACCAGTGCAGAATAGAGAGGAATGATCACATCCCTTGATCTGCTGGTAATAACTTCTTTTGATGCAGCCCAGTATGCCATTGGCCTTTTTGGCAGCAAGAGCACACTGCTGACTCATATCTAGCTTCCCATCCACCATAACCCTCAGGTCCTTTTCTCCAGTGCTGCTACTTAGCTGAATGTTTCCCAGCCTGTAGCAGTGCATGGTGTTTTTCCATCCTAAGTGCAGGATTTTACACTTGTCCTTACTGAACCTCAGAAGATTTCTATTGGCCCACTGTTCCAATTTATCTAGGTCTCCCTGAATCCTGTCCTTGCCCTCCAACGTGTCTACTGGTCCCCCCAGCTTGGTGTCATCCGCAAACTTACTGAGAATGCAGTCTATTCCATCATCCAGATCACTGATGAAAATGTTGAACAGAACCGGCCCCAGGACCGACCCTTGGGGCACACCACTCGTGACTGGTTGCCAGCTAGACATGGAACCATTGATTCCTATACGCTGAAACCATTGATCTAGCCAGTTTTCTATCCACTTTATAGTCCACCTATCCAACTCATACTTCCTTAATTTGCCAATGAGAATGCTGTGGGAAACTGTATCAAAAGCCTTGCTAAAATCAAGGTATATCACATCAACGGTTCTTCCTGCATCCAGAAAATGGGGGGCAGCACCTGGCTTCTGCAGTGGGAAATGGTGCCCTGGGGGGGTGTGGTGAGGTGCAGCTTGGGGCCCCTGGGCCAGTTAATCTGGCCCTAATTGGTATTACTGGAGAGGAAGACATTTGTGTTCTCTTCGGCTACAGCCACACTTGGAACTGGAGGTGTAATTCCCAGCTTCACTCGTGATGACTCTGACTGAGCTAGTACAGTAAAAATGGAGCATAGTTACTGCAGCACAAACAACAAGATGAGATGACTGCCACAAATACCATTCCATCCAAGATGCTAGACGAGTACTTGGGGCACCCAGCCCTTCCATTGCTCACATGGCTGGAGAAGCACTTTATTTTTTGTGCTCTAGGACCACCATGCGTATGTCTCCATTAGCTGGGAGTTATGGCTCCAGCTCAAAGTTCAGATCTACTCTTAGATACCACTAAAGGCCAGATCGGCAGCAGTGAATGGAAAGATTGTCAACTGACTTAAACGGGTTTTGGTTCAGGCCCAGACCTATTTTACATCTCCACCTCTCTACTTACTGCTATGGATTTACTGCCCACAATCATCTGCACCATGCTTTTCATTATTTTTCCATAGAACACTCTTTTACCTCCCTTTTGCTTTCTCAGGCCACATCCTGTGTTAAATCTATTTTGTTTCTCTATTTTGTTTGACTCCCTAGAAGGTCATTCATAGTTTGGGGCTAAGGTGAGACCTGTGAGTAGGCATAAGATCATGCATGGGCAATATATTTCTCTGATGAGTGGGGTTTCAAACCTTAAACTTCTAAACAGCTATCAATCCCACACTTACTAGCTCATGGTAAATACAACAATTATAAGGAGAGGTTTAGATCCATTTGAGTCAGGTAAAATGACTCACACTTTGAAAACTTATTTATTTTTAATGAATCCTCTTGAGTTCCAGCCAAAAAACGCCTTGCATTTGGTGCAATGGGAACTTGCTCTATGGACTTCCTTGAATATAAGGGTCAGTGTTCTCTTTTCAGAAGTATATAAAGATATTTCTACCCCTTTTCACCCTAATAACAACTTTCCAGCCTGGAAATATATATTTTCCTCCCCTCTGTGTGTTTTTTCTGTGGTGTACTTTGACTTCAGTTCAGTATATTACAACATTATTTACCTAAGTTCAAGACCTTTGGCCTTTTCAAATGCAAGAATTCAATCCTCCTTCAAGACTAGAGCTAATTAAATTTCCTCACTCCCACCCCCTCCAAGGAAAATATTTTAATTTAAAAAACAGGTCTTTGTCAAAAACATTTTCCTCACAAAAATGTGGCACTCTCTAAAACCAAATTTGACATAATAAATTTTGGGTTCATATATTCAAGCTTGGCAATGACTAATATTTTTAAACTTTGTTCTCATCCCCTTCCCCTTTGCTCCTTCTTTTTGCATACAGAAAAGAGGAGGGCAGAATGTAAAGAAGGGGACTGAAGAAATGAGAGAATATAATATTTTAATTTTTTAGTAGTAGTAGTGTCTCTTACTTTTAATCTCTTCCTTTTTAAATAGTAGAAAATAATTACAGGTAATGATGACCCCCCCCCAGCAGAAAAACAAAGTAAGAGAAATCTCTCTATATTTTGTTCTACCTTGCATTATGACACTCCTCACCCCCTCATTTTCCAGTGGAACACACACACACGTTCATGCACAAAAGAAAGAAAATGGGATTTTTCACAAAACAAGATACATTTTGGGGTGGATCAGAGGAGAGTGATCAAAATTATTTTTGTTTTCAAAAAGTTTTAAATTAAAATTAGTTTTTGTTTGGTATTTTTGCCAAAATAAGAACAGGCCGATGTTGACTAGTTCTACTTAAGACCAACCTCTCCTCTGATACCTACAGCAAATCAGCAAGCCTATGACAGTTTGGTTGTATGTCAATCACGAATAGCTGATAATATTTATCTTAAAATAATTCTTGGGAAACCATTGTCTTTTAGTAGCTGTGTTAACTGTACAATCATATTTTCATTACCATCTTTTTCCTTCCTGCTTTTCTTTCTTTTCTTTGACAGACTCACTAATGCTTTTTCTCAAAATAAACTGTAAATTCATCATGGGAGGCACTGCCTCTTGTTCTTCATTTGTACACCATACACCACAGCAGGATTACAGTCTAATAACAACTAATCACAACAACAGACATTTCCTAAGAACTATCACATTTAGACTGGAAAAGTCTTTATTTCTTTAAAAAATGCAGCACTAAGATCATATGAAGAATGTTTTTCTTAATCATTCAACTCCTACAAACAAAAAGACCCAAATACTGTTTTGCAGTCTGTAATGGGGACAGTTGATGTAGGAGCAAACTACGTCACTTTATGACAGCAGACAGCTATCTCTACACCCAGGGTCTCAAACACGCAGCCCATGGGGTGCATGCGGCCCCTAAAGCTATTTCCTGCAGCCCTCAATGACACTATTGTTACCAATATTTGCAATATCGTTGTATGAAAAAGTTTCCGTGGTGCAGCCCTCGGGCTAAGGTACTAGTCCTCGTGGTGATTTGCATTTCAACACAGTGAAAATACTCACCTGGATTGTTGAAGCTGAATGACACAACGTGGCCAGAACTGAAGGAGAGAAGTTTGCCCAATGAGAATAAATGACAGGACTGGTACACTTACTGTATGCCCTCAATTACTTCCAAGTTATGCAAAGCAGAATGGGGCAAACATTATAAAGAACTGTTGCTCAAACAGCGAACCAAAGATCCAGTGTTACAAAGGAATTAAAACACACAAATTGCCCTGTAAAGTTCAATAGATCCATTCAGGAAAAAAGAGTTTGCAGAGTTGTGGTCTGACTGAGTCATCAGGATACCTCAGTGCACTACTTTGTTGATTTTACTGCTTTTATGAGACCCCCATTTAATTCTTAGGTTTACCAACCAGGTTTGGAAGTTGCAATTGAAAAAAAGAAAATCAGAAAGAAATTATTAAATCTCACAAAGAATCCTGTGCTCATATGTCAGTCCACTTTAGTGGAGACTACAAAAACAAGGAGCTTTTAATCTTAAACCAGAGAAAACCAGAATTTGAAGACCTGCATTAGCAAGTGCTGTATGAAATATGACTGTACAGTACTTGGGAAACTTGATCATGAACAAACAAGATTTTAAAGGTTAATTTTCATCTTTATTCACTACCTAAACAAGTTTTTAAAGGCTGTAAATTCTCATAATTATACAGTTTTATTGCACTGTAATGCAGTTATGCATTAATAAGTGATGAGGTGCTTTTGGAGTGGGTGTGTTGATTTTTATTATTTTTAAATGATTGATTTTTCAGTTAAATTTAATGTATTTTTTGATGATTTATTAAACATTCTTAGAGCATTTGCATTAAATAAAGTCCAGAAGAAATTAACAGTTAGGAGCTTATGGTAGGAAAGCCTACTGCTGTTGTCCGACCAATATAATTTTCTTATAATAGCTAACTAAAATAGCAACTTGGTGGCTCCTGAAGTAGCATTTTAAACACACTGTACTTGTTCTAAGTAATTTTATTCCTAATATTAATTATGAGAACAGGAACAAAATAATTAATTATTTTCTTTGCTGATGTAAAAAACATACTTAAAATAAAATTCATCGCAAATTTTGAAATGTCAGCAAACTGTTTTGTAACAGAATCTGATTCCTGTTTAAGGCTGATATGCGTGTATTGTAAGTTATAAGCAAGTTAACACAGTCAACACCTCTTATGCAATTTACATAAAATTAATGTTAATCAGCCTGACTTTTTCATCATCCAATGTTCTCTTCTGTTCAGACTTAAACTGTCCCTATCGTCATAGTTCCTGTTTCCCCAACAGATCCTTCATCTGATGAAATTTTCATAGTTTTCCTACAACTATTTACTTTCCCAATTTAATTTCTCCTGGAAGAGTCTGTCTGTTTTTTCCTTCCAGATATGCAATATATAACCCAAACAGACATACATCATGACAATATTAAATGCTTAATATATTGCAAGGATAAATTGCTCTTGGATAATTTATATTCATATGTGCCATATGGAGCCCAGGAACCGTGATGTTCTGCTCTCTGTGTAATGCATCTTTCAATTTCTAAGGCTGTCTCTGCAGGGAGACAGAGAATATTTTTCAATCATGATTCAACCATCATCAAGTCACTCATAAAACCACCGTCACCAAATTGTGATCTAATGATGCCACTTTTTGCTTGTCCTTGGAAAAATCAATGGAAACTCTCAGAGTTAGAAAACATTTTTACCTCAAATTAGAGGTGCTGGAACAATTTGTGTAGTACGGGTGCTGAGAGCCATTGAACCAAACTGTAAACCCTATATATAGTGGAAACCATTTCTAGCCAGTGGGTATAGCAGCACCCTTAGTTCCAGCACCTTGTGCTTCAAATACGGTTACACTATAGGTCTAGGCCAGATTCTACCCATCTACCCCTCCCAACTACCTATTCAAGGGGCAGAGTTCCTTCACCAGTAATATGACTGATCTGAAAAACTCTGATTGTCCTTAAAAGGAAGATTAGTTCCTTTATCATATTGATCAATAGAACTTCTCCTTTGAATAATTACTGCCATAAGAACTTCCTGTCTCTCAATTAAAAAACTCTCTTAATAGAAGAGATGATTCTGTACCAGTTGAATAAAACTCATAAAAATAGAGTCTCATGTATTTTCTTTATAAAGAAATGCACAAGATGGTTTTGCCGATGACTATGCATATCTGAATTTACAGTAGAAGAAGTAACATTATCAGTCTTCAAATCTACTTCTTGATAGGAGATTTAGTACTTTAAAGAACAGGAATACCCAGTGCAATTTCATCTAGCTTCAGGTAATTAAGACAGATCAAACTATCCAGTTCCCAATTATATTAAAAGAGTACATGACTTCTTTGTCTCAGCAGTATTTGTATAGTTCAAGATCAGGCACATCCCCAGACTCTAGTGGGTGTCAGAACTAACTGATAAATGAAAACCCTGGATTTGTCCATTTCAAGCAAGTACATCATATATCCTCCAGGAGGATACTCACTTTAAAAAGTATTTTCTTTAAGTAAAATAAAACTGTGATTCTCAGAAGGAGCCCTGTGGCTAAGTGCCACTCGGTGACTCATGTTGAAAGCCCAGCATAGAAATATTTAGAGTTAAATTTCAACTTTTGGCATAGCCTAACTAAAAACTAACACTGAAACATTGCTTTGAGTTACACATACACGATTCCACTAATTTACTAGATTGTGCATTCAGGGCATGGTTTTCAGAGGACTAAAGCACCCGTAGACCCTGTTGATTTCACTTGAAATATTGGATGCTCTGAATACCAAGCTGAAGTGGCAGGATTTGGCCCCTACTTTTGGAGTGAGTTCAGTCTTCATCGCCCAATCAGTGAAGTGCTGAGCAGTCCTAACTCCATTTTAAATCAGTGACAGATGAGAGTCAGCACCTAAAAGAAGTGCTCAATACCCTGCACTACTGGTACATGCTAGGATAATTAACAACTACTCAACAGAGCCACATTAATTAATATTAAGAGCCCTCTTCTAATTTCTATAGATTTTATTACAGCCATCTCATCTAAACATTCAAAGTGCTCAGACCACACATGCTGGAAATACATTTCTCTAGAGATCATTCAATACAAATATTTTATTGGAAGAGGTTAAACTGCCTAAATTAGATTTCAGAAGGAAAGGGATGACTTTCAGCCATGGTTATTAAATAGGGTTGCCAATAACAGCAGTGTTATAATGCTAATACTGTAAAGGTAGTGAGAAATCACTACCTGTATATACTTGCTGTAAATGGAAATATTGTATAGGGTCTGGATGCAACTCCTTCGGAACAAAGAAGCATCTTATGCATAATTAATTACAGGATTTCTTGCACGTTTCCCTTATTGTTTTACCACTTTATCCATTTACCACTTCGAATTCAAGATGCATAGAACAGCCACCCAAAGAATGAGCCAGAATGTAAAGCATACAAAAATACATAAATTCCAAGAAGTGTAGAATTGAATTGGATAGAAGAAAGGAAACATCTGTAAACACATCTGAAACTTGTATGTGGAAATGTTTTGTCCCGCAAACATAACTCCATATTGCTCATCACCATTTCCTATACTAGGGTGATGTTCAGGACAGTAATAAGTTCCCCAACCCACTTTAAAAATTCTTGTTCTGCTGTTACATTCTATTAGGATTATCACACCATGGTCACCATCATCTGAAACAGTTTCATTTACTAAACATGTTTATTATTGCATTCCATACCACCACTGATACTATTATTCCAATGCAAAATATACAGTTAATGTCCATTTTGTGACCAACAGACTCTGAGCAATCAAAAATGATGTCTGGGATGTGCTTAGCAAACCAGGAAGTAGCACATGATTTCAGAGATGAGAGGATATATCTCCATTTCAACAGAAAAAAAGGATTATTTAAAAATTATTTCACTTTTGAAATCCAAGACTTTCTGCTACAAGCTTATCCCAGCAAAGCAGTCAAAATCATAGATGTTACACCACACAGTGCCAGGACTTCAAAAACAGCACATTTACCAGAAATATCAGCATATCATCAGCATTTCAATACAGCAGTATTTCAGAGCCCCCAAACTTTACTTTGGAATTCCATGAATAACCTGCATGAAAATAATAGCTCTGAAAATATCAGGAGAATATTGTATAACAGGAGCTGATAAATGGTAGAAGCCAGAAGATGTTTCTACCTCTCGCTCAACTTTCTTTTTAAGCAGATCATCACTGAAGAGGAACTGCCAACAATAATTTGAAATTGGGATTGCAGATTTTTTTTAAATAACTTTATCAGCTTTCTTTATCTTGTTTATACATACAAGAAAGAAAAGCAGGAACAACCCAGTTTTGTTTTCTGCTGCACATTAACTTTAAAATCATAAAGCATCCATTAGCAATAATAGCAGATGATTTTGGAATGGCCATGGCTGAGTTCACAATCGAGACACTGCTGTCATTTGCAATTGGCCTTGGCTGCACCATCAGTGTAAGAGTCCCTAGAGCGAATTTTATTCTTGGAATCATTCTGAGGATCCTACATACTGTATGATACGTATTAACACACAAGGAATAAACTTATCTTTTAAAACCAAATACCTACCTGCTGTAGACAATATAGTCAGAGACTGCAGTTTGGCCCAAGGAAGAACATAGAATTCTGTGTCCTATTGTTCCATATCCTAAAGAGGAACATACAATACAAAAGGCTCTGATAAGTCTATTATAAGAAAGGCAAGGAATTTAAGACAGTTGAGAGAATTAATAGTGCATACATAATTTCCACATTTTCAAGAAGAAAGGACAGTAAATTAAGGATGACAATAAGAACCGTGGTTAAAGAAATGTTATTTCATGATGTTCATTCTCACTGACTGAATAAACTCACACTCGGTACTTGGGATGAGACTGTTCTGTGCCTTTGAGTGGCACAAATCATTGAACTCACAGTCTGGGAGAGAGGCAATATATTAGCTTTAAGCCACTCTTGTGCCTTTGCAACTCTGGGTTGGTCTACAGCTCTTGGTGCACACACCACACTGGTGATGTAAGTTAAGGCAGTTCAGCCCTGGCTCCCTATGAGACAGAATGCTGTTCATAATTTCTGTAATATTTTTACTCCTTTTTACTCCCAGCACTGCCTCTGGAATGTTCACTGTATGAGGATTTGCAAGAGGGTGTTTTGAAGACAGTCTGCAGCTGACTTCTGTCCCTGCTCTAGAACAATCCTTCCCCAGCTAGATCCAGTGATTTCAGAGGTCCTGTATTGTTGCATTGGCCCTTTACCTAACATAAAGAGGATAAAACTAAGATGAGGATCTCACCCTTCATATACAGCGAAAGTCTGTAGGCCCGACTGTGGATGCATTTATACGAGTGTGCATTAGAACTAACTCCGCTGAAATTCATGGATTGAAACTGATATAAGTAAATTCAGGCTGAGCCCTCCTATAGCTGATAAAATCCCACATTGCAGCAATCTGAGGACTTTAAATGAGATTTGTATATTATTTGTATTCTGTGCAGCATAGTATTAATTTTATTCATTTTGTTGTTGGTTTATTGATTACAGATATACTTAGAATATGTCTGCTGAGAGTTTTTCCTCTGTAATTTACATTAATTATCAAATAGATTATTTGATAAAATATTGTACATTCTAACTGAACTGTGAACCTTAACTTAAAAAAATACTTATGCAAATATATTTTGTGTATGCTGATTACATGTTTTTATAAATTAATAAAATATAATCTGATAGGCTAATATCTTAAAAATACCAGGAGAATTGTTCCGTAATGTATTCTTTCAAGATTATTATTGCAAATAGCATTATTCACATTCTCTCAGATCATGACTCTTAACAAGTTCAAATCTCTACCACCAAGGAGTCTCTACAGAGAGATGTGTTGTTGTAGTTTTAACCTATCATTGTGACCAAAAATACTCCTGGATTCATACCCTGCACAGTGTTGTAATAATCTTTGTAAAAATATACCTTCTAAGATATAATTTGAAAAGTAATAACTTGATGGGCAATAATGACGGTGACATATATATGTTGCAACATTATGTGTAAAGCAAAAAAAGCAAAGAGTCACTTAAAGACTAACAGATTTATTTATCACATGAGCTTTCATGGGAGGAAATCCCACTTCGTCAGAAGAAGAGGGGGAACTTACATAATTGGATGAGAATATGCAGGGGAGTGTAAGCCATGGGATCAGGTCATACTGCAACAGCAGATCAGAGCATTCGTAAGGATTCAAACTCCAGGGAACAGTACATGGAGGGTGAACTTGATGATGTGTAAAGTTATAGATTCCTCCTGTATGATGTCGCCAGCACATGTTCAAACACACACAGCTCTGACTAGGAAACAGTTGTTAAACAGGCCTATCCTACATACAAGTATTAAGCAGGATCCTTGAGATAGCAGGAGACAAGGTAAATCTTCATTTAAACATAAACAGCGAAGAAGAAAGGGTTTGGAGACTGTCACCACTTCATGTTACCTTCTTTACTGTTTCAGTAACTTTGCTTTTGCCTGTCTTAAATAACAATTAATCAATTAATGCCTGTCTTAATCAAAATAACCAAGCCGGTGAGCTGAAAGTCAGACGCCCTAGGAAAGAAACCACGTCAGCAAAATAAACCTCAGACAAAATCAGCTAAATACTGTGGAAACGCAGTTAGTGGTTGAGAAACATCTGTCTTAGGCCTCAAACCTAAAAGGGTGTTAAACGTGACATTCTAGAGGAAATAAGAAAATGTCACAATTAAACTCTTTGTCACAGTTCAAATCCTAAACAGAGGGTCAAGTGAGACACTCAGATACAATAAAAAGGCTAGTCCCCTGCTTGGCAGTGTGGCGCGCACCGTCCGAAAACCTGACTGTGGGTGATCTTTGGAGCTAACTTAAAGAGACTACCAGCAACCTAAACCAAAAGACCCAGATTTGGGGAACAGGACCGGCTCTCACGGACTGGGTAAGAATTAACTTAAGAGAAAGACTAAATAGAAAAAAAAAAATAGGAACTAAATAAGGCCAAGTAAAAGATAGATAGAAATAAACTGAGCCTATTAGACCTGGCTGATATTAGCTTAACACAGCTTCACCTACTAATTTTTTGGTTTTATCTGACAATTGTAATAGCAATTATTTGCCTAATAAATAAATGGGCTGTAAACCCTATATATCACTCATAGGCTGATATTTTTGTTTGTCTTATACTTGAGTCTCTTTCTATCAGTAATTCCTCTTGCTTACAATAAAGGAAAAAATGATTCTTTGGCATATCATCTCGCTGTGACCGTTACTTGTCTGGTCCCTCCCACGTGTTTGTGTTTCTTAGTACTTACAATTATCCTCTTAAAAGAGGCTCTTTTGGGGTCGCACGCAAAGGAACAAAAAACCCTGTTACCCAAATCAAGACCGCCCCCCTACTGACAAGGGTGAATATACCCTCTCTTTCCCGGAGCCCAGGAACTCAGATGGTCCCTCTCCTCTGGTTCCTGGTCTAACCCCAAACCCAGGAAAGGGCAAGTTGGTGGGGTCTCCATAGGTGGGCGTGCAGCTTTGAGGGGAAATCCTCAGAAAAATCCACTTCAAAGTGAGATTGCGCTATAAAAGTGAGGTACGAAAGACCACAAAGCACCCATCTCCCTCTCTCTCTTTCACTTAAGATGAATGACAAAGAAATCAGTCCTTTAACTTTGGGAGGAGATCCTGACTTGAGAATTTGGTCAGCCATGTTGCTTGGAACGGGTAGTGCGGATTTTACTTTGAACCAAGTCTAGCTTGTTACATTTTAGCTATTAGAAAGTGTTTTATCTTTATTTTTCTTGTACCCATTTCTGACTTTAATCGCTGCTATTTGAATTAATTTAAAATCCTCTCTTTTTTAATAAATGAATGTATTTTATTCTTTACGCTAACCCAATCCAGTGCTGTGTTGCATCTGAACTGTTTAGTAACTCCAGTTTAAGTAGTAGCCTGTTTGGCTATTAACCCCTTACAGAGGAAACAGGGCCTCTAATACCTGAACTGTCCAGGAGAGAGCTGGATGGTGCACCACACAGTTTTGGGAAGCTGGAGTATGGCAGCTGTATTGCTCACACTGTGCCTGGCTCAAGGCTGTGGCTATACGCGGACACTCAAGGTGTGACCTGCATGCTGTTGGTGAGCTGCTTGGTTGGGAATTATAACAAAAAGCATCATAAGGCACCCAGGGTTATTAGGTAGACAAAGACATAACTTTTCTCTGGGCTGGACTGCACTCCATACTATGCCACTGAGGAGTCTCTAGAGAGATAAGTTAAAACAATAAAAAAAACCTGCCATGACCAGCAAGAAGTAACAATGAGTCAAGTTTACAGTCATCTTAAACTCATTATCCAGTTAGCTTTATGTCCTGCTGCAGAAATAGGATTTTCTAACATAATCTAAGCTCAGATATTCTTGGCTAATGTGTCCTTCTATAGTAATTGGATCTGGAAGACCCATAATGATTTAAATTTATTGTTATGGTTAAAATAAACACACGCACATTGTATTTTTAAACTAGATTTTTAATAAGTTTTTCCTTATCTTTTGAATATTCCCTTTTGTGAAGGTGCAGTATTCACCGCTGTAGGTACATGCAGTGATTTATTTCTTTTGTCACATTCTATGGTTGAGCTGTTTAACTATAGTTAAAAATCCTTTATTCACAGAAAAGCTCTGGTGTTTAGTTGAAGACTTCTTGATATCACAGTACAAAGTTCCTCTGAGAACCCAAGTGCAAGGGCACATGTAAATCATTCCCAGCTCCAGAAATTATTTTTAATTCCTCGCCTAATTCAACCATCGTGTTGCTGAGCCCTGGAGGCTAACTTTTTCATTCCAGAGATGTCAACTTTTTCAAATTTGGGAGATCTTCCATAATTCAGGGGTCATTCAATGAAACTGGTCTATTTTCAGGATTGAAGAAAGTCTTTATAATCGGAGTATCCCTATAAATACTATTCACATTCCAGCAAGGGACTCCTAAATTATATCAATGACAATAACTTTCTGAGTCTGACAGTTTTATGAATCTGCTCAACCACTAATTATCATTTGGAGGGTTTTCAGGAGACATCTCTTGTTACAATAGAACAGTTTTCTGTTCAAAGTTCTAGCAGAAGTGCAGTTCTTTAACTCTCCATCCCAGTCAGATCCAAGACCAAAATTAACAGGATGAAGAATATAACCTTACACACATCTGCCTGAGGTTTCCCACCTGGCTGGCATTAATCAGTTTAGAACAGGTCAGCATTCTTTCAATGTTTTTGATCACACAAAAAAATGTAACGTCAAAAGACACCTTAAAGGTCACATTGTAAATCCCTTAGACTGTTTCCCAGAAGAAGATTTAAATGTATGTATAATTCATGTGCCATTAATGCAGCTGAAATGTGTGTGTGCATATAAATATAAAATCAGTACAATTATGGAAAATAAAGTTACCACTCCACTGAACACATGACAAATATTTAAAAAAACACAATTATAAAAAGATTGTCAAATTAAAAAGGAAAAATAATATTAACAAAAACATTTAATTCTTTAGAACTTCATAGGGTGACAGCCTTCATTACCTCAAAGAGCAGACTTTCAAGAACGTAAAACATACACAAAGAAGCCAGATTTTCCAAAGAGCTCACCTCACGTTAAGCATGTACATGAAGCGGCCAGATTTTCATAACTGCACCCAACCATTTCTCTTCATGATGGTTGCCGCTGTCTACTATGAACTTTTGGAAACCAGGTTACTTTCATGTAGATACTTCAGTGGGAGTTGTTAGGTTCTGAATTCATTTGAGAATCTGACCCTTAAAATGCATGCAAGATACAGGAAAGTAGGGATGCTAGACACAGTCTCTGTGGAAATAAACAGGAGTTTTTTCTACTGGTTTCCCCTGGCTTTGCAACACGCCCCTAATTTGGAGTATCTCATGCATTTCGTGGTTCCAGTTGTGTAAACTTTGTGTACTTATAAGCAATATCATCTAGTTGTCTAAAACAGTTTTGTGACTCACAGGCACTTACATACCAAGCAGAATATTATATGGTCCTGAAGACTTTCTTCTCCCTAGAAGATTCACCTTTCTGTCATGTGATTTTTCTGAACTTCCAGGCAATTCTTATAGCTGTATCAGTTTGCACTGAAATACTGCATTAGTTTTGTTAACTTCTTCAGGCTAGATAAGAATGCCTCTTCAAGTGGCAATTCTTTTAAACACTGTATTATCCAAATGACCAAAGAAATAGACATCAAAATTCACTAACTCTAACACAAATAACTATTTCCATTAAACAAATAAACACAATAAACTTACAAGTCTGACAAAGACCTTAACAAAATATAGCAAAAAGATAGGAAAGAGTAGATCTGGAGGAATACTGCCAACTATTTCTCAGAAACATTTGTTCAGACTGACAGGTGAATTGACTTTCAGCTGTGTTCTGGCTCCGTTGGATTTCATGTTGTGAGAAGATCCCACTGGATGAGCTTATAGGAAGGAATGTTTATGGAACTAGAAATTTAAGAAAATATTGTAGAATATTCACAAAACCAATACATCAATTTGCACACTTGGAAACTGATTCTAAAATTTAGCCACTATCCTAACAGAGAATAGAAGCAAGTCACATGATCTATGAGTGCAGTCAAAAGAACCAATACGACTCTAATTTTGTATCAAGCACTTTTAATGAACTGCTCGTACACAACCTACAAAACAAAAATTGTTTTGAGAAGTAAATTGCCCAATATTTTTTTTTTAAATTTAAACAAAAATACATTATATGCACAGAAAATGTGTGACTATAAAAGAGGCCAATATGGTTGAATATTTTAACTTCAAATGATCCAAACTGCACTTGTCAGACCTGCAGCTATGTATAGTCACAGAATCATTCAATCAGTATTTTCAATGCTACTCAGACCTGAACTGTCACTGTATGCCTCTGTGTCACCCTTCAAGGGTTAAACCATGTTTTGGAGGTTTATGAGACTGATACTGGTTAAAAGATCAGATTATAAAAGATACCCATGTGAGTGAGACAAAGAGCCACACTTTATTTGTGTGTGTGTTACACTATCATTCATGCAAGCACCATACTCAGATGTGATCATTCCAGGATTTAAAAAACTGCTGTACATACCAGCGCTTAGGTTGAGTTGCTTATTCACATCTGAGCAACATAAATTTTACCGAAGTAGATGGTAGTGTCATCCTGGACTCACTTTGTAAGCTCTTTGGGTAGGGGACATCCTTTAACCTTTTGTGTTCAAAACACCTAGCTAAAATTACCTGCTCCTTGATAAGAGCTCTCAGCATGACCATAATACAAATACTTAATAATAGCATTTATTTCCAGAGAGTTCTCCAGTGAGCAGTTACAAAGCTAGAACTCTCTCTGAAAAGTCATGATGGTTATACCTGAACTACACCAAAGCAGTGAAGAGGGGCAGGTGGCAGGAGAGGGGAAATACCATCCCTACCATGCTTCAGTTTTTCATAGGATGAATAAAGGTCTTGTCAGCCTCTGGTTTATTGTCTACCACTAACTCCAGAATTACGTACAGTTGTTGACAGACCAATGGCTATTGTATGTATAATGCACTATTCTACTTTTAAGGGAACAGTTGCTTCTCAGGTCCTTTTGCCCTCACAATGGTCTTTTAATTGTATTTTTTTTTTTTTTTTACTTTAGAGAAAAGAATTACTTAATGGCCCAAACCAAACCTTAGAGTCAGTAGACTCCATTAAATTTTGGGAATTCCAAATTCTGCAGCTCAGTTCCATTTCCAGTGATGTTTCCATACCTATTGGAAGTTGACAGAATGTTAAAATTCTCCAACATCAGTAAGAAAGATGCTAACTATTTGGGAAGTCTCGCAAGTGTAAGAAAATTGTGTACACCCATAATTAGCTTTCCCTTAATAGCTAAACCTTTTTGGTTCATGGAAGCAAAGCTCATCTAGATGCAAATGTTCCTCCAGAGGACCAGTGTCATTATCTTTATGATTAACTTTGTAATTAATGCATTACTGATATGCTACTAAACACACAGAAAGTTCTCAGCAAAATATTGAAAGCAGAATCATGAACATGAGACTAATGATAAGGGAACTCACATACAAATTGATCATTCCCTTAACGTGCACTGCTGAACCTGACAGACGAAACTTAAGCTAGTATTACATCAATATACCATTTCAATAAGGGATTGACCTATGGTACCATAGATTTTAATCAGTCAATCTCATTCCTTCCTTAAATGCTAATGCTATAATACATCAGATTTTGTCAAAGTTCTTCAACTGAGCCTTTTGGTATAAGGACATGGTCTCAGGAACAAGGGTTGAGCTTGTATACTTCAAAATGTATTCATGGAATAATTTCTGTATCAGTCTACTGCAAGTGCATTGACTGACCTACTATGCTTGTGTAATGAAATTGTCAAAAATGAAAGGAGTATTCTCTTCACAAGGACAATTGTATTGCTAAATCATGAAACAGACAAATACAAAAAAGTCAAGGCTTGTGTTAATGAAAGAAATAATACATTTTAATAAAAACAGAGGCTGAAGCAGGCATCCAAAATTCTAACTGAGAGTCAGACAACATTTATAATAGTATAGTCAAATAAGAGAATTTAATTATGTGGAAGACATATAAAGATCAATTTAAAAATCAGAGTCCATAATCTCAATATACTAGGAACTTACATTAAGTCTGCTGATTCTATAGGTTATTATTCTCAAATTGGCAGGTGCTAGTAGAGTTAGATGAATGCTGCAAAAAATAATTCTCTAATTACTCAATTTTAAATTGAACATTATTTTACCATGTTCACTTACCATTTCTATTTGCTTTTTAACAGGCATTAAAAATAAGCCTGTTTACTGCCACAAATGTTTTGATAGATTCATAAAAAGTTTCAGTGTCTGTTCTAGAAGTAAAAACAATGAGAGTTCTGTGGTACCTTATAGACTAACAGATTTCCTTCTCTGTTCTAAAAGTGCTTTTCAGCTCCTTTCCTGAAGGAACAGAATCAATACGATGTAACTTATCTGGCCAATCTAAGAATTTCAGATAAAAAATTCTAAGACACCAAAGTGGTTTAGGAGCCTATGCATCCCCTACCCCTAACAATTCCCCACCGCCTTCTCATTGGGTATCTACAGCTGCACTGCTTTTATTTAGGGTAAGATTTCTTTCCATACAGTTCAATCTCATAGTTTAAAACAGTTGAGATCAGAGCTCTAAGCAGGATTTTGTAACTGGCTGTTTTCTTGTTGTATCGGACCTTTATTATCATCAAAATAGAGGAATACTTGTCACTGGGTGATTTTTTTTGCTTCAGGTTTTGCCACAATGTTCCCCCCCCCCCCCAAGTAAGAACAATGATTATCATATGTAAGACAGATCCTGTCATAATTCTGACATTCTTTATAACTCTCTAGTGCAGAACTATAGGAAGAGGCATAAAGTCTATGAATGGAGCCTTGTGTGCAATATTAATATGCTCTTCAGTGAAGTTTGCTTGAGAAGCTTTCATGTACATTTCTAAATTTTGCCACATTGTTTTATGCCTTAAGCCTAAGAATTATAGTCTAGAAAAGCTAAGGAAGGCAATCAGATACAGTTCTCATGAGGCCTTTATCCTCAATACTCTTAATTCTCTTCTGTGCTTCTCAAATGGCTTTGCAATGAGAGAAACTGCACATTCAGAGGCTCCAAGCTTGCTACTGTTGCAATTACTTGTGGGTAGGGAAGCTGATTTCAGGGAGAACTATAACACACCTTCATTGTCTAAAAATCACAGGTCATTGTGTAATTATAATAATAAATGTTTGGACAAGAGCCCAGTACAGTGAGTATTCCTCTCAGGTAAGTTGGTCCCTCATTTCATAGCTTTGTCTTTAATTGAAGTTTAAGAACAGGTTGTTGTTTGCACTATGTGCTTATGTGGTGAAATAAAAGTGGCTGTTTACTCCTCCATGTGGGTTAGCCATGAAGCAGGGCACAGTACAAGACGAAATGCAGCCCCGCAGTGCATCTATTCTCATGCTCATGTAGTTGGGTGCAGGGCTGGATTGACAAAGGATCTTTAGGGGCTGTAGGCTCGAGGCCCGGACCCCAGACTCCAGGGTCAAGGGAGCCCTGCCACCTCGAGCCCTGAAAAACTCAATCGGGCACCTGCCAGACCAAGTGCTGTATCCCATGTGAGTGGGTTGATCTGCCAGACACCAGTGCCACCCCATCATTTCAACTGATTGGTCTGCAGGCCCTGGCCCTCCAAGCACCATTCGGGCCCTCCCAGTCCCACACACTGGTCTGTCCACTCCTGTGGCTGACAGGTCTGTGCACCCAGGACTCCTGAGTACCAGCCTGTCCCTGCCGCAAGGCCAGTCTGTGCCCCCCCCAGCATCAGCTGCCTCCCCCCTTTCAGTGCCAGTCAGGCTGGCCCCTGTGGCTAGCCAACCTGCAGGCCACACCTGTGCAAGCTAGACCACACTGCCGAGCGCCACCCCACCTCCCAAGGCAGAGGCCAAGCACTGGCCTTTCCCATGCGGCTCATACATCTTCCAGTCTGGGCCCCAGCACTAGTGAATCCAAGTGCTGCTGCTGCCCCAGCCCATCCCCAGGCTGAGAGCTGCCACCAGGGGGTGCGGTGGGGGGCACAAGGGAGCAGGCATTCCCAGGTGCCCAGAAGCCTTGATCAGGACCTGGTTGGGTGACACTGTGACTCTACTCCCATCCCTTGACATGTCAGCCAGTGTTGCTGACCCAGGGCAAAGAGAGGCCTCATATGCTACTGGCAGCAGAGTACATTCACCCTGGAGCAAAGACAGACTCGGTCAAAATTCCCTCACTGGGCTGCTTCTGGTGCAGCACGGCTACATGCAGAACATTACTATGGGCTGAGTAAATACTCAAGCTTACAAACTTCCACTGAAGCCATTACTCTATTCCAGTTTTTTATACAGCCACAGAGCTCATCTAGCTCAACAAATTCAAAGTAATTCTTCATACACTGAATGAGGGAATCTTCTTCTTTGACAGAAATAATATAGGTATCCTCTGGAAAAAAGTCTGCTCTTTATTACATACCAGTGGTTTCCAAAATTTTATATTTTATATCACAGACCTCTCTTACCTCTATCCATGCACCCACCCCTAACTGGGGGCTGTGACAGATGGGCGCTGCAGCTGGAAAGCCAGCCATCAGCAACCAAGAGCTGTGCCTTGGCCAGGGCCAAGATTGCAGCCAGACCAGGACCTGCAGTGGGGGGATGGCAGGCTGGCAGGACTGTGAGCCATGGCCGGATGCTAAGCTGCAGTCCAAGCAGGGGTCTGGAAATCAAGCAGTCCCAGCAAAATTTGAGGCTGGTGCTGAAGCTAGCTGCCAAGGCAGGGAGCCATGGCCAGGCCAGGGGCTGCAGTAGGGGAGTCAGATGAGGAGCAGAAACTACATTTGAGCCAAGATTCATGGCTGGGGCACTGGTATGAGGAACTGAGGCAGGGTGCTGGGCCAGAGGCTGCGGCTGGGGGAGGCAGGACCAGAGCACAGCTCTGAGCAGAGTAAAGCTAGGTGGCACTCCATCCCTGCCCATCAAGGTGTCAAGTACCACAGTCCGGGGACCACTATCATACTAGAATCTCAGAGATTTAATAAATGGTCTGATAACAAACATCTTACAATATCCTAAGCACAAGTCTGCTCCAACAGCTCTTTGAAGTCAATGAAAAGATTCTTATTGACTTCAAAGGACTTTAGATTAGGCCTTATATCTTTATCCTTTTGATAAAATTTTACTAATAAGGTCATTAACAGCTATAAAGAGAAACATTTTATTAAGGAAACCAACGTTTGCATTAGAGAGCTGTCCAGCACTGGAGCTGGACACATCAGTGCAAGGGCCATGTTGTACACAAAGCATTGCTTAGAGCCTCAGCATGTCTTAATCCAGCCATGAGTACTGATAAACTGACGATTCTTTAATTTGCCTTCCCTCTCCCTCTCGGGAGTTCTTCCTGCCTGTTGCTGCTGATGTGAAGGAAGGAGAGAAGTTCCCGCTAGGTACAATGGATGCAGACTGAGAGGGAAATTAAACACTTTGTGTCACTGATACTCAAACCTCAGTGGTTCAGGCACGTACACACATATACAGACACATATTCACTTCTCCACTCACAAGGGAGAGCAGCCGCTGGGAGGATCTTGCATGATGTCCTCACATCTCTTGCTCTTGCTCTTGCTCTTGCTCTTGCTCTTGCTCTCTCTCTCACACACACACACACACACACACACACACACACACACACACACTTCTCACAGCACAGTGACTGATCAAGTATCCTACAATCGGTTGATAACACATTAAATCATGGCAGTAACTAAATCATTTAATGTTTTAATATCATGTACTGCAAAGAGCCACAGTAGACACATTAAAGAGCCACGCAAGTAGCTACAAATCTATCAAGCCTCGGTTCAAACATCACTACTGTATATGCTCATATTAGCAGCAAAATGGTAAATTAAATATTAACACACACACACACACACACACACACACACACACACACAAGTTGCTTTCTAACATGATCCAGGCATTCACCTACACTAGGGGAACTGTTCCCTAGACTAGTGAGGTAGCTTCCATGACCCATCTGTACCACTTGAAGGATAAAAAGAGACCAGAATCTTGCCCAGGGTTTATGGATCAACTTTCCTCCCATTTGTGGTTGCACAGGCCACCTACCTTCCCACTCATAGATGCCTGACACCCCTGTAGCAACTACAGCAATTTTTAAAATGAAACATAATTGAATAGTAGTGGGGGGGGTTTCTGCCTTTTGTGCAATAGGTATTTTATCTCTTGTGGTAATTGTTGATCATACTGTCCACCCTGGTTCTTCATTTTTTCTTCCTTTTTCATCTATTTTTCATGCTTACAGCTAGAAACAGACATGAACAGCCAGGCCACATCACGTATATTCTTAAAAACTACCAGGAAGTGTCCACAACCCAATGGGACCATGGACAAGTTTCAAAATCTCTGCACTACAAGAATATTTTAATTTTAAAAAGCAAGTAGATTCTCCATTCAATCTAGGACTTGTTGAAATCAATGCTTTTCCAGTGATGATTGAATTACAAGTTACAACCTTGTTTTGCAGCTTCTGTGAGTACCAGCTGCTTGTCTGCACTGATTTCCTTCAAGCCTTTTGCAGTAAACTCATGGAAGTTTTAGAGCATGTTTTAATATATCAACAAACATAGGTACACAGTATTGCCTGAATGAGCATAATTTACTGCACAAAATTACTGGAAATGCAGAGATCCTAGTGTGCTGTAAACAAAAATATTGAATAATCAGCTTTAATTCTTCAGGTAGCTTTCACCATTCATTGCATTTCTAGCACCAGCTTCTGAGGGTAACACAAATCTCATAGCCAGCATATCTTACACTGGAGGAAGTTCTAGTGAGTCAGATTCTCACACCTCGCTCAAAATAAGTTGTGCTGTCATACTTCAGTTTAGTTCCCACATCTGTACTAAGGCACAGAGCTGGTTGGAAGTTTCCCCATGAAACATCTTTCCAGCTGAGCATGCTGATTCATTAAAATCTAAGCATTTCTCAGAGATTGTTCAATGTAGATGAAGTTGCAATGGACCATAGGCAAATGTCAAAACCTGTGCAATTGCCTACCTGCTCGCATGCTTGGCTGGCTCCTCAGCAGCTCTATGGCATTCTGCCTTGCAGGATGATGGGGAGGAAAAAGCCTGGGAGCCCCAATTCCTTGGAACCTCTAAACTACTGAGCTGCCCAGTTCCTCCACCACTTGACTGGCAGACTGCTGCAGAGTGGGGCTCCAAGTTTCTTCACTCAGCTTGGGTTTCCAGACTTCTAGTTCCCCTTCAGTCTACCAGTTGAGATGATGGGGAGGAAGCCCTAAAAGAGCTGGCTCCCAATTCCTTCTCATCTTCAGCTCCAAGGATCTCCAGGTCAGTCTGTGATTTCTTTTCCATTCACAGAGAATTTGGGAATTTTTCAGCTTTGGTCCAGATCAGAAGAAAACCAAATTTTGAAATATGGAAATCCTCTTCAAAATGGGATTCACTATCTGTGTACACCTATGGCAGCATGTAGCTCTTAGCTTTTGTGAAAGTCTTGTGGTCCAATAGTTAAGGGGACACATCAGGAGACTTGGAGTCTATTCTCAGTTTCACTCCTAACCTATGCTGTGAACACAGGCACCTCAGTTCACTCCTCTGTGCCTGATTCCCTTTCCATCTATTTAGATTATCTGGTTTTTGGGCCAGGAATGGTCTGTCATCCAGTGCCTACAACAATGGGCCAAATTCTGAGACAGGGCCGTCAGGGGCCACTGACTATAATACATGCAGTAGGGGGTACTGTGGAGCATAATTAGTGCATTAGATATACAGCATTTTGCCCATGCAAATACTATATTTCCCAGAAAGTAACACAGAGAAGCGGCCCAGCTACATGGTTGGAGTTTTCTTTTCTCATAGACTCGGGGGCTTTAAGGTCAGAAGGGACCATTATGATCATCTAGTTTGACTCCCTGCACATTGCAAGCCATACATCTCACCAACCCATTTCTGTTAGAAACTTCTAATATCTGGCTGAGTTATTAAGTCCTCAAATGATCTGAAGACTTCAGGTTATAGGTACTTCACCATTTACTCTAGTTTAAACCTGCAAATGACCCCTACCCCATGCTGCAGAGGAATGTGAAAAACCCACAGGCTCTCTGCCAGTCTCACTCAGGGGAAAATTCCTTCCCAACCTCAAATATGACAATCAGTTAGGACCCTGACAACTTGGCCCAGCTATCTGGGAAAGAGTTCTCTGTTTTAACTCAGCGCCTTCTTCAGATGATGGCCCATTCTCCAGCCCATTGCTAGCAGTCACAGGTCATCTTCATGCCATTGTAAGAGTCCTATCATGCCACCCTCTCCATAAACTTATCAAACTCAGTGCTGGGGCCCTTGGAAGGCTGTTCAAAAACTTCACTCCTCTGATAGTTAAACACCTTTGTTTAACTTTGAGCCTAAACTTACTGATGGCTAGTTTATTTTCATTTGTTCTTGTGTCCACATCCATTCTTAATTTTAAAAATTCCTTTTCCTCCCTCCTCCTCTCCCTGTCTCTGATGTATTTATAGAGAGCAATCATCCCTACCCCCAGCTTTTGTTTGGTTGGGCTAAACAAGCCAAGCTCTTTACGACTCCCCTCATAAGACAGGATGATCCCAGTAGCCCTTTCTCCACAGGCATGTTGAGTGAGGCTATGACCAGAGCCCTCCAGAGTGCCCACAGTCAGCAACGAGAGCGTAATCGACGTGCTCCAACTCAGAGTTGATTTACATCCTCCCTTCACCTCCTGTACCTGTTATCAAGGAGCACACTATATGATTCAGACTTAGGTATGCAAAAGGAGCACACACATAATTATCAGCTCACAAGCTTAAGAGTGATTAATATGGAGTACTATCATCATGTCTGGGGCTGAAAAAAATCTATCCTTCACATCTTAAATAGAAAGGAACAAAATACTATAACACAATAAACATGCCCTGAATTATAGGCATTAGTGGTGATACTAATTAGTGCTAAATGAAAATTAAAGATAGCATTGTTCTAATCCATTTATCTAACTAGATCAAGATATCATTAACTTATGAAATAGTAATGATGTAGTGCAGCATATTAAACTAGAAGGTCATATAAGGGGCATGTTGTCCCAGTTTATCCACAATAAAAGCACTAATTGCCAAGCAATTTATATTTAGAAGTAATTAAATCAGTCACATATATATGTTAAAAAACACTTGCAATATTTTCAATTTGTTTACAAAAAAGTTGATCCATACTTACTGCTTTGAAATGGCATTTTTTAAACAAAATAATAATATATGACAATAACCATATCTCACTCATATAATGCTTTGCATTAATAGACCTCAATGCACTTTACAAAAGGAGATCACTATCATATCCCCATTTAACAGGTAGGGAAATTGACATGCACAGAGGCAATGAGATTTGCACAAATAGTCAAAGAAATTATGGCCGTAATTCAGTGTAAATGACTGACTGAAATCTATTAAGACTTAGATTTCAGTGTGCTCTGAATTAGGTCAGGACTTAAAATACTATGTATAGCTCCCAGGTTCTGAAGTCTCTAATGGTTAAAGGAGACATGGGGAGACAGCAATGTGAAGGCTTCTTCCCAAGGGAAGAGTAATGCACCTTATATGAAAAAGCTGCAGGCTATTACCCAAACAAGTGTTTACGCAAGACTAGAAAAATAATGTGGCACTATTCCATAAGATATAAATATATTATATACACTGTTAAGATAATAAACTTAGTATCTGATTTGCAATGAAGCTGTTCTAAGGAGTGCCCATCTCCCACTGACTTGTAGCAAAAACTGAGTCTTATGGCTCAGAATCACTCTGAAATTTTATGAAATCATTTGTATAGTATTTTGCATCCGGTGATGGCTTGGCAGAGCTAAAATTCTATCCCTCTTCTCCTTTTCAATGTCAGATTCTAGCTGTAATTGTTATAAATTCTGAGTAACCATTATAGTTATATACGTTTTAGTGGGCAATAATATGCTAGAACTGATACTGAAATTACTGAGGTAATTACTACATTTTGCATACATTTTTCAAAAATACCTAAGTCCCATTTTTAAAATGAATTTAGTTTAGTGGCTTAAATTCTCTTGCATCTATGGATCCTAAGTCACTTAGGTGCTTTTGAAAAAGTTATCTTTAAAGAACTAAATACTGGGAAATGCATTTCAAAGACAGTTTTCTTTCTATTTTAACTGGATTTAAAAAACCTTGTGAATAAATTTACTCAAAACAATCTGAATGTGAATGTACGCAACCACAAATTTTCTAGGTGAAAAAAGTAGTATTTTCAAATTTCCTTTGGTTAAAGAATGACCAGGGACTGTATTGTCTGGTAGCTGCATTTCCTAGCATTGATTTTTCATTATTCCTGAAAATGATATCTTGGGAAGGAAGTGATCAATTAATGACATGGTTCCAGCAAATTATGCATTGTAAAGTAATTCCTGGAAGTTCAATTTCAAGGGATGCTTTACCTTTGAAAATAATGTGAAAAAATGTGGGACAGCCCTAGGGCAGGTAAATGTTGGGATTGTGGGATATATTTCAATTTTACACAATAAAAACCCCATTGAGTGCCTGGAAAATTCATTATTGTTTATTATAAACTGACAAAATATGCTGTAACATTTGATTGAATTATAATTGCAAAGGTAAAAAATGAGCATCTTGTTATTTACTGTGATTTTGTGTGGGCAGCTCATTCTATAGTGTGAGCTAAATTCTATCACTGCTGTTCTCAAGGAATAATACTTTACACAGTACTAGATTATGATAAAATTACTGAAACAAGAAGTACCTGTTCCAAAAATTTTCAGTGAGACAACTTGAGAGGTAAGATCCTATTCAACGTTCATAAGGGCAGCAAAATCTATGCCTATGTATTTTTTAGTTTGTGTCCTTTTATAATTGTATATTTATTGTAACAGTGTCTAGAGGTTAAGATACATGTGCCTGAGAAAGTGAAATAAATTCTTTCTTAGGAAGGATTGAGAGGTGGCAGATTGTGTAATGGAACTAGAATACAGACTCATTTTCAAAAGGTGGCCTAGTTTTATGGTGGGCAGCTAGTGACTTTACAATAATTTAAATTGAATAAGGAAACTGTGAGGCATGGTCAACAGCTGCTTTTGAAAGACTGTATTCATCCACACCTTTTATTGGCTCTTCCCTGTAAGGCACATATGATAATTAATAGCTTCAGACTTGACCATATTCTGCAATTTGAAGTTTGAGTTCCCTATCTAAAAATGTGTCAAGTTATATTTCACTCAGCAGCAAACCAATTTGTGTGTTATGTCTTATAAGTGTCCAACTTACAAAGTGTCCAATTTGCTTTTTGTCATTAAAAACAAGAGAGAAAAAACACCAGTGTCCCTCCTCTGAAGTACTGATTAAAGTGAAAGGAAGCAGGTGAGTCACATTGGTAACAAACAGGAACAACACAGTGCAGAATGAGTCCCTAAATATACAATTTAATTGTAGACATTAATGGGGAAACGTGCACTGCTTACTCCACAGGGTATAGTCACAAACATTATGATAGATAATGCTAAAACTCTGACATTGCACATCAAGTGTGAACATTTTACCTGAACAGGAGATCTGGATATGTGTTACTAATCTCTTTCATACCTTCATGCCAACATTTTCAAACAAGGTTTCCTAAATCTACACATCTATTTTCTACATATGGGTAAGTGGTCAGAAGTTAGTAAGAGCTGCAGGTGCTAAGTATTTGTCAAAGAGAGGCACAAAAATTTTGTCCACAGTCCAGAAACAACAGGAACAACTACAGAAATGCCATCATGGCTGATTTATTTATTTGTAATTTGTCTCTCTTAAATACAATAAATAGCAATGACAGATAGAAACAAATGAACAATAATTCACACTCTAACTAGGCAACCTTTTCAGACACAAAAGTAACTACTATCAACTATAAACAAATGGCATCCTTTAACAATTGCATACACTTTGTGTTTGCAATGTCATTGTGGCCCCAGGATATGAGAGAGACAAGGTAGGAGATGTAAAATATTTCACTGGACTGACTTCTGTTGGTGGAAGGGACAAGCTTTTGAGCTTGACAAACCACTTCCTCAGATATGGAGATGGTAACCAGAGTTTCACAGCTAAATACAAGGTGTTAAAAGATTATTAAGCTTAAGGGGTTTGCACATGTTGTAGGAGACCACTTAAATAAAATGGTAACTTACCACTGTAGTTGTAGGACAAAGGATTAGTAGGCAATAAAGTTTGTTATGAAATCTTTCCCCCAACCTGTCTTCTGGCCTTCAAACAGCCCCCGCAAACCAGCAAGTTCACCACCAGAAGTGGGCTCCCTATAGAAAAGGACACACCAACTCAGCACTAGACCTGCCAGAACAAAAGATGCGAAACCTGCAGACATCTCTCCACTGCTATTATGATTAATATCCACAACACGCCTTTCAAATCCATAGATCCTACACATGCTGGTCACAATATGTGGTGTATCCTACCCAGGGCATCAGAGGCTCCAACAACAACTGTGTGGTTGTACCCACATAAACCCCCCCACACACACACACACACCAAGGAGTCATGTGGCACTTAAAGACTAACATTTATTTTTCACATGAGCTTTCATAGTGACTACACAAAAAAGTGATAAAAGATAAAAACTCTATTGGCAAACATTTTACAAAGCAATGATGCCGCCTCCGTATCTGACCACTCAGTCCATATCCTCAAAGTAAATCTGCACAATACCTTCAAATTTAAGAGTCTGGCAACTTAAATCAGTTAAATTCATAACTCCACTGGATGCTAAATATCACTGACTTAATACAGACACTGGTTTTAATGACTCAGTATAACCACTTTATTGGTTTGCTACAACACGTACAAACTCCTTACATATAACTAAATGTTGCATCTTGTATTTAGTTGTGACACTCTGGTTGCCTTCTCCAGACCTATGGAAGAGCTCTGTGAAACTCGAAACCTCTTTCCTCCAAAAAAGGCGTCCAAATAAAATTTATTACCACAACCACCTTCTCTCTCTCTCTCATAGGGTACATGCACACACACTGTTTAAATCGAAATAATGCTGGTTATTTTGATTTAAAAAATGGTAGGTCCACATGACATTCCCTTATTTTGAAATGAGGAGCTCCCTCATTTTTATATAAGGAAAGTCATATTGATATAATAAAACCTAGTATTATATTGATATGACAGTTAAATTGAAATTATTTCAAAATAAGTGTGCACATGTTATTTCAATTTAACTGTTAAATCAATTTAACACTTTTTGCCCTTCTCCTTCTCAGGTGCTTTCCTTTTCCTATATATTGGGTGGGGGCATGGCCCTTCTAGGGGGCCATGTTGCCACAACTCCCATGATGACTCTCTCTTAAATTGAAATAGCAAGTTGTCCATGTACATGCTATTTCGATTTGACTTTCTAGTGGGAACCTGGTAAATCAATTTAACTTAAATTGACCTAATGATTTTTATATTGATTTTATTAAATAAATAGAAGTTAAATCGATTTAACTGTGTAAGTGTGGACATTGCCATACACTTTATGGGTATGTCTACACTGGCATCTTAGGCTTTACCATCCTTAAGTCGACTTTACCATCCTTAAGTCGATCTAAGGAAAGCTCCATCCACTTTTGGAATTTAAGCGCTTCCTTAAATCAACGTACTAACTGCACCTTGGAAGGCTGACTTAAGTGTTCAGTCTCCCTTATTAAGTCGACTTAAGCCAGTGTAGATGTGGATTAGGCTTAAGTCGACTTGACGTGCCTCCAGGTCCTCTCCCGCACTCCCTAGCCACCAGGAAGAACCTATCCTGGCCAATCACAGGGCAGGACAAAGCCCAACCCACCCTGCTCCACAGAGCTAGCCAGGCTGCCATCTGTGAACATGCAGGGTCAGAGCCAGTGCCAGAAGCAGGCCACAGCATGGAGCTATCAGGAGATCCTGGATCTCCTGGCCATCTGGGAGGAATGAGCCCATGCACTCCCAGTTACAGGGCAGCCATCGCAACTGGGAGGCATACACCAGCATCACACAGGGTCTGGCAGAAAAGGGGCACACCTGGCATACCCAGCAGGTCTGGAAGAAATAGAGGACCTCCACCAGGGCTACCAGAAGACCCAGGAGGCCATGCTCTACCGGGGAGGGGGGACAGCAACTACCAGCTGGCCCTATTACAGGAAACTGCATGCTTTCCTGGGATGGGAGATCGGCACCCTGCCAGCCCACATCATCAACTCCACCAAGCCTCCCCTCTCTCGACAACGACCAGGAAGAAGGCTCGAGGGATGAGAACGTGGTGCTGGACCAATGGGAAACTGGCACCCAAGTCGCAGGCCACCTACCTTAGCCCAGACTCTGTCAGTCTGGAGCTTATCCCTGCCCCAAAGCCAGACCCAGGCATGCAGGAGAAGGCTCCCCTCACCAAGGACAGCCCTGGAGAGGAGTATCATGACAGACCCCTGCTGCACCTGCTGGTAAGTGCTCCCACCCTGCAGGCATGTTGGTGCAGGCATGTGGGATAGAGACTATGGGGGGACATGGCCCAGGGACATGCAGGGTCTGTGGGGGGGGGGCACAGAGGCCTTCCAATGGGGGCAGAGGGGCAGGGGGTTGTGTGGCAAGGGGGACCTGAAGCCAAGCAGGGCGGGGCTGTGTCTGGAGATGGGGTGTGGGGACTGTAGGTGGGAACGCCAAGGCCAGACAGCATGCACCCAACACCTTTGGCACATGGCCTCACGAGAGACCCCTGGGGCAGGGCTTTCTGAGGCTCACCACCACAGGCACTACACCCGACCTGTGCAGCAAAGCACAGCAGCATGTACTAAGGGGTCCCTGTCCCAAAGGACAGAGATTGGGAATCAGGGGGATGGTCATGGGACAGCAGCTGCTGTCAGGCTGCACACCTCACCACCTAACGGGAGCAACTCTGCTTTCCTTCTGTTCTGCAGACCCTGTGCCTGTGACATGACACTCATGGGGTGCAGCCAGCCCAGATGAGGAGGAGGAGGGAGCGTTGCTTACAAGGCGAGCTCTTGGAGGAGCAGCTCTGTCTGACAGAGCAGGCCGATGCAGAACTGAGAGCCTGGTAGGAGTGGGAGGATGCCCACTGGACGGTCAAGCAGAGGATGCTTGATCAATCTGACAGATCAGCAGACCCATGCTCTTGAGCAACTTGTGGAGGGCCCGGACAGTCCCCCTGCACCAGATCCCAGCAATTCTCAGCGGCTCAGGACACAGGGTGGACGGCTGGAGGCCCAGGACCCGCCTGCCCCAGGGCAGTAGCAGTGGCCCCCCCACCCTGACCCTCTGCACTTCCCCCAAACCCCATCCTTCCCCCAAACCTCTCAACCCCTGCAGCTCCCACCATCTCAACTCCCCTCAGCTCCCCCCATGATCCTCCTATCAGTAAAAGCCAAGTACACTGTTATTTCATTTCTAGTCCATTTTATTGTGTTGGGGACAGGGGGCAATGGATGGGTGGGGGTAGGGGGCAGACATGGGCAGGCGGAGGTGGTAACAGAGCCTAGGATGCTCATCCTTCAACGCTGCTTACTGAGGAAGTGGGCCTTCAGCATGTCCTGAAGCACCACCGCTCATCAGTGGCCCACCACATCCATAGCACAGCATCGTTAGGATGCTGAAACTCGGCGGTAAACTATTAGGCATCTGCCTTCCATCAGTGGGGGACCCTCCCCCCCCACACAGCTCACACAAGTTGTGCAGCATGCGCTGACGACCTTTGGGATGATCATTTCACCAAGCTGCAGGCGAGTGAGGATGGTCCTCCAACATGCCTTCAGACAGCTGAAGGCGTGCTCGATGACCGTGTGGCAGCTGTTGAGCCTCTGATTAAAGAGGTTCCTGCTGGCATCCAGTCTGGCCATGGAGGGCTTCATGCACCAAGGCAGCAGGGGGTAGGCTGCATCCCCCAGGATGACAACAAGCATCTGCGTGTCCCTAAGGGTGTTGATTTGCTCAGGAAAGAACGTGGCCGACTGCATGCACTGGTACAGGCTGGAGTTCCACAAGATGCAGGCATTGTGTGACTTCCATGGCCAGCCCACGCAGTGTTCACAAACAGCCCCCAATGACCAATGAGGGCTTCAAGGACCACAGAGTAGTAGCCCTTCCTGTTCATGTAGGCTGAAGCCCAGTAGTGCAGTGCTCAGATGGGGAAGTGGGTGCCATCCACGATGCCCCTGCAGTTAGGGACTCTGGATCCAGTGAAGCATCCAGGATGTCCTGCAGGTTGCCCAGGGTCACGATGCAGCCTATCAGTACCCTGTTTTTGGCCCTGCAGACCTGCCTCAGGACAGCTCTCATGTAGACTTGCCAATCTCAAACTGGTGGGCTATGGAGCAGTAGGAGTCTGGGGCTGCCAACTTCCAGAGGGCAATGGACACTCACTTGTCCAGGGCCAGGGTGGGTCAGATTCAGCTGTTGGTTCACTGCAGAACTGGGGTAAGGTTGGTGACCAGCTCGAGGAGGGTGCTTTTCCTTATTCTGAAGCTCTGCAGACATTGGTTGTCATCCCAGGTGGTGAGGATGATCTGGTTCCACCAGTCACTGCTGGTTTCCCAAGCCCAAATGTGCCAGTGCACAGAGGACACCCTGAGCACACCAGGTCCCAGGTTTGGTGAGGGAGCTGGCCTGCTGCAACCTTCCCCACACTGACGCTTGCCCTGCAGAGACTGCTTCAGATCAGGAGAAGTATGGCCAATACATGGCAAGTGTGGGGCGCTGTGCTGGCATGCTGCTGTGGCACATTTAGGTCCATGACATCCTTGGGCTCCATCTTGCCAGGCACAATGGAGAGGGTGCTTGTAAATGAGTCCCATGCTTGACCCACCCAGAAGGCGCCTCCTGGTGGTAGTGGTTGGGGAATTACAAGATGCTCAATAGTTTCCCTTCCCGAAAAAGAAGGGGGAAAACAGTACATCTCAGCCCCTCGGTGGGGCAAACTAGCAGTCTATAGCCCTGGTTAGGGCAGTTCAATAATAGTCCCGAGCCCTTTAAGCAGGGCACACAATCAACAAGTTCTGGGGTTGAAGGGTAGACAAATCCAGTGGTCAAATGGGTCTCAGGTCCTGGCATTTACGTCGTGCCAGTAGCACCATCTAGGGGAAGGGGAGAGGAGGTGGGGGACATAGGCCCGCCCTACTCCACTGTGTTCCAGCCCAGGGCCCTGACAGAGTCCGGGCATTTGACCATGGGGTCAGTGAGGATTCAGCCGCAACACGCTGACCTCAGTGTGGGACATACCTCCCCTGGGCTGCTGCCTTCTCCCTCTCCCAGTAGTACCTGTTTAGCCCCTTCAACAATGTCCTCTGAGTAGTCACTTAGGGGCAAAGAGCAGAAGCCCTCCATTTCATCTGGTGGCAGTAAGTCAGGCAACTCCAGTGAGACCTCCATCTCTTCTGGTGGGGGTAACTCAGGGCACTCTCCTCAGTCCAGGATGAGTGGCAACTCTTCCAGGTCCTGGTCCATTGGGGGATTGGCTTCTGGTGCAGCAAGTGGAAGTTCCTCCAAATCACAGGAGGGTGACATCCAGGCTGGCCCATGGAAGGCTGGGTCTAATGGAGACAACAGGGGGATCCCTGACTCCTGCTATCCTCCCAGCCTGCCATCTCCAAAGGAAGTGGGCCCCTCCTCACGGCCATCTGCCATGGGAGCCCTGAGCCAGTTGTCCTGGTACTGGGGTGGAGACTCACGGGCAGGCGAGTGTTCCCTCTACTGGAGAAATGGCCAGGGCTGAGCAGCCAGGAGACAGCCATCCTTCCCCTTTGGCGACTGGGGCTGGACTAAGCTCCCTGGCCTGGCTTTTATACTTCCTGTCATCCCCCACCCCCCTGAGCTCCGCTTTGATGGACAGGTGTCCATTGACCATGTTGCCTCACATGGGGGCGGCCATGTTGCCCATTTACAGTGCTGTGGTCACTTCCTTGTTTTATAGGAGTGGCCAGAGGAGGGGGGCACTTCTCTGATGCAATGTGTTACAGCTACCCACAATGCACCACACTTAAGTCGACTAGCACCTGCCAGTGTGGACGTGGGCAGTCCACAAGAGTTTCAAATGTGGATGCTCTGTGTCGACTGAACAAGGTTAAAGTCAACATTGTTAGGTCAACTTAACTGAGCCTCCAGTGCGGACATTCCCTATGATATTTGAAATCCAGATCTCAGTTTTGCATGCTTAGCCCACATCTATTTACTTCAGCACTGCAGAATCATGCTTTTTATAAAGGCAGCTGGCGGTTCCAGACTTTGCAAAATATATTCAGGGAAAAGGAGGAGAATTCAATGTACTGTATTTATGAGTCAGCAGAAGCCCATAGCTTTAAAAAAATCGCACATATTTCCCTAAAATAGCACAACATCCACAACATTCTACAACTTTAAACAACGATCTGTTGTTCCTGTAGTCTTGTGTTCTTTTTATTAGTATGTTAGTTTTACTGCAAAACAAAACTGCCTCTGAGATTTCTTTCAGAAATTAATTGGAAAAGGATTGGAAAATTGTATGAAGGGAACAAAATACATGATAGTACATGTTAGATTTTTTTAACCTGACAATTTAACTTTATGATTTCATTTCCATGCTAATATAATGTCTACTTTGCAGATTGAATCATCTGCTATAAACTGATTATTCCTTTAAAATAACTCTAGTGCATTAATGTATAAGATGTCTGACAAAGGTACTTTACTTTTTATCTTCAGGCAATTATACTTTTTATGAAATCTTGATTATGAAATGACTTTAAATTGGAACAAGACTCTGAATGGTTACCATCCCCTTGTCAATCATCCCTCACAAATGCATAAAGAGTACTATTTTTCAAATTCCTACTTTGGTCAGACAAGATAGAAATTCATTTAAAATCTCTCTCTAAATTTTGAAAACCCTGGCAAAACAGTTAATTAAAAATAGGCACCAAGGGTCCTCAGTTTCAGAATCAAAAAAGAGTCAAGTTGCCTTCTCTCCTACTCATGGTAAAAACAATTTTCTTCTTTGGCTGTCACTCTAATTTTGAACAGTCTCCGCATAAAATCCTCTTGCTCTTTATTTTGTTTGTTTTCTGGTCATCTGAAGTTGATCCACATAGAATATGTATTTTTGGAAGATACTTAGCATTGTGATAGCTCATTAGCCTTTCACTTTTGAAGACTAATTTTAAATCTTTAACATATATGAGCTTCCTGATCTAGTATACTGAGAAGTCAGGCTGCATTGAAAAATAGCCAAACCATTTGGCATGACAGGCAACTCCTCTTCCCATCCACTATCCGGAAGTGTTGGAACACTTGGGGTGCTGCAGAGCAGGATTCAAGTATTCTGCCAGAGCTTCACAGGGAAGCTGATTCACTGCCAAGTTCTCTCTGGCTTTGGTTTATCCGACCAGTTCCTCTAATCTGCTAGAGTCTCCTCTCACTGTGACCCCCTAAAAGAAACACAGGCAATATCTCCATTGCAGTTAGTGATGTAGTTTTTCAATATATCATGGTTTTAACCATGGCTTATTAACATTCTATTGCCATCACTTCCATTATGTTTGATATCATCAGATAATTATATTAATAAACTTCCTGTTATCAGAATAAGAGAATTTTTATATATAGATAAGATTTAGATTACAACTTTTGGCTCTTTCTCCATTCTTCTTGAACCCTTACTGTGGAATTTTTAAAGCACTGGTTATGACTTGCCGATTTTACATTTCCCCCAACCAATACATTCTATATAACAATTAAATCTGTATTAACCTTCATTAGTCTTGGGTTTCGGTATACCATAGAAGTTCACATATATTAAAGAAAAGAGATTCGACATTTATATGCCACAAGAACAGGTGCAATAGAAGTACTATAGACTAAAAACATTCATTAAACCAAGTAGCCCAACTGCCCACCAGCAGGGGCATTGCTGGTGCTGGGCACCCTGGGGCACATGCCTTGAAGCCCAGCGCCGGTGCCCTGGATCTCTGGCCCAATTGGGCCGGGGACCCCGTCCCCAGCCAGGGATCCGGGGCCTGGCTGCATGCAGCTGTGGCGGCCCCATCCCTGCGTGGGCATGCGGGGCCTGGCCTCCTGTGCCCTCTTCTGGCCCCGTCCCCAGCCGGGGATCTGGGGCCCGGCCACTCGCAGCCACGGCAGGCAGTCCCGGGCCTGGCCACACATGCTGGCAGCAGCCCCAATCCCAGCTGGGGATGCGGAGCCTAGCCGCTCACGGCGGCGCCGGGCCTTGTCCCTGGCCAGGAGGCTTGGCCTAGTGGCTGGGGGCTTGGCCGGAGGGCTGGGGGCGGGGCCTGGGCCCGTGCCCCGGCTCCCTCCCCCAGCCAGCGACGCCCCTACCTACCAGTTCAGGGGTATTCCACATTGTATATTCAGTTGAGCTTTGGCTTGTCTAGCTTTAAACATCCTATGCAACAAGGTTATCAGCATTGTTCTTGGGATACCACCCCATGACCTAAGAGTCAACTCCTAACTTGCCATGGTTTGTTTCCAAACTACATATTACCTGCCATTGTTTCTTTTATTCTTCCAACCTCCAACTTTTTTATTTTTTACACCAGCTTATTGGATCTTAAATCAGCTTCCAAAGTATTTCTGAGTCCATTAGTAAACCTGCCAGATCCTTGGGTACATGAAAAGACAGGCCTAACCTCTATATCAGCTCTGTTCCCTGGGATCCCACACACTCATTTCCCTGGCAGCACAGTTCCCCTGGCATTAAGTCACCCCCCAAAGCCATTCCCCTCTGCTTCCTAAGTGAGGAAAGTTATGTGGAAAGAGTAACATAGGCCCATCCTGTATTCCCTTTGACTATTTGCTGTAGGCTCAGAAGGGGGACATCGTCTATCCTGCACAGTCTGCTCACCTCCCTTCCCATTCCACAGCAGCTACCTCAGGCCACATGGAGAGTTTTCCACAGAAGACCAAAAGGTGAAAGGAGAGCATTACCAGAGAACATGCTGAGCATCCCCTTCTATATCACATGGGAAACACATAATATTGCCAACAGCCAGGGCTGGGTTAACCAGCCCAGGGGCTCCAGCTGTCCCCCACCGTGGACCCCTGCCTGGTCCCCACCCATGCCCACCACTGCAGCTGAGCTGCACAGGCCAGCCCCTGACCTGCCTGTCTTGGGGTGTGGAGCACCCTGGAGCCCAAGGGTGCTCCTGCCCCAGATCCACTCAGCCCAGGGTGTGTGTGTGTGGGGGGGGGTCTGGCAGTCATGCGGTGGGCCCTAGAAAGCCTTGCCAGAAGCGAGCAAGATGGCACCACTCCACCCCTAGTAAAGCAAGCAGGCGCTAGCCTACCCCAGCCCTGGGGGTGGGCAGAGCACAGAGCTTGGCCTCTGGCACAGGACCCCATCACCCCCTCCCCGCCACAAAGCCACAGCACTGGCAGGATAAGAGCACTCTTAGTGCTCCAGCCCTGCCGATGCTGAGCTGGGTGGGAGGAGCTGGATTATCAGGGTTTTGGGGCTGGGGCCCAGGTCTTAAGCTCCTAAAGCCCCTTTGATAATCTAGCCCTGCCAATATCATGAGTCATGCACCCAAAAATGATGAGACTAGCTTTAAAATCCTGAGATGTATTGTGAAATAATGAATATTGTAGCCTTGTCATTAGTTTTCTGGGTTTTGAGCCTCCTAGACATCAGATTTTCAAGTTTTTCTCCACAATCATGAGATCCAAGAAACTTACTTTTTCTTAAATGAATGCTGAGATTCTCTAGGAGCTGGGGAACACCAAATATTGTAAGACTCACAATATAGCCATGAGAGTTGATAACACTATTCACAAAAACTTTGCTCAGTTATAAGCCTTGTATTTGAATTATTCTTTACGAGTGAAATTCACCCCTCTGCAAAGGACTGTAGATCACCTGAGCTGAAGACCTTAAACAGGGCTTCAGTGAAACATCACCCTTGTGCTAGCCCTCTCCATGGAAATGAATTTTACCCTATTTGTGAATGCTTTACCTGCATGACTGAATATTATTTGTGCAAACATACACAGAAAGCTTCATTTACGAGACTTATTTAACTTAAAAACAGAATTAATTTTGTGATAAAACAAAGTTTGTTTGGGGCTTTAAAGTCATTCAGTGAAGAGTAGCCACTACCATGTGATTAGGTGAACTACCACAAAGTTCAAACAGCAAATTTTGAATACCTAATACTAGAGTGAATAGAGTTTGCTGACAATCCATAATTCACATATACTGGTAATAAAACATTCAATCTACTGTTAGTAATAATGAATAAATTAATAAAATTTGGTGTTTGGCCAGTTTGCAAACAGACCCCCAGGAGCTAAATTCATTGAATAAGCTGCTGGCAATGAACAGGTTGATCAACTCTTAACTGTTATCGTCTTGCTTTCAGTACATACTGAGTTACAGTTTACTCACAATTGAAAAACGTTCTTAGCTAGCACAAACAAATGTGCTGCTGAGACCCTGGTATAGCCTAAGCAACTTAGTTGAATTAGGTAGTTTGCATGGGAACATTGCCTCTTGGTTACATTCAGGGGGAAAAAATAAAAAATAGTTATCATGAGGCTTTTATCTGAATTAGCAAACCTTCATAACAAAAATTATTTAACCATCATTCTGGATAGAACTGCTCAGTTTTAACAGGATGATTCAATGTTTTTAATGATACTCCCTAGTTTTTCATTAATATGCTTCTTGAATAAATACTGTAGGATGTTAGTGATTTAGTTCCTACAAAACAAAGACAGAAACATGTGTAATACATTTTTGTATCGACTATATTGATTTAATGCTTATGGTTTCCATTGTGGACCTTTCTTCCAAAACCACAACAGCTTCACGTTACAGTAAGTGTTTTCTTGAGGAAGAAGAGACTTACTTGTTCCTAGGAATACATAGACAATTTTAGCCATCACTTTGCTGTTAAAAGCACAACAGAACAGTGATATTAGTGCCAAATCAAAATATGATATTGTTTTTAAAAAGTGCAACACTAGCTATTTTGCTCTTGTCTAACAAAACTGCTTACTGCAGCAGCTTCTCAATACTGGTTTAAGGTGTCAGCATTTGATATCAGTTGAGTTTCATTTAACAGCTTGGGGAAAATTATAGTCAGATTGGAAGAGTTGGCTAAAGCAGGGGTTATGTCAGAGAGAAAAATGTAAAGTAATGAAAAGCTTAAATAAAATATGTCTCTGAGAACCCTAAAGTGCGTGCATCCTTTGGGATGCATGGATCAAGATTGTGGTTCTGGCTCATCTTTTGTTTTAGCAGTGTTAATCAGGATTCCAGAGCAAAGTAAAATGTCATTAAAATGCAGTCTGCTCTGAAAAGCTACTCTGCGTATATGCCCTTTATTATTTAATAGCTTCCACCGTAAACGTACAAAAAAGGGTTTCCTAGCTGACAGCCCAGGGAAACTCAACCTGAGACCAGAAAGTCAGGCTAGAAGATTCCCTTTCTCACACACTCTGAAATCTCTTTTCCCCCATCCTGAAACTGTGAGTTCTACAGAACAGGAACCATCTTTCTTGAGTGTTTGAAAAGCACCTAGCAATCAGTGGGCAGTTCCATAAATAAATAAAACACCTCTAACAATGACGGTTGTGAAGGCTATAATAAATACTCAGTGATACATTTGTAATATGTTATCTTTAAATAATGCTATCAAGGACACCACTGTGAACCTATCACTTCTAACAGAAAGTCATCCTGAAGTATAGCTTCCAGGATTCATGTGGAGTACACCCACACCTTGATTACTGCATGCAATTCTGGTCACCCCATCACAAAAAGATAGATTAGTATTGGAAAAAGTTCATAGGAGGGCAACAAAGAATGATCAGGGGTATGAAATAGCTTCCATATGAGGAAAAATTAATAAGACCTGGACTGTTCAGGTTGGAAAAGAGACAGCTGAGGGGGATATGACAAAGGGCTATTCAAAAGCTTTATTTCATGTCAGCATTTAGGAAAATACTGTTTTTGACAGGGACTAGAGTTCCAGGGAGATAATGCCTTAGATCCTGCCAAGAAATATGGAAGAAATCTTCCTGCACCTGCCCCCACAGCCATCCTCCACACACAGATATACTTATCATAGCAGTATGACGAACTACTACCCATGCTAGCATGAGCAAAAATTGTCTGATTACCTCTCAGGATTCAGAGGAAAGGGGTTACAGAAATTTGCAGTTAATGCTAATTCAGCTCAACTGGACCCATCAACATTACTTTTTCAAGATCAGCTCCATGGTCTGCAGAGCTGAAGGGACGATGTTGCTTAGCATGGCTCCTTCCCAACAACCCTGCATACTGCTTCTGTGTAGATCACTTAGTGCAGGTACTCTGCAAAATCCATAAAAGGCTACTCAGGGGATGAGATTAACCTGTTTGGTTATTTCTCTCCACTCTGTGGGTCCACCACTTCCTCCCTCAAAGTTTCATGCAGCTTGCTATGGAAGACAGGTGGCAAGAGGGATGTTTGGAAGAGGCACCAATCTGTGTTCAGATGGCTAGAGCTGCAGCTGAAACACTTCTGTACATAGTTAACTGAATATAGGGACAGTTTAGTTTTAGAAACAAGCTATTACCCAGCACACTGTATTTCAAAAATAACTAAAAAGAAAGTGATGAGAATATCTAAATTCATGTGTAGTAGTAGTGCAAGCTTCCACTTCACCATCTTCCCATTGCTCTAGAAGGGAAAGAGAATGGGCAGAGTCGGTGGTTACTATAGAAAGATATGGTTATTAGTTTAAATCACCTGTGATTGGATGCTGAAAGGATGGGAAGGAAGGTAGTAATGAACTGTGAACTTCTGGCAGGTAGGTGGGGTTCTAAAGTTCGTTAGCTCCTCATATTTTACATTCTTTCTGGTTGAATGAGACGGTAGGACACAGTTATCCCTGGGCCACTTGCTGCCAACAAAGAGCTGCAGCAAGGCAGAAGAGCAGCTAAGTGGTGCAACAGACTGGAGGGAAGAAGGGTTTTCAATTTCATTTTTGCTTCTTTCTTCATTTTGCCGTCAGAGTTAGGGGGACAGAACCATAGAATAGAGAAATTTCCTTGAGACACATGCTGCCCATACTCCTCCCAACATTTGTGTCCATGGTTTTTACTGATGAAATTTTGAAGATATTTACTTCATTTTGGAGAGGTGCAGTTATAGGGTCTGTCAAAGCGGCTCAGAATCTGTTGCACTGAGACATTTCTAACAGAATTCTCTACAGATCAACAACAGCGAGATGTTAAAAGTTAAAGTATCACTTTGTGAATCTGTAGCACCATCTGCATCAGTACAGAGCAGCACATGTTCAAAGAGTTGAGCAAAGTTTTAGTCATAGGAGTCCCATTGCAGCTGAACATCAAATAGTGCAAGCAGTGTTTGTTTCTAAGATTCCATAACAAAGGAGACTAACAGCAGGTCTTCACCGATAGTGGCAAATTTCCATCAGGCTCAGCTGTTCAGGAAGTTGTTCCTGCAACACCACTCAGGTAAGTGGGTAATGTCCAACAGCCCAATCAAAGGCCCCTCCCTTCAAACCACCACAATGCATACTCAGGAGTAGCAAAGTCAAATGTAGATACGCAAGTTCCAAAGGGGCAGCCGTGTTAGTCTAGTAAAACAAAAAAGCAAGTCTTGTGGCATTTAAAGACTAACAGATTTATTTATCACATGAGCTTTCATGGGAGAATACCCCACTTGGTCAGACGCTTTGAAGAGGGGAGAACTTACAGAATTGGATGAAAATAAAGGGAGGGGAGTGTAAGACATTGGATCATGTCATATTGCTACAGCAAATCAGAGCATTTGTAAGGATTCAAACTCCAGGAAACAGCATACAGAGGGAGGGTGAAGTCAAATTACCTGTTATAACGCGAAAAGAATCCATAGTCACAATTCAGCCCTGCTTTCACACAATTTAATTTGCATATTAATTCAATTTCAGCTGTTCCTCTTTGAAGTCTTGATGTCCCATTGATTTTCTTGATGACCATCATTAATAAGTCATCAATGGAGTGATTAGGAAAATGGAATTGTTCAGCAACTTTTTTTGTGTGTGTGTTATGATTTCTGATATCAGTTTTGTGTGCATTTAGTCTTCTGCACAGGGTCTGTCCTGTTTGTCCAATGTATAAGGCATGGGGGCATTTCCAGCACATGATGGGATAAATCACATTAGTGGATGAGCACGTGAAGGACCCTTTGATGGAGTAGCTGGCTTGATCAGGTCCTATGATGGTGTCTTTCGTGCAGATATGTGAACAGAGTTGGCAGCCTGGTTTGTTGCAGGGATATGTGCCTGCTTTAACTTGCATATCTACATTCAACTGCCATCAGAAAGGGCAGGCAGTGTTGATCTGCCCTAAGTGTGTCTGAGGAGTTAGTGTATCACCCAGACATTTAAAAAGGCTACTCCTAGATGATGGAACTACAGAAGATAAATTGCCTCTGAGCTATGAACAAGGGTAGAGCGTGGGCAGAAAAAGTCTTCCTATTGCATCCTGTATAAAGACCAAAGCCGATTGAAATTCTTCAATGCATTTATAGGAACAAAAATATATTATACTGTGAAAAAAGGGTGGAAAAAAGGGTGAATCCCTGTATGAATGAGGCAAAATCCCTCCTCCTCCATGGTGCAACCATGTACTGGCCTGATGTGAATAAATAAATAAATGCCAGAATCTGGATCCAAGGGCTTCCAGAAGGGCAGTACGCACAAATATCGCTGTGAGGTTTAGCTTCTTATAACAATAGCAAAAGGTTTTGTATCTGCTCTACTTTAAGTAATGGATTGCTGCAGCATTATGCATTCCATGTTGTCAACAAAAAGTATAATGGTAAAGCACTGGAGTCCCATACTTTGCTCTCCCCAGCCACACCCTACAATCAGAGTCATAAGGGAAAAAGGAAAGGCTGATCAGCTCCACTTATCCAGTCTTCTGCTGACATAAGGATCCCTTTCCGCTCTTAACTCACTGCAGGCGAAAGTAACACTGAACTGGGGAGCCATAACCAATTCCCTTCAGCGACCCTCTTCCACTGAAGCTGAGCCACTTGTGAATATACTGAAGGATCAAATTTATTATGGTCTAGTCAGCAGCTCCTAATATAAAAGATAGGAAATTTAAAAAAATCCACTCCTATCCTCAGAGCACAGAACATGGAAAATACAGTGTAGGAAATAATCCTACTCCTGATGAGGGATGGCAGCACACCCTATGGGTCTTTAATTTAATAAGTGGAAAGCTGGACTGAGCTGTAATATACAATATTGATTCTGGAGAACAAGAGTCAGATACAGCAAACTTTGAAAGGGAGGCTGTTCTGTGACAACTATGAAGAAGCTCATATCCAGGATTTTTTTTTTATTAGCAATATCCTTACTGTCCTGCGGCGCCCTCCATTAATTAGCATTGCTATTAATGGAAAGCCAATTGCTGTTTCATATAAAAATCCCAATGGTTACATTTTAACAGTGGCACATGCAAAAAACTACACTAAGGTGCCAAAGGGCTCTCATTATTGCAAAAAAACTAGACAGATAGACATGAAAAGCAATATTTGCATGCATTCTATGCATTTGCACATGTAGATATGATGGAAGGATTTTAAGACACTTAGAAAATGAGACTCTTAATATTGAGACCCTTAGAAGATGAAGATTTTTGTGCCAGCCTGAAAAATTATATTAAATTAAACTGGATGGTTCAGAGTTATTATTTTGTTACAGATGTTGCCTTTTTATCATATCTGCAAAGCTTCCAAGGACAGAGAGAAAGGAAGTTGGCTATTTCTGTACTGCACTGTAGCTAAACAGAGAAAAGCTCAGGACCAGATTCTCTATTGCCTTGCACCTTGTGCAGTAATAGGAAGCTGAAATAAATTGGATAAACACATCTGGTTTTTGTTTGGTTTTTTTTCTGATTTGGTAGCACTTTATACCAGTATAAACAACTGTATCAAGTTTAAGGGAATGGAAAAATCAGGCCCACAAATGGTTACACTAATTGCTTACATTATTACCACAGATAAATATCTATTTTCCACTTTGAGTACTTTCTCCAACTTAAATATGCAAAATGAACACCTGTCTCTAAAATATAAGTTTCACACTTTATTTTGGATTTGGGTTATGCTGGAATTTGTTAAGCTCTTCTATCCAGTGACTTGCTGATCTACACACACCCCTGCAACAAACCACGCTGCCAAGTCTGCCCACATATCTGCACAATAGATACCAGCATAGGTCCTAATCAAGCCAGCTATTCCATCAAAGGCTCATTTACCTGCCCATCTATGAATATGATCTATGCCACCATGTGCCAGAAATGCCCCACCACCTTATACATTGGACAAACAGGACGATCCCTGCACAAAATAATAAATGAACACAAAACTGACATCAGAGATCACAAAACAAAACAAAACAAAACAAAAAAACCAGTTGCTGAGCAACCTTCAGGACTCAATCGAGACTACGGGGTTCTTTTCCCATTACAAAGAGTAATTTGACTTCAGGCTTCCCATGGTTTGAACCTGTAAACTGCTCTGATTTGCTGTTACTTTATGACCTGATCCTATATTTTCAACCACCTTGCATTTAGTTTCATTCCTTTCTGTAAGTTCACCAATCTTCGAAGCATCTGAGGAAGTGGGATCTTCTCCCACAAAAGCTCATGCAAAAAATAAATCTGTTAGTCTTAAAGTGCCACACAACTCCTTGTTGTTAGTTTTTAAGCCACACGACTCCTTTTTGTTTCTTTGTTTGTTTTGTTTGATCTATAGACAAAGAATTGGTTAGAGTTGGTATGCTAAGAACTCTTTTCTTAGGCTAAATGGAAGCACAATTAAGCCTCTTTATGTAGCAATAGCTGGATCCATTAGGAGGCTACAGCCCAAGGCACTGTGGATTCTGTGAAAGACTATTGAGGGATAAACTGTCTGGTCTGAGCGGTTTTTGAATGCAAAGTCAGTGGCTAGGTGACTGACAAGCTGCATGTAGTGAGTGAAAGGCAAAAAGCCAAGCAGGAGAAAGCAGGCAGAAAGCCAGAGAAGCAGCTGAGAGGAAGCAGAGAAAGAGAACTTCACAGACACACAACTCACTGCAGTGCAAAAGTTGAGGATTTCTGAACAAAGGAACTGCCTGATGTTTGAGTTCAGGGAAACGGAACAGCTGTGTGTAGAACCTTTGCAAATAAAAGTATTGCACCAAAGAATATACCTGACCATATCATCAATTTCTTCTCCTAACAGGAACAGCCTTGACAGGCCCCAAGTCCCAGGTGCTGGATAGGAGTTGTGCATGTATGTACAGAAAACAATATAACTTTTTTGCAGATAAAGTTTCAATCCTGGAAACCACCTCTGCCCCTTTTTTTTAAACAGCTAAGCAAGAGCAAAGAATGAAACCTTGCCATAAATATGTCAATTTTAAAAGGGATAGCCGTGTTAGTCTAGTCCAGTGAAAAAACAACAAGGAGTTGTGTGGCACTTTAAGACTAACAGATTTATTTTTTGCATGAGCTTTCGTGGGAGAAGATCCTACTTCCTCAGATGCTTCGAAGATGGGTGAACTTACAGAAAAGAATGAAACTAAATGCAAGGGGGTGTAAAACATAGGATCAGGTCATAAAGTAACAGCAAATCAGAGCAGTTTACAGGCTCAAACCATGGGAAGCCTGAAGTCAAATTACCCTTTGTAATGGGAAAAGACTCCATAGTCTCGATTCAGTCCTGCTTTCACAGAATTTAGCTTGCATATTAATTGGAGTTCAGCCGTCTCTCTTAGAGGTCTTGATGTCCCAGGTACAGCTCTAACGACGGTCGTTAACAAATCCATCATCGAGTGATTACGAAGATAGAAGTGCTCAGCAACTGGTTTCTCTGTTCTTTGATTTCTGATATCAGCTCTGTGCTCATTCAGTCTCTTACGGAGCGATTACGAAGCGATCATTCTGTTTGTCCAATATATAAGGTGTTGGGGCATTTCTTGCACATGATGGCATAGACCACATTAGTAGATGAGCAGGTAAATGAGCCTTTGATGGAGTAGCAGGCTTGATTAGGACCTATGATGGTGTCTGTTGTGTAGATATGTGGGCAGACTTGGCAGCGTGGTTTTTTGCAGGGGTGTGTGCCTGCTTCAATGTTCTTGTTGTTAGATCTGTAGTTGCTGGTGAGTATCTGTTTAAGATTAGGGGGCTGCCTATAAGCAAGGAGTGGTCTGTCTCCTAATGCTTGAGAGAGAGAGGGATCATCTTTTAGAATAGGCTGTAGGTCCTTAATGATCTTTTGCAGAGGTCTGACTTGAGGATTGTATGTGGTGACTAGTGGTGTTCTGTTGCTTTCTTTCTTGGGTCTCTCCTGTAGTAGATGACTTCAGGGAACCCATCTAGCTGTGTCAATTTGTCTTCTTACTTCCCCAGGCGGGTACTGTAGTTTCTTCAAAGAGAGACAGCTGAACTCGAATTAATATGCAAGCTAAATTCTGTGAAAGCAGGACTGAATCGAGACTATGGATTCTTTTCCCATTAGAAAGGGTAATTTGACTTCAGGCTTCCCATGGTTTGAGCCTGTAAACTGCTCTGATTTGCTGTTACTTTATGACCTGATCCTATGTTTTACACCCCCTTGCATTTAGTTTCATTCCTTTTTGTAAGTTCACCCATCTTCGAAGCATCTGAGGAAGTGGGATCTTCTCCCACGAAAGCTCATGCAAAAAATAAATATAATGGACATCCTTCTGCATGGAAAGGAAACATCTATATGAAGAGACTCTCCTCTGAATACTGGGAACTTTTGGTTATGTCTACATTAGCAAGCTTAGTTCAGACTAACCACATTTTTTAGTTTGAACTAGAAAGTTAATTTGAACTAAAAAACATGGCTCATTTGACCTAACCACTTAGTTTGAACTAAGGCATCCACATTGCCCTAGTTTGAACTATCAGCTTATCTTTGATCAGTATTCATCTGTCTGAGCACAGCAATTAGCAAATCATTAATGGAGTGACCACAAAGCTAGAAATGCAGATCCACTGGTTTTAGAGTGTTGTGATTTCTGATATCAGATTTGTGATCATTTACTATTTTGGGCAGAGACTGTCCTGTTTGTCCAATATATAAGACAGAGTTGTTCATGATGGCATAAATCACATCAAGTCTTTAAATCAATATTAATGTCTTTCTAAAAGATATGCTATATCTCAAACAAACATTATAGGCTTGATACAAGAATGACGAGTGAAAATCTATGGCCTGCACATATAGGAGATGAGACTAGATGGTCATAAAGATTCTTTGCTGTTTTACAATCTATGAAGTTAAGAAGCTTTGGTTCACAGTGTAATTAGATATTCAACTTCCCCTGAATTCTAATGGGAGCTGCATATATAAGTCTACTGAGCAGCTTTGAAAATCCCAGCCTTTATTTATCACTATTTTTAAAGGCTTTAGATCCTTATTATATTTATTTTTCTAGACAAGTAACAGAATGGCCAAGGTAAAGCTCTGTAATGGATATTCTTGAATATCTGGCATCAGTGTAATTCTTAAATGCTTGTTAAATAATGACTGAAATGGTATTGTAATAATGTTTTAAATATTTTTTGTTTCTCCTACGGCCTTTGCAACAATAAGAGTGACAAATTATGTCATTATTATAGTGTCCTGTGAGGGGGACAGAAAACAGACTAAGAAAATAAAGGAATGTTTGACACCATATTTTATAAATATGAAAGCACATTTAACATGTTTAAAGACATCAGAGATCAAAGAGAGAGGCAATTGCTTTCTTAGAAGCCTAAGAATTAAATGAAATGCCTATTTTGAATATATAGGATTAAAGGATGAATAAAGTAACTGCAGTGTTTTCTGATATTAAGGACCATATTATGCCCAAAATGACATGAGCTGGCTTTGAGGAAGACACAATCTATCCATGGGATTCTGGGAAAATACACAGGGGGGATATAAGTATTTTAACATATGTCTGTATATCTCCCTACTTGCCTCCCCTGCATTCAGGGCAGTTGGCTTTGTTGAAGAATAAAGTGCATACGTATGACATATTTATGTAAAGCAATGCATTTAGATTCCCCCTCAATTCATAATGTAAACCATAAATGAAATGTTACATTGCATTGTCCTTTAAGGTCTACCAGAGCATGAAATCAATGGCAGCAGTCAGCCAAAGAATAACAAAGTATTCTTTCAAACTCTTTCTGCCATGAGCTGTCTGCCTCCACTATTTATAATTTCATGGAGTTTACATTTTCAGAGATCTCATAGAAAGGTAAAGCTTGCACTATTGTTAAAATGACACTGTCAAGGCTCGTAGACCTGAAATTAGACTTGCGAGCCATGCTTGGAACCATGGGTGCATGCACCTACATCACGCCTTACCGCCTGTTCTGCCAGTCTGCTGCTTTCAATCAAGCGGAGTAATGAAATTTATGACACTTCCACTCTTTGAAGTGCCTCAAAGGGTAGTGTTCTCTTTTATTTCAATATCCTGCATGCTCAAAGCAAGAGAGTAGACAGATATAGTGAAGTGTGATGTAATACTCACATCTTCCCTCACAAGGAAGCATAGTGTACAGATTTATCCTGCTGTGGTGGCTGCTTCTGTGACAAGGGGTAGTAAGAATAGCAGGGTGGAGTGGCATTGAGTAGACTCACATAAGGTAATTGTTATTTTAACTAAGCTATGTGTAGGCAGGAAAGATTTTATAAATCAGTAAGACAGAACAAAAATTAAAAGAATAGAATTTTTGTCAGCTCTTGACAGTATTTCTTTATGGAAAATGTAGCAATTGTAACCTATTATCACTCTCATTGAGTGCTAAGTGCCTTTTTCCCTATAAAAAGGCTTTCATTAAAAGCTTTCTATACTACTTTGCAGCTCATGTAGTACTCTCATTTACGGTGACAGGCTTAAATACTGAGTGATATTAGCTGATCGCTACAATAGCAGTGATCAACGTTATAGACTATACAGACAGCACCACAGCCGCTCTCAATCTTGCACTAAAATACAAAAATCTAACAATCATACAACACTTGGGGAGTATCTTCATGTAGCAAAGATCCAAAGGGGCAGGCATGTTAGTTTACTTCAGTAAAACAAAACAAACGAGGAGTCCTGTGTCACTTAAACACTAACAAACATATTTATGTCACGAGCTTTCATGGGACAAAATCCCACTTCGTCAGACACTTTGAAGATGGAGGAAACTTACAGAATGGGAGGAAATAAATGCAGGGAAATGTAAGTCATGAGAACAGGTCACATTGTAACAACAAATCAAAACAGTTGTAGGGTATGTCCACACACACTTCTTATTTCGAAACAACAGAGGTTGTTTCGAAATAAGAAGTGCCATGGCCACACGATGCACGGCCATTTTGAAACAAGCAAACAGCTTGTTTCAAAATGGCCGCGGTTGTTTCAGCATAGTTTAAACCTACTTTGGTTTCGAAACAGCCCTGTTTGGACATGTTGTTTCGGAACAAAGTGTTCCGAAACAACATGTGACCTTCCTCCCAGGGTGCTAAGCTCCCTGGGAGGAGGGCCTGCCCCCTCGGCACCCTGGCCAGGGTGCTGAGGGGTGTCCGCGGGGGGGGGGGAGGCGCGGGGCTGCGCCTTACTCCGCCGGTGCCTGCAGTCCCCTGCAGGCACCCCCCAGGAGAGGCACAGAGGGGCACCTCACCCCCAAGGGCTTTAAAGCCCCCGCTGCCCCCAAACCTGGGGATGCGGCCCTGGCGCGCGGCTGGAACCCGCTGCTGCCGGGGCCAGAGGGAGTGCCAGCCTGGACTCCCTGGCGGCCCCGCCCCTGGAATCCCCGGGACCACCGGGGATTCCAGGGGCAGGGCCGCCGGGGATTCGGGAGGCGGGGATGCCCTGGCCCCACCCCCAGCAGGAGCAGGGCGGCCAGGGATTCCGGGGGCGGGGCCGTGGAGGATTCCGGGCCTGCGCTCACTCCGGCCCCGGCAGCAGCAGGCTCCAGCCACGTGCCAGGGCCCGCGCTGCCAGGTTTGGGGGCAGCCAGGGCTTTAAAGCTCCTGGGGTGAGGCGCCCCTCTGTGCCTCTCCTGGGGGGTGCCTGCAGGGGACTGCACGCACCCTCCAGGTGAGGCATGGTGCCTGCAGTCCCCTGCAGACACCGGTGGAGTGATGCGCAGCCCCGCGCCTGACTCCGCCGGTGCCTGCAGCCCTCTGCAGGCACCCGTTGGGTGCAGCGCCCCTCTGCGCTGCACCTTGTGAGTGCCTGCACTCCCCTCCCCAAGCGAAATAGCAGGTCCAAACTGTGGACCTGCTATTTCGCTCCCTTATTTCACGGACAAAGTTTTTGTCCTGCAAAATAAGGTGTTTCGAAATAACATGTTATATATATTATATATTATTATAATTATATATTATTGTTTCGAAACAAGCCTGCCCCGTGTGAACATAGCCGTAAAGTTTCAAACACTGGGGAACAGCATACAGAGGGAGATGAGATCAAATCACCTGTTATAAAGAGAAAAAATCCGAAGTCCTATTAAGGCCTGAAGCAATACAACCAAACTTGCAAATAAATTTAATTTCAGCCGCTTCTCTTTAAAGCATTGATTTAGTATTCATCTGTCTGAGCACAGTAATTAGCAAATCATTAATGGAGTGATCAGGAAGAGGAAATGCTGACCCATTGGTTTTAGAGCATTCTGATTTCTGATGCCAGATTTGTGCCCAATTATTCTTTTGATTTGAGCTCAATCACTGAATATCCATTAAAGAAAATTAAGACTTTAAAACATACATTCAAAATCAAGTCCAAATACCCAACAATGTTTTGATTCTGAGCCCTGAATACTTTTATTGTCCCAGATCATCCCCATGTTCAGATCGTATGTATGACATTGCTACATCATATAGCGGATGAACCTATATAACAGGGGTGGCCAAACTTACGCAACTCAAGAGCCACACAAGTTGATGATTAAACCTTCGAGAGCCACACTAAGCCATATAGCTATATACTTTTACCAACTCCAAAATTACTAAGTTTAAAATTCATTGCACACTTTAATTTTATCGTAAAAAGAAGACAAATATTGATCCTACTAATGTCAGATTCTAATCATTACTTAAGGTTCCCAGGAAAATTAGGCCTATAGAGTAAAAACTTAGCTGCTGCTCGATGTAGAAGACCGCAGACTAGTGGTGAGTTTTTTAAAATCCGGACCATGCCACACTTTTCCCCACCATCCCTGACCATACCACTCTTCTCCCCACTCTCCCGACCCCCTCCTGAACTCCTAATCTGGGGCTGCTTTCCTAAATTGATTTGCTGACATTCTTCTGGGAATTTCCAAAGGGATAGAGGAGTCTAGTCCAGCAAAAAAAAAAACCAAGGAGTCGTGTGGCACTTTAAGACCAACAGATTTATTTTTCGCATGAGCTTTTGTGGGAGAAAATCCCACTTTGTCAGATGCTTCGAAGAGGGATTTTCTCCCATGAAAGCTCATGCGAAAAATAAATCTGTTGGTCTTAAAGTGCCACACGACTCCTTGGTTTTTTTGCTTTTCTTCTGGGAGCCACAATTTTTCATTCAAGAGCCACATGTGGCTCCCGAGCTGCAGTCTGGCCACACCTGCTATATAAAAAAGTTACCAACTTTGATACTGTAAAGGATATCACTAATCTAGACAAAGTTATTCCTCTTTCCAAACAAGAAAATAGGCAAACAAATGAAGGAAACTGACATATGTTGCAAGTCTGATTCACCACATGAAGTGACAACTTTATTTACATAAAACAACATTAAAATCTTGCTGATTAGCACTAATGATCAGGATATCCACTGTGAATTACAGAATTTTGAGTGTAAGCAAACAAATACAATAGAACAAGTATAATGCATTACAAGATGTATTTTGCTCATTTGATGGGTGTAGATTAGTTTTTATTATATTCTGTAACATAACTGTGATTGTTCTGATAAGCGTAATAGAGCCCCAGCAACATGACTACAACATTCTGTATAATATTCCACTGTTAAATCTCTGCTGTCACATGAGCTAAGGACATGGGGTTTTGTTTCCAAGTTATGGGGTGTTTAAATTGATGTAATGCAAATCAACATGAATCTACTGAGAGTGGATCTTGTTAGCTTTGAAACTCTCACTTGGGACAGAGAACACTTTAAAAGCCATCAACTTCACAGCCTTGCAAATAGAACTGAGGGTAGGTGGAATGAGCATATGCTGCTGTATTTATTATTTAGTGGCCAGTAAGTTTAATGTTTTTGACTGCATTACACTACTGGGTGATTCTTTGAAATTGTGAATTTAACTATCAAAAAAGTTCAAGCTTGTGTCTGGACATTTTTAAAAATCTAAATAAGATAGTATATTATACATTGGGGCTGCAACTTCCCAAAGGACTTCAGCATGTCTTACTGTAAGCACCTCAGTTGCCCCATGAACTCTAGTGAGGCTACTCTGGTATTTGTAGTAAAACAAAGAGTCCTGTGGCACTTAAAGACTAAACAAATTTATCTATTGCATAAGTGCCTGCCAAAATGGGATTTTCTCCCAAGAAAGCTCATGCAATAAAAATATTTATTAGTCTTTAAGTGCCACAGGACTCCTTGTTTGTTTTACTGAACTAGACTAACATGGCTGACCCTTTGGAATCTGGTACTTACAGTTACGCACATGCATAAGTATCTGGCTGAATTAAGGCTTTCAATTAAGTAGAGGAATCAGTCTGGGTTAAAATACAAAGGTCTCAATTCTATCCTGATTTCAGGGTTTGTTATATACAGGTATTCAAAGAGACCAAGTTTTGCCCTCCTGAGACATTCATTGGTTGCCTGTATGAGTTTATGAAATGTCGGTGGCTGTAGCAAGGATTGACAGCCTTTTTTTTGTTTGTTTTTAAACACAATATCATTTGAATGTTTCTAGCCCAATTCTCCCCTTCCTGACAGTGGTATAAATCAGGAGTAATACCACTGAAATATGAATACATTAAGGACCTGATTAGCTTTCCATTGACACCGGTTTTATACTGCTGCCAAGTTCCAAAGGGGTAGCCATGTTAGTCTAGTTCAGCAAAAAAAACCCAAAAAAACAAAACAAAACAAAACACAAAAAAGGCAAGGAGTCCTGTAGCAGTTACAGACTAACAAGTTTATTTATCACATGAGCTTTTGTGGGAGGAAAATCCCACTTTGTCAGACACTTTGTTCCCCTATCTGTAAAGCATCTGATGAAGTGGGATTTTCTCCCACAAAAGCTCACATGATAAATGCATCAGAAGAAGTGTTACCAGCAGATCGAGGGATGTGATCATTCCCCTCTATTCTGCACTAGTGAGGCCACATCTGGAATACTGTGTCCAGTTTTGGGCTCCCCACTACAAAAAGGACATGGACAAATTAGAGAGAGTCCAGAGGAGGGCAACCAAAATGATCAAAGGGCTGGAGCACAAGCCCTATGAAGAAAGACTGAAGGAACTAGGCTTATTTAGCCTGCAGAAGAGAAGACTGAGGGGGGATTTGATAGCAACCTTCAACTACTTGAAGGGTTGGTCCAAGGAGGAGGGAGCTCGACTGTTCTCGGTAGTAACAGAGGGCAGAACGAGAAGCAATGGCTTCAAGTTACAGCTGGGGCGGTCCAGGCTGGATATTAGGAAAAACTTCCTTACTAGGCGAGTGGTGAAGCATTGGAATAAGCTGCCTAGGGAGGTGGTGGAATCTCCATCTCTGGAGGTGTTCAAGTCCCAGCTGGACAAAACACTGACTGGGATGATCTAATGGGAGTGGTCCTGCTTTTTTTGGCAGGGGGTTGGACTAGATGATCTTGTGGGGTCCCTTCCAACCCTATGATTCTATGATTCTATGAAATAAATTTCTTAGTCTTTAAGTGCCACAGGACTCCTTACTTGTTTTGGTTTTATACTACTGTAACTCCACTGAAGTTAGTGCCTGACTGAGCAGGGTTACAGCAGTGTGAGTGGGAAGACAATCAGACTCCTAATGTCTTTCCATGTTTCATAGCATCAGTCCCCATTCTTATTTTGACCATTGACAGCAACCATCATGCCTTCCTACGTGCTTTACTGACAATAGGCTGCACCTTGACAACACTTCTGGGTGCCTTTGCCTCTAAAGGAGTGCCACAGATCGGGTACTTTTTGCATCCTACCAGAGGTCAGAAGTTAATTTTCCTGTCTTCAGGAAAGAGACATGCCCCAAGCACAAGTTATGAGCAAAATTTGTCATCAGTAGTGTTGGAAAAGTTCATTTAATTTTATTTTTACTCAGTGGAAAATGCTCCTAAAACATCCCCATAACGGGGGGTGGAGAGCAACAGAATCCCCAGGTGGGCCGATGGAGGCAGTGGAGAGCCTGGTCCAGGGCTAGGAGAAGCTGGTCTGGGGAAGGAAGGCAGGAGAGGGCAGGGGGCACACAGAGCTGGCCGGGGGTGGGCACAGCACCAGCCTGGAGGTGCAGTAAAGGGCACCATAGGCCTGGACCAAGCCTTGGAGTGGTGCCATACTAACCAGGGGAGGCGGAAGGGGGCAGCACAGCACCAGCCCCACCCCAGAGTGGTGCGATGCTGGGGGGTGGGGAGCGTGGGCTAGACAAAGACCTTTGGTGGACCAGATCCAGATCCAGCCTGCAGGCTATATTTTGCTCATCCCTGCCTTCCGTCCTAGGTACCCCCATGTCCATGAAGAACCTTCTGTAGTTGTATCAGTTTTGTCATGGTTTCTCTTTTTAATAGACTAAGTCTCAATCTCTGACGTCCTTGTGTTTGTCTCCCTCTTCTCAGAGGTTCACTTTATTCTTCAGTAGCCTTTTAAGCATTAGCTGTAAACTACATTATACATGTGATATTCTCATAGATGCAGTGATAGTTGGTTGACTGCTGACAATAACACTAGGCTCCTCATGGCACCAATGTCCAACACTGACTAGAAGATGACTGTTCCCCCTGTGTGACATGTGCTCCTCTGGTGTCCCAGGAAGATGGAATTCTTCCTACAGTTCTCATAGCAAAGTGGCCACATTTTTACTCCATGCAGGATGACAGCATCTTAAAGGCAAGATTTAAAATGTTTGTTTTATTTAAAACAGGGGTCTGCAACCTATATCTCAAGAGCCATATACGGCTCTGGGTTCCAGGCCTCCATCTGTTTCCAGCTCCTTCCAGCCTCCACCTTCTTGCCAGGGGACCCTGCGGCAGGCACCCTGGCTCAGCCCCGCCCCCACCGGGAGGCTACACCCATTGTAGCTCTAAACATTAATTGAAGGAATTTTTAAAAATAGCTCTTCTTAACTTTTGGGTTGCCAACCCCTGTTTTATTATAACAGGTAGGGTCTAATTCCCTTATATACTATGGACAGCTTCCTGGCAGTATGAAGGAGCCTTAGCATATTAAGGTTTTTATTAAAAACAGCTTACTGGCAATATTTTTTTTTGTAAGATTTTATACAAAATACATTCCTCTTAGTCTGGGAATTGATGTGTCAAGTTTCATTTGAGAAGGCTATTTTCCAAGTAATACATTTGCAATTCCCCCTCCCCTGACATACGTAGTTTGATCCAACTTGATTATTTTTTTATATATATATATATATATAGCATTCTGCTTATAATGGGAACACTGGCAGATGTGCTATGATAAACCTAAATGTCATTGCAATAGTAAATTGATTCAAAATTAACTTGTAAGTTAACCTACAACTCAAACATTGCCTGCTCTGCTGAAGGGGAAGGTGGGGGGCAAGAGGGGAGAAAGGGAACAGATTTAATTTCAGAAGGAATCTTTTAAAAATGGTTTTCGATAGAATCAGTTTTTATGGTGGGAAGTTGGGGATAAAGGGATGAATGCAAAATTCTTCAGCTGTGCAATGAGTGAGAAAGAAAAGCTGTTGTCTGCAAGGAACCCAAGGACTTATGGTGGGCCAAAGGCAATTATTGTGGAGAATGAGCATTTTATTCCTGCACCTGCAACATGATATTGCCAGATATGCAGACTTGGCCAACCAGCTGTCATGCCCATCATGCCAGTTTGGTAACCTAGCTACAATATATAAGCAAAACACACCAAAGACAAAAAAATGGAAATATTGAATTTTGGGTTTGTTTTTGTATAATCTTACTTTAAAAAACTCTGATCTCTCACTATTCTTAAGTATTCAATGATTGGGAATATATTGCTTCATTTTTCAATCTAAGCATCAATGTAGCATGGCCCTGTCTTTCTGAAATATTAGAAGAAACATTTGGAATAAAAAGGGCCTGGCATAATCCCAGAAGCTGATTAATGCACACATCTACAGAAGGGACATAAGTGCGTGTCAGTAAAAAGAGATCTAATTGAAGGAATTTAGATAGTCCTGGATAATGCACCTTAGAAAAGACAAGTTAAACACTCTGTTATTAAAAGTAACCATTAAATACTTAGCACCCACATAGTTTGAAAAAAGCTTATAAATAGGTCATTGTGAGCACACAGAACTGTGTAGGCTCCCTGACCCACAGAACTAGTGTGATTGTGCTGGACTGGGGGATAGAGGGCAAGGAGGTGAGAAGCCATTTGGAGTTTTTGTACATCCACTTTATACCACAACCATAGCTGACAGGAGAGTGGACCTGCCTTCACTGTAGAATTAATGCACATCACTAATCAATGCAGCTCCCTACTTGGATCCTATCCACGTTTATCAAAAAACACCACAACCTTAGTTCAGGCATCATTTTGCATTTAATTCAAGCTCACTGGCTGAGGATAGAATACAGGTTAGAGACTGACTTAGCACAACTTGACATCTGGTAACACAATCAATCTCTACTGTTCAAGCGTTATCTTGCAGTATGGTGTTTCTCACTGGAGCAAAGCTTCCTTCCCAGGACTTAATTAGAGTACAGGTAACTCTGGAGTGAATGCTGCAGTTGGACATATTCATTGAGTGGGGGGTACAAATTGCAAGTCCATGAGTACAGTTATACTAGCCAAAATCTTGCAGGGAATTCTGCAGACACTACTGGAACCCTGAGGACTATTACATCCCGTTGGTGGGGAAAAAGAGAAGGTTCTCTTCCTCTTGCAGTTTCCCTGAAAAGCCAATTTAATTAAGCCATGAACAGGGATTTGACCAGGGATGTAGCTTCGTGTGACCCCAGATGGGCACGTGCCCACCCTACTGGCCAACATGCCCATGCACTGACTGCAGTGTCTGGCAACAGCAGCACCGCTGGCAGAGGAGCATCCATGGGCGGACGGGGGGGTGGCGGCTGCTCCTCCGCCCGCAGGTCTTACCCCATTGCAGGGGCTGTACTGCCTCTCCCCTCCCTCCTCCCCCGATGCTTGGCAACTGGAGCATCAGCAGGAAACTTCCAGTCCTGTGACTGGAAGCAGGACTGGTTGGCCCCACCCTGAAGAATAAGGCATCTGGCCAGAACACAGGGGCTGACGCCGCTGGATTTGAATACATAGTATTAGCAGTAGCTTTGAATTCTACTGATAATTTTGTTTGAACCAGATCAAAAGCCTATTCAATTCAACAGAATCTTTCCATTGATTCAGTGAGCTTATTATCCTAATGCCACGCACACACAAAAAAAAATTACCTTTCTTGGTTTACAGGAGCTTTTTAATGAAAAACTGTGGTTTTGCTACCTGCATCCCACCTTTTTCCACTGTTAGTATAACTTTTTTTTAAGAGGAGGGAAGGGCACAGAACAACAACAAAAACAATCTCTGCTTAACTTAATTTAAATCTACAGATGCGTTCATCCAATAAGTACCAAAAAAGTCATCCAGCTTGCAGCTTGTTAAATAGAACTTGAAACAGTGACACTTATTAATTTGCTCCCTCTTGTGGAATTTTTCAATTCCATTATTTTATTGCAAAAGTTATACATATTTTAAAATGCCATGGTGAAATGGAGCCACATGCTTTGTATTTATATGGGAATAATTCTGTATTTCAGTTGAAGAGGGGAGTGTTTAACTAGATAGTCAAAAGGTTTTTCTTTACAAAAATAATAAAGAAGCTGTTTACAGTGTAAATGCATTTATTTACAAATGAGGAATACAGCAACTAATCTGGTCTCCCAAATTCACTGTTTTTAATCAATACCTCTTTTATAAATTTCTCTTCCCCACAAGTCAGTTGCTTAACAACTGACAGTGATTTTAATAAATTGTTAAAATGTAGAGTTTAATTTGGAAATTAGAAACTTGTGCATTTCCACACATCTCAGGCAGTTCCTATTACAAAGGGAGCTGTGGAAACTTTCTAATCTGAACATTATGGATTTGCTTTATTCACACTAAAAACTGTTTTTTTCCGCCCCATATTCTCACTGTTTTACTAAACCATTGGTTTACTGATTCCACATCTGATAATGAACTGTGAAGCAATCATGCACACTACATAATTATAACAACTTATAAAAATAAGCAGTGCATTAAAAATGTAGAGTATTATCTTGCAAAGTTTTACATCCTGAAGGGATCTCTTCTTTTGCAAACACATAATTCCTGTTGACATTAATAGAAGTTGCACAGAATCACAGTACTGAAATGGACCTCAGGATGTCTTCTAGTCCTGATCCCTGCGCTCAAGGCAAGACCAAACATTACAGACTGTCCCTGACAGCTGTCTGTCCTGGTGTCTGCACTTAAAAATCTCCAGTGATGGAGACCCTAACAATTAGGAAGTTTTTCCTAATGACCAATCTAAACCTCTCTGTTACAACTTAAGCCTATTCCTTCTTGTCCCCTTCTGAGAAGTTAACAAGATTAATTTTCCTCCCTGTTCCTCATAATTTATAAACTAAAATCCTGTTATTATGCCCCACCCCCTAGTCTTCTCCAGACTAAAGAAACCCAGTTTTTCCAATCTTCCCTCACAGGTCATGTTTTCTAGACCTTTAATCATACCTGTTACTCTTATCTGGGCTTTCTCCAGTTTGTCCACTTCTTTTCTGAAATGTGGCATCCAGAACGGGGCACAGTATTCCAAGTGAGGTCTTATTAGCATGTAGTAGCATGGAAGAAGAATTATTTCTCATATCTTGCTTACAATGTTCCTGCTAATACATCCCAGAATGATGTTTCTTCCTCCCCGCCCCCCCCCCAACACTGTGACACAGTGGACTCATCTTTAGTTTGTCATCTACTATGATCACCAGATTCCTTTCTGCAGTACTACTTCTTTGGCAGTCATTTCCCATTTTGTGTGTCATGATTGCTTCTTCCTAAATGAAGTACTTTGCATTTTTTCTTATTGAATTAATCCTACTTATTTCAGACCATTTCTCTAGTTTATCCAGATCATTTTGAATTTTAATCCTGTCTTCCAAAGCACTTGCAGCCCCCTCAGCTTGGTGTCATCTATGAGCTTTATAAGTACATTCTCTGTCATTACCTAATCAACAATGAAGATACTGAACACAAACAGATTTGAAACTGACCCCTGTGGGACCCCACCTAATATGCCCTTCCAGCTTGACTGAGAAGCACTGATAACTGCACCCTGAGAACAGTTTTCCAACTAGTTATGCACCCACATTTATAGTAGCTCTATCTACATTGTATTTCTGTGGGTTGTTTACAGGAAAGTCATACGAGACAATAACAAAAGCCATGCTAACGTATACCATATCTACTGCTTCCCCTACCCACAAGGCTTGTATTTGTCAAAGAAAGCTATTAAGTTAGCTTAACATAATTTGTTCTGGACAAACCCATGCTGACTGTTACTTATCACCTTATCAGTGTCTACGAGTTTGCAAATTGATTATTTAATTATTTGTTCCATTATATTTCCAGAGACTGAAGTTAAGCTGAGAGGTCTATAATAAAGAAGAAAACAATATATCCTTTACCAACTTTAGAAAAATGTTCTTGTGTTACATAGACATTACCAGACTGGCCAGCTTAGGAGACCTTTATGGAGCCATTCACTTCTAGGTTTCAGGTTTGCATCTCACTAAGGCTGGTAGTAACAAAATTTTATTACCATCCAAATATTGGTTGCTGATCTACCTAAACTGAACAGCTGCTTTTGGTCAATTTCTTAATTTACTTACATCACAAAAAATACTCCACAACTGACATTCTTCCCTACAGGTGGTCCCTCCAAATCAGGGGAAAAGCACACTGGTAGGAAAACAGGGCATTAAGAAAACTAATATTAAGGATTATTATGATTAAAGGAGGTGTACACTGCCATTTTCTATGGTAGTAAAATTTACTTACTTGATTGTGCTTGTATTAGAAATGAACCTAAGCTCAGAGGTTTAAATCCAGAATCCAGTCCTCTTCCTAACTTTCCAGAAGACTGGGGACTCAAAGACAATCTCTAGTTACATTATGTTAGTTGTGTGTTTCATATTAAGTGATATAAAATAAAGAGGGATCATATAAGAGGTGTACAAATCTATGCAAAGACTGAAACCAATTAAACCCAACAATACTTTTGGCATTAATTCTCGAAACCATATGTAAAAGGCAATCAGATTTATGCCCATAATTGATCACTAAATTATAAATTGTTTTTAACATGTGAACAAACTGTAATTCACTCCAGTTTGTACATTTATGCACTGAAATATCACTTTGTGTATTGCTGTTAAAGTTCAGCATGAATTTTTGATATGGAACCAAGTGCAAAGCATTCTGTGAAGGTGAGCCAATAGAAAAGGTCAAAAGGGGGAGGAAATGCCTACTGGTTTAATAAAGTCCTCCAAGCTCACCGTCCTTCATAACTAGAAATAAAATTTCATCCTCTCCCTTATTCCATGCACTATTTTGTCCTCTTTTATCATCTTTCTTATTCTTGACTCATTTTTCTTTAATTTGTTACACTGTCTTTCTATATGATGCATTGAATTTTAAAAATTATCACCACCTGTCAGTATTCCAAATCCACTGCTATTCATCTTGCCAACCAGTACAGAAAATAATGGCTTAGACAGATCCAAACAGCTTCCCAGAATCCAAATAAACTGAAAATGTATCCAGAATATTTATTTTATGTTGTATTTACTCTCTGCACATAATCACTATATATAGTGTGTACAGATGATAAAATACTACAAAGAAAACAGCTAAAAGAATTGCATTAGATTCTCAGCTAGTATAAATTGATGTAACTGAAGCCAAAGGAGCTATGGCAGTTTACAGCATAGGCAAAGGCCCATTGAGCAGAGGCCTCTTGTCTCCAACTTTCAATGAATTCATTTTGCTCATCTTTGCAGCCTCTCTGTGGTAACCTTCTGCAAACATTTGAATTATAAGGTTATCCTCACATGAATGCTTACAGAAATGAATTCTATTTGTTTTTACAAAATTGTCTTCATTTTCATATAACCATAAATGACGCAAAACTAGGATGGGTAACCAATTATGGACAGATATAAAACAACCCCTAAGCCAAACTGAGCTGTTAAGTTAGAAGCCTACCCTTGTGGGTTGTGAGTGGGTGTGAAGACCCACATTGCCCCATGTGAGCTCAGGAGAATGGTGTTTTGAGGGGCACAATCCACACCCCAGCACTCCGGTATGCAAACATCATGTTTAAGCTAGTGCATCCCTCAGGATGATGATCCCACCCTCCATGCACATGGACAGATAAATGGTCAGTGTGAAATGAGGGAAAGAACCATGTGACATGGTGGGATTTTCTCCCATGAAAGCTTATGTGATAAATAAATTTGTAAGTCTTTACAAGTCGCACAGGATTCCTTGTTTGTTTAACCAGGATGACGACTCCTTTGAAGTAAATTGGCCCCAGGAACACAATGAGGGATCTGTCCTGTGGACCCTTGAGAGCAGAGATTGCAACTGTCAGTGACCTTTTTTAGGGGAAGGAGAGAAGCTATTTGTGTTTTTTTATTATAAGCTCCTAGACTGCTCCAATTCTTCACCCTCACATTAACTCCCAAGTTATCTCCTGTTTCTCACCAGTACAGCTGTTTTCCTTTAGATAAGAAAAATTCTCCTTCATCACACACCATTTTTAGTTCTGATTAATCTTATAATTAAAATGTTCACGAGGCAATTTTTGCCATGTCAATATATCGGTCTTTTAACTGAAAAGCCTTTTCCACTTTCTAAGGCTCAATTTCTTTCTACAACTAAAGGCAAGTGGAGTCCATTTTATTAAAGAAATCTGGTAGCCTTCTATACTGAAGAGAAATCTTACAGAAAACAGAATTTTATAACTAGTGGTAACACTGTTCTATACTTTTATTATTGAAACAGAAGACATTGCCAAACAATGGACGTCAGACATTAACAGCCTGATTCCTACATCATCAGTGTCTAGCTGGCCACACCTGAACAAGCGCACAGAAGTAAAACAGCATCTTATGTGGGAGTTGTTATATCATCATAAACAACAGGGCTATGTCCTGACTGGCATCTCAAGGCACTAACACAATACAATTTATGAGAGAGAGAGAATGATCTGATGGTTAAGGATGCTAGCTGGGGACTTGAGAATTCCCTGCTCTGCCAAAGACTTCCTGTATGACCTAGAGCATGTTGCTTAGCATTTCAGTGTTTCAGTTCCCCCACCTGTAAAATGACGATAACAATACCTCCTGGGTGTTACAAAGATAAAGACATTGAGTATTGTGAAGCACTCAGATACCATGATGAGGAACACAACAAGTACTTATGATAGTGAGTCTAAAATTTTATCTAGCAGATCTTAGAAAAAAGTGACATTTAAGGTTGCATATGGAAGTAATCATGCCAGAAGTGGTATGTTCAGTGTGGATGCCGCTCATCATACATGAGGTAAAGGGCCTCAGCATTCAGGAAAGGACCTGAGTGCACCTTTCTCAGCTAGAAACATGTGACTTCCTCTAGTTAATGTAGAGGCTATACAAAAATATGATGTATAATGTAGGAGTCTAGTCAGACAAATATATCACTCCCTTTCTTGTGCACAGATAGGGGCAATATCCCTGCCCACTACTGTACAATGGAAACAGAGTTTAGAAAAATAAAGAGAAACAAATAAAATAGCTTGGAGAGTGGTGTGTCCCCCCTCTGACAGGGCTGGCTCCCAGATCTGGTTCAGTGTACCTCTGTGGGCCCGCAATCTGCACCCCTGGACTCTGAGTTTGTCAAGTGACTGCTCACTCCTGAGTCAATCCACACCAGCCTCCGGCATCTGATCAGTCCCAGACAGCAAAGGCACGCTGTCTGGCTACTCAGGTGATGGTCCCGTAGTGAGCATCCCCAGCCTCTAATACCACAATGGAAACTTCTGTTTTACAGGGATTGGAGTCCTTCTTCAATCACAATATACTCATGTCTATCCACTTAAATAAATGGATTGTGCACAGCCTCCCTCACTCACACTCTCTAAAGTTCACACAGCTTTAGATAAAACAAGTACTAATTTATTGATCAGGATATGATTTTAAGTTAGTATACAGCAAATCAATGCACAATCACTTAATAAACGTCAGGCATTACCATGAGAAAATAAAAGACAAAACACACTTACTATCCTATAACACCATTTAGGATCATACTTTAGTTTGTTCTCATCCTTCCTACCCCCAAGTCTGGCTGTGATGGTTTTCGGCCAGAACAGGCCCTCCTGGCAATGTGGAGTAGGCTGTGTATCTCGCAGTTACTTCTAAGACAATGTTTCTCTGGTGGAAGCCAGGAGCTTCTCCCCGTTCAAACTGTCTCTCTGTTTTTCAGTCTCCTCTCCTCAACCCCACCTTGCCAAGGTGATTCTTTTGTTATGCACCTCTCCAGCCTCTCTGTCTCCTCACAACTTTGGCTATTTATGTGCTGCTGGACAAGAGTTTGTTTCACCTCCCCTCCACCTGAGCACACATACATGATGTCGCAGAAAGCATGACACCACAGCAATCATGTAGAATATGTTATGAGCATTCATAAAGAAATTTTGCATGGCATATAGGGCATCAAACCATATAATTGCATTGCAAAAGTGAACAGAAAAATCATAGCCCAGGGTACACAGATGTGCATCCTGTGACACCTCCTTCTCTTCTGTTGTGGATTCAGCCACTGGCTAATCCAGAGGCAGAACCCTCAAAGTTCTCCTGAAATTATACTATTAAAATGATGAGGCTGTTGGCCTCAGTTTCCCCATTTGCCATTTTTAACATATATTTAAGTTTTTACCATAGATCTACACACAGTACATTTAATTACAAAGATTGCATGTTTATTGGGATCACACTATATACTATAACATTGGTACTAAATTCTCACCATAGACGGGTGCTTACAGGTATGTGTCCATACCATGTCCTAATCTTCATGTACCTGATTGTGTTTTGGATGGTCTGGTCTTCTTTATTCCTCATCCAATCACACCACTTCTTCCACTCAATTATAAATCTAGCACACAAAATGCTCCCAATGACTCTGTATGACTACCATATCCTCATTATTCACCGCTCAGCCAATCTTCGTGACATGTGAAAACCTTATCAGCAGTGACTTTACATTTATTTTCAGATCATTGATAAATATATTGAATGATATGGAGGTAAATATAAAATCACTGCTGATAAAATTTTCAGATATTACTAAGATTGTCTGAGTGGTAAATGATGTGGACAGGTTAGTCATACAGAGCAATCCTGATCACTTGGCAAAATAGACCTAATCCTAAAAATGCGTTTTAATCCAGCCAAATGCAGGGGCGTCACTGGCATTGGGCACATGGGGCCCGTGCCCCGAATCCTGGTGCCAGTTCCCCGGGTCCCGCGGGGCCCTGCCTCTCTCAGTCTCCAGCCCAATGGGGCCAGAGATCCAGGGCCCAGCTGTCCGCAGCCACTGTGGCCACTCCTGGCCCTGTCCCCAGCCTCCCGCGGCCACCCCACCCGCCCATGGCCCCATCCCCAGCTAGGGGATCCTGGGCCCAGCCGCCCGCTGCTGCGGCTGCTGCTCTAGGCCCCGGCCGGGCATCCATGGCCCATCTGCCCACAGCCCCATCCCCAGCCAGGGATCTGGGGCCCAGCCACCTGCAGCTGTGGCTGCCACTCTCGGCCTTGTCCCCAGCCAGGGGCGTGGCCTGGACCAGGGCCCCGGTCCTTCCCTGGGGCAGCGATGCCCCTGGCCAAATGTAAGGTTGTATATGCAGCAACAAAGAGGTCAATTACATCTGCAGAAAGGAATGGATACAGAGATTCTAGAAAGCAATGATGGTAAAAGGGATTTAGGAGTCACAATGGACAAGAAACTGAACAAGTACTAGAATTACAATGTAGCAAAAGCAGCTAATCTGTATGTATATACAGGAGAGTAGCAGGGGTTAAAGTAAGCCAAAACACCCCAGAAGAGTGCACAAATCTGAGGGACCAGCATTCCAGGGCCCCAAAAAATAGAAAAGTTCTACCCTGGCCCAGGAGCTGCAGCCAAGCGGGGGAGTTTTCAAATCTCTCACCCTGAACATGCTCAGATGCGAGCTCAGGGAGATAGCAGCTCTGGCTAGGTAAAGGGGGTGTCAGTGGGAAGGTCAGGGAAGGGCCCAAGGGTCAGGGAGCCTGCAGGCAGGTGGGTCTGGGAAGGGGGCAGGGGGATCTTGGAGCTGGTGCGCAGACAGAGAAGGCGCCTGGGAGTCGGGGACTCAGGGAGCTGGCAGAGAAGGTGTCTGGAGTCGCACAACTGACCTGGCAGGGATTCCAGGGTCATTTGGGAGCCAGGATGGCAGGGAACGGGCCAGGGTTGGGGAATCTGCAAGTCAAGGAAGGGGGCCAGGGAGCTGGCATGCCCACAGGTCAGCCATCAAGGAAGGGTCGCATGGGGTTAGGGAGTCATGGATCTATAGGGGTGACTATATATTTCACAGGTTAAATGTGGTGAATTTTTTTTTTTTTTTTGCTTACCCTTTATAGGTGAATGACTCAAAAATGATTTTATTTTTATTTTTCTGGATTTTTTTCTCCCTCTCTTTATTTCTGTTTTGCTGATTCTAAGCTAATAACAATAATACTGTCCTGAATGGAGACAACATCTCCTCTCTTACAGGTCAGAAGATTTGTGCATGTTTCCCAGTCATTCTAGAGATTAAAATGTGAATTATTTTAAATGTGCCTTACTGCAAACTGCTTATTCGCCCTTTATGTACATTCCATGGACTCACTTGCTCGCTGTTTATAGGAAGGAACTACCAAGTTCTTCCTAAAATTAATAAAGTGGATCTTTAAAACTGTTCCCACGGATATTTCTTAGTAGTTTAGATTTTGTCTTTTTATTATCCTGATCCCATGTCTTACACTCCCCTGCATTTATTTTAATCAAATTCTGTAAGTTCCCCCTATTCAAAGCATCTGATGAAGTGGGATTTTCTCTCACAAAAGCTCATGCAATAAATAAATCAGTTAGTCTTTAAGTGCCACAAGACTACTGGCTCTCCCCCCCTTTATTGTTATGTATTTGCTTTTTAATCATATTTTCATGGAGGAGATTTATTTCCATGTGATCAAACAATTCACAATGGTGTTTTGTTTCACAGGTAGAGTAGTGAAATTGTTTTTTGTATGTCGGAAGCTGGATTTTCTCTGCACACTCCTGCCACATGCTGAGTATTTACTGAAAGCTCGCTCAGTTCCCACTGCCATCTATGACAGGTGGTGAGCTCTGTGCTCCACATAGGGATTCATTGCCTCTAGGGACCTTCCTGTAATTGTGAACTTTTCAACACCATTATAAAGGTACTGTAGACCAGTTTCATTTTGTGAGAGAACATAATCTTGCACACTTACTAAGGATTGCCATACTCTATTTATAGCTTTATTATATTAACCTAATGCAGATTTGGATTTCAGGTTTATCTAGCTGTTCATAGGATTTCAAATCCTGTCTCAGTGAGAACAAGTTGAGGAGGAAAACAGCACATCAGGAATCCCTGCTGGAAAGAGAACCTGAGGAGATAGTTTCCAAAAGGGCAGTCTTGTTAGTCTAGTTCAAGTCTAGTGGCAGTTTTGAAGACTAACAAATTTGCATATAGATCTTCTGGAAGAAAATCCTACTTCAGACACGTGAAGATGGAGAAGTACATCTTTATTTCAAGATGTATGTCTCCATCTTCAAGTATCTGATGAAGTGGCATTTTATCCCACAAAAACTAAGTGATAAATAAATCTGTTCGTCTTTAAAACTGCCACTAGACTCCTTGCTTGCTTTGCTAAGGAGAAAGTTCAGAGGTCTGCAACATGGCTTCTCTCCCCCGCTCACCTCCCCAGAGGGTGACCCTGCAGTTGGCCACACCAGCATCCAGGCTATCCCCCACCCCTGCACCCAGGGGACTCTGTGGGAGACCCACTCTAGGTTCTAGGAGGAACTCCCACCTTCCTGACAGGGGACCCTGTGACAGGCACCCTGGCCCAGCTCCCTGCACCCGTCCCCAGGAGGCTACACCCACTGCATCTTTCAAAAGACTTGGTTATTGAAGGAATTTTTAAAAATGGCTCATATCCTCTTTTGGGTTGCTGACCTCTGAGATAATTCAACAGTAATGCAGAGTCCACAAGAGAGAAATCCAGCTCTCCCTGCGTGAAGCTCAAGTCCGCAGGCTGTTGCTTACACACAGAACAGAAAAAGAGGATGCTACAGTATACGGTGCTGCCCTCATATGTTTTGTGCAAGGTAGCTATAACCAAGAACTGGATAAATGTTGGCTAGACATGGAAACAGTTTTCCCATCCTGCATGAATTTGAGACTTCATCCCAATAAGGGACGTGAAAAGTAAAATACTTCAGAACTGACAACCTTGCGGGGCGACACAGGGGAGATCCAAGAGCTGCAAAGATCCCCACCCCCACCCCCAACGAACAGTTAACTTGTACATGCTGCTGCATCTTAGTATCTCAGAGAGTCTTATGCTGGTTCTTTACTTCTCCTTTGACATATAGTCAAAGAATATAAAGCTATCATGTTGTATTGATTGAGGAATTACAAGATTCTGGCTGGATTCTAGAGTACTGAGGATTCTAGGTATAGAGACACTGGGATTGTTAGAGCTGTGTAACAAGCTGATAACTGGGACAGCAAGATTACTTATTGTCCTGATTTAACCTCCAGGATTAAGAATGCATTTTAAAATAAGATTATTCTTTCTCGTTTCTCAGTATGAGTGAGTCTGTGTCTGGATGAGTGGCTTTGTTACTAACTTTTTAACCAGGAGTATCTCAGCAAAATATATACTAAGATTAAAAGGTATTAAAAATATTTACGTAATGCCCAAATAAAGAGTACTTTAAAAGGTGCTTAAATTCCAAGTAATCTATGAAACTAAATGTGTCTAATTGCTTTACTGTATCAAGACATACGTTGTAACTAACTACCGTAATCAAAACCATTTCCTTCCCAAATTCAAATACAAAGGGCTGCTTTTCTAAGGAAGATATTTCTTTTTAATAAAAAAAAAAAAAAAAAGGAAAGAAAAAAGTGTGCACTATCAGAAGTTAAATTCTACACTAGAAGTAGTAGTTTAAAATTCCAGGACATGGTCTGATTTATACCATCATAGACCGGGCAAATTTCTAGGAAGACAATACACTTTTGAGATTTGATTTGTTCCAAGAGGGCAGCCATGTTAGTCTAGTTCAGTAAAAAACAACTAAGGTGTCCTGTGGCACTTAAAGACTAACAAATTAATTTAGTGCATGAGCTTTCATGGGAGAAAATCCCACTTCGCAAGACGCTTTGAAGATTTGAAGTTCTTTTCTCCCTTCCTCAGAATGAAAAGCAGAAAAAAATCTGACTGTGAAATGATTATGTTTGGACTATTCATGTACTGAGCTCTATATATGAACATCTGAATTACCTGTATATGTAATTTTTAGCTTTTTAAGGGGAAATTGAATTAATTAGCCCTTTATCAGAGATATTACCTTATTAGACTTGTTCATTATGAGTGCTTCCTGTTTGTTGTCTCCTATTAAATGTTACCATATAGAAGTAGCAAGTGAAGGAGGAGTCTAGGATAATCTAAGGCAATACAGAAAGTAATCTGCATTAATTATCTGTTCCAACCAGCTGCACTGTATTAGTAGGGACGTGAAGTAGACATCACTGAACTACGTGAAAAGTTAATCTACACTAAATGTTAAAAATCTATTTGAGTCGTAATGACTGCTTAGGTTGCCTTTTTAAAAAAAATGCATTTCCAGTTTTGAATCTTGAAAGCTTACATTTTTAATGTTCCTTTTGAACTCTAAAATTGTCATTTAAAGAGCCTATAGTGAGAAAATATTGTGTTACAGAGTAAACTGTCTGGCAGGGAGGTATTTATCAGATAATTTCATCAGAAGAGGCAGGAGAGAGTGGAAAATTAAAGAGAAGTCCAGAAGATTTCATGCTCCAGTTGCAGCCACTGTTTTACAAGCAAGGATATTATGAATATCATAGAATCATAGAATCATAGGGTTGGAAGGGACCCCACGAGGTCATCTAGTCCAACCCCCTGCCAAAAAAAGCAGGACCACTCCCATTAGATCATCCCAGTCAGTGTTTTGTCCAGCTGGGACTTGAACACCTCCAGAGATGGAGATTCCACCACCTCCCTAGGCAACTTATTCCAATGCTTCACCACTCGCCTAGTAAGGAAGTTTTTCCTAATATCCAGCCTGGACCGCCCCAGCTGTAACTTGAAGCCATTGCTTCTCGTTCTGCCCTCTGTTACTACCGAGAACAGTCGAGCTCCCTCCTCCTTGGACCAACCCTTCAAGTAGTTGAAGGTTGCTATCAAATCCCCCCTCAGTCTTCTCTTCTGCAGGCTAAATAAGCCTAGTTCCTTCAGTCTTTCTTCATAGGGCTTGTGCTCCAGCCCTTTGATCATTTTGGTTGCCCTCCTCTGGACTCTCTCTAATTTGTCCATGTCCTTTTTGTAGTGGGGAGCCCAAAACTGGACACAGTATTCCAGATGTGGCCTCACTAGTGCAGAATAGAGGGGAATGATCACATCCCTCGATCTGCTGGTAACACTTCTTCTGATGCAGCCCAGTATGCCATTGGCCTTTTTGGCAGCGAGCGCACACTGCTGACTCATATCCAGCTTCCCATCCACCATGACTCCCAGGTCCTTTTCTCCAGTGCTGCTATTTAGCTGATCACTCCCCAGCCTGTAGCAGTACATGGGGTTTTTTCGTCCCAAGTGCAAGATTTTACACTTATCCTTGTTGAACCTCATGAGATTCCTCTTGGCCCACTGCTCCAGTTTGTCTAGGTCTCCCTGAATCCTGTCTCTGCCCTCTAGGGTGTCTACCGTTCCCCCCAGTTTGGTATCATCTGCAAACTTACTAAGTGTGCAATCTATCCCATCATCCAGATCATTAATGAAAACATTGAACAGAACTGGCCCCAGGACCGACCCCTGGGGCACACCACTTGTTACTGCCTGCCAACTTGACATGGAGCCATTGATTCCTACACGCTGAAACCGTTGTTCTAGCCAGTTTTCTATCCACCTTACAGTCCATGCATCTAACCCATACTTCCTTAATTTGCCAATGAGAATGCTGTGGGAAACCGTATCAAAAGCCTTGCTAAAGTCAAGGTATATCACATCAACGGCTCTTCCCGCATCCACAAATCCAGTCATCTCATCATAGAAGGCGATGAGGTTGGTCAGGCATGATTTACCCTTGGTAAATCCATGCTGACTGTTCCTGATTACTCTACGTTCCTCCAAGTGTTTCAGGATGGATTCTTTGAGAAGCTGCTCCATGATTTTTCCAGGGATTGAGGTGAGGCTGACAGGTCTGTAATTCCCTGGATCCTCCTTTTTGCCTTTCTTTAAGATAGGTACTATATTTGCTTTTTTCCAGTCCTCTGGCACCTCCCCCGTTCGCCACGAGTTTTCAAAGATAATGGCCAACGGTACTGCTATCTCATCAGCCAGCTCCCTCAGCACCCTCGGATGCAGTTCATCCGGCCCCATGGACTTGTGCACATCTAGTTTCTTTAAGCAGTCCCTAACCTGACCTTCTGTCACCAAGGGCCTCTCTTCTTCTCCCCAGTCCCCCGTACCTAGTGTAGTGGGCTGGGAGCTGACCCTGCTTGTGAAAACAGAAGTAAAAAAAGCATTGAGCACTTCAGCTTTTTCCTCATCCTCTGTCACGAGGATGCCTGCCCCATTCAGTAAGGGACCTACACCATCCCTGATCCTCTTCTTGTTATTGATATACTTGTAGAACCCCTTCCTGTTATCCTTCACATCCCTTGCTAGTTGCAACTCCATTTGTCCTTTGGCCTTTCTGATTTTATCCCTGCAGTCCCGAGCAATGTCTTTATATGCCTCCTTAGTCATCTGTCCTAGCTTCCACTTCCTGTAAGCGTCCTTTTTATGCTTCAGCTCAGTGCAGAGCTCTCTGTTAAGCCACAGTGGGCGCCTTCCACATTTGCTGTGCTTTCTCCTTATCGGAATTGTATTTTCCTGTGCCCTTAGCAGGGTTTCTTTAAAATGCACCCAACTCTCTTGGACACCTTTCCCCTTCAGATCAGCCTCCCAAGGGATCCTGCCCATCAGTTCCCTGAGGGAGACAAAATCTGCTTTTCTGAAGTCCAGGGTCTGTGTTTTGCTTCTTTCCTTCTTTCCTTTAATCATCAACTTGAACTCAATCATTTCATGGTCACTGCTACCCAGGCTGCCATTGACCTCTACTTCCCTGATAAATTCTTCTCTATTTGTGAGCAGCAGATCGAGAGGCGCAAGGCCCCTCGTCGGTTGCTCCAGCATTTGTACCAGGAAGTTGTCCTCAACACTCTCCAGAAACTTCCTGGATTGCCTGTGCACTGCTGTATTGGCCTTCCAGCAGATGTCAGGGTAATTGAAGTCCCCCATGAGAACCAGGGCCTGTGCTCTAGAAACTTCTGTCAGTTGTACACAGAATGCCTCATCCACTTCCTCCTTCTGATCTGGTGGTCTGTAGCAGACACCTACCACAACATCCCCCTTGTTGCTCTCCCCTCTAAACTTAACCCACAGACTTTCAACTGGCTTGTTTCCACTTTCATAATGGAGCTCTGAGCAGTCATAGAGCTCCTTTACATATAGTGCTACTCCTCCGCCTTTCCTTCCCTGCCTGTCCTTCCTGAACAGTCTATACCCATCTATTGCAGAGCTCCAGTCATGCAAACTATTCCACCACGTCTCTGTTATCCCAATCATGTCATAGTTCTTTGTCTGCGCTAGTGCTACCAATTCCTCCTGCTTGTTTCCCAGGCTCCTTGCATTTGTGTATAGGCACCTAAGATACCCAGCTGATTGCCCTACTTTCCCATTTTGACATTCAATTCTATTGTATCTACCTCCCTGGATTTTCTTTTGGTGTTGACCTCCCCCACCTGCCTCAGGCATTAGGGCTTCATTAGAGCATCTAAGAAAGTTATTTGATTCCCCCCGCATGTTCCAATTATCCTCTCTTCTATCCCTGGAGTTACAGTCCTGGCACCCCCCAAGTTCCATCCCATCCCCCTGGTCTCCCACATAGTCACTTACCTGTGGGCTTTGGTCTCCTTCCCCCTTCAGACCTAGTTTAAAGCCCTCCTCACTAGGTCAGCCAGTCTGCGTTACACTGCTCTAAAAATAACTGTAGCACTTATAAAATGTTTGATCAAGTCTCAGTGTGAAGGTAAAGAAATTCTGTAAAAAGCATAGTCTCAAAATCTTGTTGAATTGGGACTGCATTAATTTGCCACTTAGGGGTCTGTAACAGGGGGACTTGTCCCTTAAGGGTTGAAGGGCCCAGCCTTAGTCAACCTTCATTACTAAAGAAGCACACCTGCATTGGATTAGATCATTCCCTGTATAGAGCAGTGAAGGGGAAAGTCTAGCTCAAACGCTGCTGGAAGTAACAAAGATGAGTGCAAAAAAGACCCTGATCTCAGAGGGTTTGGAAGCTGCAAGGTGTGGCTGTCAGTAAGTAGGAAAGCAGAGCCAGAGGGCTAGCTCCAGCCCGAAAGGATTGGGACTTAGGGTGGAATGACTGGGAGAGAGAAAGAGCACTGTGTGTTGCAGAACAAAGGCTGCTTACTAATTTTCATGATATGATTATAGACTTTGTTTTGGGAACTGCAGAATGAAGCATTTCTGTCATAAAATCAGCCCAAAGCGAGGACACTGTTTTTCACAAGGGAAACATGGAGTAACAGTTACAGGGTCTCTCTCCAATTCAAGTATATTTGCAAGTAAGTAAACGCATTAAACATTAATGCTTGGCACCAACCAACAGAATCCAAGAACTAGTGAACATTTCATGAAAAAAAGGCACATCCATGTTTAAAACAAAGTGAGCGCCATCAGGCTTTCAATAAGAGGCACATCCAAAACAGTGGTGGACAAGATGCACATTTAAGTATCAAGTTTATTTGCTATGGTGGGCCATATATACCATAAATTGAAATACTAGGGCCTACACTCTTATGGCATTACAGAGCACTGGGTATTTGAGGCTACACTCTGCAATACTGCGAGACCTCCCTCTCTTTCAGGGAGAGATTGTGGTATCGCAGAGCTCAGTCGTGGGCTGGACGGAAGAGGGTTGTGGACTGTATCCAGCCTGCAGGCCATGTGTTTGATACTCCTGGATAAAGTCTCTAAAGTGAAAAAGCAGCAACACTCTGCTTCTATCCCCAACTTACAGGTCTCATCACAGCTTATCCTGATCATTTCAGCAAGCAAGGAAGCTACGAGAGACAGCAAAGAGAAAAGAAACTACAGAACAGCATCAAGAAGCAGCAATTTAGCAAGTTCAGCAATATGAATTGCCAAAACTACTGAGTCATGGGTGAGGTAGAAGGTAGCCAAAGAACTACTAAAGAATTAGATTTAAATTCTTCTTATCATAGTTTTAAAGGGATACTGAAATGCAACTGTAATTTAAAGTAATAACAGCTTCTGTCAAATGCTAAAATTGTTCAACCATGTATTTGTGGTGAGGAGATGAACTAATCTTTGGTAAATATAGAAACAGTGAAATTCAATTCAGATTTCAGCTTGCAGATTCTTGATATTCAAGAGTTTGTTTTGAGGCAATTCTTTAGTTTCTTTTCAGTCTTTAAAGGACAAACTGTTTCTTTGGTTTCACAGGACTTAGTTAAGATTATTCACTTCCACCCATATCTTCTCCATGAGAAAGCAGACAGGACTCATCCGCCCTTGGAGTTCTTTTGCCATCTATAAACTGTTTTAGTAGTCTATGATACATGAACACAGGACTGCCTACTAATCTGGGAGAATATAACACATTGTTCATAATTTAGCTAAAGAAAACCACCCCTCCCAGTGTGGTAGGTGTATTCTCAAAGGTATAATCTTTATCAAATAGCTCTCCATTGAGAAGCACACAGATTCTAAGTGAAGTTTTACCACCATTGTTTGCTTGTGAATTTTATGCAATATCATCTTTTCCTTTCTTTAATAATGGTCATAGGAAATGATGTGATTATTTCACTTGTCTTTAACTGTGGTATTCTGTAAGGTACAAATAACCCCCTGTAACCTGAACACTGAGAGTCATGTCCCAAATTGGCATTCACTGGAAAATTGTTAAGTTTTGGCCCTCTACCCTTTGTTTCTCTAGACTGTGAATTTTATCATAGAGATAAAATTACTTGGAGCGCAATACCTCCTTCTATCTCACAATGGGAGGAATACTGTCCTATATCCTATAAGCACAATTGGTGTCTTCTCTCTACCTATACTTCTATAGAACATGCTGTACTCATTTTCCCCCCATACTAGTAGGATTTCCTCATAGAGAATGCATCTTTGTACAATTCACCAAATCCCATTATTCATCATCACTCTCTTTTTACACACACAAGAAAAATGGCCCTTTTAACAGCCAGAATGAACTGAAAGCTATGTAGGGGACAATGAACAACACGGGTATATAATACAAGCCTCACAAATGTATGATGTTTACTGACAACAGGATTGTCAGTCAAAGACTACAATTCCTAATTAAATGAACATGCCGGCTTTGTTAGTTTTTGCTTTTTCTAACAGCAGTCTCAGTTTTTAAAATGCTGTCAAACGTGGCAACGTTGAAAAGGTCATGAAGCTGCCAAAAACATGAGCAATTATCTGCTCCCTGCCTATATAATGAAAGAAGAATATAAGACTATACCACCAGAGAGCAATAAAATATGCAGAGAGAATAATGAAACCATTAACCACCACAGAGACCATGTCCGCACTAGAAGCTATGGTTGACTCAAGTTATTTCTTGCATAAAGCCACCACAGCTAGCATATCCTGCTTATGTGTGTGCTAGCTGCTTGTGTCAGTGGTGTTCACACTCAACAGGACTGCTTGTAGCAAAGCCCAGTGCAGCACACTGTGAGGAGATATCCTAGCACACAACCCGCTGCTGTTCAGCACACTGTCTTTTTAGAAGTTCTGGCAGTGCACGGTGAGGCCAAGATGAGTTGCGCAGAGAGGACTAACTGGGAGTCAGGACTCAACATCCCAGAGCACAACTGTTTATATACCATCGTGTCATATCTCCCAGTTTTCGCACCTTTTCTCATAATTCCCACAAACTACGTGGCCCTTCTCTGTCTGCCACCTTTGACAGAAACATGGGCCTTGTACAGCTTTGCTCTATTGCCATGAATGTTGCAAGCACAGGATGCACAATCCTCTGGTTTCTTGCAGAGCTGTAAGAATCACCAAATCAAGGAAGATGGTGATTTCCTGGCACTCAGCTTGCTGTGATACATAGCAAGAACTAATTCAAGGTTTTTGGCAGTGTTCATGGCACAACTATAGTTAATGGGGCGATGCTACAGGCCCAAGAATAAAGCACTGACTGGTACGATCACACCATAATGCAGGGGAGGGATGATGAGCAGCAGCTACAGAACTTGTGTATTCACAAGGCTACATCTGCATCTGTGTGCCCAGCTCTCCAGGGTTAGGCTACCAAAATGAGAACTGCACTGAAAGTAAAGAAGTGAGGGGCAACTGCACTGTAGAAACTGTGTGTCAGAAGATTTGTGTTCCCTTCCTGCATTTTTTTCCTGAGTGCATGCATATGGGAAAGTCACATTGCCTTTTTTTTTTTAAATGTGATTTCACTAACTTGAGAAGCCTGTGCCTCAGTTTTCATAGATGTGGTTCACCCACAGCAGTCATAGATTTCAAACACAGTTGTGGAGTGTCAGACTCTTTGAAAAATGAAATCCCCAGGAGGGCTCCAAAAAACTAAAGAATCCCAAGTCAGCGGACACTTCAAAAATGCTATTTAACCCGAGCCTCAGTTTACCCCCATGTAAAATGTAGTCACCATTTGCCCTCTCACAGGACTGTGAGATTTGATTAAACCAGTGAGGTAGTGAACTGCAGCACTAGCCCACATCAACTGCTCCATCAGAAGAAAACTCATGGGAGGTTTCCTAGAGGGAGAAGGTCGCTGGAAAGGTTCTTGGTTAGATATCACCAAATTATCCCACTGAGGAGGCAGGATGTGTCAGCTTCTCCCTCCCTGCAAAGACGAGCAGATTGACCACAAATGCACTGTTCCCCAGTGTCTGAATCTAAACTACTACATTGATTTTCTGTAACAGTCTGACCTGATCCTATGACTTAAACTTCCATGCATTTATTTTACTACAATTCTGTTATGTTCCCCATCTTCAAGTGTCCCACAAAAGCTCATGCAATAAATAAATTTGTTAGTCTTTAAAAGTGCCACAAGACTCCTTGTTGGTTTTGCTGACCTAGACTAACACAACTGTGGTCATGGCTGGAATGGGAGCGCTTCCCAGGCATGCCATGGAGAGAAGTCATCCAGAGTGGCTCATGGGGTGTTGCTGGCACTGGGCACACTGGGCACGTGCCCCGAATCCCAGCGCCAGTGCCCTGCATCCGGCGGGGCTGCCTCTCCCGTTCTCTGGCCTGATCGGGCTGGAGATCCGGGGCCCAGCCGCCCACAGCCATGGCTGCCCCGTCCCCGGCCAGGGATCCGGGGTTCAGCCACTCGTGCCCACTCCCGGCCCATCCCCAGGAGGGGGCATGGCCTGCGATCAGGGGGCGTGGCCTCCTGGCAGGGGGTCATGGCCTGGGCCGGCCCTGCCTGCTTCCCCGGGGCAGTGACGCCCCTGGTTGGCAGTGTGTTTGGGGACAGGGGTCCCCAGGCATGCCATGAAAGGAGGAGGCTCCTTTCAGGGGTTCCCAGGCATGCTGTAGAAAAAAGCTGTCCAGAGTGGCTCTTTTGAGGAGCATCACACTACAGAGAGGAGCTACTCTGGGCAGCTTTTTTCTGTGTCACATGAAGGCAGAGGCATGGGGGAGACCTCCTGTCTCCCAGCTGCACCCAAAGGAAGCTGCTCAGAGTGGCTTTCAGTGGCAATTTCTGTGGTACCACAGAGGGTGCCGCATGCCACCCTGAATGGGCTCAGGTGCCACTGTTGGCACACATGCCAGGGGTTGGAATAAATAAATATTTCTAAAGTGTTGTAAGTAAGGAGCTCAACACAAGTATAAGTTATTATTACTCTCTATGATGGATAATAAATCTTAGCTGAACTTTCATTCTCAGAAACACAGTTTAGGAATAAGCCATTAAACCAGCCTCCAAGACTAAATCAAACTTTAAAGATTTCTACTGAGGGCGAATGTTGTAAATTCTCACATGTTGCATTAAAAAAAAATTGACACCATACTTACTGGTAGTCTTTTAAAAAATTAATTACTTGAGGAAGCCTAAAACCAGAATTTATGGTGTGCTGGGCATATAAAATTTAGATTGGCTCCACCTAGATAACTTTTATAATTTCCAAGGACAAAAATAATAGGAATCAATCCAAACTTGGTGCAAGCAGATCTAATTTATAGATATCTGTGGGAGTTGCATCTCTTTACATCAGGCCATAATCGTTACTTTGAACATGCTCAGTGGCTTTTTAATGAGGCTTCTTTGATTGACAAAAAGATTTGCTGCTTTAATGAAAACTCAAACACATGGAAGAGGAGAAAAATCATCTAACAACAGCATTTGTCTAATAGATTTTCAGCACCTTCAGTGCAAATGAAAGATTCTTCCCTGCTCTTCACTAGATGTGTGGCAAGTGGGTTTGTCTGCAATCTTTATATATATATATATTTTTGTAATTTACCAAAATAAAGTCTCCAGATACCTGAACTGATCCTTCTACACTTGAGGACATTTAATCTAAAAAAAAAAAAAAAAAAAAAAAACCTCTTGTACAGATGATGTTTAAAAATAACCATAGCAGTAAAGGGCAGCTCCAGAAGGTTTAATGAGATTTTCTGTTCCATGAAAGTTTAACATTCCCACAGAACAGAATCAATACTGGCTTATTTCACTCAGGTATTTTGGAGAGCTTCCTGCATTGTGAACCAACCCTAGAAGATCAGTCCCTTTACTCTGCAAGTTTGCTTTTCAGAGTCTTACAGCAGGTGAAAGAATAATCATTCTGGCTGTGAAATGTGCCACAGATAAGGACAGTTGTTTGTGGTAGTCTCTAAATGCTACATCCCAGATATGCATGGGTTGGTTCCAATTTGGAAAAAGAAATACAAAACTAAACTAACCTAGTAAGTTTTATGGGTTTGTGCAGGGGCTTTCTACTTCTCCTTTGGTAAAGCAGGAGTTAACACAAGTAGTTTAGGGAAACTAGCTTTAGCCTAAATTAAATTTAAGAGTGACTTATTGAAAGTCTAGATCATTGACTTGAGAGGAATCCCTTGTGATATATGGTAACATTCAGTGTAAGAAAGAGTACTGAAATCTGGTCCATGTGAGTTGATATTACGAAGTGTGAATGTGCTGCTTCTAAAAGCTTTCCAGTTGCATCTTTGTGTCTGCTGGCCAGGGGCGGATCACCAGAGGGGCCAATGGGGCCCATGGCCAGGGGCCCACCACAATATGGGGGACCTCTGCCCAGCCAGCGGCCCAGCACTCAGAAGGGGAGCTGGGAGGGCTGGCCTGAGACTGAGCTCTGAGCTCCTGCCCCGCCCTTCAGCTGGCCGATCCATCCTCAGGCCAAGCTCTCCCATTCTCACCTCACCCCTGGACTGGCCACTCCATCCCTGGGGGCAGGGTGGGCCAGCCGCAGCCTGGTCAGTGGGTCCTGGGGGAGAGGGGAGGTAACAGGGCTGACTGCCGCATGTGCAGTATGGGCTCCAGTGCAGCCCAACCACATGTAGCAGTTGGCCACACCTCTCTCCAAGGCCGACCTGCCAGACTGTGGCTGGCCTCTGGCGCCACCCCCAACCCAGCGCTGGCCCACTGGCAGGGCAGGAGCCCCTCCAGTGGGGGGGTGCACTGGTGGGGGAGTCCCAGGGGCCCTGTGGCCCCTGATCTGCCACTGCTCCTGCCTGCTTTACTTTCTTTCGAGTCTTCCCCAAATCCACTTTCCATCATCTGTACCAACGCCACACTGTTGGCATAGGACAGCTGTTTCTTAGTACTGGACTTGGAACTAGTTATTTATAAGTGAAAGAAATAAGAAGAGAGACAGAAATCAGATTGTGTGCACAATGGCTTTCTGCACTCAGATTAGCTGTAGTGGAGCTCTTAAAACAATTCCATGTTATTTGGTTATATGAATTCATGAGTTTTTCTCAATTCCTCTCTTTAGTTTTGGTCATAAAACTATGTTAAACTAAATGATTTTATTTTGCCCATATTTTTCTTTATTTTTTTTCACTCTTTTGTTATAAACCAGTCAGATAAATTAAACACAATAAGGACTCCCCACAGTGACAGCTAGAAGAATGTTAGGAGACACTAGCAACAGAGGACACATGTTGTGTAATTTGGAGGTAGGAAGATAGGATAAAAACAAAGATTTTGTAGTATTTAATGAAAAATCTGGAACCACATTTAGCACAAATGGAGCGAGATGAGATTTTCTGTTTGGAGTTCTAGATTCAGATTAAGTCCCAGCTCCAAATCAAGACAGAATAGGGGCTTGAACCTCCTTCTCTAACAACCCAAGGGAATGCCCTAATCAGTTGATTGTTCTCTGGTCTATTTGTATGTGAAAAAACATCTAGAAAAGGAGGGGATCCCCAATACACCATAGGAAATGTTTGAAATCTCAAAGACTTTCATGGAATAGGAAAACCATTTCAAAAGGGATAGCCGTGTTAGTCTAGTCCAGTAAAAACAACAACAACAACAACAACAAGGAGTTGTGTGGCACTTTAAGACTAACAGATTTATTTTTTGCATGAGCTTTCGTGGGAGAAGATCCCACTTCCTCAGATGCTTCGAAGATGGGTGAACTTACAGAAAGGAATGAAACTAAATGCAAGGGGGTGTAAAACATAGGATCAGGTCATACAGTAACAGCAAATCAGAGCAGTTTTCAGGTACAAACCATGGGATGCCTGAAGTCAAATTACCTTTCGTAATGGGAAAAGAACCCATAATCTCGATTAAGTCCTACTTTCATAGAATTTAGCTTGTATATTCATTCGAGTTCAGCTGTTTCTCTTTGAAGTCCTGATGTCCCAGCTACATCTCTAACGACGGTTGTTAACAAATCAGTCATCAAGTGATTAGGAAGATATGTTTTACACCCCCTTGCATTTAGTTTTATTCTTTTCTGTAAGTTCACCCATCTTCAAAGCATCTGAGGAAGTGGGATCTTCTCCCACAAAAGCTCATGCAAAAAATAAATCTGTTAGTTTTGAAGTGCCACACAACTGCTTGTTGTTTTTTCACAGGAAAACCATTGCCTGCCCAACTCTTCTCACAGCTACCAGTCAAGTCATTTTCACATTAGCCATGTGTATTGTGCACTTTTACAAAGTTTTAGATTTCTTTTTAGTTTATTTCACATTTTTTGTTTCAAAGTTAAAAAATGTTTCAGTGGAGTAGAGATGCGGTAGAGGAGGGGGTGCAAAGAAGAGAGTTGAAGACTGTCCTTGCAGTTCATTAGGGAAAGCAGGAAATTGTCCCCTATACAGTGTGGAAGAGAAAGCAACACTTGAACCCTTATATTTTGTTTTTTCCTAAAAGGTATGCTAGACATCCTTCTAGTTCCAAAAAAGTAACGGCCAATAGTTTGATGGTAAAGACATTCATGTGGGACTGTAGGAGACAGTCCAAGTCTGTCCAGTTCAGAACAAAGACTTAAACCAAGTCTCCTATATCCCAGGTGAGTGCCTTAACCACTGGGCTATAAAGTCAGCATCGCTCTAGCCCACTGAATAATTTTTAGTTATTCATATAATGTGGAACAGCTCCAAGAGGCCAGTTAGTGAGCAATTGACTCTATAGCATGACAGATGGGTTATTTGCCTGGTGTTGTGGGGTAAGCCCTCCCTAGCACCCCCTCATGGGGAAACAGGGAGAAAATTATCAGGGAGGGTGCCCCCGCGAGCTTCTGAACGCACACTTCATATAACAACTCTTCCCTGCAGTCAGGGCAACCTGGTCTGGTAGCCAGAGTCAAGTACAATGTCTTTCAGCAACCCTTGGATCTTGGCAGTGTGGCCTAGCAACCACAGTCTATATCAATGTCTATCAGTAGTCCTTGGGCTGGCCCAGCGCAGCCTAAGAGCCACAGTCGATAATCAAAGAGTCTATAAGCAACAAGTCTGTGAGCAGCCCTTGGATTAGGGCAGCATGTTCTAGTAGCCACAGTCTATAAACAAAGAGTCTATAAGCAACAAGTCTGTGATGGGGTGCAGTGCCCAGGTAGTGCTCAGGCCCCCCAGCCCAGGGACCTATGGTTGAAGAGGGTTACAGCACTAAGTCAGCAGGGATCCAAACTGCAACACGCTGTTTAGACAATCACTACACCCCAGCACCACACTTTGGGCCCCCTGGGCTACTTCCTACCTGGGTCCATCACTGGGCTGTGGTTCCCTCCTTCCTGAGACTGAAGTTGTTGGCTTCCCCACGGGTCTTGGGCATCAACTCCAAGGCTCTTTTGCCAGGTAGGAGCTCTGCAGGGTCCACTCTGACCTCCAAGGCTCTTTTGCCAGGTAGGAGCTCTGCAGGGTCCACTCTGTAGCTCTGGAGCAGGAGCCTCCAGCAGACGTCCTTCCCCTCTGCTGGCCAGCCCAGACTGAGCTGTGCAGCTCCCTCTTATACTATGGCAGCAGCTTGAGCATGCCTAGCTGGGTTTAAGGGGCAACGCTTCTGCCGTCCACAGGGCTGGCTGGGTTACTGCAGTGCGGGGTGAGTCAGCCCCGTCACACCTGAGATGGGAGAAAAGTCCATGTTTTAAATCAGCAGACCTCTGAATCAATCTTTTTAAAAATGCGTGAAAGTCTCAGTTTTGCTTAATGTGAAAACAAAAGTAAGTTTCAAAACCTCAACATTTTTCACAAAACACAATTCTTGTATTCTGAACAGCTCTAGTCACTATGAGAAGAGGATTAAAATAAAAAACACTGGATAAATCAAGATTTTCAAAAGTGACTGATGATTCTGGTTCCAAAGGGGTAGCCATGTTTGTCTAGTTCAGAAAAAGAATCCTGTGGCACTTTTAAAGACTAACAAATTTATGCAATGAATAAATTTGTTAAGTGCCACAGGAGTCCTTGTTTGTTTTGATGATTCTGGGTGACAGTTTTGAGACGTCCAACTTCAGACCCTCTAAAGGGGTCCAATTTTCAAAAAAAAAAAGGTTGAAACCCACCATCTGAAAAGCAGAATGTTTTAATGCATCTTAAATTGAGCAATAAAATCACTAATAACGTTTAAAAAATTTGGTTTTGTTTATAACAGTCCTAAAATTCCAAACTGTCACAGGACCACCACATTTCCTTTAAAATGGAAACTAGGGATGGTTTATGATCTCTTAATGTATCTGTATCCACACCCTACACAATATTGTACTAATCTCTGTACCTTTTAGGTATCAAATGAAAACTCAGTCTGGTAGTCATTAACATCCTAGTAAAACATGAGTAGAAATGTTGTAAAGATTCCACTGTACAGAGTTATTAAAATATGCTTCCTTCTGAGTTACAAGAAGGTTGGTCTCAAACAAAGGAATGGGCTAGCTGCTTAATTTGCGTTTAAAACAGTAAGCAGAGTCAGTTAGAAAGGGAAACAAAAGCAGCTCAAAAAAAGCAAGGGACAGCCTTTCCCATTGACTTTGTCTGTTAATACCTGCCCATGGGCTCCCAACCCCAAAAGGAATACAAACTATAAAAAGGGGGACAAACATCTCAAGCCACCCCTTTCTCCCTCCTCCCCCCCACATCATGACGACGCAAATGGCAAAAGGAAGAATTAATTTGATTCTGGGGAGAGTCCTTATTTAAGAAGTTTAGTCAGTAAGACCGCTGAGAGTATGTGGTGAGAAAATTTGGCTTTGAATTTAACAGAGTTTGTCAAGTTAAGCACCAGTTGTGTTCCCTTTGTTGTAACCATTTCTGATTTTTATGCCTAGTTAGATGTATTTGCTTAAAATTTCTTTTTAATTAATACTTTTTAAAATCTAATCTAGTGTGTTTAAACTAAAGTTTTTTTGGAAAACTCATTTGGAGTGGCAAGTTGTGTGCATTTTATTTCTATTACATAAATAACAAACTTATATACAAAAGTATTGCCCAGGACAGAGCCAGGCAGTATGGGACATGAGGGTTTGTTTGTTTTTTTCCCCCCCGAGCGTGAGGTGTTGAAGACAGAGTGCCTTGGGGTCACCCTGCAGCAGAACCAAGGGGAGAGCCGGAGTGTGGCTGGCAGGCTGCAGGTACACATAGATACACATGGCACCCAAACTTGCAGGAAAAAGGTGGCACAGATGCTCAATAGTCTAGATTGTACCTAGTATGTCACAACCAAATTTCCTTTAAAAATTGTCAATTTGTATGTGAAGAATGGCAGACTTCTTGGCTTAAGAGAGACCCTTCCAAAGGTGTTGACTAACTTTAAAATTAAACTTCATAACATGTCTAAGGACATCATGACAGAAATGGGAGAACCATTCAGGATACTTTGTGGCCCTCTGCTCCAATCACTCCACAATCCTCTCTTCCTATGTAAAACAAAAATTTCCAAGGAACAGATTCAGTCAGTCAGGAAATAGAAACATTTCTGAATTATTTAGGTGGTCAAACAAAAAGCATAAAGAGTGACAATCTGGTGTGAAAAGTTTGTAAAGGGTCCATAGACTAAATTCATTCACACAAATCATTTTGTAAACACATGATTTACAAAGAGAAACACCAGCTAAATTCACAAATAGTTGTAATACATAATTAGGTTACTTCTCCTGAAAGAAAGTGTTACGAGTTTCAAGAAGAGCACTGCATAGATTTGGTTTGAAGGTACACATGTTCTCAATATTCCCTATATGCTCCTACATGCAATTCTAACAGAATTCTCAAACATTTAAATGTACATTCATTAAGAGCATAATTTTCTCTCAGGGTTTATGTTGAGATGGGCACTCATTTTAGTTCATGTACAGGTTTAATTGCACGCACACTAGTAAAAGTCACTATTGATCCATTAAGCTACCTAGCACGTAAGAGTTCTCAAGCTTAAAACTACTCAGTCAACCATATAAATGAGAAGAAATGCCATTGACAGACAGAAAAAAGTCAAGGACTTTGGTGGTAATGTTGGTTGCCAAAATATTCTACCACAGGAAAAACTGATTTAAAAAAATGGATTTTTTAAGCACCTCCCTTCACTGGGTTTTGAAGACAGATTTCTACTAGTAAACAACAACAAGGCAACTTGTTTTTAAAACTAGTGTGTTTTAAAAATATTTTCTTTACAATCAAAAGCTTGCAGTATTTGGAAACATGACCTCCAGAGAAATAAAATTTATAGGTAAATGGACTAGTTCAGATTAAATTATGGACCAAAATCTTTGCCTAAAAGTCATACTAAGTATGCATGGGACAGAAAACATTTGTGTGCTTTTGTATCACCCAGACCAAACTTGATTGGATAAATTAAAATTAAGAATCCAATGTTTGCCTGCTTCACCAAACCAAGCCTTCAAATTTCTCACCCACCAACTGATACGTGGCTGCAGACTGATCCCTCTGCACTATCTTGGCCCACTATGCTCCAGTGACACAGGCATGGACTCCCCTAGCAGGGCACAGAAGCTGCATCTTAACTAATACCCCCCCCCCGCCAGTGCTCCATTAGCATTTGTTCTGATGGGCGCTACAAAGGAACGTGTTGACTCAGCACAGCCCTTTTCTGCTCTGGTCAGACCCCCATGCCAGGCAGCAGGGCTCCCTTTGGTGAGCCAGCGGCCATGCGTGCACGCACGAAGAGCATCAGAAGCTTGCAGGTTCTTTGTTCTGCCCAATCTCCCCGACACACTGCAGCTGACTTGCATTGCCACACCCCTCCGACGAGCATGCTGCTACAAAGAACCATTCTATCAGCACACTAACAGCGAGCAGTAGCAAATCTGGTGCTAAAGCTTTTTAAAACCCAAATTACTAAAGGAGATACATCTGGTGAAACCCAAGCCTTTCCAGACAGATTATTAGAAAGATAATGATGATGTATTGCTTCCTACCCATACAGTGTTTAAGAATCTTTCCCTTTTCTTTCCTTTGTAAGTGTTATTTTAGAAGCAATTAAAAGCAGAATACTCACCAGTCAGTATTTAGTACTTAATTCAAGGCATGTCAATTATATGGAACTCACTGTTATAATGGCGTTCTCCCTGTTTAAATGCCAAGATACATAATTTAATACAGTATCTTTCCAGAGCTCACTCACTCAGTGGGGTTAGCACATTTGGACTGGCTCACTGACCAGTATGCAAATTGTTCTTCAGAAATGCAGTCAGTCATTCAATGCAGTGTGCAGCAACTTATCAGTGACTTATTCAGTGCAATGTCTAAGTCAGTTGCATGAACCGCACCTGCTTATTTCTAAACTAGAATCACAATAGGAAACCAGATGTGAAGTTTTCAAAGGGTCGCTGTGTTTGCCCAGTTCAGAAAAAAACAAGGAGTTTGATGGCACTTAAAAGACTAACAAAATTTATTTATCACATGAGCTTTTGTGGGAGCAAATCCCCAGAAATGCTCATGTGATCAATAAATTTGCTAGACTTTTTAAGTGCCACCAGACTCCTTGTTTGCTCAGACGTGAAATATTTTCAGTGGTTCAATAATAGATTGAATCCATGTGGAACAGAGCTCTTAGAATCTGAATAAATCCAATAATACCATTGTACTATACCACAAGCGCACACACACAGTAAAGCTCTACCAGACACCCATACTTGTGTTGAGTCACAATCCATAGAACCTGTGTGTTCTGAGCTTTTTTAGATCTAATTAAGCTCTGGCACAATTTCTCCTTTGTGCCTCCAGAACACTTGCAGGGCACAGGCTGTCAGTGTTACCCTTTCACAGACATGAAACTAAGTAGTTCGCTGCTGTTGGCTTCCAGAACCAATGCCGACCCCTCAGACTTTTCTGTATCTTAAACACACCCTCTACCATAGGCGGCTCAAACACGCAGCCCATGGGCCACACGTGGCCCCTAAAGCTATTTCCTGTGGCCCGCAGTGACACAGTCATTACTGATATTTGTGATATCATTGTATGGAAAGGTTTCCGTGGTGCGGCCCTCGGGCTACTGTACTAATCCTCATGCGTCCCTCTACTAGTCCTCAGGCAGCCCTTGTGGTGATTTGAGTTTGAGACCCCTGCTCTACCACAAGTCTAACCATCTATGTTCTCTGGAATTACAGTTTAACTCTTCAGGGCCATTCAAGTAGGCATACAGTCTTTGTAAGTGCTTCTATACAACTTCTTTTTTTGAAAGCAGGAAAAATAAAAATCCGGGGTGAGGGGGGCCAGGTTGGGGCATGTAACAGCATTGCCTTGACTCAATTTTTTCACCGGGCTTCATTCTCTAGGCTTCAGGTTAACTGAAAAAGAGACAGGTGTTTGCTTCTATGAAATAAACAGTGTCAAATTTAGGTTGCTCAAAAGTAACCTTTGTTTTGCCAGTGAATAAATCTGAACTCACCTACTGATATAAATTAGAAATATATAGGGTTCTAAGTGGTCTGAAAATTGGGAATTAGATATTATAGGAGTAAAGTTATAGCCATTTTCAATACTAAATCCATTTCCTACTGGGTTATAAAAGAACTGGGCTGTTGAAGGGCTAACAAAAAAGTTGAAGGAAGAGTCGCCACAGACAAACTTTTTTTAAAATCAGTCTGTAACACAGCTGTGACTTTTAGTAAAGTTTTCTTTCCTGTAACCTTCCTTGCCATTGACTATGTCTTCATTCTCCTCTTCCCCTCTCCCTCCTTCTCACTAACTTGACCCAGTAGAAGTAGTCAAAGGCAGCCCAGAAAGTTATGAAATTGGTGACTGTCACATCATGGTAAAACCATCACAACAAAATCCAAACACACCAAAGGAATGAACAAACCTGCCCTAAAAATCACCCAGCCTTGTAACATTTATCAGGTTTGGACAAGACTCCATCCCTAGTGGCTTCAGTCCTTGCAGCCAGGGACCAGGTGCTGCCCCAGGGACTGGAGACAACTGCCGGGGCTCCCAGGTCCCAGTAGCAGCAAGTCTGCAGCCACCAGCGCTCCTGGGGCTCCAGGGGTAACAGGGCTGATGGGGTCCCAAACAGACTGCCTAAATCCTCGCCAAGGAATGGGGGACAGGATCCTGTTGGCTACCCATGGGAGCAGAGACATTGGCCTCTCAGCTCCCCTATGCTGCCTCTTTTGTCAGTGGAAGTGATCCTAGTGAGGACATACTCTGCCAACAAAAGGATGTTGGAGTGGAAGCTAACCACTGCTTTGATTACGGTGGTGGCTGTCTGCCTGCAGAAGTTTTACCAGCAGCACTCTGTAATAGACATAGCCTAAGAGATCTTTGGGGGTAAAATGCTGGCTGGAAAAGAGAGAGGTTCAGAATATTGGAAACCACTTTCTGTTGTTTGATTCCTACTGTATTCAGGGAAAAAGGATTATATCAAAGAAATACCTTGCTCTGATCATCAATTTCCCCACCTAACAGGAACAATCCTGAAAGGCCCCAAATGTTGGCTAACAGTATTTTGTATTTTCCTGGAAAAAAAAGGCAAGCAGAAGGGAAGGGGGTGGCAATTATAGGCACAGACAGAAGGGAATGTAAAATTTGTTGCCTGATGACAGATAGTGCTATGGTGGGAGGGCAGAGAGAAGAATGTTACTTCAGCACTCCCTTCTCAACTTACTCCTTTCCTGTTGAGTGTGTTCACAGATTATAAGGCGACTACAGCATATATTACTCAGAGATGAAGAAATAAACACTAGCTTAAAAGTAATCAAAAAGGTTCTTGGTAACTTTACATTTAAATGTAAATTCCTGCTTTCAATTGTGTCCCAAAGGTACAGCAGGTAGTCACAGCAGAGAAATAAAATATTTGAATAGAATTATCATACAGAACATATCCTCCAAAGTTTTAATTCCCTGACATTTCTTCCCTATTTCTCTGCAGATGCTATTCAGAATTTTAAAGTATTCAATTACATGAGAATGCCTTCCTTTCTTATGTTTCAGGCATTTTGTGAACATTTGTGTTGAGTAAAATACCCTTGCCCAAAGACAGCCACAGACACACCTCCCAGTTTGGCACAAAAAGGTCATATAAACAGACAAAGTAAACAGCAAATTTACATTTTGTATCCATTTCTGCTGTAAAGTGAAATGTCGTTGGTTAAAGTGCAGTTCAGATAAAATATATTATAAGTATGTGTATAATATCCACTTACAACAGAAGGGGAACTTAATAAATTGAAGTTTCAAGAATTATGATGCATTGCAAGGAAGCCACTAGGTAAAATGTATGAAGGTCACCACATTCAAATCTGGATTATCTTCTAAAGGTTTATATAAACTTATTCCTTGTATCCAAAACTCCCACTAGCCAAAGGTGGTTTATTTTAAAAGCATAATAAAACTAAAACAAGAATGCAACATTTTCAGGTTGCTTTAGCATCGTTACATTTCCTAATGAAGGAAACATCTGCTGTGTTTCATCAGGAAAAGCTAATCAAAGTTTTATTAAAATATAAACTAACAGAGCAGAAAAATTCACAGTAGAGTCTCTGTACAGTATAAGATTTTTGCTCATAAAGATACTTAGCATTTCATTAAAAAGATCAATGAACCAAAATTAAATTGGTTTATCAAAAATATTCATTTAATTCTTGGAGAATTCCAATACCACTTAGCTGGAAGTGTAATTTGTAAAATAAAATGTGAATCAGGGCATCTTGTGTGAAAATATGTAAGTGAATGAAATATTTAGCTAGATGAAAAGACTTAAAAAATCTGTCTTTAACACAGGATTAAGGGACATCCTAGGTGTGAAAATAAAGCTCAAGTAAAACAGATTTATCCAAAGCAAGTATTAGTGAGCTGCAACAGGGGATATGAAATCTTGACTTAAGTCCAGAGCACTTGTATAGCTGTGATGTGCCATGTCTTAGCGGTCACTGGATATAAAGGGAAGGAGAAATGATGAAGGTATCCCTTTGTATGTGGATCTGTGTGATGTAAGTCAACTCAGTACATCTCTGGCTTTTCAGATGCATTCCTTCCATACATCTTTGGCTAGTAAAAGTTCTGTTCTGAACTATCTACAAATTTACTGTCCACTAAATATCCTAGGTGGACAGAATTAAAAGAAGGTTCACTCTTTCATAACAAAGTAATATCATAGAAATGGAAGGAAAACAAAATTACCTGCATTTGTGCAAATTTAGTCTGTTAGAGCAAGTAAAGTTTAGGGCATAAGGCAGACTTTCATCTGACAACAGTGATGTATGTGGTGTGCCCTGCCAAAAGTATTTGAGTGCTGAATGTACAAGCACAATAATTAAAGCTTCTGCAAACTGTAGCTGGCAGGAACAAGGACTGGATTCAAATAGGAAGGCAGGAGTCTGCAACCTATGGCTGCCTGTGGCACCACATGCAGCTCTTTGGCTACCAACTTGCGGCTCTGGACTCTGCCCCCCATGGCCCCTAACACCAGGGAACCTATGGGTGGCCCACTCCTGTTTCCAGGCTCCCCACCACCACCGAAGGACCCTCCCAGGGGCCCACTCCTGGTTCCAGGCCCTGCCCTGGCAAAGGGATCTTGAGATAGGAACCCTGCCCCAGCTCCTTCCACTAGGAGGCTACACCCATTGTGGCGCTCATACCACTTGGTTATAGAAGGAATTATCTTTTGGGTTGCTGACCCCTGAGCTAGGGGCTCCTCTTAAAACTGGTAACCATTATTGGCTCAAGCTTCACCCAAAAATTCAGGGATCACTAAATACTTTCCCTGGATGGCCTGAATAGGCAATACTTACTGCACTCACAAGAGCCTGAGCATGAAACAAGTAAAGCTTCATTAGGGAAGAAAGGGAACACAGCAACAATCTGTGTAGATGATAAAGATAACAAAACAATCTCCCTTGGTAACATTAGCAGTAGCCCATTAAGTCAGTTCCTCACCTGCCAGATGAACTTCCTATAGGCAAATGTTCCTTTACCACATTGTTTCCCCTTTTGCCTTCCATTAATCAGTCAGGTTAGCATCAGTAAGTAAAAAAGTCCCAGAGTCAAGACATGAACTCAGTCAAGCCTGTCTCTAATCCCTTGAGAAACAGTGCCTGTTCCTGTCTTGTTGCTCCACCATCTAAACCCAGCCATAGTGATTTTAGATTTATTTAAAAGCAGCAAGGAGTCCTGTGGCACTTACAGACTAATGGATTTATTTATCATGTGAGCTTTCATGGGAGAAAAATCCCACTTCATCAGATGCTTTGAAGATGGGGGAATTTACAGAAATAAGCTCTGTAAATTCCCCCACCCCCCATCTTCAAAGCGTCCGACGAAGTAGGATTTTCTCCCACAAAAGCTTGTGCAATAAATAAATCCATTAGTCTTTAAGTGCCACAGGACTCCTTGTTTCTTTTTGCTGAACTAGACTAACTTGGCCAGATTTATTTGGTAGCTGGCTAAAAGACAGCCCACACAGGAGTTCAGCTCTACTTTTGGTTTCAATTGTCAAGGGATCCTCATAATGGCCCAGGATTCTCAGTGCAGGAAAGGCACATTTTTTCAGCAATGTTCTTGCCACTAGAAATTCACTTCTCACCCTTATAAATTTTCTTCTCTCTCAGTTTTGTTTTATTGCCTAAATAATTCTGAGATTGCACAGTTATGTTGATCCCTGAAAACTCACTGGAGGAATTCTGGGTAGAAAGGATTTGCAGAAGTAGTATGCAGTGCAGTTCTTGCTATGTGAGTCTCAGGATATTAGAGAGACACAATAGGGGTGAAGCGATCTCTTTTCTGGGACCAACTTCTGTTGGTGAGAAAGACAAGATTTGAGCAACACAAAACCCTTCATGCAGAAGATGAGCTGTGAGTGGCTCAAAAGCTTGTCTGTCATCAACAGTAGCTGGTCCAAGAATAAATGATATTTCCTGTTCTCTCCATGCAGGTGCAGCTTACTGTAATAAATTGGAGAAGACAACTTCTTCTCCTCTAGAGCAGTGGTTCCCAACCTGTGGTTTGCGGACCCCTGGGGGGTAGGGGGTTACACAGTTACTTCAAGGGGCCTGTGGACATGCTGGGATCTGGGCCCAGACTCTGCCGGTGGTGCCATGGTGGGAGCTAGCCACTGTTCCCTGTAAGCTGTGCGGGTGGGTGGGGGCACACCCCCCATCGCTCACCTGTGCGGGGAACACTGACAGCCGTGCAGTCTTCCGGCAGGCAGGGAGCTGCCCTGCCCCAAGCCGGCAGTTTTTAAAACTCCTGCACCACCCTGAGCATGCTCAGCTCATGCTCAGGACAGGAGCAAGCAGCAGGTAAGGGGGCTCTGGGTGGGGTCGGGGGGTTGGACTCAGGGAGGGGCAGCTGCCAGGGAAAGGGTTTGGGGGCAGCAAGGGAAGCCAGCACCAGGGCAGGGGAGTTAGGAAAGGGCTTGGGAGAACAGGTGGGAAAGGGATTGAGGTGACAGCTAGACCCTGCTAGCAGAACTGCTGCTTCACCACAGGGGCTGAACTGTGGCAGGGGATGGATCCCAGCTGCAGCTGAGGCAGGGAGGAGGGGTGTGTGAAGGGCTGCAAAATTTGATATTGAGAAGGGGGTCCCTGTCCTTGAAAAAGTTGAGAATCCCTGCTCTAGAGCAGTGAATCCCCAGCTTTTTTGGCTTGAGGGCCACAGATATTTTTACAACTGTGAAGGGCCACCAGCCTCTGCCAGTAGACCCCTCCCAAAGCAGTCTGCCTCCTCGCTGATCTCCCCTCTCTCTGATTGCACCTTGAAAACCGCACACATCCCTTAACCCTGTGCTCTCCACCTCAGTCCCCAGACCTAGGGAGTGGCTCCCTTCTGCCGCCAGAAGATCAATGCTCCCCTCCCTCTGGCACCAGCAAGGATCCCTGCTAAATGTAGGGGAGGGGAGCCCTGATCTTCCATCCTCTTGGCTGCAGCAAAGAACCTGTACTTGTCTTGCAGCCCCACTGAAATGCACTCCACCTGGGCCCTTAGGCAGTGGCTCCCTTCTGCACCCAGCAGGAGGGGGAGCCATGAGCCACTTGGAAGTTTCCCACAACCGCCCTCCCCCTGCCTGCCCCCAGGCTGGAAACCACTGCTTTAGAGCTGCAGGCCACAGGGTTTATATTCATAATCCCAAATAGACACCCAGGCCAAGTTACAGCATTTCCACCAGCACACCACCTTCATCTCTTCCCACCCTTGCCAGTTCACAGGAAACAATGTTAAATGCTCATAATTATCAAACCAAATAAATTCACCCAAATTCAAATAGTTTTAAAAAACAATTAAAGTCACTGTGATGGATATCTTAGGAAGACCATTGACTAGACAAACTATTTTTTAGTATCAATAATAGTAGGGGGTAAGGAAGCTGTTTGCCAACATATCCCCCTGCTTCTGGATGGGCAAGGAATACTATGACCACCTGTCAGATCATTGCTGGGTTCTCTCTTACTACTCCTTCCTGAGTGCGAGGTAATGATCTAGCCAGTCTAGCTGGTTGATGGATCCATGATCCTGGATACTAGACAAAGGAAGTAACATCTTGAGTTCAGTGGGGAACCAGCTGGGTAGAGAGAAACAGAGCTTGCGCAAGCACAGGAGTAGCAGCTGTTGGAGCTGGCTAGGGAGGAAGCATCAGGTCAGGTGGTAGAGGCAGAGTAACAGGACTAAAAGCAAAGAGCTGGGAAAGGAAGCAACCTGTTGCTGACAACAGATAAAAAATAATGAGCTTCTGGCTCCAGTGTGCTATCTGTAAGCAGAGAAATGGCGCAACTGCACATGCAATATCAGGAGGACAATGCAGACAGGCCCTCAGTGAGTCCATAGAGAAGACACCAGATGTCCAGATGCAGGACTTCCAGGCCAAGGTTAATTGCCTCAGGAAGAGGGATGGAACATAAGGGAACTTCTCATGCACTAAGCCTGAGTAGCTTCATCTTCATAACACTGTATCCTTCATACAGGAGTTAGGAACTGCTGGCCTGATCTATGATCCAAGTGTCGCAGTCATGTTGACTGTGGCCAGTAAACTACACTGTCTTGAGATCAAGAACAACCAGGAGAGCTCTAACCAAGGGCCTGCCACACTCCCCAACCTGTCCTACAGAAGGATGGGGTGGACATACTCTGCAGCACCACCCAAATGCTATAATCACTTTCCTCTCTAATGGAGGACTCAGAGAGTATAAATCTGAATACTGCTACAGTTAGATTCTTCTTTAGTTCACAAGACAGTGACAGATATTTTAGAAATGGTCCCAAATTCCAGCTTTACTGATGATTCTGAAATCTATACAGCCTTGCTGATTAGCAGAATTGATCACTGATGCCTGTCTCAATACCAAATTGTTCTGTGTGGTAATCTACCATTCATTTCTTTGACCAAAAAAAGCATTACGCAATAATATTTTAAACCATATAAACGTCACAACATTAATCTACAACTCCCATAAATATTTATAACTTGCTATTTATCCAATTCAGAAACTGACAGTGAATAAGATTAGAGAATTGGAACCAGATAAACATACAGAAAAGAAAGAAGAGTGAGAGACTGATTTTAATGAAGTCTCAATAATAATCTCCCCCTGGTTACTGTTTGTCAACATTTAGCAGGAAGGTGAAGTAATTTATGCAAAGTTGCCAGCAGGCCAGAGGCCAAGTTGGGAATAAAACCTAACTTAATGCCATGTCCAATCACCACACTGCGGCTTTTGCCCTAGGAAAGGTTTAAAAGAACAACAGTCATTATCACGTAATTTTTTTCTTATGGCCTAATCCTGGCCCTGAGTATTCTAGCAAAAAATAGTCTTTAAGTGCCACATGACTCCTTGGGTTTTTCTGCTGGACTAGACCAACAGGGCTATCCCTTTGGAAATCGACCGGAGTATTCTGACTGCTTCTCAGGATCTCTGCAGGATTTAGAAAAAAGGAATCTTTGTTGCTCTGGGGCAAACAAAAGCAAAGCTGTTCCCAGCAATCTTGGGGCATCAATATGCTTTCACTCCCTGAAGGTTGCTCAGTCCACATTGCCATGTAATTGCAGGGCTGTGCCTCATTACTTTCTAACATAGGTCCCCCACCAAAGCAGAGTGCAGAGCAGAGGTCTGCTAGATGCAAGCCATAATGAATCAGTCCCTGCATGTGGCTCTCAAATCCTGAATCCCATTCCATAGCTGTCTGACAACTGCTGAGAAAGAGGCAGTACTGAGCCCACACTGCAATAGTTAGCACTACCGGATTATATTGTATCACAGAACACTCAGCAAATGCAATTAATTCATTTCTTCAGGCCTTCCTTGACTTTTTTTATTTTTAAACTTCATTTTCTGTGTGTCCATAATTTTAAATTTAAAGCTTTAATTAGACAAAAATGTGTCTTTTTTGAACAGCTTGCTGTTTTCTTTTCAGGAATAATATAGCTGTCACCTACTGTTCAATTCATTTTACAAGAAGTTCTCATATTAAAATATTGCAAACAGTCCTCCTCACTGTCTTATAAATTAGCTTTGACCATTACAGACCTCTAAACAGAATAAAACTGAGTAATACCCAGAAATATCTTGGCCCATAGTCATGTATTATAGAAAGTGTGATTTAATAAGGAAATAAATTCTTGAAACCACATACTGCTGAGCAAACTCACTCAACATGAATATCATGTAACCTGAGTCAGGCAGGCCTTGTACTTTCCTACTACTACTTGGCACCATCCACCTACCTGTTAGTGATACTGTACTTCCAATCAAGCTACATAGTCCCATCATAACAAAAAGCTGTGCTTCTTCAAGTTGTGACAAGATTAATGCATCAGTTACATGATTTCATATGCTGTAATATAACTAAATATGTGATGTTCACACCTACAGTCAGTGTGGGTGTATTTTATGTATGGTAAGGAAGACAATGGACAATAGCTTTCAAAAACAATAGAGAAGCTATCATTACGAACAATGCATAAAAATACTTAATGTCCCCATAACCACAGCAAGATTTGACAGATGGACAGCACTGTGGCAATATACAGGGTTACTAATGCACACACTGCATTGTTTGAGGAGGTAAGAGGAGAGCTGGCATCCCTGGTAGTTAATAAAATTTGGAGACTAGGATGCCTCTGTACATTTTCCTCTGGCATCCCTCCATGAGCTCCTTATAGATAATTCATTAATATCCATTTTTCTACTGTTTATAATTCAAATGAATGAATACTAGATCAAGCACTACAGGACTTTAGTCATGTTTTCATACAACATGGCTGAAACATGGGAGAAGATAGTGAGTGGAGCATGAAGAAACTGTAATAGGTACACGTAGTTTTACAGTGATCTAAGGAGATGATAAATAGAGCTGGCTCTAGGCACGAGCCAGTGCGGCACCGGTTTGAGACACCACAGTTTAGGGGTGCCATGGGCGGGGCAGGCCAGCCCAGAAGCCAGACCTTGCACTCCCACCCCTCCCCTGAGCCAGGCCCTGCGCCCCTAGGATGGAACAGCCAGCTGAGGGGAGGGGCGAGAGAGCAGAGCCCAGCCTCTGGGCTGGCTCGCTCCACCCCTGGGCAAGCTGTTCCCATCCTGGGGGTGGAGCAAGACAGCCCAGAGTGGAGGCTGGGCTCCACACCTCCCCACTTGCAAAAGCTGGCTCGGGGTGCCACAACCCATCTCTTGCCCTGACAAGCCTCTTGGGAGGTATTCTGCCTGCAGGGGGCCCGTATCCGAGACATTATAGAGGGATTGTCAAGAATCATCCGCCCCTCTGATTACTACCCCATGCTACTCATCCATGTGGGAATCAATGATACTGCGAGAGGTGATCCTCAGCAGATCAAAGATGACTACAGGGCTCTAAGAGCACGGGTGATGGAGTTCGGAGCGCAGGTGGTGTTCTCCTCGATCCTTCTGGTCAACTGTAGGGGCCTGAGGAGAGACAGATGCATCCTGGAGGTGAATGCCTGGCTGCGAAGATGGTGTTGCCAGGAGGGCTTTGGCTTCCTCGACCATAGGGTGCTGTTCCAGGAAAGAGGACTGCTAGGCAGAGAAGGACTCCATCTGTCGAGGAAGGGGAAGAGCATATTTGGACGCAGACTGGCTGACCTAGTGAGGAGGGCTTTAAACTAGGCTTGAAGGGGGAAGGGGACCAAACCCCATGGGTAAGTGACAATGTGAGAGACCTGGGGGAAGGAATGGAGCTTGGGGGGGGTGCCAGGACCATAACACCAGGGATAAAAGAGAGGGTAGTTGGAACATGGAGGAGGGAATGAAATAATTGTCTGAGGCGTTCTAATACCTGAGGCAAGTGGGGGAGGACAACACCGGGTGACAATGCAAGGAGGTAGATGCAATAGAATTGAAAATCGACATGGGAAAGTAGGGAAGTCAGCCTGGTATCTTAGGTGCCTGTACACGAATGCAAGGAGCCTGGGAAACAAGCAGGAAGAATTGGTACTACTGGCACAGACAAGGAACTGTGATATAATTGGAATAACAGAGCCGTGGTGGGATAGCTTGCATGACTGGAGCTCTGCCATGATGGGTAAAAATTGTTCAAGAAGGACAGGAAGGGAAAAAGATGGGGAGGAGTAGTGCTATATGTAAAAGAGCTCTATGACTGCTCAGAGCTCCATTATGGAAGTGGAAACAAGCCAGTTGAAAGTCTGGGGGTTAAGTTTAGAGGGGAGGGCAACAAGGGGGATATCATGGTGGGTGTCTGCTATAGACTGCCAGACCAGGAGGAGGATGTGGATGAGGCATTTTCTGCACAAATGGCAGAAGTTTCTAGATCACAGGCCCTGGTTCTCATGGGGGACTTCAATTACCCTGACATCTGCTGAGAGGCCAACACAGCAGTGCACAGGCAATCCAGAAAGTTTTTGGAGAGTGTTGAGGACAACTTCCTGGTACAAATGTTGGAGGAACCAGCTAGGGGCCTTGTACCTCTCGACCTGCTGCTCACAAACAGAGAAGAATTGATCAGAGAAGTAGAAGTGAATGGTAACCTGGGCAGTGGTGACCATGACATGGTTGAGTTCAGGATGCTGATTAAAGGAAGGAAGGAAAGAAGCAAAACGCAGACCCTGGACTTCAGAAAAGCAGATTTTGGCTCCCTCAAAGAACTGATGGGCAGGATCCCTTGCGAGGCTGATCTGAAGGGGAATGGCGTCCAAGAGAGCTGGCTGCATTTTAAAGAAACCTTGCTAAGGGCACAGGAAGATGACATTCCAATGAGCAGAAAGAACAGCAAATGTGGAACGTGCCCAGCGTGGCTTAACAGAGAACTCTGCACTGAGCTAAAGCATAAGAAGAAAGCTTACAGGAAGTGGAAGCTTGGACAAATGACTAAGGAGGCATATAAAGATATTGCTCAGGACTGTAGGGATAAAATCAGAAAGCCCAAAGGACAACTGGAGTTGTGGCTAGCAAGGGATGTGAAAGATAACTGGAAAGGGTTCTACAAGTAGGTCAATAACAAGAAAAGGATCAGGGATGGTGTAGGTCTCTTACTGATGGGGCAGGTATCCTCGTGATGAAGGACGAGGAAAAAGCTGAAGTGCTCAATGCTTTTTTTACTTCAGTTTTCACAGGCAGGGCCAGCTCCTGGCTCACTATACTGGATATAGCAGATTGGAAAGAAGGAGAGAGGCCCTTAGTGGAGGAAGGTCAGGTTAGGGACTACTTAAAGAAGTTGGCTGTGCACAAGTCCATGGGGCTGGATGAACTGCATCCGAGGGTGCTGAGGCAGTTGTCCAATGACATAGCAGTACCGCTGGCCATTATCTTTGAAAACTTGTGCCAAATGAGGGAGGTGCCAGAGGACTGGAAAAAAAGCAAATATAGTGCCTATCTTCAAGAAAGGGAAAAAGGTGGATCCAGGGAATTACAGACCTGTCAGCCTCACCTCAATCCCTGGAAAAATCATGGAGCAGGTTCTCAAAGAATTCACTCTGAAACACTTAGCGGAAAATAGAGTGATCAGGAACAGTCACCATGGATTCACCAAAAGTAAACCGTGCCCAACCAACCTCATCGCCTTCTATGATGAGATTACTGGATTTGTGGATGCAGGAAGAGCCATTGACATGATATGCTTTGACTTTAGCAAGGCTTTTGATATGGTTTCCCACAGCATTCTCGTTGGCAAGTTAAGGAAATATGGGTTGGATGTGTGGACTGTAAGGTGGATAGAGAACTGGCTAGATCAACGGATCCAGCAAGCAGGAATCAATGGCTCCATGTCTAGCTGGCAATGAGTGGTGTGCCCCAGGGGTCAGTCCTGGGGCCAGTTCTGTTCAACATTTTCATTAATGATCTCGATGATGGGATAGATTGAACACGTAGTAAGTTTGCGGATGACACCAAGCTGAGGGGAATGGTAGACATGCTGGAGGGCAGGGACAGGATTCAGGGAGACCTAGACACATTGGAGCAGTGGGCCAATAGAAATCTCATGAGGTTCAGTAAGTGCAAGTGTACTTGGGACAGAAAAACCCCATGCACTGCTACAGGCTGGGGAGCAATGAGCTAAGTAGCAGCACAGTAGAAAGGGACCTGGGGGTCATGGTGGATGGGAAGCTGGATATGAGTCAGCAGTATACTCTTGCTGCCAAAAAGGCCAATGGCATACTGGGCTGCATTAGAAGAAGTGCTGCCAGCAGATCGAGGGATGTGATTGTTCTCCTCTATTTGGCACCGGTGAGACCACATCTGGTATACTGTGTCCAGTTTTGGGCTCCCCACTACAAAAAGGATGTGGACAAATTAGAAAGCATCCAGCAGAGGGCAACAAAAATAATCAAGGGGCTGGAGCGCAAGCCCTATGAAGAAAGACTGAAGGAACTAGGCTTATTTAGCCTGCAGAAGAGAAGACTGAGAGGGATTTGATAGCAACCTTCAACAACTTGAAGGGATGCTTCAAGGAGGATGGAACTTGGCTGTTCTCAGTAGTAACAGAGGACAGAACAAGGAGAAATGGTTTCAAGTTGCAGCTGAGGAGGTTGAGGTTGGATATTAGGAAAAACTCTCTTACTAGGTGAGTGGTGAAGCACTGGAATGGGCTACCTAAGGAGGTGATGGAACCTCCGTCTTTAGAGATGTTTAAGGCCCAGCTGGACAAAACCCAGGCTGGGATAATTTAGTGGGAGTGGTCCTGCTTTTTTGGCAGGTGGTTGGACTAGATGACCTCATGAGGTCCCTTCCAACCCTGCGATTCTATGAACTCCTTGAGTTGGTCCTGATGACAAATACCTTGAGCAACCAACGTTTCAGATTGAAAGGGCCCAACTAACAGGCTTTGGCGTTATAGTGCTCTAGATTCCAACCCTAGTGGCACACTAACAAACTGCTGATTGGCAATAGAGCCATTGGCTGGCTTTCACAAAGTCCAGGGGAGCAAAACTAAATCCTATGTTTAATTTAAATTGGTTAAGTACAGTTATGCTACAATTATTTATGCATTTCCACTTTTAACTGGAACTGTACACAGACACAGATATGAAGAGAGACAGCACCAAGTGATATCCTGGATACACAGTCAAAGGGGTGTTTTTATCCTTTGTCTTCATTGGGACCATGATTTCACTTGGTAATTATACATTATGCACTCAAGGACAATTTACAGTTTAATTAAAAAAATTCTTATCTATAAAAAAATATGGTATATGATAAACCACTCCTATACTTGGGGGGAAATTGCAATATATTGACAATTACACTGAAGAGTAAATTGTCTGCCACAATAGCAACCTAAAGGTTCTTTTGGGAACTTCATATTTTTCATGTCAAATAAGTGTTCAGTTTAAAGAGAAAGAATATTGTAGTTTTTTATTCAGCCAGCATTACAGGTCTAAAGATGAATTAACGCTTTTATTTTGAGTCTGTTGTAGCATGTACTTCTGTGGTGGCATGTATGCCACACTATAATGAAATCAAGATCATTTCCATAGACAAGTGATTTTGCTGCATATGAGATGTAACTATATTCTTGAAAATTCACAACCATTTAAAAGAAACATCAGAATATTAAGAAATCTAAATTTCAGAATTAAAATGATGAAGCTTAGCAACAAAAAGAAGGCCAATATGGATCAGGAAAATTAAAATATTCTGCTTATCTTCTTAGTCAAATGTATGGATGCTTATTGTCCATAAATTTGAAGCAACCTTCAGTGTATTTTAAATCAACTGGGGGCAGGGAGAGGGAGTGCAGGGTGAAAAATCAAAACGCATGAACATCTTTTAAAGCAGTGGTTCCCAACCTTTTTCAAGCTGGAGGCCCCTTTTTAACAAAACCAGCTGATTATGTAATCTGGTCTGCGCAGGCAGACTCTGGCCCGCACCACTCTGGTGGCGCCTCTGGGACAGCCGGCAAATGGCTCCACCACTACCATGACCCGTGCCACCGGGGAGCCGAGCCCCAGCGGCTATGGCCCCCTGCTTTGCCCCTGCCAGCGAGCTGCTGCAGCCCCATCACCCTGCTGGGATCTGGCCATGGGTAGGGAGAGGCAGGCCTGGAGGGTAGTCTCAAGGCTGCAGCTGGATATCAGCCCCAGTAGGAAGAGACCCCAGGTTGGGAGCCACTCTTATAAAGTAAGTAACAGATTAAAGCATTTCATAATGAAATGGAATTAAATATGTTAAGTTACAAAGGGGTAGCTGTATTAATCTAGTTCGGCAAAGAAACAAACAAGGAGTCTGGTGACACTTTTGAAGGCTAACAGAGTTATTTATCGCATGAGTTTTCATGGGGGAACAGACTCACTTCAGACACTTTGAAGATGAGAAACCTACAGAATGGTAGTAAAAAAAATGCAGGGAAGTACAAGTCATAGGATCAGGTCAGACTGTTACAGCAAATCAAAGCAGTTGTTTAGATTCAAACACTGGCAAACAGAAACTGCTTTGATTTGCTGTAATAGTCTGACCTGATCCTATGTTTTCTTCCCATTCAGTAAAATCCCTGTCTTCAAAGTGTCTGTTGAAATGGGATTTTCTCCCACGAAACCTTATGCAATAAATAAATCTGTTAGTCTTTAAAAGTGTCAGACTCCTTGCTGGAATTAAATAGATTCTCTTTTCAGTTCTGAGCATGTATTTTCCAGACCCCTTTAGTTGATATACAGCACACCAGGATTAAACAGGAAGAACACAATAAAATTGAGATATATTTCAAACTTAGAATTCTTTTATGAAAATTTATAGGATTTTGGATCTTAGTCTCTGAGAATTATTTTAATTTCAGCAGATCCAAGGCCATTTTATGCCCCACCCTGGCCTGCTTGCAGTTACACTACATATTCCTTTCTGTTTTGTTGAGACTCTGGTTCAAATTTTCAAGCTTTCTGAAACCATGAGGACTAGAACCTTAGCTTTCATAAAAAAAAAAAAAAAAAAGTGAGAGCCTCATAACCACCAGATATCATCTATATCTAGTCTTTGAAGTGTCACAAGACTCCTTGTTTGTTTTTCTGAACTGGACTGAAACGGATACCCCTTTGGAACTAGATATCATGAGATTCCCAGTGAAGTTGTGAGTGGCAGCACTACCCTCTAGGCAAAGAGATCTACCAAGACAAAACAAGAATCAACAATTCAGGTCTGGCCCTGTGTGGGTCCAAATCATAGATCAAGTGATTAAGCCAGCCTAGAGCTCCAATATATTGGATTAAGAATGTTGCATTCACTTCATGATTTGGCCAAAGATGTATTATAACAGAGCCTAATTAAAAGATACTACCCCTTTCACATTCCTGTACTCTACATTAGGTGTGAGAATGCAGCCTATGGCTGTGTTCAGATGTGAGTTTTATTTCAAAACAGCCGCCATTGTTTCGAAATAAAATTTCTCATGGCCACACGACGTACCATTATTTCGAAACAATGGGATCTGCTGTTTCAAAATAACAGCCATTGTTTCAAAACTGTTAAACCTAGCAGGAAATCAAAATAACTGTTGTTTCAAAACTGTTGAAATAGCTGTTGTTTCAAAAAGCTGTTGTTTCAACTGCTTCGAAACAAACATGTCCAAACGGCCTTATTTTGAAATAACCATTTCGAAATAAGAGCCGTTTCGAAAGCAAGCTTTCCCTTAATTCGAATTAACAAACTGTTAATTCGAATTAACTTATTTCGAAGTAAGGATTTTATTTCGAAATGGGTTATTTCAAAATAACAGTTACTGTGTAGGCATACCTATATTTCTAATACCTGGAAACTTCACTTTCTTTGCTACAGTGTCTCAGTTGCTGCACACTGTCCTTCTGGTGCTGGAATAGTTTGGATGAGTTGGTTTTAGACCCCCAGCAAAAGCAAGAGTCTTCCGTTCTGTGACAAATGGTTCTTCACCTTTTAGTCACACTGACACCAGCTCACCTGGAAGAATCCATGTCTATCCTCTACCCCTTTGTTTTGCCTCTGTTTACAGGAGCAGCCATTTCTTCCAGCCTGAATGCACCACTCTGCTTGCCAGCTGGTGGCCATTTTCTGACTCTATCACAAAGAGGAACTCAACAAGCTGTTAGTGTCACTTTTTATATAATCCTGTTGTTATACAACCTTTCCTAGTTTCAGCAGTATATGCTATGTGAGGAACCAAGGCAAAAGGTGAGAATCTCATTTGAGGTACCAGACCACCTTTTCACAAGGAACAATAAGTTCACAAAGAATGTACCAGGCAGGACTATACCATTTAGCATGGATATAAATAACTAATACATGTCTTTCTGTTTTTCTCCAGCTAATTTGCTCATCAAAAATTTCATTAGGATGCCAGAGCATCTCTCATGGAATACTTTGATTATAATAAATTTAAGAACAAAAGAAAGAAAACATTTTCTCCTTTTCTGGCTTATGATATTAAAACAAGCTGTGGGTGGAATCACTATCTTGGCTCTCAATACAATGTACCAGTTATTTTCTAGGACTACCACATCATTCTTTAAACATGTATGTCCAAACACTTGGTGTAGGCAGTTGGCAGCACTCGACCCACCTGGGGGGCACCTCCTGCTGGCATTACTGGGGAATACTCAAGTGACCCCCCTCCAGATGGTCTGTGTTCCACCTTTTCACCCCACTGGACTCTGCTCCTGAGCCCCTTGCCCAGCCTTAGCCCCCCAGCTAAGCCCACTAGTCCACCCCTTCCAGGGATTTGGCCACTAGACAGTCAATGGACATGGCTCGGCCTGGTTCTGGCCACTACACCAGTCAATGGCCAGCTAGCCTGTGCCACTCCTGGCACGCTCAGGGAGTGCAGATGGGCCTGGGCCTGCCCACTTCTCGAGGCCCCAGCACAGGGTCCCTACATGCCTCCACATCCCTCCAGTCACTCCTCAGTCTGTGTTGACACCCTGGGCCACTTCCCCCAGCCCCAGTTGCCCACAATCTCTTACCACTGGAGATAGTCTGTGTCAACACCCTGGGCCACATCTCCACAGCCCCAGTCACCCACAATATCCCACCGACAGAGACAGCCACCATCCCTTCCCAGCGCCTCACCCCGGACTGCCGCTCCAGCCGCTGTTGCCTTCTGGCGCTGGCCTGCTGTTCCAGAGTCTCAGCTGCCATCCCTCTAGGCCTCCTTGCCTCTGAACCACTGCTTGGAGCCTTCGCCCTCCTGGCTTCAGCTTCCCCAGGGGAAGCCTGCACTGCTACGCTTGGCATGTAGCTTATGTCATTGCTTTAATGGTAGTCCACTCCTCGGTGTCTGAGGATCAGTGTCTTTGTCACAGAATATCTAACTTATTTAGATGTCTCAAATCAATTAAGTCAATCATAAGAAATCTTCTCTTGTGTACGTAGACTTGGGCATATTCATAAAAAATACTTAAGTACCTAACTCTCACAGGCTTTTGGTCCCTGTTATGGCCTGGAGGCCAAAAGTGGCTCACAGGAGCTTTCTAATTGGCCTGCAGTCCCCCTTTTGCTGGCTGCAGAAGGGAGCCACTGTTTAAGGATCCAGTGCAGTGTGTTTCAACAGATCTAAAAGACTGGTGCAGGCTCCTTGCTGCAGCCAAGGAGATGAGAAATCAGTGCTCCCCTGTTCCTGGGTATAACAGCAAAGCACTCCACCTGGGTCTCTAGGTGCTGGGGTCTCTGCTGGAGGCAGAGGGAGATGAGCACTGATCTTCCATTCCCCTGGCTACAGATGGGAGCCACTGTCTAGGGACACAGGTGGAACACACAAGGCTACAGTATGCATGTGGTTTCCCTGCTGCAGCCAGGGAGATAGGAGATCAGCAAGGAGGTAGCCTTCTTGCTGACCTCCTCCCATCTGCCTGCAGTGAGGATGGAGTGGGAAGCCTACTGGTAGAGAGTGGCGGCCCTCCAGGGTTGTAAAAATTATATCTGTGGCCCTTCAGCCAAGAAGGTTGGAAACCACTGATCTAAATATGTTGTTATACAGATCAGCAGAATTTAAAAAATATATTCAAAAATAGTGAATACAAGTTTGTAGAAATGTGAACAGTGAAAATGATTCATTCTATGAAGTACGTGTCTGAGGACTCCTTTTCCAGCACATTCTACATTCTGATTTCACTTTATTCTAGTGACAATCTATTTTTATTGCAGCTTTTTAACAAGTTGATTCTACTGAAGACCAATAACTTTGCTAACATACCATAAAGCAAAACAGGATGTACCAGAACTGCAATGTTACCTCAAGCTGCCATCACAACTGAAGAATTATAAAGGAAATAATCTTGCAGTTCTATCAACACTGAACCACTATTGACTATAATTGCATTTTTTAATAAGTACAAGGTTCTGCCAAGTTTCTGTTCACTACAAACTCTTTCTGTAATTTGCTGCATACGCAGATATATATCTTCCAAATTATCATGGGGGAAAGGAGGAAAAAAGCACATTAACTGGAAAATAGATGCATAAATATTTTATGTTGCATCTAACTTTTATGTAAATAGAGATATACTCAGGATGGTAAATGATGCAAGTGGTAAGAGCTGGGAGATCTCTGACAAAAATCTTCCTAACAAACAAGGTCATCTGATGAGGGATTAATTAATATTAATAGTAATAATGTCCAAGAAAGAGAATTGTATAAATGTGCTGTTTTCATTGGCACAGGAGAAAGTCTTCTCCGGCAGGATAGTGATTTATTTGATTGGACTACAGAGTAACGTGCACACAGGCAGAATAATTTTGTTCAACACAATTGGTTGTAGGATTTCAAAGAAGTTTATGACAGTGAACGCGTGACTGGGCCTTTACCGAGTAGTCGACTAAGCTTCCCTTTATGTTTTAGTTCACTAGATATCTGCAAGTGTTAATTTACCATTTATTTCCTGGACATAAATGGCCCAAATCCTAAACTAAAACAGCTCAAGACATTTCATCATAAACACTGTGACTGAGGCGGCTTGCTAAGATCTGAGAAGTACAGCCCTACCCTGACACAGTTCTCATTTGCATCTACATTGCCCTCTTCTAATTGTCATCCCGCTTACACAAGCCAATAATAGTGCAGACTTTGAGCTATATTCTCTCTTTGTAAAAAGCATATGGGAAATGAATGCAAAAAATCTTCCCTATCCCCAAAGGCCATAGAGCTCAGAAAACAATACCTCTTTTTGCATTTTTCTGCAACAAGGCCTCAATCCACATTAGAAGTGACCATTCTAATTAATGTATCTTATACCTCCCCACCACTAGTACTGCCTGTTTTAGCCATGTTATTTGGGGTCAAGAAAGGATCAATACTGTGGATAATTTGGATAAACACCTCAACTGGGAAAATATGGCAGAAAAATGTTGCACAGCCATTCATATGGATTTTGACTGAATTCACTCTGATCATTCTCATGCCCCTTCAAGTACTCACTTTCCATGGAAACAAGACATTGAGTGTTACTGGCACTAATCTTTGTACAAATGTAAAAACACACAAGTATTTACAGCACTCCAGTTTTAAAATTCACACCTGAAATATCTGTGTTGGAATGCTTACATACTCTTCCACCGGGGAAACACAGCTACGTGTTTAGATCAGGAGTATAAATTACTGAATACTTACAAACTACTATGACCCATCCAAGGATAAAATGATCAACACCATGTTCTGATGAAATGATGATGATGGTGGTTATAGTGAGTTCATGAGCAAAAATTAGGCACGCAATTATTTTTCATTCTTGTAAGCACTCACATAGTTTCTCACTTAGAGTGACTTTTGACCATATGTAAGACATATGAAACAAAAATGTAGGCACTCAGCAAGACCTCAAGGCTTGGAAAGGTGCCTGTCTGATATCACATTGAGAGATGAGAAAACAAACACACAAGTTTGAAAAAAAGATGCATGGCACCTGACAAACTCAGAAAGATGCAAATAGGAGTAATAAACTGTATCTATTGCAAGAAGAAAAGACAGAAAAAGTCATATTTAAATGAAATGGAGAACAATGTAGGGACATGAAATAAAGGTCATCTTTGGCTAAAATAGGAAGTTTAATAATTTGCTAAGTCTCACCATGGCCAGGATAAGAAGGAAAATAGATATCACTCTGTGTGTTCTTTGCATGGAGAGTCCTGCTAGCAAGACATGATGGATATTTCATTGCAGGCTACTTCACACTGCAGACTGTGCTCTGTTGCTCCTGAACACTATCCAAATTATTCCTGTCAGCTGCTAGCCCAGAGTTCCTGAATGCAAATTACTTACCTCAGCAGCCCACAATAAATAAAACCTGATCTTACAGAGCAAGAATGAATGTCACTTTTGTCATCATGTGTTTGGATGTTTCCTCTTTCTTTTTACAGTTCATTCTGAGTTTTTAAACTATTAATATTTAATGAATTCTAAGGTCTTTCAAGTTCCAGCACATGTACTAGAGGGAGCATCTCTCTCTCTCTAATGGCCAGAACTTCTCAAATATTAACATTAAGGTGGAACTGAGACAAAGAAGAAAGCTATGGAGAAAATAAATCAATGATGTACATTATATAACCCCACCTCCTTCTTGTAATATAAATTGTGGACTTTTCAGTAGATGATAGCTACAACTTAGACCTTTGTTTTTCTCTTACCTAGATGAATGTGATTTTCATATAATTGACTTTTACAGATTATATTGTGTCAATAAGGTTCAGTCAGCTTTGAGGTAGGGCAGTTTTTAGTAGACCTGGTCACCTAACAACAATTTAGAAAGTTAAAGGAAGACATACAATTTCTACTATAGCTTATTTCAACACACATCTCTAATAGTTAATGGGTCCTTCCTGGATAGCACAGATAATTAGATTACATTTTCCCCTGCATTTCACAATACCTCTACCCTTCTGTACATTGGGCCTGGGAGAACAAACTGAAGGAAAGATACCATAGTGCAGTAATTAGGGAAAATAGCAATGCTGAGCTGTGAATCATGTCATGAACATTAACATGCACTCAGTGAACGGTTTCCACTAGAAAACAACTAGCTAACGACTATTTGATGAGACTTGCTTAGAGTTATGCTATTTCTCATAGATTTACCAACTTCTAAAACACCCAAGGATGAACTGAAAGTTTAATGCTCAAACTATTCCCTCCAAGTCCCAAAGTGGTAGCCATGTTAGTCTAGTCCAGCAGAACAAACAAGGAGCCTAGTGATACTTTTAAAGACTAACAAATTTATTTATTGCATGAGCTTTCATGGGAGAGAATCCCACTTTGTCAGATAATTGAAGATCCTCCAAGGCACGTATATTAACTTTAAATATTAAGCTACATATTTATAAACCAAGATCACAAAAAGAAGATAAACTTATATAGTCGTCAAAAGTACGCCCAGTGTGAACAATTAGTGCTGCTTCTCTACTTCTTTTTAATGAGTATTTGAGGATAAGTTGCAGAGGGGTAGCCATGTTAGTCTGCACAGCGAAAACAAGGAAAGTGCTGTGGCACCTTAAACACCAAAAATTTCTCCAGCCATAAGCTTTTGTGGGCTGCAGCCAACTTTTTCAGGCTGATCTCACGAAAATTTATGCCTGAAGAAATTCCTGAATCAAGAACTTCACTCATCTTGGGTTTTTCCAAAGAAAGAATTTTGTTCCACTGTGTTTCATGATTATGCAAGTTATACCGTTGTGCAAAAAAATTGCTATGTAGCATGACATTTATGAGCAACGCATATTTTCGAGTTTTACTGATGCTGGAATAATAACTGGGAGACAATGGGATAATTTAATATGGCTTAGGAAAAAGGTCTTGATGATTAGCTAATAAGAGGGGTTCTCTTTAAAACAGTCCATCAGGAATTGCACTGCCAGATTTATTTCACATGGATTTGTTTATTCATAGCTTGTTTTAACAGCTACAGTCTCTCTCCTGTGAACCAGAATGGACCAGTACTCTCAAAAGCCCAGCAGAGGACCTACAAGATATTGAGGACCTAATCTGAAAATCACTGAAGCACTCCTGTTGACTTGAGTGGTATTTGGATCAAGTTTTAATTTTACAAAAACATTTTCACACTTTGAAATTTTTATAAGGAAAATTATTAAGAGATTGACTAGCAAACAAGCACTTTAGAATGCCATTTTAGAGTTAGAAAAGTATGTGTATGTGTCAGAATACAAATTATTCAGCTTTTACTTTGATCATTGTTAATAGTCTTGTTTGCCTAATCAATACCCTTTCATTGGACAACATTTTTAAAAGCTCCAAGACATTCACTGAGTTTCAGTGAAATTTTAAAATCACCAAATTTGTGAAAGTATTATTGTATTAATTTAGATTAAATAAATAAGCCAAAGGTGTTAACATAACCCAGCCACTGTCCAACATTACACAACACTACACTAGATTCATGGTTTCTTACACACAAACTTCAGTCTGATTAACACTATGGCAAACACACAATTAAAAATTCTTTTCTTTTTATTAAAAAGATAAGGAAAAATGACTAGACTATTTTAAATGTAAACTGCCAGATAAGTCTTTAATTTTAACAACATACTTTGTTCCCTTTTCTTTTACTTGGAGAGAAAATGTAGAAATTTTAAAAAAAGTAATTTGACTTGACAGTGTCTTAGATGGTATTAAAGATCTCTCTTATGGGGAGGAAAGAAAGTAGGTGAGACAGGCTACAAGGAGCCTCGTGGCAGTTAAAGACTAACAAATTTATTTACTGTATGAGCTTTCGTGGGAGAAAATCATACTTTTTCAGATCTGGAGATGATGTTATTGCTGTTGGTCATGTTATTTATGTCCTTAAGTCCAATTCCCCTGCATCCCATACAGTATTTGGGACTCAGCAGGAGCCAACAGAAGTGACATTGTCATGTGGGTCCATCTCTCTGGCCCTCTCCGAATCAGGCTGATAAAAGCTTAGGGTCCCACAAGACAACGAGGGTGCCAGCCATGATAATGAAGTTCATTCTATCAGCCAGAAACAACAAGAGTCCTGTGGCACCTTAAAGACTCACAAATTTCTTCTGGCATAAGCTTTCACAGGCTGCAGCTCACTTCATCAGAGGCAGGAAGCAGAAATTACAGTTAGGTGGTATATATACACATTCGAGGATAGTCAAGAATTTGTGAATCTTTAAGGTGTCACAGGACTTTTGTTGTTTTTCCTGAATACTGATTAACATGACTACCCCTCTGACTCTAGTAGCCATTTTTTCCTCTTTCTTTAAGGACTTTCAAAGGAAATAGTGGTCATTATTTCTGTGTACCAGTTAGTCCTTGTTACCAAGATATCAAGTTTGCTTCACTGATTTCTTTTGACTCACAACTTTTCTTATTTACAAGATATGCTCTTACCTCAGTTCATGAGTTATCAATAATCTTTTTTCTTTTATTTTTCCCTTCCTTTTGGGGACTAATTCAGTCTGCCTCTGTTTTGTACCTTTTTCCCCATCAAATGTTTGTTCTTACAGGGCATTTTGACATCCTAAGAACTTTCATATACATTTTACAGTTGAGTTCACAATTAGTGTTAATTTTTAGGCTCAGTTATTACAGCACTGTTTAGGCACCTAAAATAGGGGCTTAGGAAGATTTTCTAAATCATCTGCATATTTAGGTACCTAAAGACATTTACTAATCTGACACTAAGCATCCAGGGCAAGACATCACTAGATGCCTTAGAACTTTTATGTGGGCGAAGATGAAGCACTTTAGGTCACTTAGTGGCAGGCACTATGGGAAATCCACAGAGAGAGTGAAAGATGGTGGGAATGGCAGGAACATGGGATCTCCAACTACTTGAACATGGCTAACTGAAAAACTGATGTTTTGCATCCACATTGGCATGTTTTGTGTATATAGCTCATACATAGTTTTAAAAATGTACCCCCTTGGTGTTACGGGTGGCTATGTTAAGGTTTACATAAAATTCAGATTGTGCAGGTGTGTCCCTGAACTTCTAAAGTTCACTTTGTCAGAAGACTTAACTTAAGAAACAGTCCTATTCATGACCATCCTCTAATGGGTGACTTACGTGAAGTAGGGATAGCAAGGTGAGGCATTCATTATGTGAAATCTTAAAATGTTTAACAGTTTGGAACGCCTCATTCTATGAATACTACAGTATGGTGTACTCACTACACTAAACGAAGAGAACAGTCACTGTTCAAACTAGTGAGTTTTCTTGCTAAATTCTGATAAAGTTCTTACAAGATATGGAGAATTAGACAAGGAACGAGTTTTCCTTCACATGGATCAAAGGGTTCTCCTTCAGGGGAACGAGAGGGAAGCACCATATTTATCATGATCTTAAATATCTGAAATTAAACATTACCATAGAAAGCTGGGTAAGAATTATTTACTGACCCAAATGCTAAGTCAGAGAAATGCCAGTTTTAGGAACTTCTGGGTATTACAATACCTGTGGGCGTCATCAGATATTATTTATTTTGACTCTTTGCAACAACATTAAAAAAAACAACAAGGTCAGGATTGTTTTGTTCATTAAATAATTTAAGCTATTTTATAAGTCTGAGTGGACTTTTGTGTAGGGATAGAATTGAGGGAGTCTTTACAACTTCCCATGTACATCAATCCAGTTACTAGCCCCTCCACAGTGAAGCTTGGTTTCCATTATGGTCCCAAATTCAACACCCCTCCCCACAATAACTCAGCACAGGAAATGATTTTCTGGTGACTCTCAGGCTACCCTGATTTTTGTTTTTATATATGCTGAAGGCAATTGTAAACCTGGCACACCATCGGATATCATTATTTAAAACTGTGACATTGTTAGCTATAGAAAAGCAGGCCCAGACTCTCTCTCTCATCCAACTTTGGGAGAAGAAAAGGAAACCTCTTTGGCAAGTTAATACATAAAGTCTATCAGAAGCTGCTCACAGCTTTGGAATGTTAGAAAAATAAACGGAGTTGGATGAGTGGACACAAAGCTGTGAGATGTCCAAAAGCACATGATAAGTCTCTTTATTAGAAGGTCTGCAAATTATCATATGGTCATCGCCTCAAGATGTGTTATTTATACTATACACATATACAAAGACACATTAAAGGAGGTTGTGGCTTGAAACAAACATTTAATAATAAAAAGAGTATAACTTCTGTAAACTTAGCATTATATTCCTATTCTCAGATGTTAATGAGGTGGAAAATTAAAAGAGATAAAAGGATGTTAAATATGCTGTTTCCAAACCCTAAAGTGCCTTATTTTTATTAGTCTGGTTCTAAGATTCTTCTAGTCAGATTTATATCATACTCCTGATTTTAATTCCTTTAAATTGCAAAAGTATAAATTATCAGATTTTTTCCTGCTTTGGTCTCACCTTAAACTTGTTCTATTCATCTGAAGATAAAGGCGATGATTATTTTATTGTTAGAATAATATTCATGGTGTGATGAGATGTATGCATAGGAGGGAAAAGGGCGAATGATGCCATTGCCATTTGCAATACTCTGCCAGTAATGCTAGGTCATCTTGCTACTGAGAATAAGATGCAAAATAAAACCAAGGCCTGCTAGGATATAGAATTTCTGTATGATTGTTTCTATCTGCTACACATTTGCAACAGGTTCTGAGGCAGAGACCACAGAAGGTTAATTTTACATCAGCAACCCATAAGAAATGGTCATCTACAATTTGCATATTTAAGGTCCGATCTCACAATGATTTTACAGAGATAGACCACAATTTAGGCCAATGGTGTTTGAGAGCACAGCGTTCTCCTCTGAGTCACTTGTAAAATGGAATTATATGAGACTCAAACTTCAAGCAGATGGTGAATACACACTGATATAGCATATCTTTTTTGTTTCTTGGCAGTTGTCCTACCCTATAAGAATTGAAGTAAACATACATCTTAGAGCCTGATCCGAAGCCCACTGAAGTAAATGGAATGATCCCCATCGACTTTAACGGGATTCAGGGCTTGATCACTAAAGTGATGTGATTTCATGTCAGAAACCAAATATCATCCAGCAGAAGTGAATGGATTAGAAAAAAAGATCTACAGTACTATAAGGCGTGCTCTTACTGCATTAATGGTAGTAACAACAGAAACAATCTTTTGACACTGCTTGTATTTAAAAAGAAATTAAAACAGATGCCAGAATTAAGATTCTCGCAACCAAGAAAATATTATTTAAAGAACTAAAAAAAAAGACACCTCTGTAAGTCAGTGATATGACAAGTCAGTCAACATACCAATCTTTACTACATACAATTAACGTTTTCCACTATGATTGACATTTCTGCCTACATCTATCATCATTAATAAGTTAATATCTTTAACCAGTACTACTCATGTACTGTTTTTTGCATAAGGCAAATTGTAAACTGAGATACTAGTGTCTTATTGTACCTATTTATTGTAAAAGTATGTTTTAGAGCCAAAGTCTCATATCATTATCCATTTCAAACAGTAACTTACTCCACAAAAGAAATCCCACTGATATCTCTGAAAATCACTCACTGAATTACTCCTCAACCAATAAATCAGTATATCCAGTATTCAAGTAACGGGGAACAATGAAGTTTCTTAGGGTTTTGTACTGTCACCCATCACCACAGCCTCTCAGCACCTTCCACATGAAAATCAATAGTAAAGTCCCCATGGAACTTCAGTGAGTCTCCGTCATTTCTTTTCAGAGTGAAAATTCTGCCTGGGGTGAGATTTTGTAATTTGTGTTTGCTTGTTGCTAGGTGCTATGAGATAGGAGAGATTTAATGTTGCAAGTGTCATTCTAATGAAAATAATAATAAAAACAGGGCACAAAAATCAGAACTAGATAAACAACAGGTGTGAATGTCACCAGTTCAGACGAAATACTCATTTGCATCATGTGCTTTTTTATTCTAGAACAGTGGTTCCCAACCTTTTTCAGGCTGGGGACCACTTTTTAACGAAAAAAAAAAATCTTTGTGGCCCCCCAACTGATTATGTAATCTGGTCTGCGAAGGCAGACTCTGGGCCACGCCACTCTGGTGGTGCTGCTGGTACAGCTGGTGAGCGATGCCACTGCCACCATGGACCGTGTCACTGGAGAGCTGAGCAACAGCAGGTATGGCCCCCTGCCAGGGAGCTACCGTGGCCCCATCCCCCTGCCAGGATCCAGCCATGGGCGGGGAAAGGCAGCCCTGGCGGGGAGCATCAGGGCTGCAGCGGGATTCTGGCCCCTGTAGGGAGCAGCTCTGCGGACCCCCTGCAACACATCCATTGACCCCCGGGGGACCCTGGACCCCAGGCTGGGAACCACTGTTTTAGACCTTTAAATAATAAGGTTTGTAGAACTTTACTTGTAGAACTACGCTTAACATTGTGGTTGTTGTATGCCCTTACTATTAAGCACTTTGATTCCACAAAGAGCAATATCACAGCATTTTTAATGCTTCCTTCTTAAAAGTTAGCACCTCTGATCTGACAATTACTCCTTCTATAAAAAAAAACTGTTTTTGTTGTTTCCACATGTCCCTTGGTTTATTCACTGTTTAAGAAACACAAGCACTAATAACCACCATTGTATGCAGACTGCATTATATAACTCCTACTTTATGGTTGACTGCTTCAAAGCCCTTTGGGATGCTTTTCTTTGTTCTTGGCTTTATTTCTTGTGCTTTACTTTGGGTTTTCTTTCATACATTGCTAAATCAATATTCAGTCAAAATATTCATTTCTACCAAAGCAACTTTTTCTATCAATTTTGAGTCCAAGAAGAATCACTGTGTTGATCTTTTAGCCTTGACCTCCTGTGTAAGACCTCTGCATAATCAGAGATTTTCACCTAGAAATTACTGCAACAAGCCCAAATTTAGCACGCTCAAGTCTGCACACTCCTGTGCTTACGTACAAATAAGATGGTTTAAGAGGCCTGGGCAAATGGTAGGGACAAATCTCTCAGAGGACACAAATACATTAAGAGATGGGGTCTAACAGCAATGTATCCAACCATTATTTAGCCTCATTGGTACAGGGTCAGCTGAGGATGCATGTCCAGTAGCCCTAAGTCAGCCAATGACTAGAACACACTTCCACCAAAAGCTAACCATAGCTGACAGATGGTGGAAATGCACATTACGCAGCAATCCCCCATAGAGTGGGACTCAAAAAGTTTCCCCATATCATCCTCTTTAGTCAGCAGCATTTCTGCTGCAAAGCATGCATAGAAAGAAATACAAGCTTCCCCTTATTGCTTGCCAGCCAGGGTAAGGGTCAATGATAATCTTCTGAAGTGACAATGCTTCCTCTTTATGGGTTGCTGTGCAATTATATTCAATCCCTTTATAACAAATGTTTCTTCTTCCTTTTACTTGATGTTACTTCATAGATTTCAAAAGAAAGCAACTCTTTGAAAACCAATTACCTGGCAACTATGTAAATTTCTCAGTTTCAATTCTCAATCTCTGGTTTCAGGGACAATGCAGGAAAGCAACAAAGATATACTGAACACAAAGAGTCACTAAAATCTCCTCTCCAATTAAACAAGAGCCAAGGTACAGGACAGTGAAGACAATTTGTAGTACATCCTACCAACATATTTTCTATCCTTCTGATAATATATTAAAACAAAAAAAAAAAAACACCCTAGTGATCCAACCATAAGCTTTTGAAACAAACTCATCACCATTCTTAACTCACTACAGTCAAATCACTACAAATGCACAGTTACATATTTGCTATTCTCAAAATTCTGTATAGGTGGGACCTGGTCGAACGCCCATGAAAATCAGTGTGAGTCTTTCTATGGCCTTTTTTGAGAGCTAGTTCAGGGCCCATGGAAGTCAGTGAGAGTCTTTCTACTGCCTTTTTTAGAGCTGGTTCAGGGCCCTACCATGTATGCAGAGGAAGGAACAAATCTGGACTCCTGTCCTTTCCGTGAGCAAACAGATCTTGTACAGAAAGTCTATGGCTGTGAAGCACAGTTGGGTAAAAAGGAGAGGGGTTTGGAATGAATAGAATTTTCCCATGATTGCACAGCAGGACAAAAGACAGCTGTTCCAGCCTCCCTGCACTTCTTTTATGCAAATAAATCCAGTTCAGTCCCAAACCCCTCTTTCTCCCATCCATAGGGAGAACCATGATGGACCATAGCTCCAGAGCAAACATAGGGAAGTCCCTCTCCATGGTCGCATTATGTCATGGTTTTCATGCACCAGAATTATATCAGCTCAACTGCACTGGATTTCTTGGAGGTCTGATGTAAGAGTAAATTCATCTGCAATGTGTCTTAGCTATGCATTTTGTTTCTTTTTTTTTATTGACCTGTTTGACTGCTTTCAAATAAACATGGTAGGTTCAGATGTGCTAATTATGCACTTCAATGTATGTCAGCCTTCAAGTTGGGTCTGGGAACAACATGAAGGGGTTAAGAATCAGCTGGTGTGTATGTTAAAGTTTTGCTCTTAAATGGTAAATTCTAAAAAGGAAAATTATGTTTGCAACATTTTTCACTGACATTGTATTCTTTCCACAAGCCCTGCAGACACAATATGACTTTAATGGCACAGTTGCTATTTTTTCCTTTTGAGCAATCATGATCTCAGTGGAAGTGACACTAAGAGATGCTGCCACTGAAATTGTATCTCTGGAGACAGAGATTTAATGGGACAAATTCAATTTACCTTTGACACAATGAAAACACTATTAAAGAGTAACTAAAGTGTATTCATAATAGTAGCTGCTTCACAAATGTAAAATATTCAATGTTTTATTCCACAAAATAAGCAAAGTAGTTACTAACACTCAGTCCTCACAGATTTTGTTAAACTGAGCTGTGAACTAACAGGACTGCCAGACAGACTTCATAGGTTTGTGAAAGAGAAAATGTACTTAGCTTTACACAAGTGAGGCAGGACAAACAACTTGATTCAGGCTCCAGTCTTGTAACCACAACTGCACTAACCAAAGGTTTAATAATCACTGCTTCTACTCTGGTTGAATAGGGCAGATGGAGATGCCTCAGGATTGCCTCAGTATATTTCCAGGCATACGAAATCAGGTATGGCCAATAAGAAGTAATCAGGAACTTAAGAAATAATGAATTCCCCATAAGGGCCACACTTCTTTGGAGTGAAGAAAACTTGATGAAACCACGTCAAAGTTATTTTGTTTTGTCTGTTCATGAGGTGCTATGTCTGACCCATGTTGTTATGGGTCATGTGCATTACAAAGGGAATGTTCAGATACTTTTGCACATACTAACAGGTTATACTGCTCAGGTGCAAATTTTCTCCAATTTATAACTTGTACAAATCTGAGCATATTTCTATGGAGAAAGCAAACAGGGACTTCTCCGTCCACAGCATTATTTCCCCTGTCACCTTTCAAGTGTCTGTTCTGTAAGAAAAATTATATGTAATCTCTTCTGTAGGACAGTGAGAAAGGTGCTGAAGTGTAGGCCTCGTTGGAGCCGTGGGTTGCTATGGTAGTGGGGTCGTTTCTCTGGCAAGTCATGTATCTAAGTTTCTTTAACAAGCGGCCTAGAATTAATAGTTAAAGTGTGTTATCTCCCCTTTCTCATGCTTTTTCTCCTGACCATCTGGACAAGGAATGTAAGCTAGACTGTCCGTCTTTGTTCTAACTGAAAAGGGAGTATTACCTCCTATCTCCTGCTCACCCTTCTTGGCACCATAGCCTCACAAGAATGTAAGGTCAGCATCTCTAGGCAGAAATTAATGAGTTTGCAGGTACTGCGGCTGCCCAGGATAATGCAAATAATGTCAACAGTAAACAGAGGCGGGGATAATTATATGCATTCTTTAATCATTAATATGTATTTAATAATGTTGATGTAACCATATAAGGGTCTCTAAAACATTGTCAATCATGTAAGTATTATCATAGCATTATCATACTGTACTGGATAAAAGTGCTGTGATGCTGCCCCTCGGGGCTCTCTCTTGCACTGGAGTTGTTGGGGGGGCCTGCTCAGAGGGGCTAGCACTTCTTTGCTGCCCTCTGATGCAGTTCCTTTTGTTATTCAGCTGAATAATAAATCCTGAACCACACCTCGTTCTCTGCTAATTTGAGTCTCAGCTGGGAACGGGCCTTCATCACTGGGGAGGATCGGTGGTCTCTCTTTCCAGGTTGAGAGCCCTGATTAATTTGTCCCCCACAGTTCCAAAATCTCTTGAGATACACAAAGCTTTTTAGTACGAAAAAGCAGTTAATATAGTTTCTATTTTTCTCCTGAATGTGATCTCAAGAACTGTGGATTATTATTTTGCTGAAACTTAAACAAATTTTTAATAAAATAAACCACAGACTGACATCAACAGTGAGCATGGGAAAATTTTAGCCTGAACAGTTAAAAATTTGGGCAAAGTTATAAGGAATTGAAAACTTGTACTTAGAATGGCAAGCTTTAACCTCAGCATGACTACCTGCCCCCATTATAGAATAATACCTTTTCTTATATATTCAGAACTAGTGGGGGGAAAAAAACAGTATTTCACATTTATAAAAAATGTATTGTGAAAAATCTTCATTTGCCCTTGGCCCTTACCTTGCTTCCTGAAACCAGTCTGTATTTTTTTTTTTTCTTCACTAAACTGTATTGTGATGTGCATGACAGGATGACTTACTGGAACAGGTGAAGTAACAAACAAAAAAAACAAAAAAAAACAGAGTGCTGACAATTTACTGTTGCTCCTTCCAAAACTGCAAATTTAACCAGCCACCATCGCAATACTGAATAAAACAAAAGAAGTTGCAAATCCATAAATATTGTCATTGCTCTTCCTATGCTAAAGAAAAGCAAAAAAGAGAGAGTAAAATCCTGGCCCCACTGAAGTCATTGTGAATTTTCCCATTGACTTCAGTGAGGCCAGTATTTCACCCCAAGAAGCATAAAATGTGTTTTCTTTTCCTTCTGTTTGCATTTTTTAGCATATTTTCTGGGGACATACAGGTAACCCTATACAAATGATAAGAGAAAAAATACCTTTTCACAAGATCATACTAACATAACTCTTCTGCCAGGTGCTGTCAGCAGCAGAAAGTGCCAGTTTTAATTTTCCAGGGGTTTTCTTAAAGACTTAACAAATGCTGGTGTATCCATCCGGACAGCTATGGCGCTATGTGCACTACCTTTGGCATCATTTCCCAAATCAGAAGCAACTACATCCTGGGGTAGTGCCTTGGTGGTGGGAGACATGGTGCAGGGAAGATGAGAAAATGAAATTAATTTGGGAAAGCCAATACTCAACAAATTAAATTCCATGAGGTTAGATTCCCACCCCCCAGGGTGTTTTAACAGCAATCCCAACCTCAGTCCACCTTCAACCATCCTGAATGGCTGGTGTCTTCTGTCCTCTTCTCTCCTCCTCACTCATAGTTGGCTGTTTGGGTTGGGGAAGTCCAAGGACTCTAGGAGATCACTGCCACCTGGACATTGTACTACCTGACCCAACTGCAGTACCAAATTATCACAGGCACTAAAGCCCTGGGCCCTGCCTTAAAGGTGACCCTGGGCTCCAGCCCCTAAAACTCCTGCTGTAATCCACCACCCCGCTCAGCACTAGGGCAGGATGGGCCAACACCTGTTCGCTCTGCCCAATGGGTGGAGCCAGCTGGTGTGACCTCCACCCTGATGCAGCTTTCCAGGTCCCATGGCCCTAGGGCTGCTTCAGAAGCTGCCAGCCAGCCCCCATAGGCAGAGTGGCCAGAGTGGGTCTGGGGCAGAAGTACCCTCTGGCTCCAGCTTTGTTCCCCCAGCTATGGAGAGGGGTTGGGGCCTGAGGCAGGGGGAGCTGCAGTAGAGGGCAGCCCAGAGCTCCCAGGTGGTTAATTCAGCCCAGCCAGCTGGAGTGATTTCCGCTTCAGTTGCTGAGTAAAGGCTCAGTCTAGAGTCCTTGACTGCTGCTTTCTCTGTGGCTTCAACCCAAGATGCCTAGCTCTGCCACTACCCTGCATTGTCCATCCCCTTGAAGATCCTGCCACTCCTCTAAGCTATCTGTCACTTCAGAAAAGCTGCTTCTACCACCACTTTGCATTGCTTCTCATCTTGGAGCTACTGCTGCTCATCACTGCCCAGCACCAATGCGCTGCTGCAACTGTCTTGGAGCTGTCAAGAATCCGGGCTGTCCACTCCTTTGCACTGAGAGATCACTCGTGTCTTGATCCTCAGACATGCAACCCCCCCTCCCCCCTGAAAGCAAAGTGTCTTTCTTCCCACTCTCAGTTCCGTCCATTCTTCCTCAACCAACTGTTCCTGACAGCAGCATTGGTCAGGGTAATGGCAGCCGCATGCAATGTCAACATCTTGCGCTGAGTTTTCCCAACATAGTCAGTTTAATTTTATTGCCCCAAATGTGTACTTTTGCTGAATTTTAACCAACCTGCCCAAACCATCATATAAAAGAAATGTGAATGAGGTCTGCCCCATTCAGTCAACTCTTCTTGATCTCCAGCAGCAGCTGGCAAAGAGCTCCCTTGCCAGTGGAGCTGCAACCCAGAAGTAGCTCCTAAGCAGCTCTGACCCTTCTTTTGCTATCTCATCAGATGGTGAAACCACCGAGCTGTTTTCTCAGACTTCAAGCTATAGGACTTCCACTAATTGCTGCAGGTTCCTCGTCTCAAAGGCTCATGATCAGAGTTATAGCTTAGGTCCATTTTTGCATCAGTGGGAGGTCATGCACATTTTCTGCTCTTAGGACAGTAAAAAATGGATGCAAAATAACTCTATTGTAAAGCTGAAAAGGTAAAAGGAAAAACAACAGACAAGGAAAATCATAATGCATGTAGTAACTCTGTGGACCAGATTTACAGCTCAGAGGGAAGGAAGCCTGTTGCTACATGCTGACTTTGAAGCCCCCTGGATTCTGGTACCAGTCAAAGACTGATTATTAGCTATTTTTGTGACACATTGGGCAACCAAGTATTTCTACCTCCAGCTGTCTAATGCCACATTTCTTACTCCAGTAAGGGATTAGTCCAGTCCTGGGTAGGTTAAAGCAGCTTCCAGCCTTCCTCTAATTTATACCTGGTTCCCCATGGTGGCTCAAAGAGCTGTTCCCACAGCCCGGAACAGCTGAAGAACAGATGGGCTATTGGCAGGCCTGCTATTCCCTGGATACACTCCTATGACCATGATTCAATGCAATCCAGAGATACCATGTCACAAAGGAATTCCCAGGTGACCAGCCTTCCAAAACAATGAACTCTGCAACCGAGAATATGGCTTTAATTTCTTCCATTTGTAAATCTCAGAGCTGCTCTGAATATGTGGCCCCAAATCTAATCTTTTTTAAAAAGGCCTCAAATTGCCCTCAAGATTTCACCTGAAGTTTTTCCATGCCCAAGATTTTGCACAGATAAAAATTTTGCTTTGTTTGCACACATTGCAGTTGCTGTGTAGAATAAAGTAGAACTGTTATTTTATGAGCTAATGAGGAACTCAGTAAATAAAATCAAAACACATCAAAATTATAGTAGATACTGTACCTAAATTAATTTGTTAATTCAATTTTAGTGTATGCAACAAAACATAAGGCGCCATGTATAAATTTGCTTGAGAGAACAATCTCCTCTTTGCCATCAACTCTCAGTCTTTTCAAGCCCATACAGACACTGGAATGTTGACAATATGAATTATACCACAGAAAAGTGGTTCATGTAATCAGTCACTCAGAAGATCAACATTCATTAAAAAAAAAATCTGAGTTCTCGTAAGCTCCTAGCTGGAGTTGTGTGCTCAAAAGTGGGATCATGAAAAGATGAGATCACATTTGAATTCCACAAAGAACCTGCTTCATGGTCTCTATTATAGAGCCTAGATAAATAATGGTAGTTAATGCTCTTAAAAACAAGCAAGGAGTCCTGTGGCACTTAAAGACTAACAAATTTGTTAATAAATTTGTTTTCTTTGAGTGCCACAGGACTGCTTGCTTGTTTTGCTGAACTAGATTAACACAGCTAACTCTTTGTAATTCTCTTAATATTCTCTGTGTAGCAGTTAAAGAATACTGGAAAAATACTGTTTTCTAACTTGCAGAGCATCGAAGAGAACAATCACGAGGAGCATCATTACAAAGACGTCAAATTATTTATATACTTTGTCCTCTTTTCCTCCAGTTTCTTTTAAAAGGTTTTATAATGTATTATGAAGGACCCTTGAGAATGGTCTTAATGGAGCTAATTAAGTTATCAATTGTAAGCAAAAAGAGCAAGCTCTCTAGAAAAGGATTTAATTTAGAATATAATTTTCAAATAACATTTGCTATTTTTAATCTAATTATTGTTTTTCATTAAAGAATACATGTATATACAATGTGATTATTATTTTAAAAATAAACCTCCACACTGACGCTGTATGGAAGAAAACCTTACAGGTAGAGATGAATCAAAGCAAAATTTCAGCTCCGCATGTCCCAGCTTTGGGAAACGCAATAAAATCTTGGGCCTGCTGGAGCCATATTTTGCAGTGGGCTCCTATTTTTGTAAGAATTTAAAACCCTAGATACAAAGCCCCAAATTTTTAGGCATTGAACACTAAGATGGATAGCCAGATATAACATCTTATGTTTATCTCTATTTGTAAGGCGTTTGCTTTGGAAGCTCTTCCAAGAGCTCAATGACAGGCTATGAATAACTGCTTGAAGGTACACTCTCCACTACGCTGGAACAACTCAGGCTGATTGCTTTCTATCTGAAGGGGTTAAGTTATCTACAGCAGCCAAACTACAACTGTAGCATGAGACTTCTCCTGGCCGCTAAAGTACATCTCTTAAGTACTTCACACTCTGTTGCCTTGTCTCATTTATGTACTGCTCCATACCACTAAGTACTTAGGACTCTCCTCTCAGGGAAAAATCCTGAAGCCGCATTATTTATACACATGGTGAAACAAAAGCCACAGAGAAAACAGGATTCAATGTAAAATTCCCAGTGTCACCGTCTGGTATTTTTCTGCCTACACTTCCACCCCTTCTGGCTCCTATTCCATTTCCATCTCTCTCCCAAGCTCTCTGTGGCATAGTGAAGAACATGAACACAAATATTGACTGAGAGCCAAATAAGTCTCCAGGAGCCATCCTATGTTTACTGGTAATGAGGCAGAATACTGCAGACAGACAGTTTTAGTCTACTTTGGGACTGCAACTCTTCTTTAAAATAGACCAAGTGTCAAATGCAAAACAACATTGGGGGACATTTGTAAAACCTCATACAATGCAGGTTGCATGCACAAACTAGATACCTGATCCTATGTTTTACACCCCCTTGCATTTATTTTCATTCCATTCTGTAAGTTCATCCATCTTCGAAGCATCTGATGAAGTGGGATTTTCTCCCACAAAAGCTCATGCGAAAAATAAATCTGTTAGTCTTAAAGTGCCACACGACTCCTTGTTTTTTTGCTGGGCTAGACTAACACGGCTATCCCTTTGGAAACAAACTAGATAGCATGATCTGTGCAAATGGGTGACTAACATAAGAGTCTTGTTTATAGCAAGCAAACATGGAGTACTGAAGACAGTGATTAGGTTTACATTTTGCAATGATCTTTGAAAATTAGGAGCAATGTTAATTTTTGGAGAACTAAAATGTGTTTTTGTAACATTCAGCAACAGCATATTCACTCTACACTGTGTTACATGCAGACTGCACAAGAAAGTAGCATACTGCAATATAATTTGACGTTTTCAAAGCCAGTAGTTACTAGCAGTCATGTAACTTTCCCTCTGGCCTGTGGAATAGCATGCAGAAACTGATCTCTTTCCAGGAGTCCTAAAAAGCATCCATATAAATCATCTTCAATTTTATGTTGAGACCTTCTAACAGGGATGAATATAGCCCGTTATATCTCTGAGAACTGAAAGAAAGCTCCTGAAGAGTCTGTGTCAGTCTGTCATGGGCATGTATACACTTAAAGTAGCAATCAGTATCTTTGGCTCTCAGGTGTGCCCAAGAATCTTTTGAAAAAGATCCTGCAATTCTTCCTTTGATGGACTATTGCAGCCAGCAGAAAGAATTCCAGGCAACTTGTGCCTGGGAAACAAAAACTTATCTGCAGAGTTCTCAGAACAGTGACATTTAAGAGACTGGGAAGGTTCTAAGTTACACTAGTGCAGTGGTTTTCAAACCACAGGTCAGGACCCAGTACTAGGTCACAGACCTTCAGGCACTGGGTCATGGTGCCCCCTGTGCTGCCACCAAAAGACTGGAATGCACTGCTCAAAGATGTAATTTTAGAGTTATGGGTATAAATTATTTTTTTCAACTGGGCCCCAAGAAAATGAGTTTGAAAACCACTGCACTAGTGGGTAAGAAAATATGGGACCCAAAATGAAAGATAATGGTAGGTACAACAACTGTTGTGACTTCAACACTTAAATAGCCTGTTGTGCCAGTATACTTGAGAGCTCTTGTTCTAATGTAGATGTGTTGGCAGCAAAACCAGGCCCTCAGTCTTAGTCATTTTACAACATTTATCAAAGTACCAACTGCTTAGAACACTAATATTGTTTTCATTAAAAGAAAAGTGGTAATAGTTCATATTGGTGGTTCAACACGGTGAAAACCAACATAGTCAAGGACTCAGGTTTTTGTTTGTTTGTTTGTTTGTTGGGGGGTGGGGGTTTACAAATCCTTGATGCTCATCTCTGAGCAACGTTTGGATTATTAGGTGAATTCTTGTGCCAGATCATCCCGGAGCTGTGTATGCCAGTTTTTAAGCTGGTGGAGTGATAAAAAACAGCAAGGACCAAGGCAAGGATCTTTCACACACACACTATAAAAAACAAAACAAAACAAAACCTAACGTATGCTGCATATTTCAGCTGCATACAGGATTTTCAGTAGTTAAATACAATCCTTTGCTCTCAGGGTTGTATAGAGAGAGAGAGCTATCTTCAGAGGTAAGCCAAGACCACTATTCCACAAGGTCCTGCAAAGGGGGTTAAAAACATGCTACTGCAAAAATGCTTCAACATTTGTCTCTGTTGTCCCAACCACTCACAGCTCCCTCCAAAGGAAGAGGAAAGGATTCTGCCAGTAGACCCCAACTGGGAAGTCAGTCTTTTCATCTTTCTACCCCCTTGAAAAGGCTGTTGATTGTCCCTGTCTTATACACCATCACCTTCAGTAGGAGGGCAAATGGTCTGCTGTGGCTCTGTCCATTCCTCACATCATGGAGGATAGCTGAGCAGCCCTTTTCAGTGTGACCAGTTCTAGTAGCTTTACCTGTATCTCACAATAATTCATGTTTTAGTTAAACCACAGCTGCTGAATTCCTTGAGAATATCAACTTTCATTTTAAATACATTTTTAGTTCTCATGTTCACATAAAAAAGCTTGAAAATGGGACTGTGATACACCATAAAGGCTCAAAAAAATGAGGATAATACCACCACCCCCAAAATTACTAATTTTGAAATCTCACAATTTATAAGATAATTGCATGGTTTTGGTGGCCTGAGTTGGGATTTTGAAGGCATGTGGTTGGCAGTGTTTGGATTGAAGAGTGGCTGCCTGGCCTTTTTTCCATGCTGTTTCATGAGCTGGACCAAACACAGTGACTTGGTCCAAGACACATCTTCAGGGAGCATCCCCTGAAGTTGGATTGAAAAAGTCATCTGCACCCACTTCTGTACAGCGGACCTTTAAAACTCAGCCATTTTCAGTTTAGCAAAATGGTATACCAAAGTCATCAGATATTCTCAGCTGCTTCTCATGTACATTCACTTTTGGCCACCCCTGCGTCTGCTATTCTCTGTGCTTTAGCAGCAGTAGCCAGATAACTTCATCCTGTTTCTCAGAAGAGTGCAAGTTGAAGATACCTCACCATCATGTCTGGAGAAGTAGGCCAAAGGAGCAGTAAAGCTGACCCCATCAGAACAATCCAGATCAGTCCTCACTATGGTGCTCTTTGTGCAGTCTAAAGTGATGGAACAGCCTTTTTTTTAAAAAAAAAAAAAAAAGTCAAGATGGGGTGCGAGGGGGAAGCAAGATGCTACTGGGCAGTCAGCGGGGATGGTGATTGATTTGTAATGGTTTGACTTGTTCAAACCCATGTTAACTGCAGATGCCAGCACTGAATTTATTTCCCCCCACAAGATTCTTCAGCTGCACTCACTTTCCAAGGTCACCTTTTCAAATGTTATCACCTGCCTTGGGCTAGACCCTTGTGCTACTTTAGAACACTAATCTCTTCCTTTGGTGTTTGTCATCTTCCTCCTGGGCAGTGCTACTGAACACAAGGAAGGTGGTAGAGTACTGGGAAAGGAATCAAATTTAATCAGGACATGAAAGTGGAAGCAATTAAGAATTTTCCTCATCCCCACACTAGATGCATCCTCTTGCCTGAAATTTTTGTTTGTTTCATGTTTCCTTTTGGCTTCCCCCTCTAAATGCAGTATTAGCATTGAAACTCCTGTATGCTGATGCTCTCTTCCTGGACTGACATTGGAGTGGCAGATCACATCAATGGTTGTAATATATTTTCAAAATCAGTGCAAGTAAACTGCCAAGCAGCTGACTCACCTCACTGCAATTTATTGGCACTAGTAGATGCTTATTTAGAGTGGCTGGCTGGCACTGCATCAGTGTCATATTTTACAGACAATTTGGATTAGAGATTATCTCCTTTGTTTCTCAAGACCCCTTTATGCCTGATCCCACACTCACCTGTGCTTTCTAGCAGAGTGACTCAATTCACCTCAATTTAAGACCTCCTGACTTGCCCCAGTTTAAGTGAGATCAGAATCACGCTCTATAAGACTAATTCATTCATGACTGTGTTTTAAAGCCACTTTCTGCTGGTATAAATGACTTCACTAGTACAAAACACTGAAGTGAGCCCTGAGTCTTCCCCGAGTTCTCTCACAGCATCCCCAGGGCCTTGCACCTTGCACAGACATTTACACATGAGCAAAGTGTAAAGAAAATGCCACCAAATCAACACAGTTGCATTTTGCACAAGTGTCAGTAGCCACACAAGGTACAGAGCAATGGAAGAATCAGGCCCAGTCCCCTTTATGAGCTCAGTGGGGGGTTTTTTGTTTTGTTTTCGAGTTAATTACATTCTCTACAAGTGCCTAGTGCCTTTTTGTGGAGGAAAATAGAAAAGCATATACCATATGTGATGAAGCTGGGATAGTCTTGGGGATTTTGCTAAGTACTGTGGGTGTGGTTCAGTTCTCCCCATATGTTATTCATGCATTTCAGTGATCGGACCTGGATGTGCGATAATTGTAAAGGCCATTACAGGGGAGTTTGGCCTTCCTCAGCCATGCGGACACACACCTGGCAAGGACCCCCTGCCCCTCCGCAACCAGCTGCAATAGCAGGAGACCAGGAGTGGAGGCCACCTCACTTGGAAAAAAAAGCTAAAGGAATGGGGAGGGGGCAAAGGCACAAGTCCATGTGTGTGACTGGCTGAAAGAAGCCAGTCCTCCTGTGGCAGTTTGCACAGGAGCAGAGGGCAAGGATGGGGTTCTGGGGCTCCTCAGTTAGTCAGTGCTAGAACTTATTAAGTTGCTAACAAATTCTTTCTGTGCTATGATCCTGAGAACTCATAAACCCTTCTGACTTCAACTCTGACTGTAAATTGCTTTTGATTCAAGGCAGGATACATGGCCCCTTTGAGGCATGAAAGAGATTCCCAAGGTCCCATCCAGCTGGACCTACAGGGGAGTTCAAGCAAAGCAGGGGTGCTGAACCTTCTGAAGTCAGGGTCAGGAGACAGCTGCACTGGTCTGTAGAAACCCAAGAGGGCCAACTCCACACCACTAGAGTCCTGAGTGGCTGCATCCCAAGTAGTTCCAGAGCACTGTTCCTGGGGGACTCCTTCACACCACAGTATGCCATGTTCTTAAATATTACCCTCCTTCTAATGGTGGTAAATTATTTCATTCCTACAAATTTATTTCTGCATTATGGAAAATTACCATCTATGTTTGTTTAGTAGCAGTACAGGTAAAGAGGAGGGAAAATTTTAATTTGAAATTAAAAAAGAGAAATAGTCATGGACCAAACCAAAAAGCCAGTCTTCTCAAATTGCCAACCAACATTAATACTGTGTTTTCTAGTACATTGGTTTGCTCAAAATTATTCCAGGCCAGTGGATAGCACAGCAGTAGCAACAACTAGGGAGGCAGAACCGATCCTATGATCATGTTATAGCCTCTGTTAAACAAATCCAGTGATTTTACCATTTCTACTTGCTTGAGGTTGAGACTGAGTTTGCAACATGAAGACAGGGAAATGAAATTTCACTAATGCACAAAACATGTAGAAAAGGAAATGTCCCAGTGCATTTTACTAAGCCTCCACATACATGCCAGATGAATCCTGCTCTAAGTCCAGCTGACTTCTTGTCCTCAGGTCGAAACACCAGATGTATAATAAGTATTAATTTTTCAGTATATCACAGGAAATCCAGGGATGTGATGTACAAATACTGGGGGTTCCCAAGTTTTATGCCATATTTCCACAAGGTCTGATCGCCTACCAATGACAAAATGGAAATTGCAGGCAAATAACTCTTATTTGATAATTTAGCTTCCTTTTTGATCTTTTCTGATACTTTCTAATTCTCACATAGTTTGATAATTGAAGTTCTTTTTCCATATATTGTCATGTTGGTCTTTCTGTAACCATTTTTAAACCACCATCAGAATCAGAGCAGACTAACTGATGTGCAACACTAAGTGCTACAGGATACCCTTCCAGTCATTTTTAAGCAGAACTGTCTACAGATCCAACAGAGAGTTCTGCTTCAAAAGGGCTAGGTTTGTATGGTTGTAAGCTTCCACTGATGCCCCTGTACTCCATCCACCAGGTTTCTTTCATCAGGAGCAGACATGAAGATCGCTACTGCTCAGCAATGCAGGGTAAAGTTGTAGTTTGTTCAGGTCCAGGTTCACATGATCTAAAAGCTGCACAACTTACTGTGCCACAGAATTTGGCAATTGGTTCACCCTTTGTCTATGGAAACACAAAGAAAGTAAGAAAATGGATAAAAGTAAAAATCCAAGGAGAAAATGACTTTAGTGTTGTCAGCATCTAATCAGAGCAAAATGCAACCCAGACTCTTTGTCTTCTACAGACTGTGGGGAGACACCATGGTAAAAGAGATGGTACCTGTGCCAGAAACATTTCTCTCTCTCTCTCTCTCTCACACACACACACACACACACACACACACACACACACACACACACACAC
>ML682006.1:13430892-13801218 GCA_007922195.1 Podocnemis expansa
CACACACACACACACACACACACACACACACACACACACACACACACTGAACATTTAAAAAAATACAAGATGCTCCCCTGAAGCTCCACCTACCCTCTACCCCAGTGAAGAATGGAAATGCCCACATCCCAGACATATTAAAATGGCTGCCATGCAATAGAAACCCACAGAGAACTTGTATGAACAGTTGGGAAGTGTACTGAAAGATACATAAAAGCTCTTATGATACCACAATGTAGGTCCAACCATCCCACTTGGAGGTAATTAGCAAAAATTCTGATTGCAAAACATGTATCCTTCTCTCTGAATCAAAGGTTCAGAGATACTCAGTTTATTAGTTTGTTGAATCAATCTCCAATTCTACAATCAACACCAGAGTGACAGTGTGAAATCATGACTTCATTGAATTCAATCAAAGTTTGCTAAAGACTTCCGTGGGATGAAGATTTCATCTCTAGTTCTTAAAATCTACATGCAGAGCAGAAACAGAATACAGCAAGGAGTCTGGCAGTTTCCTGTATGGTTAACAGGAGGCTTCCAGCAATAGACATTGCAGCCAGCCTTCATTTCTCCATTGCCAGATAGCAGAGCCCCTTGTGAGAGATTCCTGAAGTTACTGGCTCCTTTTCCCATGTGGCAGCCACAAAGCCAGCCTTCCACATTCTGTACAGATGAGTACATGTGTGAAGGACTGGGCCCAAAGTTAGACTCGTATATACCTGCATTCAAGGTTTTTTAGAACATTTAGGCACGTCCAGTTAATGACAGCACATCTTTAATTCTTGTTGTACTTACAAGGTGAATTAAAGTAACTGATTGCAAAGCAGCAAATACATTCTTAGCAAACAAGAACAGACGAACGGTTTATGCAGTTTCTGAAAGTTCTTTTCAGGAATATTACCGACCAATTCAATACTACATCTACTCCTACTGACAGTAGTTTCACACATTCACACGGAACACCCATAGAATGAGAAAAGAATGAAGTAAAACTTATGCTGCTTTTATTGTAGATTGAAAATGCTGCCTCATCCCACTGGACATGAACTCTGCCTTAGCACCCTCCTCTTCCAGGAGCATTGGGGATGGGATCCAATATATAAATGTCTGTAGGATTAGTCTTTCCATTTATAGTGGGAGCAGCGCACATACTAGATCTGCAGAATTACTGAAGCAATCTGTGCATGATACAAGAAAACTACTCTGTGCTGCACGATCAGCACTAAGTGGGTATTTTGTGATGTGTTCCATTAAACAGAAAAATTAGCTCCAGTGTAGCAAACAAAAGGCCACAAAATTAAAAAAAAAATTAAGATCAAAGTCAAACAAATGTCTTCTGTTTTACTGTTATAATCTCTCCATATCTCTTTCCATTTCCTCGCATATTTTCCCTCCATTTAGTGTTCCTCAGACAGTGGAAAGATGAAGCTATTAAAGTGACCATGAAACAAACATATATATACTAAAATGCTTTTCAGTTACTTAGTCATATCCCAAATCCTCAGATCTTCAACTCAGTACCTGAACACAGAAACACCGCTGAAATCAAGATTTGACTTGAATTTGAGAATCACTTGACTTTTTCCACCCAGTGTGACAAATGTAATTTTGTCTGTCCCTAAGGTCAAAATACCTGTAGGAAGGGCACTCACTGGCTAGTGATCCCCCATCCTGGCCAGCCAGGTAACATTCTCTTCAATTCTGGCAGCCCCAATTAACAGCTACCCCAAGCTAACAGCAGTTTGTCTCTTCTCCCAGGCCAGTCTTCTAGCCACGTTGCTTATGGCCACAGCCTGTACTCAGTTCCAAAGGGGCAGCCGTATTAGTCCAGTAAAGCCAAAAAAGCAAGGAGTCTTGTGGCACTTAAAGACTAACAGATTTATTTATCGCATGAGCTTTCATGGGAGAAAAATCTCACTTCATCAGACGCTTTGAAGTGTCTGACGAAGTGAGATTTTTCTCCCACAAAAGCTCATGCGATAAATAAATCTGTTAGTCTTTAAGTGCCACTAGCCAGTACTCAGTAGTCCTTATCCTTGGTGTAAGGATGGCTTTTTGTCCTCTTCCTTGGAGGCTGATAGGGGAACCAGGCCCTCCCTCTACTCGGAGCTCCAGCCCAGGGACCCTGTGCTAAGAAAAGAAGGTCAGCTCTCATAGAATCAGCGCTGATTCTCTGGCCCCTGGCTACTTTTTCTGCCTCCAAGCCCCACAAAAAGAAGATCTGCTCATGCCAGTATCATGTCCTTGGAAGTTTCAGCTACTTGCACTGCAAGCATAGAGTGCTCCTTTGGCTTGCTGCGTGTAGCTCCCATCTCTCTAAGCTGTAATTATAGCTGGCCAGACAACTAGCTGCAGGTGAGGAAATAGTTTCTCTGTGGTGGCCGTTGCCATATAGATTCTATAAACCCCACAAGCTGAAATGGTTGCCATTACTGTGGCTCAGAAACATCACGGAGTATTACATTGCTCTGGCCTGGATTCAATAAAGCAAACCCCAGGCTTAAACACTTTGTTGAATTGAGGCCTCAGCAAACGATCCCACTGCTGTCCATGGGAGTGCCTGCAGAATAAGCTGCTTCTCATTGTAGCACACCCTGGGTCAGAGACATTTTATTTCAAATGAAGGGGAACTTTTAAGCAAATCAAGTCTCTAATTTAACTAGCAATGAGCGAGAAACTCCTAAATTATCAATGATGTAAGAAAGTGGCTGACAGCCAGGGAAATAACTGATACCAAATGTTACCAGAAATTCAAGCCCTATCTTAATTTTTGAGTTTTAAAAATAACTATTTTTATCTTTGTCTGCCTCTGCACTTCCTGGAACTGCTCAGTTTAGCTATTCTATTTCCATACGAACCCATATCAAAATGAACAAGCTTGTTCTTGCAAGATTTACAAATGAATTGTGCAAATGCAGGAGTACTGGATATAGTTGTCACGTCTGAGGTATCAAACATGAAATAAAAGAAAACAAAAATGGTAAGATGGCAGAATCTGACCCAAGTTAGCTAGTAGAAACAATGATTATTTCTTAAAGTGAAGTAAAAAGAGATATGTAAGGTCAGCTCCTTCTACAAAAACAGAAGCAGTTGAAGGAGCAGTTGGCAGACACACACACAGTATTTAAAAAGAAATACAGTGTAACTGAGGTCTTGGAAACTTAGTTTCCTGAACAAACTTAGATACTAAACTGCAGAACGTAAAGCCAGAAAAGACTGACTCAGCAGGGGTGGAGGAGGATCTTGCAAAAGGAGGATTTTATATCTGAAGCAGATATCATAATTACATGCTGATGAAACTGAAAATGCACAGTAATCAGCAATAGAAGCATTCAGGTGAAAGACAAATGTGTCAGATGTTGGGAAATTATTTCCAGGGCAGAATGGTAAGGCAAGAAGGCTGGTTTGGTATAATGCCAAGCACTCAGTTCCCATTGATTCTTCCCAAATTCTTCAAGCTCCTGAGTGCTTTGGTGGGAGCTGAGAATTGTACAGAGAATTGAAACCACCACCTCACCCTGCACTCCTTACTTGTGTAAATAGTCCCCCTGACAGGGTCATAGCTAAGGCAGGGCGAGCAGGGCAAAGCCGCAGGCACCGAATTTTAGAGGGTGCTACATGGCTGGCAGCTGCAACCCCACCTAGCCGCAGAGGCACCAGGCTGGGCCTGGGGCTGCGGGAGTTTAAAATCTCCCACCCTGCCTCTGAGCATATTCGGATGCATGCTGGGGGGGGGGGGGGGGCTCCAGGAAGACGCCTGCTCACCCATGGCCAGTGCAGCTCCAGCCTCCAGACTGCTCTGGCACTGCGGACAGGTAAGGGAAGCCCTACCACCACCGGCAGAGTGCAGGGATCTGGATGCATCCCCAGCTGCTGCCGCCAGCAGGCCACTGGGATCTGGCAGTGGCTGGGGATGGATTGGGCCCAGGGCCAGATCAGGAGAGGACGCTTCTGAGGCTGCTTGCCCCAGGCACCAAAACTCCTAGTTATGGCCCTGCCCATTCATTGTATAGCTCACAAGCTGTGTGCAAACATGCCATACTTCCAAAAATCTCAGTGAGGAACACTAACTAAAACTCAAAATAAGGACAGCCTGTGTTTTCCTTCCAGATGGGTTTTTATCATAGAGACTGATATTTTCTTTGTCTTGCCCCATTAACCAGGCCTGGAGGTGCAGGCCCATAGAACATATGGGATTGGCATAAGTTTTACAAATCAATCTGACCAGGCCTCATGTTCTGGGCTTCAAGTTAGATTTTTTTCTGGGACTGCCTGCCACAGACAATGAGACCCACTTGCCTGATGGAGACACAGAGAAGTGAAATGACTGGCTTGACATCACCCAGCAGATCCAGGAATAGAACCTAGTTCTGCCAAGTCCTAGTGCTGTACACCCTCCTCTGTACCACGTTGCCTCCCCTGTTGCAAAGGCTGATTATCTGATCCAAATCAGACTGGCCTTATCCAGCAACTAAAATGAAAATTTCTCAGCATCTGAAATACTTAATTCTGAAAAAGAGGCTGACAATGTCATGTTTACTATAGTTGAGGTGCCATCGCCTACATTTCAATTCAGGCTGCATGCAGGTCATCCTATAAACTTCACAAAGGAGTTATGCCACAGCACACCATGCTCTCTCTATCACATGCAGCATCATTGCTCAAGTTGTCTCCCTTCCTGATCAAGCTGTCAAAAGAAAGCATTTATATATAGTACAGACAGCTCTCACCATGACAAGGTGAGTTTAGGTGTCCTTGCATGGACAATGGAAGACAAAAATAGTAGGACAGTCTATGTTAATGTAAATGGGTAAAATTCAGCTGAAATCAATGCAACAGCCCCTTTAGACAAGGAGGGAATATGGCCTCTTAGGCCCTACCAAGCCACTAATAAAACAGTCTATCCCCTAGACAACTGAACTAACCAAGGGAAGTTTGGAATACTACAGGGCAGTTTTATTTATAGTGATCCATGGCAGTTGTTCTCAACCTTCTGTTGGTTGCACTTGTGACCTTGCAGGACACACCAGTCTCCCTTTTCCCCAAGCTAAGTCCAGTCCCCTCTCCTGCCCCCCTGGCTCTCCATGACACACTTACCATTGTGTGGTGACACAGTAATATGCCCCAGCACAGTGGTTGAAAACTGCTGATCTGCACCAGCCAGGTTCTATTTCTGTGAGAGATTCAAACATCCATTTCAAAGTGTTCTTGTGCTTTCTTCCAACTGAATTAACAAATGCAGAACATATTTTACCTGTCTGGCACTAATATATATCTCATTAACTGAACTTTTCAATCACACATTGGAGTTTGGCCAGCCATAAGCATACGGTGAATCTCAAAGTATAGCTGGACTCCAGTTCTCAGAGGCTCCTTCTGAAAGATGAAGAGTTTAAAGTAGCTCTGACTTCCTCAGGGTTGTGTATGGCATAAAGAAATGCAAGAAAATCACTGCCTTATTAACTGCTTAAGATAAAACAAAATGAAACATGAGGAAAAACAACTTGGGCAAAGCAGAGCACATAGGGGCTCACTTTTAGCATCAGAGTGATCATCAAAATTACTGGTGGTGAAGCATCACAGGAGTAGAGGAATATCCCATCCTTTCTCATCTTCCTCCTGTGCTCCTTCCCAGCTGCATTTTATTGCCAGGGGCTCCAGAGACAGAGCAGATGTAGACTCAAGAAACATGAGCTTTGCTCAATGCTGGAATTCGACTTTGCAAAGCCACAAAATAAAGACAGATTGTGACTTGTTCGAATGATTATTGGTTGAAGGGTGGAAAATGAACAACAGCCACAGATAGAATTCATTCATACTGGAAAACAGTATCAGGCCTGGCTTATCTGATCCACTCACTTGTTTGTATTTTGCAAGGAGAAATTATGGATAGGAAGTGCTGTGACAGAACAACCTGTGCACGCAGTGCTGGGAGCTAAGCCTCAGGTTTTCCTAGGCTTATAAATAAAGCACTAGAAATGCTCTGCTTCAGATAGATGTTTCTCTCTTGTGGAGCTCGGAAAGAAGAGGAAATCTCTGACTCACTGAAGAACTGAAGGACAATAGGACCAGGAACTCAGGAGATGCCAGTCTTCCTGTGCTCCCTTCAACCCCTAATTTACCCCACTGATGAATGGACTAGTGGATTTTCACTAGTGATTTTCTGAAAGATTAGTTGGTCTCAAGGAAGTGACAGTTGGAAAGAACCTTGAGAAAAGAAATAAAGAGTCAGGCTTTAGGTACTTATACACTGTGCTGAAATACAGGGTGAAATCTTAATTCCATCAAAGACAACTATAAAACTCTGTTGCAATCAACTGAGCCAGAATCTTACCAACAGTTGGTATGAAAATCATTGTGTACAGTTACTACCGAAATCATTTAATTCTGATGACTTTTCCAAGTTTGCAGATGGTATACAATTTGTGATATCAAATAACACTTGAACAAGATGGCTTCTGAGTCAGTGCATGAAGAATATTACTTTTGTGGAACTTACAGTCTTAAAACATGACTTCTTAGAGGACAGTTTTCCATTAAAAAACTGGATAATCACTTCTTTCTCAGAAATAATTTTCCACATGATAAAATTATGAACAAGATGCACTCACCAAATCGGTTCTCAAAATTAGGGCAAGAATAATATTAGCTGTCCAAACAGTGAGGACTGTTATTTCATTGCCCTTGAAAAGACATTCACAATAGGTTATACTTACATATTATCATCAGTAAATGTGATCTAAAGTATCTTCTGAAGAATGGAATAGCAACAGGTAAAAGGTAATACATAAAATGAATATTTTCTGATCTTGAATCTGTGGAAAGCAGACATTTGCTAATGACAGATCTCAACATAATATATAGGCAAGAAATATTAGCGAATAAAATGTTAGTGAATAATTCCTAAAGAAAAATTATGAAGTTAAAAGTAATGATTAAGCAATCATTTATTAAATTTGAATGTAACTAATATTTAGCTAGCAGACAATTTATAGCATTTTATTTAATATCTGCACTATTTTGCCACAACAAATGGTTGGCTATCAATGTCCATTGTATTATAATGCTAGATTTTCAGAAGTAAGTGGGCAGATTTTCAAAATGACTCAGCACTTTGGATACTGAGATTTTTTTAAAAAACTGATTACAAATGTCACAAAGGGAAGTGCTGAATGCTAATCCCTTGTGAAAATCTGGTTTTTTTGTAGGGGTCTAAAAGGCAACAGAGCTCCTCTGACAATTTGGCCTCCAACTCTGGATGTAAAATATATTTGAAAATCTGATCTTGAGCCTATAGTAAGAAATTTCTAGGTTTCACAGCTTCCAGGCCAGGCTATAGTTCCATTGACCTCAGTGGGAACTGAGCAAAACTGAAGTAAAAAAAGTGTAGAATCAGGTTCAAGGTATTTACCAGATGCCACGGGACTTTCATTGTTTTTCCTACACACAAACTAACAGAGCTACCCTCTGGAACTTTTCACAGTGCAAGATATTAACTTTAGCCATATGAAATGGAAATCTACCAACTCCATGAAAATACTTGCACAGAAACAGACAGACATCATCTTCCTCTCCAAGTGAATACAAACGGACATCACATCAAATGGACTGAAAGTGAAAAATCCATTACAATCGATATGTTACACAGACTATGGTGAGAGATTGTGTCACACACACTCAAAAAAACCATGGAACCATCTGATCAGCATCCTGTACAACAAACAGGAGAAGATCAAGAAAGAAATGTCAACACTGGAGACACTCATGAAAGTTCCACACAAACCTCCAAGTGGCTGATCTTTACAAAAGCAAGCCAGGCCATCTACAACACATACTGTGCTTCTCTACAGCAGAAAAAGGGTATTAAATTATCTAAGCTCTTACATGCCACAAGAAACTGCAACTGTGATACCCTTGAATCACCCAACAATTCTGTAAATCTATCCAGCTACACACATAACCCAGCAGAAGAGTCTGTCTTGTCTCAGGGACTCTCTTTCTGCCTCACCACCCCCATGTACATGATACAGTGACAATGACCTAGAAGCTACTTCCGCTGTCTCTGACTCAAGGAATATTTCCACCATACCACTGAACAACACACTAACCCACAGATACCTTCCTACCAACACTACGAGAAGAGTTCTTCATGGACTCCTCCTGATGGTCAAAACAATAGACCAGACATTTACATAGAATGTTTCTGCCAATGTGCATAAGCTGAGATTGTAGACAGGCAGCAGCACTTGCCCTATAACCTCAACTGTGCAGAATGCAATGCTACCCACGGCTTCAAAAACAACTCTGACATTATAATCAAAGGCTATGTCCACACTAGGAAAAGTTAGTTCAAATTTGTTAATTCGAACTAGTAAGTTCGAGTTCAGTTTGAACTAAACTTGAACTTATTAGTTCAAATTAATAATGTGGACTAATTCAAACTAATGTTAGCTTATATTAGTCCACTTTATTAATTCGTACTAACTGCCCTTAGTTTGAATTTATCCGTGTCTACATTGTCCTTAGTCCAATGGATCAAACTAAGGGATAGTTTGAACTAACCAGCAGGTCTTACAAGTTCAAACTAAGCTTTCATTAGTTCAAATAAAGGAAGTTCAAACTAATGAAAGCTTAGTGTAGACAGGGACTAAGTTAGTCTGAATTAAGCCTCCTTAATTCAAACTAATTTGCAAATGTAGACATACCCAAAGAGGCTGACAAAGGAAGTACTGTAATCCTCATGAATAGGTTGGATTATGAAGGGGAAGCTGCCAGATAGTGCTCCATGACCACATTCTACAAGCCACTACCCTCTGATCCCACTGATGAATACCAAAAGAAACTACAAACATCTGTTTAAGAAACTCCTTGAAGAAACACAGAAACAAATCCATATGGACACACCCCAAAAGCCTCAACCAGGGGTATTCTATCAGTGATCTACCAAAATCAGCATTTTAGCCACTATGGATGTACAAGCTCTTTATGCCAACATTCCGCACAAAGATGGACTACAGGCCATCAGGGACAGTTTCCCTGATGATGACATGGCACACCTGTTAGCCAAAATTTGTGACTTTGCCGTGACCCACAACTACTTCAGATTTGGAGACGATTTATACCTTCAAGTCAGTGGCATGGCTACGGGTACTCGCATGGTCCCACAGTGTGCCAACATCTTTATGGCTGACATAGAACATCACTTCCTCAAATCACGTCCCCAAGTACCTCTCCTTTCCTTATGCCACATTAATGACATTTTTGTCACCTGGAACCACGGAAAGAGTCCCTTGAAGAATTTCACCAGAATTTCAACAATTTCTATCCCATCATCAACCTCAGCCTGGACCAGTCAACACAAGAAATCCACTTCCAGGACACTACCAAACAAATAAGGGATGGTCACAGTAACACCACCCTATATCAAAAACCAACAGACTGCCATACATACCTTTATGCTTCCAGTTTCCAACCTGGACACATCACATGATCCATTGTCTATAGTCAAGCCCTAAGATACAATCACATTTGCTCTAAACCCTCAGACAGAGACAAAAACCTACAGGATCTCTGTTGAACATTCTTAAAACTACAGTACCTTCCTGGGAAAGAAACAGATCAACAGAGACAGATGCGTAGCCAGAAATCACCTAATACAGGATGGACCCAACAAAGAAAATAATGGAAAGCTATTGGCCTTCACCTATAGCTCCCATCCTAAACCTCTCCAATTTATCATTAATGATCTACAAGCTACCCTAGAAAAGTTAGTTCAAATTTGTTAATTCGAACTACTAAGTTCGCGTTCAGTTTGAACTAAACTTGAACTTATTAGTTCAAATTAATAACGTGGACTAATTCAAACTAATGTTAGCCTATATTAGACTTACAATAACTGGCCACAATATATCAGTCACATACAAATAAATTAAATCTGTCAGTCACCACAATTTAATCATCAGAGGTAACACTTATCTTAGCAAGCAGACATTAAAAATGGAAAAACCAGACACTGCTGCCTAATCATATCCAGGAACACTACTTCATCCCACCTCCAAAGCCTTATTAAACAGTAGGCTAAAAGCTAAAGTCAGAGAGATTATCCTTCAGCCAACATATAAGTTCTTCCCAGATACATGAACAGGAGATATTTTTCCCTGATGATTATCTGTGCAGTTTTACATTGCACAAGTATAATTCTTACATAACTACAACATTGATAGAAAGACGATGTTCTCTCCATGACTAAGCTCATTTTCTGCATTAGGCTACTAGCATTTTTGCATGCTGTCTAATTTCATTACATCTCTCATTCCAGTCCAACTGGTCATTAATATTTGTTAGTGCTAATGATGTGATGCCCTTATTTTCATGGTATTGAATAATCTTGATCCAGATTTTTCCACCTATTAGGCAAGTTAAGAATTAAATAAACTATTTGGTCACCATCAAGTTGCAGTTTCTGTGCTTAGGGTTTCACTCTTACACCTGTTATAGAATGCTGAAACTGACTTGATTTCAATGGAGTAATTACAGCACTGTGTTTCTGTCCTCGAATTCAGTATTCTTCCTATCATATTTTCCGCATAGCTGTTGTATATAATCCTATTCTCACTGTTGTCAACATTTTCAACCATACAATTATAATTTTAGTTGTGTGTTATCATCAGGAAGTTAGTACACACTGACGCAAAGATAGATAAGTCAGATCCTCAGATCATTTGAATCAAATTGAAAACAATAGAGCTACACTTGTTTATAGAACAACATGAGGCTCTGGCTCAATATTTGAATTTAAATAAATTGATAAGGTGAGTTTAATTATGAGTTGATAATACATTAATATTGCAAATTCCTTTTACCAGTTCAGGGCTAATTTTTATATGGATTTAGGACCCATATTGTGATTTTAATTCATTTAGGAGTAGCAAACAGAGGTAAGCACTGGGTAAAGTATAACTTGAGGGGCCCTAGAAACTTCCTAATCTCTGGGGCCCCTTCATGCATTGTCTGGGCCCCCTTCATGCATGTGTGGGCCTGATTTTTCTAGATTCTAGAAGCTGGGCCCCTGACCTTGGGCCAATCAGATTTGTGGGTGTTCCGACTTACTTTAACCCCTGGAAGTAAGCCTACAATAATAGTGACAATACAACTCCCCATCTAAAACAGCAGCAGCACTGGGAATGGTAATTATTCCTAGATATACAAATTATACCCAAATCTCTGATGAAGTAGGATTTTTTCCCACAAAAGCTCATATGATAAATACATTTGTTAGTCTTTAAAAGTGCCACCAAACTCCTTGTTGGTTCAGATGCTTTTTGTAGCTCTCTTTTTGTTGTTTTCTTCTGTAATTACTTTAATCTTCCAAATTTCACTTCTGACAATACTCAGGGAACCTGATTTTGCTTGTCACTCTGCAACACAGAAATACTTCTGCTGCTTTCTTCATTTGTAAGTTCCTGAAATGTTGTTTTACCAGATTCTTAATAAAACCTAAACCCATCAGTAACTGACATCCTCTCCCATTAAGGAAAACATATAGCAGAGATGTTCAACTGATTCTTACTGACTTATGGTTCAATTCAACAACTGGATTACTTAGGCATGAGTAGGCCCATTGACTTAACCTAAACTACACATTTGAAGTTAAGCAAGAGTACGTATACATTGCTGAATCAGGTGCCTCTTTCCCCTTTTGATCAAATCAAGTGGATAAAATCAGCAGGGGAGATGAAATCTAGGACAAATATTTTGACCACTCTTATCTGCCATGGCACTGATCATATTAACTGGTCATATTTATTGGGACAGATATTAAGCTTTATTGATTTCAATGGAACGATGCTGACATATACCGGCTGAGGTCTGTCTTTTTGCTTTATAGTGTACCTGTATTATATAATTCCATAGGAATTATGTTATAAATTAATAACTCATCTTGTGCTGAGTTTAGTAGAGGCAGCTGCATGAAAGAGGTCTCACGCAGCTCTGCCAATGCCTCTCGTTAGTCATTTCTGACTATTGTTCCTAGTAGTTGAACTCTGTGCAGAAGAGGCTGGCAGTGATTTCGAACTGCCAGTTGGGCCACAGGGTCTGGAAGTATTATAGAAGTATGAAATATGCAGTCTTGAAATCTTGATACTGACTAATGTTGCAGTGGTGACCTACAACATTACTTGGATGCGAAGTTGAGCCACATGAATGAACATTTAGTACTTTAACCTCTCAGTGGCTTAGATTCATTTCAACAATGGAAGGAACTTAACTTTAACTTAACTGCTATAAAATTAATCTATTAGGACAAAAGCCAAATCCTGCTCACTTTTCCTTATATGAATTGTCTGATTGCAGGGATATGGTCTTAAATGGGGGACAAAAATCCTCACTCTTCCATACATTTGGTGTTGCTTGGAAATGTATTACAGATATCCACAAGATCAGCATCTCGTGTAAGAAGTTTTGCTTCACAAAATGAAAGCAGTGACTATGGAAGTTACCAGGGTACGCACAATCGACTTCAGACACATTTCATTGGAGGCATTTACCTTATTAACTATATTATTTTCACTTATATTAAAAAAAAAGTGTGCCTATCCTTTACTCCAGTGGACTCCAGCACCCAAGGACCAATACTTACATTTGCACACCCTGAACGATGCCCTGTGGAGAGGACGGGAGGTCTGCTGGCTCCATTTCCTGCTCTCCTCCATTCCCTCTACCACCCCACTGTGGGGAGGTGGGTGTGGTGGGGAGCAAGAACGATGGAGCAGATGCCCAAAGCCTGTCCAGAGTTGGGGTGTGGGGGAGAAGGCATAACAAGCTTTGCTCCAGAGCTCTGGCCTTGGGTTCCTGGCTCCAGCATGGCCAAGGTCCCTGTGGCTCTCTCCTTGCACCCTGTCTGGGGGCAAAGGGGCCAGGAGGACATTTATTCCCTCCTGCTACTCTTGGCCACAGTCTGACCTGAGTTTGATCCAATAATAACCATATATAAAACCCCAGATCATGAAATATCTTTAAAGACCTTTGCAATCTCCCACCAGGGTCATCTCAAGCTAAGAAAAGCAAACAGACCTTGCAGCATCCCTGAAGGTAGATACACTGGGTCTAGTTCATACTGGTGTGAGAAGAGGGCTCTACAGGTGTAATTATAATTAAGGGAGAAGAGAGAAAGGGTAGTAACTGGCTAGACTGTGAATGTTTAATTGGCATGACTGTGATGTTAGTTGCACTGGTGGAAAACAGGTGGAACTCCACTAAAGTCAAAGAAGTTGTTTTGCTAAACTAGTATGAGATCAAAAACAGACCAATTATTTTTAAATGTACGGTAAGCACACCATTCCAACAGAGTCCTACCAAACCTTATCTTCAGCAAAGTTTGATATATAGCTTGACATCAATCACCCAGTGCCAAGGGATTATGCTGCTAGTACTACCCAACAAAAACTGCAGGGGAATAACTTATACTGAGCATAGTGTGTAAAAGCTTCCCTTTGCTCAAAATTCATTCACTGTTGTGTGGTGCTTCCATCTAACTTCCAAAACTCTGAGCAGCAATTTCATTCTGTCTCTGACAATAAGCTAAGATATTACATTTATAGTGTCAAGTAGAAAAAGGCTATCAAGAATGGCCTGTTTCTCACAGAAAGGGTTTTCTTGTTATTGTGGTTTTTTTAGCAGCAGACACTTTTTTAGTTTATTGATTTTTCCCCCCTTCTGGAAAGAGTTCAGGGTTATATTATACACAGACAGAAAAAGAAAGAGAGCCTAAAAAGGCTCAGCCACACCAGTTGGATACTGTGGAGTTGCCAAGTTTGGACATTAAGTTTAGTATATTTTCCTCAAACTTCAGGGGCTAGCAGACTTTCTGGCTGCTTTGGAGATAAATATTTCATAGAACAAGGCAGCACTGGAGAAAAATGATTGCAAAACAGAGGCTTTGCTATCTATCTATTTTTATTGTGTGGGTGAGGTTTTTTGTTTATTTTCCTTTTTAAATAATTATAATAAATCCCTGCAATTGATCTACAATGCCAGTAAGGAAGTGGAAGAACACACACACACCAGACTCCTAAAAGTCAGAGGAAGAAAAAAGACAAAGTGGATGAGGCTTTTATTGGACCAGCTTTTCTGTTGGAGAGAGAGACAAGCTTACCAGCCAGTGCCAGCCCAACCACATACACAGTCTAGGAGGTCCCCTAGGGCGCCAGGCTTTAAGGGTCACCAAATTAGAGGGAAGAGAATTTTTTCTCTACTTAAAATCACATATGAATATGTTCATTCTAGACTTTCTTATTGTTGTCTATATTGAATGTGGGAGGGGTGCCAAAGTCATAGTTTGCTTAGGGAGTCCAAAACTCTTGGGCCAGCCCTATGTCCAGCTTATGCAGAAGCTCCATACCTCGTCTCTTTCACCAACAGAAGCCGATCCAATAAACGATATTACCTCACCCACCTTGTCTCTCTGATATCCTGGGGCCAACTCAGTTACAACCTCACACAAAAATGGAAGAGACGTGTTATGTTCTCCACTCAATCTGCCAATGCAGGATAGCTGTCATCCAGTTTAGTCTCAAGTGTTGCAAACAGTAGAACATACACTGAGGATACTCCTCTAAGAATTCCTCTGTTTCCTCTGAGTTCTGTAACATCCAGTTTACATTTTCATTGAGCAACAGGGCATATCTGGCACCACAACTCATTTCAATTTTATTACATTGTACTAATAGCAAAATCTGGTAACTATAATCCCCAGGAGTTATAATACTACAGTTTTCAAGCACAGACCAGGTCTTAGAGAAGAAAGAAGATTGATGTCTGCTTCAAGGTGAAGCTAGATTTGGACTCTAGGCTGAGCCATATCCTATTCATTCCTCACTCAGATCCCAATTCTAATTCACAGTACAGCCTTTTCTACACCACCATTGTACTGTAAACCAACCCCAAAGCAACTGTATGTGCAGCAATTATGCAGTATGTTGGGTATCCTGCTATGGATACCACATAGCCCCATAAAATGTTGACATATGCTTTCAAGGTATTCAAGTCAGCAGCACTACTACAGGTATCCCCATGTCCCCACAATATGCCATGCTTTTTAAGACTGACTTAGAACAATGCTTCCTCAGCTCTCATCCCCAAGTACCACTCCTCTACTTATGCTACACTGATGAAATTTTCATCATCTGAACCACAGACAGAAAGCCTTAGAGGAATTTTACCCAGATTTCAACTCTGTCCACCCCACCATCAACCTCATATCCTTGACAGTGTACAGATAAGTGATGGCCATATAAACTCCACCCTATACCAGACACCTATGGACCACTATAGCGACTTACATGTCTCCTGCTCTCATCCAGGACATCACACAATCCACTGTCAACAGCCAAGCCCTAACATATAACTGCATTTGTTCCAATCCCTCAGACAGAGATAGAGACCTTCAGGATCTCTATCAAACATTCTTAAATCTACAATATCCACCTGGAGAAGTGACTAAGCAGATTGACAGAGCTAGATGGGTACTCAGAGATCACCTACTATAGGACAAGCCCAACAGGGAAAACAACAGAATGCCACTGGTCATCACCTTCAGCCCCAAGTAAAACACTCCAACACAGTAACGATCCATAGCCTATCCTGGAAGTCAATTCCCTCACTCTCTCAAGCCATCCATTCAAGAAGAACACTAACTCAGAAACCTATCCATGTAGCAAACCCCATTGCCAACTCTGCCCACATATCTACTCCAGTGACACCATTACGAGACCTAACTGAATTAGCCATACTATCAGGGACTCATTCACCTACACACAGTATTCTCCCCAGGACTTGAAAATAGAAGGGGTATAGGGAGAGGTTTGGGGGGGTGTAGGGGTTGCTCACTGATTTGGTATAACACTATTACTAGCAGACAATTGGAGAATGTTGGGAAATTTGAGGGGGGGGGGCGTTCAGGGGGGATATGGGAGGTGTTAGGGAAATTCCTTGCCTACATATCTACTAATATGGTATATGATACTATGTGCCAGCAATGTCCCTCTGCCATATACTTTGGATAAACTGGACTGTCAACACACAAAAGAATAAATGGACACAAATCAGACACCAAGAATGGTAAGATTCAATCTTCACTTCAATCTCCCTGGACATTCTGTAAAAGATCTGCAAGTTACAGTACTTCAGCCAAACAAACAAACAAAAAACCTTCAAAAACAGACTTCTGTGTGAAACTACAGAGCTGGAATTCACATGCAAACTTGATGCTGTCAGACTGGTTCTGAATAAGGACTTGGAATGGTTAACTCACTATGAAAGGTAATTTCCACTCTTTAGCATTCTCACCTCATTAGTTGTTCTTAATCACCCACCTTCAAACTGTTCGAATTAAAACAACTTGTTTGTTTTGCGGAAGAGACTGACAAGCTACCCGTTTGGCATTATTTGACCTTGTGACTCACCCATCTCTGCATGTGTATATAAACATGTAAGGCAGGCTTAGAAGCTGTGCCTAACAGCTTCTGAAGGGTGGCTTCTAATCTTCATGGGTCCTGTAGTAGCATGAGAACAAAAGAACACAATTAGGTATTAGCATACTGGGTGCAGGGCATAGTGGGTAATGGTATTTGGGGCTAATCTGTTCACAAATCTGTCAATATCTGCAATTCTACTGAAGGCAAATATAAAATACTGTCTTTTTGTAAATTGCTTCTCTGTTTCAAATCTGTCTGGATTAGTTAAAGGGTAAAAAATACCCTTAGTTAAAAAGAGGCTTGCAAAAAAGGCAACTGCATATTTCAGCCTGCCAAAGGGAAGAAAGGGATGGGGTTTTGCGTTAGCTCCTTTTGGAGCAAAAATGATGGAGGCATTCCTGCCTCATGCCAGCCCCCCCCCCCGCCATCAAATGATAGATCTGGCTGGGCTTTTTTGATGTCCCTTTGTTATGTTAAGGACAGTAGGTGTTTGCATACTACTTGATGTTTAAGAGCTGCTGTGACTAGAGAAAGGCAGACTCTCTGAGCTGAAATTACTGAAGAGGAGCAGCAGATGGAGAGAGCAGCCAGTGGCAAGTTGTGCAGCATGAGTGGCCAGAGGGTGGAGCCAGTGGACACTGGGCAGAGCCAAAGGACAGTAAGACCGGTGAGCTGAGCAACGTGAATGACCAGAGGATGTAGCCGGTGGACTTTGAGAGCGGCCAGCAGTAAGCTGGGCAGCACAAGTGACTGGAAGGCAGAGCCAGCAGACAGCAGGTGGAGCCAGCGGATGGTGAGTGAAGCCAGCGGCAAACTCGGTGGCATGAGTGACCAGAGGGTGGAGCTGGCAGAGGCAAGAAACAGTTCCAGAGGAGGGAGGGAGTGACCAGTGGATGGCATTGGCAGACAGCTGGTGTGAAAGACACTCCCTACTTACCCTAGGGTTGGTTGGGAGCCTAGTTAGCATTGATTATCCAGATCAGTGCCAGTTTTGCCATTAAGTTTGTATATTCTGTTATGTGGTGTGGGTTGTTGGGAACTTTGCTCTATACTGATTTTTCTAGATTAGTGCTGATCTCTGTTATCTGGCCTTTTGCATTTTGTTTTACTACTATTAAAAGTTCTGTTTACTACACTCAGACTTGTGCTTGTGAGTGGGGAAGTCTTACCCCTTTTGGGTGTCCACGGAACAGTGCAGGATTCCCCAGAAATCTGGGTGAGGGCTCAAGTGGCTGGTGGTGTTACACTACTGGGAAACCCCTAAATATAGAACCCGGCCCTTGTCCTGCCAGCCCACCCTAGCAGAAGGGTTACATACATAACCTACTACAATTTTCATTTCATGCATCTGGGGAAGTGAATTATGCCCACGGAAGCCTATGCATTAAATAAATACCCTTACAAGGGCCACAGGATTCCTTGATGATGATGATGATGATGATGATGATTTTTTTTTAAAGGAAAAATCCTGTCAGATGATTAACCACTAGAATAAGTTGCCTTGGCACATTGTGGAATCTCTATCACTGGAAGTGTTTAAGAGCAGGTTACCAGGGGTAGGCAACCCCCGACACGTGCTGACAGTGGCACCCAAGCCCATTCAGAGCAGCATGCAGCACCCTCTGCAGCACAACAGAAATTGCTGTTCCTGCCACCAAAACACACTCCAGGTGGCTTCTTTTGGCAATATCTGGATCTCAGTGGATCCCCGCCATGTCCATGATTCTCTCCGTGGCATGTCTGGGGACCTCCAAGATGGGCCACTCCAGGCAGCTTCTTTCTGTGGCATCCCTGGAGACCCCTGTCCCCAGCCACATGACTGAGAGGAGTCACTGTGGGTGACTTCTTTCCACAAACAGCTCCTTTCAGTGGAATGTTGGGGAAGATCACTCACCCCAAATTTTTAGGTGGCCACCAGCAAAGCTGAGGGCTGGGACTGGCATAGGGGTCAGCCAAGGTTGCTGACCCCTGGGTTAGACAGACACCTGACAGGGATGTTTTCAGAGGGAACTTGGGCCTGCCATGAGTTCAGGGGGCTGGACTTGATGCCTTTCATGGTTCCTTCCAGTTTTTATGATTCTGTGACTCCATTCTATGATGATAATGATGATGATTCAGAAAAGAAATAGAGGACAATGTTGATCCTTTTAGACAGAAAAACTTTTTAGTAAAAGCCTTTTTTTTTTTTTAATTTAAAAAAATGTCCAGTTCCAAGACTGTGGCTTCGGCTTTACTTGATAAACGCCCTGATTCAAGCAGCTCTGATTTTCCAAAATATTGTTGAGTTAGTATAGAAGAAACTACAAAACAAACAAACAAAATCAAGAAATGTGGGTGTGATGCCTCATATAAGGACCATATTTCATTATTTTAGTTCTAGGAAGCTAGTACGTGAAAGACAGGGAGCTAGCTATACTGTAAGGCACTTCTGAAACTTGTATCAGAGATATAGCTCCTCTAACTCCACTTGAATTACATTTTATCTACTTTAAAAGTTAAACTCCAGCAGCAATGTAAAAAAGTAATAGATACCAACCACTACTTCAGTGTCACTCTTCCCGTCAAACATACCACTCTGACTACAATATCTACTTTTATACCAGTTCTTGAAGAGCTCTAAGTTATGCTGTAAAATAGCATTATCTTTAATAAGAGCAGAAAGATTTTCAGGCTGTTCCTTAAATTTTTTAAAACTATCACTTTGAACATTCTTAGCTGAATGAGTCCCTTCAAGCATTTCCATTTATCCTCTAATTTTTAACCAGTCGTGGAGTATAAGCATCCAATTTAGCATCAAATTTCTGTTCTGTGGATTTAATAGCACTTAGTTCAGTACTTATGGAAATTTCAAAAGGTAGAACCAATCTTTCACAGGCTCCCCAGGGGAGAAAATTACAGGGCGTAGGAGAATATGAAGCCACTGAGGGAGAACTCCCTGGAGAGACCCCTCAACCTCCTTCTCCATAATATATTAGCAATCATTTCTGCTGTGCTATAGGTATGCTTGGAACTTTACTGACGAAGATAACATTTTACAATCTGAAGTCCTAAAAACATCCACTAACAGGAGTAATCCTACTGCGTTAACGGGTGTTATTTATGACAGACACACTTTGTCTATTAGTCAGTGCTTGCAAGACTGGACCATTAATAAAGAAGTAGAGATATAAAGGAAGAGGGGCCTTTTCCACAGCTAGGTAACCATTAAATTCCAAGAAACCAGTGAAGCAATTATTTTTAGTTTTCCTATTCTTAATTTAATACAGCACCAGTAGTTATATCCAATGCCCCATGTTCCCCACATAAAACTGGTGTCCTAAATTAAATGGCAGGGTCAATGGTTTCTGTGCCAACTTCATTTGCATTAAAAAGGAAGCTTTGTTGACATAAATGTGAAAATGAATAATGCAACCAGTACAGTAGCGTGCATGTTATTTATTTAGAAATTACCTGTCCTCACAATTTTCTTTTCCAATGTGCCAGGGTTTTTAATGTAGATGAAGCATAGCAATATCGCAGAAATTGTTACAAACGAAGCTGAGGATTTTGGCAGATGGTTTCTTACCACCCAAAAAACCCCCATGGGATTGTTAATTAATCAACCACTTATTCCTACAACCGGACAATGTCACTGCAGAAATGTGTACCAAATTCTTAGCTGGTGTAAACTGAGTTCAGTGGCGCAACCCTAAACTTATTTATAGTAGCTGAGGATCTGCTTCACAGCATTTAGTCTAACAAGCAGGAGATGTTTCGGAGACTGTATTATAAGCATTTGTAAATTGAATGAAACCATTGGTGCCTCTCAACTTATATCCTTTTTCCAGTAGTTCCTAGTAACCAGTCCTCAAAGAAAAGTATAAGAATTTCTATAATAGACAGTTACAGGATAAATTGCTCATAGGCAACACTTCTTAATAGCTTCTATCAGTTATTGGTTGTCTTATGCCCGAGAAGTTTCTACCCCCTATATTTTTAATCCTAGCTAATACAACTACAGAAGTCCTGAGTAGCTCTAGACCACAGGTGGCCAAACTTACTTTCCCCCACACCCCCCAACGCTCAAAGCTTTGCTCCACTGGACAGAAGCCACTAACTCCTACCACCCTTCCACAAGGCAGAAACTCCAAGCTCCCCATCCCAAACTGGTGGGCTGGAGGGGCGGCAGGCAGCACTGGTGGCTCCACAAGCCAATCTAACTGTAAAAGAGTGACATGCAGCTCAGAAGCCAAGTTTGGCCAACCCTGCACTAGATCTATGTGACATCTCATAGAAAGGAATCTCTTATACTAATTAGACTATTATGTTTTAATACATTAAAATGAAAGCCAATGAACAAAGAATGTGAGCCACACTTTCAGGTGACTATCCTAAACAGTGGTGACGCTGAAAAAGATTTTGGGATGACTTGCCAGTGCAAGTCTGTAGCAAAAGAGATAAGATCCATGAATGTATAACTAGGGAAATAAGTAGGAACAGAGATCCTATATATGGTATTGGCGTGACTAACAGAATTCTCTGTTCATGTCTGCTGTCCACACTTTAAAAACAAGTCATCAAAAAATTTCAGATAAGTTCAGAGATGTGCTACAATGATTCAAGGTCTGTAAAACCTGCTGGACTAAACAAAACCGACATAATTAGCTTTATCCAAGAGAAGGTTAAGATCATAGCCTATGAATACTTGCATATGGAGAATGTTTTTGAGAACAGAAGGCTCTTTAGTCTTGTAGACAAAGGCATAACAGGGTCCAAAAGGCTGGAAAATGCAGGTAAAGACATTCAAATCCAGGAAATAAGGTGCAATTTTTTAACAGTGAGAGTAATTAAGTGCTGAAGCAGCTTTACTCAGGGAAGAAGTAGATTTTCCATCACTTCAAGTTTCTAATTCAAGATTGGATGTTTTTTCTAAAAGATATGCACCAGTTCAAACTGAAGCTTTAAAAAAAGAAAAAGGAATCTATGGGCCTGTTTTATGCACACAGTCCATCTCTTGGAAGATCTTAACGATCACTCAAGGCTTTAAAATACATGACTATCTCAACTATGGTATAAATAATTTTCTTATGTCAGCTTTCATTTTAACTGAATTTTCTTATAAGTTAATATTAAAAGAAAGGCTATTTAGTAGTGACCAATGTATCTGCTCCATTTTCCCTCTTATTTTGATATTGCTGTCAAGTTTGCTCTCTAAATACAACATTCCCACTACTTTCAGTCTCTCCTCTTACGCAGTTCGCTCAATAACTTGAATGAGTTTCACCAACCTTCTCTTTGTTGCTGTATCATTTTCTGAAAGAGTGACAGTGGTCCATCTGAGGGTTATCTATTTATATAATGACCTAAAAGTTCAGTAATATTTTCTGTCCCATTCTTTGCACATCCTAAGAGGTTTTTTTTTCCCCTATAACTACCCAAAGGCTGTATTTAATGTTTTATTAAAAAATGCATTTGTCTACTGATTCTTAATGCTACCCTTTATAAAAGGTCTTCTGAGTACTCCATTAAGGTCTTGTGTATATTTGGTTAACCTTTTATAATATGTAGCAACTGATATGTTCAGAGATTAAAATAATTTCTTCCACTGGTATACTGGAAGAAATGCCATCAAATAAGCATGTACTTAATTATGCCTTTTTCCCAGTATGCACAACTTCTGTTCTCAGTTACACCCATGTAGCATGAATGTCTGAAATTAAAAAACAACTCAGAAAAACATCTGTTAGGGTTGGTTGGTTGTTTCTTGGGGAAGGGGGGAGTTCCTTGTCTTTAAATAACAGGATCAGGAATTAAGTAAAAATGGTACTGAAATAAGAACAAGTTATGCCTTCCACTTACAGTGGCTTCCCTCAAAGTACTTTAAAAGCATGCTAATTTAGGGGTTCTCAAACTGGGAATTGTGACCCTTCAGCGGGTTGCCAAGTTATTTTAAGGAGGTCGCAAGCTTTTAAATCCAATGCATGTTGGGGCTCTGGTTGTCACCAGTGAGTGGGGCTGATGGCCTGAGCACTCAGATTTGGGTGGCCAAAGAGCTGCTGGATGGATGCGCAACTTTAAAAGCAGTGCTGACCCCCAAAGCAACACAGAAGATAGGGTAGTATGGCATGGGAGTGGGGGGATCTTCATTTTTGAAGGAGGAGGAATCATCACAGCATGAAAGCTTTTTAAATGGGATCCCAGCAAAACAAGTTTGAAAACCCCTGGGGTAATTACTTAAACCTCTGTATCTTGTAGCTATGTCTACACACTGAAAAAAGTTCTGTCTTATTTGGAGTCTCTCATTTCAGAAAGCTCAGCATGATTGGAAAGCCCTCACCTCCCTGCTTAACATTTTGCAGACACAGTTTAACATCTTACAAGTACTGTTAGCTGTTTGTATTGAAATTTTTCTCCCAGTAAACAGGCCCTGAGAGGTGAGAAAGTACTGTTATCTTGACTTTGCACATAAGGAATGAGACAGAGAAGTTAGATACTTGACTCCAGAATCCCACATGAAGTCTGGGGTGGAGCCAGAAGCCAGCACCCAGATTTTCCAGTCTCATGCTCTAGCAAATGGACTAGACTTTCCACTCTTGGTCTGTATTTTCAAAAGTTCAAGCGCAAAACCACACATGCATGCACTGTTGCAAAGAGGGATAAGCAGAGCTTGAGATGTACCTCACACCCCATAGGGGAGTGCAATAGCCCACATGCTCTCTTTCCAAACCACTGAGCTCCAGGAGATTCTCTCCTTCTCTTGCACCGGACACCACTCAGGGCTCTGCCAGCCTGGTGTTTCTCTACCCAGTTCCTTAATATAGGCTGTTCTAAAAAGGATTTACCCTACCTGAATGAATCCATCTCTAGACCTAATTTTGAAGTAGTCACACACTGATTTATTAAAAACAAACTTCTTCTTGAATATGGCCAAATGGAGCTCCTCAGAGAATTAATTGTTTTTGTGCCATTCTTAATCTATGAAACTTCAGCCATTTTTGCTATAGAGGTGTTTTATTTCTTTCTTTCTTTTTTTTTTTTCCTTCTTCCTTTTTTGGCACAATTAACTTTAGGGTAGGAAATACCATTTCCTCTCTTTGTACTCAAAACCTGTTAAAACGTTTTTGCTGAAACATCAGATCACACCACACCTTCAGACAGAGACTAAGCTGAGAGAATTCTGGCCTTAAAGAGTAAAGTTTCAACAAGCTTTTAGACAGAAATCAAGGGTTTATAATAAAAACTGTTATATAGCATTTATTTTGTTATGTTCTGGTTCTTACACATCTCTGGTCCACCCTTTTCACTATTTTTCTAAAGGGGTTATTATGGCACTGATCATCAATATTAGATGAGCACTTTAACAGTAGTGCATAAACAGTGTGATTGACGTCTGTCACATGCATTTTGTTCTTTCCAGCACAGAGGTTTGTAACTAGTTCCCAGTAATTTTAATTTATCTTTGGGGTCATCATGATCAGAATGAAAATGTGTGGGGAAAAAAGCCACAAAAATGATTGGAGGGCTGGATAAAATGAGCAATTTAAAGAGATCATTCTGTTTAGTTCATCAAAAAGACGACCAGTTAGGGCCCTTGATCAGGGCATACAAGACGATCTCACAGAAAGAAAATACCAGGTACTAAAGGATTTTTTAAAATGACATAAAAGGACTTAATGGCTGAAGATAAATCCAGATAAATTCAAATTGGAAATGAGGCACACATCTTTCCCACTGACAAAGATTAACCATTGGAACAAAGTGCCAATGGAAATAATGAATCCTCTATCTCTTAATATCTTCAGATCAAGACTGGATTACTTTCTGAAAAATATGGTTTAGTCAACTACTAAACTCAATACAGGGGAAACTAGGTGAAATTTTAAGGAGGTGTATAATAAAAGAAGTCAGATTAAATGGTTTAATGGTTCTTTCTGGCCTTCAAATCTACGAAATATGAACGCACACTCATACCTTCTTGTAGAAGGTAAGGTAATTCAACTTCAGTCTTCTTAAATTTTGCAAGGAGTGTTTGCAAGGAGAAACTTTTAAATAGACACACACACCAAACTCAATACTCACACATCTTCTTGAATTTATCCATGGTGGGTTTTTTTCCCCACGTGTCCTGAATATTGTATTTCCAGAGAAGTAGCTGTGTTAGTCTGTGTACAGCAAAAATGAGAGTCATGTGGCATCTTATAGACTAACAGATTTCTTCAGGCATAAGCTTTCATGGGCTCCAACCCACTTCGTCAGATGCATCTGACGAAGTGGGTTGGAGCTGAAAAAAGCTTATACCTGTAGAAATCTGTAAGTCTATAAGGTGCCACAGGACTCTCGTTTTTGCTGAAAATTATATTATTTTGATTCACCATTCAGGTCTTTCCTAAAGGAAAATATAAAAACAAACACCAAAGCAGTAATTAAACAAAATAACACATTTCATGTGTCTGTGAATGCTGCAGTGTGCAAATAAGGAATTATGTTGTTGTTTCCCCATCTCTTTCTTTCTTGCTCTTCAAATAACAACCAGAAAGTTGACATGTACAAACACCATACCCTTAGTCTGCATTTTAAAGCTTTCTGGCAGAAGATCAAAGACGAGGAAGCATAAAAGCTTTAGATAAGGCTTAAAAATATGAGGCTTGCACTAAAGGCGTGAGAATTGACAAGTCTGTTTGTAGTAGAAATAACTTTAATAACAACCATTGAATCCATGGAAACAAGGCCTCAGGTCTAGTTTGAATCTGGGAGTCAAAGAGAACAGCAATTTTTAAGGTGCTATAGCTACGTGTAAAATCTGAAATACTGCGGTGCTCTCACATATTTTAAAATACACTGTAGTATGCCTTCCAGTATAGAATATATAAACATGCTAGGGAAAAGCCAAGCAAATTAATTATTAACAATTACTTAATTTTAAAATAAAAGATCAGCATGAGCAGCCTGGGTTTAGGAATATACAACTTACATGATGTTAAGCAGAAAGACTAACTTAGGTTTTGTTTTATTTTTCCCTAAAGGCAAACAGAAAAATAAATTCTTAAAAGTGACTGCCTTAGTTATAAACAAACCATGATCCTGCACAGAACTGATCCTGCACAGACATCTGTCATTTAACAGATGTCACCCTAATAACTCACCCATTCGACTCTGCTTTCCTATGAGAAAGAACAATGGATCTGCTTTGATGGATTTGCAGGGTGACGTCTGGGCAAAAGACTCTGATGTCTGAGCTCTGGCTGCCATACATAATCACAATTTAGTTACAGCATGATTTTTTCTGAGAGGCTGTCCTCTGTAAAGATTTCACATTTTGCTGGACAAAATTACAGGATTTGATAAAATTAGGTTTTCTTACTTATTTTCTCCCATCTAAAATGGACCGTAAATCCATTCCATTTTTCTTACTTCTCCTAGCCACTTTTCTATTGTGTGTATCTGTTCTCGTAAATAATTTATTGGATGCAGATATCCATCTTTGTTTAACAGACCAAGACAGTTTCCTAATACCATATAAAGAGAAAGGAACAACTGTCAACAATAAGTCATTGCTATTGCCTTTCTAATAACAATGTGTGAGCTTACTCTTAGCCATAACTTATAATTCACTGATTCTGCAATGTGCCCTTACTTTAAATAACCAATACCTACTATTTTATTGTTTGTGTAGGAAAATATAGTTTGTACAGTCAACCTCTTGGGTCCAGTTCTATGCTCCTTATTTACACTCACTCAGTAACTAGCCTTATAGTCATACACTAGGCAGAATAGCCTGGTTTAAAAAAAACCTAAATATTTTCTGTAATTAGGTTATACAACATACTGCTTATTTCTTAACAATAAAATTTATAGATTTAATTAGTATTTTGCTCAAAAAACTCTAATTGTTTGGCTAGTAATCACCTCATTTCAAGATAGAAAAGAAAATAAATCCATGGAAACACTTTTCCTAGAAGCCAAGTATAATAATCAAGGATTCAGCTGTGAATAATTACCTCTAAAACAAATACCTTATATTGCATGTTATGCAAAGAAATCCTTGGAAAGGGTTCTCTCACTAGAACAAATTTGAAACAAGAGGTTATTTATAAGTGACATGCTGGTAAGTTCCTGTGTTCACTCGCTATTGGTTTGTTTTTGAGTAACACCTTCCAGCCCTGTACCCTGGGATAGCTTTGTCTTTTGGTCTTGTTGCAGAGTGATAGCCAGAGGTGCTATTCAGGGCTGGTTCAACCCATAAGAAAATGAGGCCTTGGCTCGGGGCACTATTTGCTTATGGGTGCCACAGTGCCATGCTGGGAGGTGGGATGGGCCAGCCCAGAAGCAGGACCTTGAGCTCATGCCCCTCCCCAAGCCAGTCACTCCATCCCCAGGCATGGAGCAGGTCAGTCCAGGGGCTGGGTTCTGCTCTCTGGCCCATCCCACCCTGCCCCTAGGGAAGAACAGCCAGCCCAGGGGAGAAGAGGGAGGGTGGACCCCAGCCTCTGGGCTGTCCTGCTCCACCCCGGGTTGGCTTTTCCCCACCTTAGGGGCAGGATAAACTGGACCGGAGCAAAGGCTGGGTTCCCCTCCCTGCCATCCCCCTCCCCGCCCCATGGCAGGGGAGGCACAAAAGCAAAAGCCAGCTTAGGGCACCACAGCTCCTTGAGCCAGCCCTGCTGCTATTTATCTAGGGCATGAGAGGTGAAGGCAGTTGTACTATTAAATAACCATGTGCTTATGTCCTCCTTTGTGTGTCATTGTCAAATGATTGTGATAGCGACATTTTTATGTTGTGATTTTATTGAAGAATCAAGCAGGTGCAGTAATGATTTTGAAGACAACAAGAGAGCAATGTTTTCTTAATCAAGGAGAAAGGAAAGCGATCAGAAATGCCTAGCAGTCAATGGATTACACACTTGTACACATGAAATACTGTGGAATCCTTTCACAGGGCCAAAGACTAGTCACTGACCCAAGCCCAAGTGACTGAATTCATTGCAGCAAGGCTCTGTGTTGATAGAGAGGAGAAAACAATCTTCCCCCATGTGAGAATTTGGAACAACCAATGAGCTGCTCTGCTACTGGAGCTTCAGCGGCTGCTCCCCTTTCCCTCTCCCAGACAGACCCACAAGAGGAGGGGGAAAGAGATTGCTTGGTGTGTCAGTAGAGTTGTGATCCACTTCTGCTAAATGCCCTTGCTCAGAGTATTTTGCACCAGTACAGGACAGAAAGGCCTCCAGCAAAGGCTGCAGATATCCTTCACTCCCCTGTTGGAATGGCCCTGTCTCAGTGCTTAGCAGGCCTCCCACTGCACAGACACAGGGTCTGAATTTGCCCCAAAATGTTATTTCTTTTTCTCAAAGAAAAGTGTGTCTATGTATATGTAGAGGGAGGGGAAAGACAGCTGTATGAGTGACTCTGCAGGGCAAGGAGAGAGGCTCTGAAAGGCAGATATTTTCACTCCCATTGGTGAGAAGTTGTATTGAAACTAAATTCTTTTAAACCCATATTCAATGCAGCTGCAGTGAAGGTAGAGCCAGAGAACTCATTTTACCCTTCCTCAATAATTGCTGTTGCTCTTCTCTTTCTAATGAGCACAGGAATTGAAAGTGATAATTCTGTTGAACACCTACACCTACCTGGTGGGTTTCAGTAGCTACACTGCAAGGGGGTAAGCAATGGAACCCATTCTATTGGAGTGGAGCTTTGCAATCAAAGAGCTGAAACCTTAGTAGAAGAATGAAAGTCCATTCAAATATAAAAGTAATGTGGACCTTGTTTTCCAGTGTGGAGAAAGTCTTTTTGCAGCATTCACCCCAGAGCAACCAGGGGCTCCATCACAGCTCTGAAACAGGTGGTGGAGAAGGAATCATTAGGAGAAGGGGAGATGAATTCTCATTTATGCAAATCCATTGGCCCACTAGCAGTCATGGAAGAGGCTTGCTGTAATCCTTTTCTACCCTGGTAGACTTCCCAGCAAAAGTCCATTTGTTAGTAATCTGGGCAGATGGATCAGTGAGAGGATTGATTTTTACCCTAATAGTTTCACTATAACTGAAATAACCATAAGCAATCCCCGCTGTCCTGGATTAGGATTTTTTCCCATATGAATGTTCTTCACAGTAGCATAAATGCCAAAAGCATGAGAGAAAAAGATTTCCAGATTTCTTATCCACAACCAGATTGATGCTGGAAATGAGTTAATGTGGTCTTTCTTTCCAAACCACAGGGAAACTAAGAGTCTGTGGATAGTACATTTAGTTTCATTGCTCTATGTTGGCACAGACCTATTGGTTTTACATTGCCAGAAATCACTGAAAGGCCCACTCAGTGTTTACTGCCAACAGTGGTTGTCCAGTGATTGCCTAGCCTTCCTCCATTAGCGGTTCCTGTATGGGTAGCTGGGTTAACTCATTAACTCTGCAGTTTCTGTGGGGCTTTACCTCATGGAAGCTAGGATGAAGTGGGATTTTCTCCAATGAAACCGCATGTGATAAATAAATTTGTTAGTCTTTAAAAATGCCACAGGACTCCTTGTTTGTTTTGCTGAACTAAACTAATATGGCTACCCCTTTGGAATATGAAAAATACTGTTTGTGCTTTATACCAAATGTAGTAAAAGAACATTTAAAATTCTACCTTTGCCATTTCAACATAATTACCATTGAGAACTGGCTGGTAAAAGATCACCTTTCTCCAATGAGGCTGCTTTTTGTGATCCAAAACTGTGACTCCTACATTTTAACTGAGGAATTCCACTGTTAGACACTGTTTGCACTGTTGTACAAAACCACTGGACATGACACTCTGTGCTGCTAGTCAAACAACCGAATAAAACTACTAGTCTAATAAGTCACTCCACAGATTTTACTGGCAGTTATCAAATGTATTTGCTATGAATGTCAGATAATGGAAAATGAGCAGTGCACTCATTCTCACACCCCTGTATGGGTGCAGCATAAACTTCCCTGAATGTCAATCCTTTTGGGACTTCAATCCTGACACAGGAAACAGGAGGAGGAATAGGCTCATTCTGCATTCCTTATCCTTCATGTGCATCCACTTCAGAATCGGACCTGAAGTGAGAAGCCTGAACATTGTAATCTGAATGAATTAAAGATTTCGTCACATACTTTTGGACTTGTTTGTGTTTATCACAGACACATCCAAAGGCTTATGCAGAAAGGCATTGTGTTTTCTGGGTTCTCAGTTTTGCTTCTCAACACTAAAAGCAAACATCACTCCTCTGGCACATTTTCCCAGGTTACCCAGTAGTACTGAGAATGTTTTGAACCAATTATTGTTGGTGTTTCGCCTCTGAAAGCCAGAATCGTAGTCTTCCCAAATTAACAATTCTTTTTTCATTCTGAGAGGACTACCAAAGACTCTGTTATTCTTTCAAAGAAATTCAGGGGCTGGTTTATAAATTAAATAAATGGGTCTACAGGGCTACTTAAAGTGGATTTATATTCTAACAAAAATATGCTAAGAATCAAATCTCCCCAAAAGCAGACTCTCCCCAAGGTCCCATCATCCTCCAAATCCTCCATCTGGTAAGCTGGACAGACTTATTTGCTTTTCATTTTAATTTCATTGTTGATGCCTGCCATTCAGACATCTTGAGTTGCACAGAGAATGAATGAGGCTAGAGTTAAGACAACTAAGAAATGTACTATTGTGATGGGATGCTCTCCCCAGGAACTCCTAGAGTTACTTCAGATGTTCTTGGTACTGCCACTCTGAGTTCTTTCACCAGTTCTTCAAAGCAAAAACCCCCGTGTTGGGAGCTCCGGTATGCCAATGATATTTTTAAGTAGAACCCCCCAGGGATTTCAGTTTGGAGCTTGTCTTAAAAACTGAAGGCATAGTGTGGTCTGGGGGTTTTGTTTTGTCCTGGAGTAAAGTCTTGATTAATTGATCAGAGTCAAGACCTGCTCTCACATTAGTATAACACTGTTGATTTCAGGTGAGGTTGCAGTGGTGCAACTAGAAAGCCAATTTTGCCCTGAAAGTTTAAATTAAGGAGAAGAGGAGTCAAATGTCACCTTTTCTCACCCATCCTTAATTATGGCCTTCATCAAACCAGGCCAATTCAGCCCTTCCAATGCCATTGACTTCACTGGAGTTGTATGCAATGAAAAAACAACAAAATAAAGCATATATCTTGCAAAAAGCCTTATTTGCATTATCAAATGCCATATGATACATCATCTTAGCTATTTCAGACATATTTAGAGGCCCCTCATAACACAAGACCCTAAGCCATGGTTAACCTGGCTTGTGCCTAAAATGGGCACTGATACGGGCAGACACAGGTGGCTGTGAGTGAAAATGAGATAACACAGTATGGGAACATATCTATTCTACCAAGATCACGGAGGCAGAGTGGTTCCAGTAGAGCTTTGGAAACAATGCAGAGGCCCAACAGTCCTGGCCTCTGCACTGATCCCCCCAGGACACATGCGGTTCCACAAGGAACTGCCAGGTTTATGCATGGGCCCAGTGGCTCATTTTATTTGTGAGTGTGTTTCTGAGGAGATGCTCATTCCTGGGATCTACACTGAAGGCCCAGTGAAGGATTCAGTGCAGAGGTTTCCTGCTCCATAACTCCCTTCTGCGGATTTTACCATAGGAAAGGATAATCTAGACCCATAGTGAATTAATCCTGCACTTATTATCAATAAATGTAGGTAATCAGCGATTACAGACAATGTGGTAAACGTTATTGTTAGGGCCTTTATCTACTGACTGTGGCAAGATTCTATTCTGACTTACACTGGTACAAATCCGGAGTAATTCCATTGACTTCAGCTGAGTTGCTCTACATTTGCAAAAAAGAAAATGAGTGAAATCTGGTCCAGTATTTAGAAAGGCCTCTGTGCATGACAGCTTCACTTTAAGAAAGGGGTATACTTAAAAGAAATATAAGAAGATAAAAATGCCAGACCATAGCATGAGAGAGAGAGACAGCACAGAAAAAACTGAACAATACACATAAGCAGTGAAAGGCATATTAAAGAAGGGATTTCAACAGTACTGACTTTCATTTCCATATTAAACTCTACAAAAGAAATAAAACTGGAAGAATTTTGAATTCCCAACTCTAATTTATTTTTGGCAAAGTTCAAAATGAAATGGCAGTAACACTCCATAAACCACAAAAAAGAAAATCAATCCACAGTTATTCTCCACCTTCCTTTTTTCACCTGCCACCCTCCCAGTTTTAATTGCTATGGTATGGTTTCACACTTGAATCTAGAATATTAAAGGGCAGCGTCTGATCCCTGATACACTGATGTAATTGCAGAGTAACTTAGTAAAATCCATGTGTTACCCTGAATTTACAGCAGTGGAACTGGTGACAGCATTTGGTCTAAGTTAAATATTATATTCTAAATTTTGTTGGGTAAACTTTAAAGTAAACACAGGATCAGATTATGAAGCTTGCTTGGTAAATGACAGTTGTCATTAAGATCCTAATTTCCTCTACAAAGAACAATGAGCTAGATCAAGAGTCTCAAACTCAAATCACCATGAGGGCTGCATGAGGACTAGTACGTTAGCGCAAGGGCCGCACAAGGACTAGTACGTTGGCCCAAGGGCTGCATCACTGAAACCTTTTCATATAATGATATTGCAAATATTGGTAATGAGAGTGTCATTGCAGGTCACAGGAAGTAACTTTGGGGGCCACATCCAGGACACATGTTTAAGACCCTTGAGCGAGATCCTCAGATGGTCTTAACTGGAATAATTTCATTCAACTCAATGCAGCTATGCTGATTTAGACAAGCTGAACATCCAAGTCACTATGCACAAAGGGGTACTCCATGCACCAAATTCAGTTCTCATGCCAGCATAAATCCTAAACTTTAAGTTAATGGAGTTACTCAGCTCATGCTTCTATTTTGACCAGTAGAGTTTGGTCCCTATGAGATCAAATTTCACCTAACTGCTAGCTCTTATTTTCCCAATTTCAAGTCAATGGTTTTCTTAGATGTAAAATTGGTCTGGAAAACATTTATATAATTTCATGGCATCCTGGAGCCCACTGTACAATCTAACGCACAGAACTCTCTCCTTGCATTTTCCGTCAGAGGTTATGAATGTCAAGTGTTGCAGGTGGGGATAATGAAAGGTTGCAACGCTGTCAGAATGTCAAGATTTCTTTTTGACTGGGCTATCGTAGAGCTCCTCTGATTCTTCCTCTCCCTTCACAGAACTGGATTAATCAGATGGTTTCCTACAGCTCTGGAGTAAACAGTTCTGGTGCTTTGTCGTCTTTGTTGATGCTGTAGGATTCTTTAAGATATTTGCTGTCTCTAGTCAAAGCTGTGAATCAGTGAAGGAATCTGGGTTTTTTTTCCATTGACTATTTGTTTAGATAAAGTGTTGTCATATGCAGCCTTATTAAGTTTCACCTTGTCTCATTCCCTAAAGATCGTTGTGAGAAACAAAGATGTGCCCTGCTGTCTGTATGTAAATAGTCACTGACAAATAAAATCAATCTATCACAGGCTGGGACACAAACTAACAAGAGCAAAAATGCCAAGTTAGCACTATAACAACATTGTGTAATTATGCTCAGCTGAAAGGTAGGCACAAAAGGATGAAATAGGGAGGAAATGTCAACTTTCCCCCTGAATTACTGTAAATTTTTAATTTTCCTTCACACTGAGATTAAATATACTTTGTCACTGTGATTTCCTGAAGGTTCTTTTAATGACAGTTTAACCATCTTTTAAGGTGCAGAACAGTTGGCGTCTACCTATGCAAATGCTCCCCTTCCACTCATTCAGATCACTAGGGTCCCAACCCTATTAATAGATGAATTACTGAGAGTCCCTGGCCCCCCATAACTTTGCAGTTACAGGGCTTTATCTGTGAAATTGCAGTAACTTATACAGTTTTTGACTAGTAAGTTATTTTCCAGTCTCGGAGGCCCAGATCTTCAGCTGATATAGCTTCACTGAAGTCCACAGAGCCACATTAATTTACTTCAGTTGAGAATCTCACCTTGTCATTCTCTATGGAAAGACTAATTATGAGAGGGACAAACAAAAGTTTCAAACGACTCATATGTAATTGTTTGAACAACTATCTCAATTGGAAAAGAAACATTTTCAGGGTTCACTCTAGTGTCAAATTTCAGACAGGAGTCACATTTTGGGAAGTGTGAAAAATCAGAACAAAGGTACCCTCTAGGGAGGAGGTGGCCCTTGAGAACTAGGTTCAGCTCAGGGGGCAGGGGAAGGTACGCAGGGTCGGAGAGCTCATCTTAAAAGTGTTTTTTTTTTTGGGGGGGGGGGGGGTTAAGACTTCATACTACCGATTCATTGACTGAGGGAGGATTTTCCGTTTCCTGGGTGATGGTAGTGGTTTATCATTTAAATCTGAAATATATCTGAGACTTAAAATGCATGACATTTTTCCTTCCTGAAGAATCAAAACATAAAAGTCACATGAATGAAAGCAACTAGCCTCTGGGGTGATAGATTAGATGAGGCTGACAGTCAGAAATCATCTTAAGAAGTTTTCCCTATATGTTCTCTCTCTCTCTCTCTCCCTCCCCCCACAGCCATACACAATCCATTTACCTATATGAATCTGCTAGTAATCTCTCCGGAAGGCAATATGCGTATAGCCAGACAGTGGGAATAAAGCAGAGGCAGTCAACATAGACAGAAACTGCTATAGTGTATTTCCTGCACACACATACTTGATGAATATAACTGCCGGTCATAGCTATACAGTGTGCAAACATTGTGTTAGGAGGAGACTGAAGAAGCCAGCTGGAATCTTGACTAGGCAGGGAAGGAACAACAATTATTCCAAAATTGCATCATGTTCAGTCACACTGGCTTGAAATACAGAAATTAGGATGCAGTTACATGGTAATATCTAACAATCACAGTCCCACAACAGGTGGAAAGATCTTTATAAAGAAGGCTTATTCAGTTTTTCAGTATAGGTTAAAGCAGGGGTCTCAAACACGTGGCCCGAAGCTCACATGTGGCCCCTAAAGCTATTTCCTGTAGCCGGCAACAACACTATTGCAATATCAGCATATGAAAAGGTTTCAGCTGTGCAGCCCTCGGGCTAAGGTACTAGTCCTCATGCGGCCCTCTGCTGATTTGTATTTGAGATCCCTGGGTTAAAGGAAGCTAATTCACTTCCAGGCAGTGTGGTGGGGTGACCCTTCAGAACTGCAGCACTTGCAAAACTAAGGTATTCTGAAAAAAAGTGCTATAATACATGAAAAACAAATGGAATCTGAGAATTTTATTTAATTTAATCTCAAGCAATCTCTTTGTTTACCAAATCTTATTTTAAAGATCTCAGGAACACATAATACAGTCCAGAAAGTTACTACTGAGGAGCCAGAAGTCTGAACAGCCTATACATTTTCAGTATTATTTGTACTACAGAAAAGTCTCAAACCTATTAAACACTGATTAGACACATGGGAAAGATATGATCCTTATTCCAAAATACCAAGTACATCCACTCATCCACACATGCAAAAACTATCCCCAACTGCACTAACCATTGTCAGATCCTTCCTTAGACAATTGACCTCCTCTCTAAAATCAAACATTCTTTCTGACTTGGCCAGAGAGTGCCTGTCACACTGCAGGACACAAAATGGGAATGACTGTCTTCCTGCTGCTGATCTAGTGCAGGGCCGTAAGAATGATCTCAGTAAACCTCCAGCTAGGTCCCAGGCACCAGAAAGTCCCCAGTTCAATTACCCTGCAAGGGCTGAGATGTCACCATTGCTCTGGGGCTTTGAGGGGTTACTACGTAATTTTTTGAGTGGGTAGGGTGAGCCTGTGTGCTCTGGAAGAATGGAGGTAGTCCACTCCAACAGCTCTTAAATCCCAGTGGGAGAAGAGAGCTGGAAGAAACCCACTGCGTCTTTGCCTCCCATCCCTTACCCATGCCAGTCCTGCTACTGTGGAGATTTAGAACAGCCAGGTGTAGAGGGCAGGTTTATCAGGATTTGCCTCCAAGTCATAGAATCATAGAATAGTCCTTCAAGCCTGCCCCCTAATTTATTATGGTCTTATGCAGGTACTCAAACCCACATCAGACTGAACATCTTTTTTTTTTTTCTTTTAAACCAGTGTCAATACTTGCTTTCTCTGCTGGTTTAAAATGTATACACTACACATATCTACATTATGTATGTCAATCTGTGGAAATGCATGTCAGTTTTAAAGCATCTGCATCCATATATTTCCTACTCTATGGTCAGAGGATGTAAATTTAAAAAGACTGAAACAGTTTCATTTATTTATTTAAGTCTTGTGGAAAAGCACACAGGCTAGTGATACTCGACTTTCCAGGTGGAAGAATATGAAAAAGGGTACAAATAAAATGTTTAGCTATTTTAAATATTTACCAGTACAAAGTTTGTGATGCGGGAACATTGCTGGCTTTAAATGTAGAGGGATACAAAAGATGGTACTAATGGCAACTGTAAAATTTAAAAGACAAAAAAAATGTGACAAACAAAACATAAGATGGTGTAGAGTGCTATGAAGGTTTCATTTACATGAGTTTAGAATAGTCTCATTGCTCAGGAGTGCACTCTGTTTTCCTCTGCATGCCTATATATCAATGAATCTGTATGTAATAATTGTACTAATTATTCTTTGTCGTTAGGATAAAGCTTCTTAAAATAGTACTTTTAAAAAAAATTATTGCCTATTAATGTGCAATTATCTTATCATTCCTTGTTGTTTTCTCAAGCAAAAATTTCCATTAGAACAAACAGACATGGGCTAAAGATCATCGTTGTTGTTGTTGGCGGTGGTGGTGGTGGTAAGCACAGCCAAAGCTCTTGCCTGGTTTTGTGATGATTTCTGGAGCTTCCTTCATTAGCAGTTTGGGCTTTAATGACAAAAGACGACAAGTGTAGCGCCTATTTGGCTCGAGCTAATTACTAGCCATTCCTCATTCAATTTATATTCAGAGGAGTGCAATAATCATGACACAGTGCATTACCTCTCTCACCGGTAGTGACTGCCATACCAACTACTAATTGGCTGGGCAGATTCTGGTGGTGAATAGTATTTTACCATACTAGCTTTGCATGGTCTTAATGGTATCTGCTCATGAGGAAGCTTTCACAGCTATTTCTTCCAAGCGGTGCTTGGTATTTAACTGAAAAGTGTTAGAAAGGTAATTGTTCCTCTTTTTTATATGGAGGGGGTTAGCAAACTAAAAACTTTCCACTTGGTTGAGGATGTATGTGACAGAGCTCTGAGTTGCCTGCAGTTTAACAATATTTGTAATTAACATTTCAGTTGCAGGTAATTAAAAAAAATTGACCAGAAACCAAAGAGCTGATGAGGGGTGACACAAATGCATCAACTCACCTGGAAAGAAAGCACTGTAGTGTCAGGTTTTTTTTTTTTAATATATATATAGATAGATAGATATAGATATAGATATAGTGGAAGTAGAACATCACAACTAAGTTAACATATTGCATTTCAGCACTGACTGGAAATTAGAAAACATATGCTAATATAGTTGCATAGTGCTTCTGTGTTCTAAGGCTATTCACTGGTGCAAAGCAATTTGGTCTTGATTCAAAGCCCACTGAAATCACCACAGTACTGACCACATACACTGGCAGCAGTGAACAGAATTGCAAAAAGTGACTCACACTCATTCCTTTCCACCGAGGTCCAAAGAGTTTGTGCTGGGGAGCTATTCCTTCCTAAGTATACCAACACAAAGGGCCTCACAAGACACTGTTGTGTCATCTCTTTTCTACAATAAATACACAATTAGGAAAAATACTGTGAGATGATGCACTTCAATGCTAGTAACACACCAGTAATACACAACTGCCTATGTGATATTTCAGAGTACCTAGGAAATAGGAACCTGAATGACGAACACCAGCTTTGAGGTGAGCCTTAGCTGACTGTTAGAAGAAAGAGAGAAACACCTCTATGAAACAGTTCCAATACCTCACCCTCATTTGAGGGCATGTGAATTGTCAGGCTGCTGTACGACTCATTAAACACTAAATTTCTTCCCTCTCCAGCTAGCCAGCTATACAGCTGACCATAGTAGTTCATACCTTTGCCATCTTCAGACTTGACCATTGTAACGCCATGTGCCTGAGTCAACAAAGTCCATCAAGAAGCAATTCTTCTTCTTCGTATGGCTGATGCAAATGAACAGCAACATCTATAATTTAACAACCAGATGGTTAGGCTAGATAATTGCACCTTGAGCAACAAAGTATATTGCGGTGATGCCTCCTTTGTATTTGTGAATTGGACACTGGGTTGTTACATGTTCCATTGTCTGTTGTCAGTGACCACAGTTGCACCTTGGAGAGTTTTTTATTTTCTATTTGCACAGCAAATATCCACATCTGCCATGATTTGTGCAGATGCAGGTTAGGGTTGCCCATCAGCTTCATGAGAGAGTGAAGTCAGCTATCTTTTGTGTTGGACCTTTTACGTAAGTAAGGGCTGAGTGACTAGACACTTCTGGTCAGCGAGCAAAAAGGGTGGCATCTTATTTGCATGAACTTTGTATTTGCATGAGTACAATTAAGTGCTTAGCATAATTTCACACACCCAGGTCCCATCACCAGAATACATGAACAGAAAGCAAGGGAAACTGAGGCACAGTTCATGACACCCTAAGGCAATCCCAAAAGCCTCCCAACTTCATCACATGAGGCATGATGGGAAATGGTATGTGTGGCTGATGTGTGTTACAAACCCCTGTGTTTTAGGTGAAGGGTGAAATGAAATGTTTTTTCATTGTATTCTTTCCTTTGATTGTATAATCCTGGGGTGTCAAACTCATTTGCTATGGTAGGCCAGATTTGACTTTAATGTACTTCAAGTTGGCCGTACATACCATAAATCAAAATACTAGGGCACTCTTGTGGCTTCGTGGACTGCTGTGTATGTGAGACTGCACTCTGAATACCTCTCTCTCTCTCTCTCTGTTAGGGAGAGAGCATGGTCTCATACAGCACAGTTTCATATACCCAGCACTCCACAATGTTGTGAGACATGACACTCTCGTGGCATTTCAGAGTGCTAGATATGTGGAACTACACTCTCTTTCTCTGTCTAGAGGAAGGAGTCTGGTCCCACGGAGAGCAGTCATGGAAGACTGCATGTCTGACACCGGTAATGTAAACTGTGTTTAGCCTGTTCTAATGGAAAAGTCATACAAAACTCAGCCTGCTCTAATGGAAAAGCAACATGGAGCTCAGAAGAGTGACAGACCCTGTTTTACACTATTGAAAAACAGAAGGGAGGAGTGCATGGCTCCTGGATAGCATAAGCTATGCACCATTGTTAAAAATTAGACTTAATGATTCCTTGTGGAGTCTTTTGTTATTTTGATCAGGGACTTGTCTTTGGTGTCCTAAAAGCTCAAATTACTAAGAGCTGACATCACTAAAAAATAAGAAAAAACAAAGCTGACTGAGGTCCAACAAAGGTTGGTGCCTCTGGCCAGGACAGCAGCTTGCAAGTTGAAAGCCAGCAGGAGCGGACAGTGCAAGCGCATAGCGGATGGCGCCAGCAAATGCTGCAAGAGGCCAGCAGATGCCACCAACAGGTGGTGTGAGTGGCCAGTAGTGGCAGGAGCCCCATGTGATCACCATTTATTGATGGAGAGAGCTGGCAGATGGTACTTGGTGAGACCCAGAGGTGGCAGAAGACAACTGGAGAGAACTGGCTGAGTTCCCCCGCCCCTTCCAATAAATGGATGCTAAAACTATGATAGTCAGAATGGGGTTAATGGAAAAGCGAAGTATATGCTCTATGTACCTGGTGTGGGGTGAGTTGTGCTTATTGGTTTTTCTGTGAATTCTGCACTGTTTCCACAAATCAATGCTTGTTTTGATACTGCCTTTACATATATTTTCTTTATATTATCATTAAAGTTTTATGTATTACACTCAGACTCAGGCTTGCCAGAGGGGACGTATTGCATGCCCAAAAAATAGTAATTGATTTCCCAGGAGACTGGATGGGGCTTGAGCCAATTGATGTTGCAACATGGTTAGGAACGGAGGATTACTCACCTGTAAACATTTTTCTTTGAGGTGGGCTGCTTGCATACATTCTTATTCAGGTGTGCCACAGTGCAGTCATTTGGGAACCTTTTTTCCCCTAGCCTGTCCGCGTAGGGTCACTCTCCAACACCCCCTCGGTCAGCGCTGCCTATATACCAAGATGAGAGTGTGAGACTGAGGGGGCATTGGTGACTGACTCTAGAGGTACAAGCTAGGGCAAATAATTTTCCAGAATGACTGTGCACCGTTGCATGTACACACCCAAACAAGAAAGGATGTAAGCAGCACTCAGAGAAGAACCCCTAGATATAGAACCTGGCCCTTTGCTGTTGCCGTATTAGCCTGGCAGGAGGGTTACCTTTAGAAGGTGTGGTTTTTTTTTTAATCTTCTCATCAATTCCATTCAGTTTTCCAAACTCATCAGGGTTCAAGTTATATTGCTGAAGCTTAATTAAATGCATGGATCCAAAAGTGTTTATGTGACATAAAGCGGTGATAAGGGACACTGTTACAGTTCTGGTGGATGGTAAAACATTTATTTTCTATGATCCTCTGGAGGGCTTGCAATATCATGGAAAATGGATGGGCGTGGGGGCAATGTGTGACAGCACTGGCAGCCAAAGTATAGAGGTTGACTTGAAGGTTCTAGTAACACACTTCAATACAATGTTCAGTGGAACAACACGAGTATAGCTACTTGTGGTCCACACCAGAGCATAGTATTTAGTTACAGAGTACACGAAAGCCATCACTGAGGTTTGTCACACTAATGCTGATGCTCCCCATATTGTGCTTGCCAGTTTCTGAACTGAGTTGACCCTTGTCTTCATCTTGGCAGCTCCTTTCTTCAGAAGCAATGGCTGGTGCATAATATAATGGCTCATCTCTTGAACAGGGTAAACTCAAGAGAATATATTATTGCCAGTACTCTAGCATCAGATTTCCTTTGGGGTTCTGATATTGATCTCTAAAGCTTTTAAATAGATATAGCCACATTTTCTCAAGGAGCATCTCTTCTAATTAAAGCTAGGTAGGAAATAGTTTTGAAAAGTTTTCCCATTCCAAATTGAAACAAAAGTTAAAATAATGGAAAATTTTGCAAAGTAATAAACAAAAAGAACTGGAGTTCAAGTCAATTCAGATAATTTTGGTTTGATATTTTCTGTATGTTTCACTTCAACTGAGCAATTTTTTAAACTATAGCTATCTCAAATTACAAAGCAAAACTTGGTTTTGAACCAGGTTTTTCATCTGGAAAACATTTTGGTTTTGATAAATTCACATTTTTTCAAAAGGAAAATGGCTCACTGAAAAATTCCTGACCTACTCTACATCCAAGATCTATTACCATGGCAGCTTTCCTCATCCCACACACTATGACCAACAGGATCCAGGTTTACATTTGAAGAGGTAGTTTGAGAGTTTACCAACAAGCCTCCCATGGCTTTAGAATACCCTCCCAAAGGCCACCAGGAACCATCCTACCCTTCCCAATTTCAGGTCACACAGCAAGATTTAATATTCAAAGAAAAAAAAAAGCATTCCTGACAGAACCAGAACAGAAATTCTGAATGGTGCTCCAAAGTAGAATAATGGAGCAAACAATTAGAATGGAGAAGTGTCCCTGCCGTACAGTACCTGAGGTTTTCCACACCACATTTTACAGAACTTGGACAGCATATTGGAGGCTTGGCTGCATGATAAATGAATGTGCACTTTGGGGGTACCATTTCTAAAGTGCACTGATCAGTTGCCCATTAATTGGTCCATGTAAACCCTGATGGTGTGCACTAAAAGCTCCCAAGTGGACTTTAATGTACCATCTTGCATCACAGTTCTGTTGTGCATGTACTACATGAAGGCACACAAGGGAACTTCTAGCATGCACTCACTGGGCCTACATAGGTCATTTCATGTACAACACATTCATGCACTTTACAAATCATAGCCCTTTCATATGCATTGCCTACCATGTAGATGCACTATAAATGTAGGTTAGGGAGAAAGAGAAATATACAGCATTCAGTGCCCTTTGCAGGCCTGACTGTCATCACATATTGACATTTTGGTTTCTAACGTCATCTGCCTGTTTACAAGTGGAAATCCTCTCCACTCACAAATCAGGCATCCAGGCCCGCTGTTCCAATAGTGAACAAAATCCAGGCATGAGACACATAAATCCCTTATTTGCTCCTTACTTTTAGTTGTTTGCTCACCTTCATCTGTAAAAAGATATCCAAAAGTTGTACGAGAGCAATTGTTACTGGGGTTATCACCAGTTTCTTTGCCACACAATAACACTAGAGAAATGTGGTATCTGCATTTTAAAAAGTGCATTAATATTTTTCTAATGTGGTAGTTCTGGTACATGCAATATGTCTGCATTAGAATCAATAACACATAAAATTTCAACTGCCAGAATAATGGCTTCCCAACATTCACATGCTCTTTGTTTTATCCCCCGTCCCTTGATAAAGTGCTGAGCTCTTCCTCTGCATGTTTATTTTTAGCAGTTCTTTTGGAGATACTGGACATCTTACCATGTGGTCTATCATTCTTCATTTGTCGTAACAGCTGGGATCGCTGACATATTCATTAATTTGTAACATTAAAGCAGAGGCAAGAGAAACCCCTAATTGCTGTATGTGTTACCTGTCTGCCAAACTGGTGGCATTTCTACATTCTGCAAGAATACATCACTGCAGCTTAATATCTTAAATAGGTCTCCATGTTTGATACTGCTGAATTGTGCCCTGCACTCACATTTTATGACTTCAGGTAGAGCACAGCAGGAAAGGTACATCATAACAAATGAATCATCAGAGCTCTGAGACCTCCATTTTCTTCATTTACATTTAAAAAAAGCATATGATGATGAAAAAGTAAAGAAATAATTTTCTATTGCCAGATAAGTGCTTCTCCAAGCAGGAAACCCAATGCCAATTCTAAAAGCGTTCTGATTGTAATTTTCTTTCTGTGTTAGGACAGGCACAAAAGACATTTAAAGCCTCAGCATTAAAAGCTGTCCAGCATTTCTACAATCTTTGACAGTTAAAGCACCAAGTGGAACAGCAGTTTGATGGACTCAGCTGCCCTGAATCCTTAGCACAAAGCTAGGAGCTCTATAAATAAATGTTGGATGACTACGTACAATTAACAGAAGAGAATAAAGTGGATTCCATGGACCTTTACAAATGGCTTTGTTATAAAGAGCATTGTGTTACAAATCCCATCTCCTGAAACTTCTCTCCAAAGATGTATAGGGCACCACAATTTTTAAGTAGGCCTTCATGTTACAGCCATATTCACTGGACATGGCAGAAAGAGATGTAATTCACATCTCACCACCCCCTTCCTAGTCCCTACACAACAAGTTCATTCACCTTGAGGGAGGGCAAGAAATATTATGGTCTCCAGATTTCTTAAGGGGTTTCCACCATATTGCAACCTTTAAAATCAACAGTATCCCATCAGTGCAGATCACTGAAGGGGCTACACTGGCTGCCTTTCCAATCCGGGCCATGCTGACTTTCCTCAGGGGAGGGGAGGTTGTGGCCATTATGCACTGCTTCATGATCCTCCTGACAGGTTTCCCAGTATGTGTGCTACCACATGGAATTGTACCAGTGGACAGGGGTTAAAGGAGAATTTGGTGGGCCCTGGAACCCTCCTAAACTGGAGGGCCCCCCTCACGCCAGGCCGATCCTTCGCCCCTGCTCTCCTGTCACCCCACCCAGCCAGCTGAATCCTGCCCCCCCCCCCCGCCCCCGGGGACCGTCCCCCCCCCGGGCCGGTGATCGCCCCCCCAACACTCTCCAGCCAGCCCAATCCTGCCCTGTCCCCAATCCCCCTCCAACCCCCTTACCTGGTCACCTGAACACCACGGCCTGGCCACCGGCTGCTCCTCCAGCCAGAGGAAGTTCTCACCGAGCATGCACAGAGGCTCTGCACATGCTCAGTGACAGCCTACTCCAAGCGGGAGTTTTAAAAGCTCCCAGTTCAGAGCAGCTCTCAGCCAGCTGGAAGACTCTGTCTTCCTGCTGGCTAAAGACTGCAGCTGCTGGTCATGCATGGCCGGCAGTTTTCCCATCTATTTTTAGGGAGCCCCAGAACATAGCATTCCAACGTGTGCCCCTATTTTGGGGGGACCCCAGAACACAGTGTTCTGGGGTGTTCCTCTGTTTTTAGGGGCCCCAGAACAGCATTCCTGTGCATCCCCCCTTACTCTAACCCCCTGCCAGGTGAAGCCATCTTAGATCCTTCAGATCTTAGCCCTACGACTCTTCAATCTGCATGGAAGTGAAGGGGAAATTGCAGTATTTCTACTTCGTATTTTTTTTAAAAAAACATGCATTGATAAACACCATAAATTTGAGCTTTTAACTCTCTAGAGACTCTGTGTTGGATATCTTAATTGAAGCTTTGAAGCTACCATTGATACTCCCTCTCTTCTCCATAAGATGCCATTCTATTACTGCATGTTTTTAGCAAAACAAACAAGGATTCCTGTGGTACTTTTAAAAGCTAACAAATTTATTTCATGAATGACAAAAGGGAACTTCGAAACACCTGACAAAGTGGGATTTTCTCCCACAAAAGCTCATGTGATAAATAAATCTGTTGATCTTTAAAAGTGCCACAGGACTCCTTGCTTGTTTTGCTGAACTAGACTAACATGGCAACCCCTTTTTAAATTACATATTTTTGCTATCACTGAAGCTCCAGTTTGGGGGCATAGGAACTGCCAAGGAGTCTCTTCACAGAACAAATGGTAACACTTTCCAGGAGATAACTGGCTCTTGTTATGCCAGCTCATTCTCTTGGCAACGTCTGTGGTCAGAACAATGAATTGCAAAACAGGAATTTGTTCCCATGATGATGACAGGGATCATAACTGAAAATGGTACAACTTTAAAAACATTGGCATTAAATGTTAAGGCTCTCATCTTGTGCAGATCCTCAAATAACATGCCAGCCATGACTAAACTATAAAGCTACTTATATCAAAAACCTATTGCCCCTGGCCTAAGTGACCTGTTTGTCACCAGTCTGATGACTAATTTGCGACAGAGATAATTAAGCCTTCAGACCCAATGCTGGTCCTCACAACTACAAGTAATGTAAGCAGGCCAACTTTGCCTCTATTCCGTAAAGCTATGTTATCTGTTCAGACAAACCTCTGCGGATGGTTCTCTTCCCCATAATTACCCAGCACACGCAACGTTCCATAACTACCCCACAAGTATGTCTACACTAAATGAGGCCCAGAATTTATGCAACCATAAGTGAAGTCACCAAAGAATTCAAAGATTAATTGCTATATAATCTGAAAGTTTTGGATCTCAATGCCTAGCTGTTTTTCTTTAGCAGCCTGCAGTCAAAGTGGAAGGTGATATTAAAATAAAAACAATGAAAATCTCAGGAATAAAATAAACCTTTAGTTAAAAACCAGGCAATCTAATTATTTTTATATTTATATAATTTACAATATATGCCATTTAACAGACCTAGTGAAATCAAGTGAAGACAGTTATTTCAGCACCAAAGAATTCTTCTTGATTTACAGTATGGATTTCACAAGATAGGAGCCCTGTACTGACATTATCCTCACACTCATATCAGACATAGTATTGCATACGAGTATGGAAAAGCTTGTGTGACAGGAGCTGTGAAGGCCAGAAGTCAGACACCTCTTGGGTGTCCTGGCATTAAAATGAGATTAGAAGATGATGTCCAAAAAGCTCAATCAAAATTTGTTTGTAGTTCAAATGGAATCAATACAAGTTCAATAACAATTAAGCTGTCCAAAACAGAGTCTCTAGGTACAGTTTATAAACTTTGCCTCTGAAAGAATTCTGAAAGAGACACTATCCTGTTCCTAACATTTCAAGATTATGGGACAGTGGCAACCTGAACTATCGCCCAGAGATTACAGTGTACTATAGCCTCATTATTGCAAGCTAATGAAGCTTAACATTTCTGGCCATCATTGTTTCCAAGGATACAATAGCTAACCCCTTTCAGCATTCAAAAACAAGCACTCTCACATGTCAGTTTGCACTCATGATTAATTTACAGCTCACACTAAGATTTTGATTCATACTCAATATTAGTCCATGTTGCCATCCCAGCCTTTATGTTTTTCTTGCAGTTACCTATAAATATTTAGTGATTGATTTTACCTTACACAAACAGTGAAAAGGTAAACAAAACAAAATAAAATCATATTTTCATAGCTAGCCACCCGTTAGTCATTCTCCTAATACCCACAGATACTTACATCTCGACTGAGGTTGCATGAAGGTGGTTAAATTTTACACTGAGTGAGAGAAGGGATAGAGTCATAGAAAGAACGGCTTTATTTCTTCAATTTCCAAAGGGACAGCCATGTTAGTTTAGTCCGGAAAAAAAAAAAAAAAAAAAAAAAACACACACACCACAAGGAGTCGTGTGGCACTTTAAGACTAACAGATTTATTTTTCACATGAGCTTTCATGGGAGAAAATCCCACTTCATCAGATGCTTCGAAGATGAGTGAACTTACAGAATGGAATGAAAATAAATGCAAGGGGGTGAAAAACATAGGATCAGGTCATACAGTAACAGCAAATCAGAGCAGTTGTTAGGTTCAAGCCATTGGAAGCCTGAAGTCAAATTACCTTTTGAACCTAACAACTGCTCTGATTTGCTGTTACTGTATGACCTGATCCTATGTTTTTCACCCCCCTTGCATTTATTTCCATTCTATTCTGTAAGTTCACCCATCTTCGAAGCATATGACAAAGTGGGATTTTCTCCCATGAAAGCTCATGCAAAAAATAAATCTGTTAAAGTGTCACATAACTCCTTATGGCTTTTTTGTTTGTTTGTTTTTGTTTTTTTCTTCTTCATCATAGGGGCTTTGGAGCCAAAGAAATGAGCAGATACTTCTAGAAATCCTTGACTTAAATTTGAAGAAACTGCTGGTTGGTTTTGTGAATCTGAGATGAGCTATTCTAAGCTTTAATGTCTGCAACTTCCTTATATCACTACCAGAAGCTTTGTGCATAAAACAGAACATGTGTCCCAGAACTCTATTTGGCCCGCAGGAGCTCCCTATCCAAGCCTGAACACAAAAGTACTCAGGTGTCTTGTAACACACTGTGACTAAACTGATTTCAAAGGACAAAACTTGACATAGAATCATAGGGTTGGAAGGGACCTCATAGGTCATCTAGTCCAACCCCCTGCCAGAGGCAGGACCACTCCCAGTAAAACATCCCAGTCATGGTTTTGTCCAGCCAGGCCTTAAACACCTCCAAAGATGGAGATTTCATCACCTCCCTCGGCAGCTCATTCCAAGGCTTCACAACTCGCCTAGTAAAAAAGTTTTTTCTAATATCCAGCCTCGACCTCCCTAACCGCAACTTGAGACCATTGCTCCTCGTTCTGTCCTCTGTTATTACCGAGAACAGTGGAGCTCCATCTTCCTTAGAGCATCCCTTCAAGTAGTTGAAGGTTGCTATCAAATCTCCCCTCAATCTTCTCTTCTGCAGACTAAATAAGCCTAATGCTTTCAGTCTTTCCTCATAGAGTTTGTGCTCCAGCCCTTTTATCATTTTGGTTGCCCTCCGCTGGACTCTCTCTAGCATGTCCCTGTCCTTTTTGTAGTGGGGAGCCCAAAACTGAACACAGTATTCTAGATGTGGCCTTACCAGTGCAGAATAGAGGGGAATGATCACATCCCTTGATCTGCTGGTAATACTTCTTTTGATGCAGCCCAGTATGCCATTGGCCTTTTTGGCAGCAACAGCACACTGCTGACTCATATCTAGCTTCCCATCCACCATGACCCCCACGTCCTTTTCTACACTACTGCTACTTAGCTGAATGTTTCCCAGCCTGTAGCGGTGCATGGGGTTTTTCCATCCCACGTGCAGGATTTTATGCTTGTCCTTACTGAACCTCATAAGATTTCTATTGGCCCACTGTTCCAATTTATCTAGGTCTCTCTGAATCCTGTCCTTGCCCTCCAGCGTGTCTACTGTTCCCCCCAGCTTGGTATCATCCGCGAACGTACTGAGAATGCAGTCTATTCCATCATCCAGATCATTGATGAAAATGTTGAACAGAACCGGCCCCAGGACCGACCCCTGGGGCACACCACTTGTTACTGGTTGCCAGCTAGACTTGGAACCATTGATTCCTACACGCTGAAACCATTGATCTAGCCAGTTTTCTATCCACCTTATAGTCCACCCATCCAACCCATACTTCCTTAATTTGCCAATGAGAATGCTGTGGGAAACTGTATCAAAAGCCTTGCTAAAATCAAAGTATATCACATCAACAGTTCTTCCCTCATTTCAATATAATGAAAGTTATATCGATATAATAAAACCTAGTATTATATCGATAGGAGTGTTAAATCAAAATTGTTATTTCAAAATAACACAGTCCAGACATGTTATTTCGATTTAACTGTTAAATTGATTTAACAGTTTTTGCTCTTCTCCTCTCCAAGTGCTTTCCTTTTTCTATATATTGGGTGGGGGCATGGCCCAGTGAGGGGGCCATGTTGCCACACCTCCCATGGTGCCCCTCTCCTGAATCGAAATAGCAAGTCCTGTGTCTGGACATGCTATTTTGATTTGGGTTTTTTTGGTGTGGACCTGTTCAATCAATTTAATGATTTTATATGAATGTTATTAAATCAATTTAAGTTAAATCAATTTAACTGCCTGTGTGTGGACATAGCATATAGGAAAACTGAGGATCAGAATTTAGCCAAAAGAATGATGTTGGGATTTGATACTGATTTAAATAAAAATTATGCCTGATTAAGGACAGAGAAGGCTCCATCATGCTGATTAGACATCACTCCCGGTTTGGGGGAGCCCTGACATACACAGGAGAAGTGCACTCAGAGATATACCCTTATAGTAGCATGAGCTGCACACCTCTCCTTGGTCAGCTAGCTCTGCCTTTTCCAGGGTGGCTATCACCAACAGGCATGCACACTAGTGAGTAGCAAACACTTTTTGGCAAGTGAGAACAAAGACAGCAATGGGCAGAAAAGATGGACTCTTCTTGCTGTGTTCTATTCTTACCTGTGCATCCATGCATTGGACACAATCTGGATCGAATTAATGACTTCAGGATTTGGCCCCACTAAAAAACAAACAAACAAAATTTCTTCATAAAGCACGTGATCAGCCTGTAATTCATGGCCACAAGGTGGATCTGACAGTATGTGACTTTTACTAAGAACTACATATTTTAATGAACAAAAGTAACATTTATAGTTATGTATGTAAATAAGCTTAAACAAATCTCACACAGCAAGACACAAATAAAACATTATAGCAGTCAGGAGGAAATCCCCTCCCTTTAATCAAAATTAGTGCAGGAAGGCAAATAATGGAAGGTTCACCTTGCTCTGGACCATGAAGTATGGGCCAATAATAGAGACAAGATGCTGAAGCTGATGAATCGATGGATTGAGTCATTAGGGCAAATCCCATCTCTGTTTGACCTTGATCACTGGAGATCATTGTACCACTGCAACCATAATTAAGTACATATACCTTATTCGTAAATCATATGTGCTGTTATATTTTGGTTTGGGATTGTTTTGAATCTGCAATCTGAAGCTTTTTAATTTAGTTTTATAAATACCATTTCATTTTGCCCCAAGGTTACAGCTGATGGAAGAGAACTGCTTGATTTATTAGCCTGTTACTTATGTGTCCACAGTCCCGTGAGGGTGTACCCACTGCATTTGTGCAGTGTTTGAGATAATCCATTCTCTTTATGAGCATCCTATTGTCTAGTAGCCAACAGGGGGAAAATGGACTTTGAATCATTTTATGTGCATATCAAATATTGCAATTTTTAACAAAGCTAGTAGAACACGAGCCCCATTTTTGCAAAGGTCAGCAACCCAAAAGATAAGACAACAAGTGTCCTATAGCACCTTAAAGACTAATAAATTTCTTTGGGCATAAGGTCTTGTGGACTGCAACCCACTTCATCAGATGCATTTCTTCCTATGCCCAAAGAAATTTTGTTTTTAAGGTGCCACAGGACTTCTCTTGTTTTTGCTATATACAGACTTACATGGCTACTCCTCTGAAACTTGTAACCAAAAGATAAGAAGGGCCATTTTTAAAAGTTCCTTCAATAACCAAGTGTTTTGAGAGCTGCAGTGGGTGCAGCCTCCTGCTGAGGTGAGCTGGGCCTGGGTGCCTGCCACAGGGCCCCTACTGGGGGGTGCGGAGGAGCACAGAACCAGGACCAGGCCACCTACTGGGTGTCCTGGTGGTGGGGGGAGGGCCAGAGCTGCAAGGGGTCAGCCCAAGAGCCATGTGTGGCTCTGGAGCTGCAGGTTACAGACCACTGATGTAGTGTCAGCATTATTTGGGTCTCTGATGTCTGCTTTTCATATCAGAAGTTGGTCTCTCTGAATCTCCCTAATTGACATGAGACTGAGGTAATTTTAATTCTAGCTGCCTTGATTTAAGTTGCAGGCTCGGCAACAATTTCACTGATTTATCTGTATAAGACAACAGGTACCTAATAAACGAAAGCTACCTGAGTTTACCTAACAAACAAGGAGTCCTGTGACACTTACCTGTTTAATATGTTAACTGCAGCTAGTGATAACTAAAACACTAGGAAACAGATCCTGAGGAAAGACCAAATGAGCCTTTATTTTAGGGGTTTGGGAGCCCTCAGGCAACAAATGGCATCTCCCCCTGTGCTAAGGATACTCTCCCTAAGAAGGATCGGGCAGTGTACAGGTTATATCAGTGGCCATTAAAGTGAAGGGGAGTCACCATAATTTGAAAAACAAACAAGGAGTCCTGCGGCACTTTTAAAGACTAAAAAATTTATTTATCACATGAGCTTTCATGGGAGAAAATCCCACTTCATCAGATGTTTCCATCCTCAGAGCATCTGACAAAGTGGGATTTTCTCCCACGAAAGCACATGTGATAAATAAATTTGTTCGTCTTCAAAAGTGCCACAGGACTCCTTGTTTGTTCTGCTGAACTAGACTAAAATGGCTGCCCCTTTGGAACTTGTCATCGTAACTTGAGAGTCACAATTCACTAACCAATTGGTGTCTCTGCTTTGTCTGTGCAGGGTGCTCTAATGTCCCTTACTAACTGTGAATTAAGACAGCAACTTCACTGCATTTTAGGTACTGTTTTCTACCTCAACACTTTCAAATGAGAACCAGGCAAGTGAAGCGTGAGGAAAAGGAGTCCATTTCATTTCCTGCCTAGCACTGCCTGAATTTCTCATAACACATGGTAACTGAATAAATTAATCTTCAGATAAAGGTACAGATCACAGCATGCTCCCTGGTTTAAGCCTACATTACAGTCTCAAGAGAAATGATCGCAGTAATGAATAATGTCAATTCAATTTGAAGTTGCAGTTGAAGTAAATGGATTGTTAATGAAATGTTGCTATTTGTCTTTGTTTTGCATTGCTTAAGTCGATAAAGATAAGTATTTCAGACGATGAGCAGAGGGATTTGGCCTGTTAAGTTGGGAATCTAATTAAAAGGTTTTTCTCATCATAGATTGCATTCAAACTTGTAAAAACAAGGTTGCTACAATTAGTTAGGAACAACTATAATTCAAACCATACTGGGGAAAAAGAGGGAATATTTATGTGGTTGTCAATAGACTATTGTGTAGTATTGCCACAAAAAAAGCCAATGTAGGCCTGAGAAAAATGGCAAGCCTTCCTGTTTAAGTAGTGATTTGGGGATTCAGGAGTTCCTGTGAACCAGAGAACAGCAAACTAAAATTTGATCATCTCAGTCATAGTATCCCCACTTGGCGAGCTTCTCATTCTCCCAATATATCAGGGGTCGGCAATCCAAAAGATAAAAGCCATTTCTTAAAATTCCTTCAATAACCAAGTGTTTTGAGAGCCACAATGGGTATAGCCTCCTGCTGGGGGGAGCTTGGCCAGGGACCCTACTGTAGGGTCCCATGACTGGAGTGGAGGGACCTGGAACCAGGAAATGACCACCCGCACAGGGTGCCCCACTGATGGTGGGGAGCATGGAGCTAGGTGAAGGGGGTGGTCTGTAGCCCAGAGCAACAAAGAGGCAGACAAAGAGCCACATGTGGCTCTGTAGCCGAGGATTTCAGATCCCTGCAGTAGATTTTTATTTCTAAGCTAGTCAGGGAAATTCTCAGATAACTGGGTAAGACAGCTTACAGTTATTTTTTCCTACTAGCACAGCACCAAGTGGCAACAGTGGCAATCAAAATCTGCCTTTCTGTGTACAATGTCAAGGAGCTGCTGTCCTAATATGACCAATGCTGCTTCTTCAAGTGCTGCTCACGTCATTCTGTTTCAGGTGCCCATGTGCCACAGTGCATGGCTGGCCGCAAAAATTTCCCCTAGCCTGTCAGCGCAGGGTCAGTGGCCAATGCCCCCTCTGTGCCACATATTGCAGCTATATATATGACCTTGCCCCTGCCCCTCTCCAGTTCCTTCATTCTGCCCTCAGTGACGGTACCAGAACAGCCTGCCCTTGCACAGGACCCTGGCCACCTGTGTCACCCAGATTCACACATTCTACACCTAACAGCTTGGAGGCTGCATGGCTAAAAGAGACCAAGAGGAGCTGCTCGGAGAGGATCCAAAGGGCATTGATTGGTAGAAGACGACCCTCGATGAGGTCTACTTACATTAAGTGGAAGCGGTTCTCCCTCTGGTCGAGAGAAAAAGCAGTGTTTCCGGAATCAGCCCCAGTCCACCTCATCCTCAACTGCCTCCTAGATCTAAAAGAGAAGAGCTTACCGACCCCCATCTCTTACAGTCCACCTAGCCACAATTTCGGCTCTACACAAGACTGTAGATGGGGTATCAGTTTTTTCCCATCCTACCACCACTAGGTTCCTAAAAGGGCTTGAAAGAATCTAATCACGACCCAGAGATCCTACACCACAATGGGACTTAATGTGGTACTCCAAAGCCTAACAGAACCACCATATGAGCCTACTGACTTATGCACTCTATTGGTCCTATCTTGGAAGGTGATCTTCTTGGTAGCCATAACCTCAGCTAGAAGGGTCTTAGAGCTAAAGGCCCTTTCCTCTGAACCCCCATATACGAGATTCTTTGTGAACAAGGTGCTGCTATGTCCACATCTGTACTTTCTCCCTAAGGTGGCCTCCCCATTTCACCTGAACCAGCACATCTGTCTCCCTGTGTTCTTCCGTGACCCACAGGTCATAGAGAACCAGAGGAGATGGCACACCTTAGACATTAGGAGAGTACTCCAGGCCTATATTGATCGTATGTGTGCGCTCTGCAAAATGCCCCAATTATCTGTGGCAGTGGTGGAATGGAAAAGAGGCCAGCCAGTAACAACACAGTGTATTTTGGCTTGGATGGTGAACTATACTAAAGACTATTACAGAAGGTCAAATATGCCCCTCCCTGGGAGGATCAGGGCACACTCTAGAAGAGCACAAGCATCATCAACGGCCTTCCTCGTACAGGTCCTGATTCAGGACATCTGCAGAGCAGCAATGTGGTTGTCAGCACACACCTTTATGATGCACTACACAATCATCCAACAGGCACGAGGTGATGCCATGTTCAGCAGAGCCGTGCTCAAAGCGGGAAAACATTAACTCCACCCACCATCCTGGGTAAAGTTAGCAGTCACCTGAAAGAGAATGATGTGAGCAGCCCTCGAAGAAGAACTGGAGAGGGCAGAGGCAGGGTCACATACATAGCCATGATATCCAGTATGGAAGGGGCGTTGGCCACTGACCTTGTACTGACAAACTAGGGCAAACGTTTTCTGGCCAACCATGTGCTGAGGCATGTAGACACCTGAAACACAATGTATATGAGCAGCCCATCTCGAAGGAGGACAGTTACTGCAGGTAACCCACCATTTCTTCTGTTTAACTGGGATAAGGAGACAATTTTCATAAGTGTACAGTATTAACCTAACTACTCTTCACTGAGATCAATGGCAAAACTCACTTGGCTTCAGACGAAGAAGAGTGAGGCCGATACTGAGCATTTTTGTAACTCCATCTTTAAGCTTCACATTATATTAACATATTAGGAGGTTGTGCCTCTAACAGAAATTGCAAAGCAGATGTAAAGTTCCAAGCACCACTGTCCACAGAAAGGCAGCAGGAACACGTGATGAAATTAATGGAAGACTGGTCATTTCTCACCAATCTACTAGGAAGTTTCCACCTAAGGGATGACAGTTTAGCAACTTAGCCTTTACAGGAAATACAGCAAAAGAGCTTCCTCTGTGTGCTACATATTTTGTGCATACATTCCACTTGTCAAGGCTACACCCCCAAAGCAGAATAGCACCACAAAAGACTTTCATACTCAAGATCAAGCAAACTGGAGAAGAGGGCAGTACTCTGCATTCCTTTCCATTATAGTTAAGTGAGAATGCACACAATTTTCTGGATTATTAAATATAAACAACAGAGCTCATTAGTAGTGGCCGAACAACTGTTTTCTGAGGCAGAACCACACACAATGTATTGTGGAAATGGAAATTTTATGCTAATCACCAGAGTGAAAAAGATTGAGCCTACATAATCTCTCATTGCTAAGAATGTGAGCCAGCTGTTAATTTCAATGATCCTTTACCGACACAGCATTACTTTATGCATCAGATCTGAGTTTGTAATAGACCACTACCTCAAAATACATTTTAAAGTCAGTCTAACCACTGAACATACTCTTCCTAACATGAACAAACATTGTTTGGCTTTGAAAGTATATCTAACAACTTTTTTCTATTTCTGACTACTATGGGCCAAGTCTGATATTTTAGCAAAACGTTATATCAATAACAGTCGTAATGATTTCAGTGGGTATACTGGGAGTGGAAAGTGCTAGTGAAGGTGGACAGAAATAGCCAAATCAGGCTTTCTGCTTCTGTGTTACAAAATAAGTCTTACAGCACCTTAAAGACTAACAGGAACATTGCCACCCCAGGGAAAGACCCAGGGCACGGGCTCAGGCCCCACCCCTGACCACAGTCCCGCCCCCAGCCCCGATTCTGCACCCAAGCCCGATCCACGCCTCAGTCTCCTGCCACCACCAGCCTTGCTCCAGATCTTTAGGGCTGGGAGAGGCAGGGGCTGCCTCGGACACTTGGGGCAGTGGCGTTGGGACTCGGCTTATGTGTCCGGTGTGCCAGGCCCCAGCAATGCCCCTGAAGACTAATCAATTTCTCCAGGCATAAGCTTTCTCGGGCTCCAACCCACTTCCTCAGGTTGGAGCCCATAAAAGCTTGCAACTGACAAAATTTGTTAGTCTTTAAGTTGCCACAGGACTCTTGTTGTTTTTGCTGCACACAGACAAACACGGTTACCCCTCTGGAAATTGTTTCTATGTTAAGTTACAGTGCTAAACTATTCTTGCGGGGGAGGGAGGAATCTAAAAATGGCACCATCTTACTCATTATTAGAGGTGGGTAAGCAGTTCATAAATAATTTATTCAATTAATTTCACCTTTTTATGTTCACAGATCTTCTGCAGACATTACAATTTTCTCAAAGCTATTTCATCAAATTAATTTGTTACATAATTTCAGTGAAATGTTTGGTCTGGAGATAGTTACAAGTGTTCACAACTCCAAAGACAATAGTTAACTCTGACTGATTTAGGTCTGACTAATTCCTTCTTAATGTAGTTTGAAAAAGAGTCTGAGTTGTAGCCCATTACAAGTACACTAATCATGCTTCTTCAGTAATTACCAATTTCCAAATGTTAAGACATGTTTGCTGCCTACTTGCCTGTGGTTGAAGACCAAACAGTGCAATTTATGTGAAGTCACTTCCACCTCAGCTAGGTCTTGGAAGTCTAACCATTGCTTGAAGGGTTGATAGGCAGAACTTTTGTTTTATGTGATGTACTGCTTGCATGGTTTCTTGCAAGGAAATGAGAAACAACAGATAGCTAGTGTGGGACCAGTATATACAACAGTAAATGAATTGTTCTGGTCTCCTTTCATCCATGAAGGATCTTAATTAGGAAAAAACAAACCAAAACAAAAACAAAAAAACCCCCAAAGTTTGGCTAGTGTTCAGAGTAACCAATTTCAGTAAGTTCCAAAGGGTCAAGCCGTATTAGTCTAGTAAAGCAAAAAAAAAGCAAGTCTTGTGGCACTTAAAGACTATCGCTATAAATAAATCTGGTAGTCTTTAAGTGCCACAAGACTCCTTGCTTTTTTTTCCAATTTCAATAACTGACATCCCCTGCCAATAGTAGCCAACAGTCGACATACATTCTGGAATGGAATAAATGTAAGTATAAAGCTGGTGCCAGCTACCAGAAATCAGACCACTGAAAGCAACAAAAATAACTAGCAGTTTATTTAGAAACCTCATGCTCATGTTTGGCCATGAAAGAGATAGCAAGCAGCAACTGTTTCAAAGCAAAACCTCACAGCTATTTAACAGCAGTGTCTGAATCACACAACTGCCTATTAATTACTTGAACTTTTCAACAGAGATAACCAAAGACACAGCTACAGAAAAAAGCTTGAGAAATTCAATATTATACAGGACATCAATTCTTTTTCACCTTTCATCACCACCTAGGGTGTTGAAAATAAGTCTCCAAATATTTAGCCATTAAAATATATGTAAGCAATGACAGCATTCTGTTACATGTAGACTGTGACTGCCATATAGATTTTGCCATTCAACAGCCCAATATAGAATTATCAGCCTGTGGTGGTTCTGTTAGTTGAAAAGTTACAGTACTTTGCAATGCTGTTTGCTCACATTCATCATCTCACAGGTCCACCTGCTTCATTGATCCTATTGCAAGCAATTGATTGATTTTCTATTTTACCACTTCATCATCTAAATCTGTCAAAATGCATTGTTTCAGAGCCTGTATTAATCATCAGCCTTTCCTAGTAACTCCCTCTCCTATTACATGGCCATCGTGACTTTTAACTGCTGCCCACATTCACTCTTGCTTTTCACAATCTTTTTCCAGATCCTGTATTCCTTCACCTATTTTTTTAACCTCACCCTCCACATTCATACCTCACCTACTCCTTTGTCCCCACGTTTTTTTTCCAATCCATGAACTTCGTCTTCTCCTCCTCCTCTCAGAATCTCACTATTAGTAATTTTTTAAACTATTCACATACTCGCATATCTTCCTCTTATCTCCACTTTTCTTTGTCATTGGTGTCACAATCTTCATATCAGAACCCACCTCCTACTCCCAATCCAGGCTTCATCCCTGCCCTGAGCAACTGTGCTACCCATACCTTTATCCCGCCATCCTCATCCGGAATTCCTGTTCAGTCATTAACAAACTAATTGTGTTTATGTTCCTTAAATATTATTTCCCACTCTTAATTTCTCAAATGCACTGAAACGCCTCTTCTCTAAGTCTGACCATCTATGGGAACTTTACTTTTTATCACTCTCTCCGAGTTGTAGGTTGTAGCAGCAGTGTTTGGATTTTGTTTTCTCTCCTAATGACCCACCCTAGGTCCCTTTTTCTGAATTGCCCTTCACCTATCACTCCTCATTCACATGAACATTTAAACGTGGACACTTTCTCACTCACTGGACACCTTCTCTGTAGCTGGCCTTTTCTGGCCACCAATAGATAGAGGATGGTTTCCTGGAAAATGGTCTCTTTTAGGCTGGAATGTAATATGATAGTGTTGTAAAACTAGTTATGTTGCCATGTGACATATTATTGCTGGGATACTATGTTGCCAAACTCAACTAGCTCCTAATGAAAAGATTTCTAGGTCATTTTGTCTGGAGAGTGACTCATTTCAGATATAATATTTCAGGACAAATAAAGTGTTTTGATCAAAATCTATCCTCATTTACACCAGCACCTCTAAGTTAGGAAAATAGGGTGAGACTTCCAGATCACAGAGTCTGGTTCCCTTATTGTCACAGGTAACACCTCCTTCTAGGCCCATTCACAAATGTATCAAGCTCCATCTTAAAACTAAAACAAAGAAGGAGTCCTGTGGCACTTATAAACGAACAAATTTATTAACTGCATGAGTTTTTGTGGGAGAAAATCCTGTTTCATCAGACACTCTGAAGATGAGGGAATTTCAAAGCACCTTACAAAGTGAGATTTTCTCCCAGTGAAAGCTCATGTAATAAATAAATTTGGTTGTTTTTAAGTGTCACAGGACTCCTTGGTGTTTGTTTGTTTTTAAACTGAACTAGACTAACATGGCTACCCCTTTGGAACATCTTAAAACTAATTAGGCTCTTTGCCTCCATGACTTCTATTGAAAGGCAGCTCCAGAATCTCACTTCTCTGATGATCAGAATCTTTGTCTAATTGCCAGCATTCATTTATTGATGGACAGTATTTGCACATTTGTTCTCGGGCCAACTTTGTCCTTTAACTTAAATAGCTCTTCACACTTACAATTTAATTTGAATGACTAAGGATTAATTTGAATTAAATTAATGCATGGCTACACTGCCTTTCATTAATTTGAACTAAGGAATTCCTTGCTTAACTTCAAAGTAATGGTTAATTCAAACTTCCTCCTCCCTGGGTGCCTTCCTCTTTCTATATATTGGGTGGACGCAAGGCCCTTCTTGGGGGCCATCTTGCCACACCTCCCAGGGTGCCACTCTCCTAATTTGAACTAGCAAATCCTGTCCATGCTAGTTCGAACTGATTTTCCTAGTGGGGCCATGTTAATTTGAATTCACTGAATTCAAATTAATCATTATTAGTTTGAATTAAGTTAATTCAAACTAACTTTCTAAGTTTAGACATAGCCTCTAGTATTTACCGTGTTAATGTATTTATAGGCAGCAACAATATCCCTTCTCAACCTCCTTTTTGCTAGGCTAAACAATTAAAGGTCTTTTAGGCCTGGTCTGTATTGCCCTGCTGGGTCCATGGGATGTATGTAAGCTATGTACTGTAGAATGCACATCTCCCATCGACTTACTCACCCTCCCTTACCATGGCATCTTCACCGGGCTGCACTGATGAGAAATGCTCTCCGTTCAATGTAGCTTTATTCTTTCCTGGAGAGTGGAGTTACCATGTTGAATGCAAAGTGTTCAGTTGAGCATGTCTCCACTGGCTAACTCAATCTATCCCACAGCATCAATCCGTGGAGACTGACACAGCGATTTCGGTATAAAATAACCCCTTACTTTCCTCTCATAAAATAGGCTCCTGAGTCCTCTAATCATCCTCATAGGTCTTCTCTACATCTGTTCCAGTTTGAATTCATTTTTCAAGTTATCCCCCACCCTTGACTGTTTGTTTGAATCCTGCTTTATATGGGTCACATTCCAATACTCTTCTCCACATCTCATCATATTACAGTCAGTGGGACTGCTCATGGAGTGACGCAATACTCAATGTGAGTAAAGGTACTGGAGCTGAACCCAAAGGATGCATCGTGTAAGTTCTTCAGGCCAGTAATTATATTGTGTACTGACTGAAGTCATGTACATGACCAGCACTAAACAAATGATAATCAGTAACAGCAACAACGATTGTGATCCTTGGTTAGCCACCAGCTGTACTGCAATCGGTAGGTAAAAACAATATGTTGCTCAAAAGAACAGAAATTATGACCAATAATTTGAAAATTCAATGAGTTTGTGCTCCACATAAGATAAAATGAACCTGACTTTCTGAAGGTGGTTGCTCAGCACTTTCTGAAAATAAGATCCCATTATGATACCTGAGGCTGCGTACCCGATACGTGAGGCACCAAAATGAATAGTCACTTACATTTCTCCCTGACCCAAGTGAAAAAAAAAAGTTAATAAGTAACTCATATGAGCACAGTTATAACTTTAGTTCCTTTTAGCAAATAGTTTCCCATTAAATCTAAATTGCCCAAATATCACAAGAACAGTTAAGTGTACAGCTGGTAGATATTTTAGCTCTTTTTTTCCCCTCTCAGGCTTACTCAGTGTACAATATTGTTAATCTTTGGAAATTATTCTTCTGTATCTTTAAAAGTCTTCAGTTTTCTCTCAAATCATTTCATTTCTTTTAATTTAAATATTTACATCAATTTCAAGACTTAATAAGGACAACAAGATTAGGGGCAAGGCTCAATGAGTGTTACTAAACAAATCTTTAATGTTTTAAGGCTTAGCACATCTTAGGTACAGTCCACCACCCAGTATCATCACAAAAAAGCACAGAAAATGCTGAAGGGCTCACATTACTGTGTAGAAACCTCTGTGCTAATACCCAGGCTATATTTATGCAGGTTTTCTGTCATATCTCAAGGCTCTATACAGAGAAAATACTATCCACAAATCAGTTACATATGACACCTTAATTCCTTCACAGAGTCTAAATGAATGCTGTGATTTAGAATTAAAAACTACAACATGAATGATTATTTATTTTATAAACAGACAATATAAAATGTATTGGCTTTGCCATAGAACATTTTATTAAAAGCTGTTTGATAATTAGTTTTATAGCAAACCAAAGAAGGAAATAAGTGCTTTAATATAATCAGTCTGTCTTTTATACTTCAGTGATGCAGTGTCTTGTCAAATTATAAGATCAAAACAGACTCTTCTCATCTTTTGCCTAGCAGTAGTGATTTTAAACCCAGAACTTAGACTTTTGCATCTGTTGAGACTTCTTGCTGTTCATGTAGTTATCTCCTTTGCCACTCATTTCTCCTATGTACCTGGAGCTCCATGCTACCCATCAGTCCAGTTATAAATCTATCAAAAAGTAAAATTTACAGAATGTTGCACTCTCAGCTTACTCTTCTAACTGCTTCCTATTCAAATGCCTTACACAGTATAGGCATTGCAAAGCCCTGAAAAACATAAATTGCTGTTCACTTATTTAATTCCATTATGTTCCAAAGTAAGTGGTACTGAAACATAAGCCTTTCTGCTATTTACATTTTCATGTGCTTTCCAGAGCTAATATATACATGTCGTTGTGGTTTATTTTTAAGTCAGCAATCTGAACTGGCAGTTGGACTGTTTTTCTCCAAGCAGTAGTGTTTTGCAATGGAACAAATATCTCTTCAGTTTGTGGATTAGAATTTAATGTAACAATTACTTTTCAACAAGAATAAGGTTAGTCCATAAATTTTGGATTCAGTTGGGTAAGGAATACCCCCTATTATTGCCACTGGGAACCAAATAAGGATTCAGATGCCAATAGCCATCATTTGGAAAGCCACTGAGAGAGACTGGAATGGTGGGAGATAACAAGGAAAAAGCAGTGAGAGAGCTCCACATTCAGTAAAATAGTTTCTGGTCACTTTATCTCCAAAGCAGGCTGGTCTTAGCCCTCTTCCTGATCCCACTGTCTCTGGAACAAGCAGATGGTCATTTGGTGTTTCACAGTACTGTACTTCTCTTTTCTTTCCCCTACAATCATACTGGTTTCAGAAGAGAGAAACACATTAGCAAATCTGAACTAAGATCCAGCAGAGCAGCCTTCCCTGAAAATTTCTGCTGTAGCAGAATCAAGGGGGAGAAGGGATGTCACTTCTTCAAAAATAAAACACCTTACTACTTTTCTTGGGAGACAGACCTCTCCTTGCCTACAGACAACCCCCGAAACTTAAACAGATACTCACCAGCAACTACAGACCTAACAACAGAAACATTAAAGCAGGCACATATCCCTGCAACAAACCACGCTGCCAACTTTGCCCACACATCTGCACAAAAGACACCATCATAGGACCTAATCAAGCCGGCTACTCCATCAAAGTGTCATTCACCTGCTCATCCACTAATGTGATTTATGTCATCATGTGGTAGAAATGCCCCCACACCTTACAGATTGGACAAACAGGACAGTCCCTGTGCAGAAGAATAAATGGGCACAAAACTGACATCAGAAATCACCACACACACACACACACACACACACACACACCAGTTGCTGAGCACTTCCATCTTCCTATTCTCCATTAACGATTTGTTAAGTGATGGCTCTCAAGAAAATCAATGGGACATCAAGACTTCAAAGGGAAACAGCCGGAAATTGAACTAATATGCAAATTAGACTGTGTGAAAGCAGAACTTAATTGTGACTATGGATTCTTTTCACATTGTAACAGGTAATTTGACTTCACCCTTCCTCTGTGTGCTGTTTCCTAGAGTTCAAATCCTTACAAATGCTCTGATTTGCGGTTGCAGTATGATTTGATCCCATGTCCTACACTCCCCTGCATTTATTTTCATCCCATTCTGTAAGTTTCCCCTCTTCAAAGCATCTGATGTAGTGGGATTTTCTCCCACAAAAGCTCATGCGATAAATAAATCTGTTAGTCTTTAAGTGCCACAAGAATCCTTGCTTTTTTTGCTTTACTAAACTAACATGGCTGCCCCTTTGGAACTTATTACTTTTCTGTGTGCATCTAAGAATGATCATGCCTGAGCACCAATCAGTTAAAACAAGACAACGAGTGGCCCAATTCTCCATTGGGTATGGGTAATTGCCTGGGTATTTGCCACATGCTTAAATTATGCATGCATGGGGGGGTGGGGGAGAACAGACCTATGTTCAAACACACAAAAGGCTTTCTGACTGGTTATGTCAGGCTCAAATATCTGACTTTTATGCATCTATTAGACACGTACAAATGCTTATATCTAACTCTGATCATCTGGCCCACAAACCTACTATGACATAATTCCTGCAAGTTTGACATCTATTGGCTGCTTCCATGTTCAAGGTGGTGATTAATTTCATCCATTCAATGATCTTGAATGCTACAGATAAAATGAGCCTCTAGATAAATTAGCTTCTCCTAATGCTGATAGTGACCATATTAAGTCTTATGTGGCAAATTTGGTTGGCATTTTCCCATTTGTCTAGAAGTTTACTAGGTTTGAACAGGAAATGCTAGTATAAAAACAATAAAATGTGACTAGGAATAGGTAGGCTGACAATGGGGAAAGGAAAAGATACAAGGGGACCTGTTTGTCTTAACTATTATTTAAGAGAAATTATGTTCAAACCTTAAGCTAAGGCTAATAGGGTCATCTAAGAAGATCTCCCATCTGTTCTCATTACTGAGTTTTTTCAGAAGAATAATTTGTATGCTATCCTGTCACAAAAATGAGTTAAGAAATATTAAAATCCACTGTATGACCATTGTGTTACCTATGTAGTTCCATTTTATTAAAAAGTCAAAGAGCAAATTATTTCACGAAATGAAAAAAATGTTTTGTTAAAAAGGTTATGGTGTTTTTCATTGAAAAACTGAATACACACCACAGACTGCAAAATTATTTTGTTGAATGCTTATTCAGAGCAATAATCCTGCAAAGCTCCTTTATTTAAGGGAAAAAAAAAAAAGACGGTGCAGCTGTGCAATGGTTTGTTTTCTATTTATAGCGTCTCTTCATGTTGCTGCTTTGGACACTACAGTACTTCTGTGGCTTGAAGTATTGTAAAGTGTTCTTATAACTTAAGAGTAAGTCAGCAGTTTCTTGAATACCCCCTACTTTGAGGTTTAGAACTTTGGCACTGTAGATAAATATATATTTATTTATCTGGGTTTGAATATCACAGTTTCTTAGGAGTAAGAAAGCAAGTTTGATCACAGATACTGCTTTATTTCTTGGAAGAAAGAATAAAAAAGGGTTATTCTGGCCTTCCATGCTCTTTTTTGGCTGAAACAGCTGAATGGGTTTTCTTTATTCTGAAGCTGCAGAGGTGAATGTCTAATTTCAGCAGCCACAGAATGCCTAATTAGTGGTGTCCATGCTGTTCCCTTCTCTAACTCAGAGTTAACAGGCCAAGTTCTTTGCGTAGCTAACCAAATGCAACTACTTTGACTTCACTGATTTTCACAAGGTTACAGGGGCATAACTGGAAGCAAAATTTTGTGCCTAAGACTCACCTTGATTGTGTAACCTATTAATCTTTCTTCACTGGGGCTCACTGGATGTTAGTCAGCCAGATAAAGTGATTTGTTGAGATGCTAGGATTCTTTGTAACAGTGCTACAGAGCAGTGGTTTTCAAACTTTATTTCTCGGGACCCAGTTGAAAAAAATCATTTATGCCTGTGACCAGGAGTTAAAGTATAATTTGGCAGGCCCCAGAACCCTTCTAAATTTCCAGGCCCCCTTCATGCACCCCTGCTACTGCCCCCCCAAATGCCTGTCCACCACTGCCTGCCTCCCACCCCAGCTACTGCCCCCAAAACACCTACCCACATGATACCCCTCTTTCCCCTTGTCCCCACTCCAGCCCTCCAAACTCCACACCCCCCAGCTCCCCTGTTTTCACTACACCCCCTTCAGGCCCCCCACCCCCTCCCTACCTTCCCAGCCCACCATCCTGACCCCTTCTTCATACCCAACGCCCCGTACCTTTTCCCCAGCTGCCTGACTGTCCCCAAACCCCTTCCCAGGCCTCCTTACCAGTGGGGCAGGGAAGGGGCCCATCGGGACTCACAGCCACACCATGGCTGCAACTATCATGCCAGCCAGCCTGCTAGCAGGCAGGAGGGGGTACGTGCCACAGGCACAGGTGCCAGGAAAGGGGGAAAAGGGTGACTGGGCTCACACCAGCCCACAGCCCCTTGAGCTAGCCCTGGGGGGAAAGCACCAGAACGCTGTATTTCAGCACATTCCTCTGTTTTAAGGGGGGTCCCAGAACCTTGCGTTCCGGTGCATTCCTCTATTTTTACAGGGCCCTGGAATGCTGTCCCCTAAAAATAGGGGGCCCCCAAAAAGCCCCCTTACTTTAACCCCTGCCTGTGACCCCACAATTACATCTTAAAGCAATGCATTCCAGTGTTTTGGCAGCAGCAGCAGGGGGTACCACAACCCAGTGCCTGAGGATCTGTGACCCAATACAGTGTCCCAACCCTAAATTCGAAAACCACTGCTATAGAGCACACAAACTGTAGAACCGACTATCCTGACTCTGCTAAAAAGGGCATAAATGAGAGAAGACTAAGATCCTGTGACAGTTCAGAAGAACTGACAATAAGCTATCTAACTTGTTCTCCTCTGGGCATACGAGTTCCAGTCTCTGAACAATGCATACTTATGATTCTACTGAAACAAATCTTGATTGAATAATTGTTTGTTATAACTTCAGAAAGAACGTTGATAGTCACAGCATAATGTACAACTTCACTGCGTTTTCTTTGGTCGATCAGTACATTACTTGTACAGAATCATCTCTCATTTTGACGGCAGGTGGGAACAAATGAATGCAATAAATGACTTTTCCCTGGCTGAGCTTAGGAAGAGTCTATCGACCAGGAAAGGGTGGTAAATGGCTATGGATCTCCTGAATATATGTTTTAAACACAGTCAGAACTAGCCATCAAGTGATATCTGCCTCATTCAGTTCCTCAAACTTATTTTTGTTTTGTTTTAATATAAAAAACATTAATTGATAGGATCACAGGGCACTGAATCTGTCTCTCCCCACAAAAGCCTAAGGAGATTGATTCCAATGTAAAGCTTAAATAAATGGCTAAAAGAATCCAAAAATGTGCTCTCTAGTTCACATTCAACTCCACACCTTTCTGATTTTATTTTATATTTTATTTTATTTTATTTTATTGTGTGCTCCAGGCAAGTTTTTCTATTTAATAAGTTCTCCTGAATTGTGTAGCCATAATCTGTGACCTCTGGGTGAGTAGCACACAGATGTCCTTGGCTATTTTTTTTTTTTATGACTCCACCATAATCTATGTGCCTTTAAAAGATGGTTTTAATTTGTGTAAAAAGTCATTAGCCAAATTGTGCAGTGATTTACACTCATGCAATTCAACCACTGTTACAACAAGTCAGAATTTAGTTCATTATTTATAAACAAACCCTTGCTGCTGTATCAATGCAATAAACTATACTTTCAGGATTCCTAAGCTTTCACAGAGATCCTGCCTCCCTAAAGACTCCCACTGTACCTGATCTAAAGCCTACTGAAGTCAATGGTAAAACTCCCATAGAGTTCAATGGACGTTAAATTAAACCCATATCGATTAGACTAGAACTAAATCTGATCCGAACTAAAGTCACTGAAAGGTAAGTGTGACTTCGATGTGAAAGCAACAAACAAGGAATCACAGGATATTTGGCAGACAACATATTTGCCCTGAACCATAAAAGCTCCACTTTCGTGCTTGACCTTGGAATCCTTAGTCATGCAAATCCTCCAGTGATGTCAAACATTTAACCCTTGGATCCAATTCAGCAATACCACAGCATATGGAGTTGTACCTCTATAGTCTTATGATGAATTTGACCCAGTGGGAGTATTTTTAAGTAAGAATTGCAGGATGAGTTTCTTAATGATTTCTAATAGACATTGTGCCTTAGCTGATGTTAGAGTGCAGATACTGTGTTTACCCTTAAGTGTGACTTTTCTTGATACATAGCACAACCACAATGTTCCTTTGATGTATAATAGACATATAGTGGAAAAAAATGGCAAGTCTTAGCTCTCTTCGTTTAAAGTACTTAGGCATGCAACGAAATCAGTTCTTTTAATATTCTTTACCACACTTGCATTAGAATTGTAATCTAAAGCCTATAAAGTGAACCATAAAGTGCTCTTAAAAACTTTTCAAATGACTTTCTAAACTTTCTGGAAGAGATACCCTCAGGAGTTAATCATTTTCAGAGCTATAATGGATTGAGCTATGTGACTATGTTTACAAGGAAGTTATGTCAGAAATAAAGCCCAAGCAGACAAAAAATGTCCAAGTTCTTCATCTCGTCTCAAAGAACAACTCATAAAACTTCCATAGGCAATCCCGACTCTCCCACTCTTATCTTAATTCTGCGCTGACTGTACAAGCCTGGATCTTTGTTCTGAGATGGTGAGTTCAATTATCTTCTGGATCTACCCTCCATACGCCAGTGACTCAGTATACCAGTTTGATTCCTTTCAAAAATTTTACCTTCTCTGAGGCAACATGATACAAGATTTCATTAGACTTTTATCACTTCTCCCTACCAACCCCCAGATTCCACTGGACCAAACTCTAGTACTGGTAGAGAGGTAGGTAAAGTAATATCTACAATTGTTCCAACTTCTGTTGGTGAAAGAGAAGTTTTCAAGGCACACAGAACTCTCCTTGAGGTCTAGGAAAAGACCCACACTGTCAGAGCGAAATACAAGGTGGAACAGATTGCATAAGCCTTAGCTTAAGTAGTTAACACATACTGTAAAAAAGGAACATTCAAGATAAAATTGCACATTAACATCTCCACAGTCACAGAACAAAAAGGAGGGGTTAGTTAGTAGTAAACAGATTCTTGTAATGAACCACAAATCCAGAAAGGGCCACCTTGTCACATGCTCTCATGTACTGGAGGAAAAAAGGCAGGAACGTTACCTGGAAATCATACAAGAAATCCAAAACAAATATAAAAATGATGACAGTCATCCAACACAAAAATTAGAAATAGAAGTAATTGCACCTGTTCCACAACACACAGGAAACCATCTCAGGTGAAACCATAGCTTCAGCACTTATCACATAGACACTGCATGACACCTGAACATCAACACTTTATCAAGATCATGCCTCAGTGGAGCTGAATTTCCTGCACTCTGTACAGGACTAAAATTCTTACTTAGAGCAGTATATAACTCCAGCAGTCATATTAAATTCATCTGGAATACTTGGAGTAAGGTACTACTCAGTGTGCTTCAAATGTATCACAATCTGGCCATCTTGTGATTTGTTGCGAGGCTAAAAGGCAATCCTTCTAATTACTGTCTTCCTTCTCATAGCTAGTGCAGATTCTTTAATTCTGAAGTCAGATTAGACACTTGTGATCACCAAATCTAACCTCCTGTATAACACAGGCCACAGAACTTCCCCAAAATAATCCCTAAAACAAGCAGATCTTTTAGAGAAACATCTATTTTTGTAACCATTGGCAGCCATGAGAATCCACCAAAACTCGTGCTAAGTTCTCCCAACTGTTAATTACTCTCATAGTTAAAAATTCACACTGTATTTCCCATCTGAATTTGTCTAACTATTCAAAGCCATTAAATTAGATACTTTATAGGGAAAAAGCGCAAAAAAACCCCTGTTCTTTAAGAATATTAAGACTCAGCATAAGTTTATATGAGAAATATACATTACAGAAGCTCGGGCCCTTGTGAAAAGGGGGCATTTTTCCTGTTTTTTTCCTGATAAATGATCTAAGAACACAGAAGACCGAAAATTGCCCCAGCCATTCCTTTTAATTGTAAGCCATTCTAACTCCGATATATTAGAAAAGCATAATGATTTTCATATTTCATTCATATACCAGATGAGATGTGAAATGGGCTTCATGGATGATAAACACCACAATGGCTGCTATGTTTTACGCTATGTAAACAGTAACTTCTATGCTTACTGCTACACAAAATTAACAATAAAATTTTACTGCGGAAACTGGGTGTAAAAATCATCACATCTTCAGAATCAGAAAGGGTCATTAGAGGGTGAATGAGATGCAGATGCCAGCTCTCCATATTTTCTGTAGCTGAGGAGGAATGAATACCATTTGCTTTCTTGAATAATCTAATCTGAATGCAAAGTTTTACTTCAATTTTTTTAATATATATATTTTTGCTTTTTCTACCAGAGATATACAGCTAATATGCACTTTTGCCTTATTCTCGGCCTTTACACGCACACACACACACACACACCAGGAAATAAAGTGTTTTCTTAACTAACAGATTACTTAACTAAATACTCAGACAAAGTGATATACACAGAGTTAAACACAAAATAATATAGACAGGTTTACAAGCCAATCAGCAGTCGGGGACCCCACTTCATGACTGTGGGCTTCAGCAGGAGAGTGATGTCCTCCAAGGCACCCTTCAAGGTCCTATGGCGAAGTCCAGTGAAGTCAGGGAAACAAGCTATTGTTACAGCCCATTACTTACAGGGAAGGGTGATCAGGCCCTCTCCTGGTCATGTAGATTGTCTGCTAGCGTGTTGATTCCCACCACCTTTATCCTACAATTTAGCACCTAGATAACTACTTGTTTACTACATAGTCTGGCAGAGTGGAAATGTGTTTAGGGGAGGGAGCCTCCATTGCCTACTATTGTTATACCATCACAAAGTCTTCCATTTGCCCTACACTATCTCTATATATAGAAATAGATATATAGATATATCTAGATATGCATGTCATGGCCTTATTCTCATTTATACTAAGACCTTATTCTTATTTACACTAAGGCCTCTTTACATTCATCTCCCTGTGCCGAAGACCTATCTTATAGCTCTTTAAGGTCTATGCCCATGATTTTTCTCAGTTATGGTTTGTCAACTATTTTTCCTATGAGAAAATCATTTGCTTGAGATTTGTTTGGAACAAGACATGACCTCCTGCTGACCAAATTTCTGAACTGGAAACTGTGATTAAGATATTCCCTTTACCATGACAGCAGAGAATTAAACGGAGCAGAAATAAAAACTAGTAATCTAAAGTATGCTTTATAAAGAGGTGTGTCTTGTACGATGCTTTGCTAAAAGCAATACTGTTTCACATTACATTTGTGTGTAGGGCTGTATTCTGCTAGCCTTATTCATAATCACACTTAGTAGATAATTTCACTATGGCACCACCTAACTCGTCATCAGATCATATGTCCTCAGCATTACATTCCAGATTCTTTAGATCAGCCAAGTTATGCTCAGTGCTGAAGGTTATATAGAACAAAGGTAGCTTTAAGCCACTGTTATAATGCCCTGATCCTAGGTACTCGCATGGTCCTGATGTAAAACAGCGTAGGCTGAAGGCTGCCTTATCTTATGTCTGTTATCACAGGCCTGAAGGAACCATTCTAGGATGTCTGGGGAATACCTATAGCTCCTTTGTCCTTGGACATATGCTCTAAATCTGATTGTACCTGTAAAAGCTGATGTGGTGACCTCATGCCACCAGAATATTCCCCTTCATAAAGGAATTCCTCACAGGGCTAATTAATGGAATGAAAAATGGATCCTGTCAAAGCTACGTGATATATTTTTGATGAAGTTACAAGTTTGGTTGACAAAGGTAATACTACAACAAAAAAGGAGTCTTGTGGCACTTAAAAGTTGTAGATGATTTTTCTCCCCCGCCCCCCCCTTTTTTTTGTGAAGTCCAGCCACATAAGTACATGTTGTAGGTTTGCTATTTATGAGAGTTTCAAGTGTTGAGAGTTCATTTGTAATCATCTTCTCATTGTTGTATAAGATGCTGATCTGGTGGTTTCTTATTTCTTTGAGAATGTGTGGAATAATCTCTCACTGTAGTAATGTGTTGATCGTAATAGAATTTTTACCTTCAGTCCGTTAGGTATAATGTCCAATTGTTTTGCATTTGGAAAGGAAAATGATGAGCGAGTTGTTTCATGTAGTTGATGAATTTCCACTTCGTATGGGCTGTATTCAGTGCCTTGCATGTTGACAAGTTCCAAAAGGGTTGCAATCATAGGGTTGCAAGAGACCTCATGAGGTCATCGACTCAAACCCCCTGCGAAAAAGCAGGACCACTCCCACTAAACCATCTCAGCCAGGGTTTTATCTAATCAGGCCTTACATGTTTCCAAAGATGGAGATCCCACCACCTCCCTAGGTAACCCATTCCAATGCTTCACCACTGTCCTAGTAAGAAAGTTATTCCTAATATCCAACCTTGACCACCCCAGCTGTAGCTTAAAACCATTGCTCCTTGTTCCGTCCTGTTACTATTGAGAACAGCCGAGCTCCCCCATCTTTGGAGCACCCCTTCAAGTAGTTGAAGGTTGCTATCAAATCCCCCCTCAGTCTTCTCTTCTGCAAATTAAATAAGCTTAGTTCCTTCAGTCTCTCCTCATAAATCATGTGCCCCAACCCCCTAATCATTTTAGTTGCCCTCCGCTGGACTCTAAGTTGTCAACATCCTTTCGGTAGTGTGGAGCCCGAAACTGGACACAGTATTCCAGATGCGGCCTCGCCAGTGCTAAATAGAGGGGAATAATCATATCCCTCAATCTGGCAGCAACACCCCTACTGATGCAGCCTGATATGCCATTGGCCTTTTTGGCAACAAGAGAACATTGTTGACTCATATTCAGCTTCCTATCCACCATGAAACCCAGGTTGTTTTAGTCTTGTTCAGCAAAACAAAAAAGGAGTCTGTGGAGTTTTTAAAGAGCCATAAGACTACTTTTTTGTTTTGCTGAACTAGACTAAACATGGCTACCCTGCTGGAAAGATAATAGCATTGATGTAAAACAAACAAGGAATTCTGTGGCAATTTTAGGCTATGTCTACAATAGCCAATTAGTCTTCTCGTGGTTAGTTTGGTCTAAGTGCTTAGTTCGAACTAGCCATGATGTAGACATGCACTAAGGCTTAGTTCAAACTAAAAAAGCTTGAACTAAGCCTTTAGTTTGAACTAGCCATGCTTTCTAATTCAAACGAAATAGTTAGTTCGAAGTAGGATGCACGGCTAGTTCAAACTAAAAAGCTGCGGTTAGTTTGGACTAACCAGGAACTGCTTAGTTCAGACTAAGGAAGTCCGAACTAAGCTTTGCGATGTAGACATAGCCTTAAAGGCTAACAAATTTATTTACCACATGAGCTTTTGCAGGCTCAATCCCACTTGTCAGATGAATGAAATGGAAAATATAGCATATTAGCTATAAATATAAAGATACAGAGAAAGGCAGGTCACAAGTTTAATTCAAACAGACCTAGAGGGATAGAATGTTAGCTAGTCCTTGAAATGCCACCGAACTTTGTTTGTTTTGCTGAAATAGACTAATAGCTAACATAGGTACCCCTCTGGAACTTGTCAATATTGATGTAACAGTCAAACTTCTGTAAGGCAATGCTGATATAAAGTATGACATTTTGATTAAAAAACTACAATGGCATAGAAATAAGATGGCACACATAAAATGGATTAAAATCTGGCTAAACTGATAAAATTCAAAATCTAATTGTAACAGAGGATCATCACTGAGTGGGGATGTTGCTGGTGAGATTACTTAGGGATCTGTTATTGGCCTTATGCTATTTAACATTTTTATCAATGAGCTGAAAGAAAATGTAAATTGTCACTGATAAAATTGGAAGATGACAAAAACTGGGAGTGTGGTAAACAAAGAACAAGACAGGCCAACACTAATTTGGATTGCTTGGCACAAAATGGGCACAAGAATATAGATCACACTTACAGAGTGGGGAACTCTATTGTGGAAAGCAGTGACTTTGAAAAAGATTTGGGGGTCATGATGGGTAATCAGCTGAACATGAACTCCCAGTTCCATGCTGAAAGGACTAATGACCAAAAAAAGGGATGCGTGAATAGAATGGATGCATACCCAGGGAAATCTCAAATAAAAGAGTAGAGAGGTTGTTTTACCTCTGTATTTGGCACTGATGTGACTTTTTCAGAAGGGATAGCTATGTTAGTCTAGTCCAGTAAAAGGAGTTGTGTGGCACTTTAAGACTAAGATTTATTTTTTGCATGAGCTTTCGTGGGAGAAGATCCCACTTCCTCAGGTTCATGGAACTCTGAAAACTGCTCTGATTTGCTGTTACTGTATGACCTGATCCTATGTTTTACACCCCCTTGCATTTAGTTTCATTCCTTTCTGTAAGTTCACCCATCTTCGAAGCATCTGAGGAAGTGGGATCTTCTCCCAAGAAAGCTCATGCAAAAAATAAATCTGTTAGTCTTAAAGTGCCACACAACTCCTTGTTGTGTTGTTGTTTTTTTTGTTTGTTTGTTTGTTTTTTAACTGATGTGACTGCTCCTGGAATAACGTGTTCAATTCTGATGTCTGCAATTAAAAAAAAGGATGTTGACAAGTTGAAGAGAGCTCAGAGAAGGGCCATAAGTATGACTAGAAAATATGCCTTATAGTGATAAGATGAATAGATTGAACTAATTACTCTAATAAAGAATAGGTTAAGAGGTTACTTGATTATAATCTGTAAGAAACTACATGGGGAACAAACGGGCTTTTCAGTCTAGCAGAAAAAGCTACAACATTGGCTTTGTGTACGCTAGCGAATTAGTGCAAACTAATCAAGCTTAGTCTGAACTACTTTGAACCCTGCCTACACTAGGCTTTGCCTAGTTTGAATTTAAAAATTCTGGTTAGTCCAAACTAATTGCTTAGTTCAAACTATTTTGCATTTTAGTTGAACTAGCCCACTGTAGACATGCTAGTTTGAACCAAGCACTTTTTTTAGTTTGAACTAACCACGCTTTTTTAGTTTCAATGAAAAGTTAGTTTGAACTAACTTTCGAACTAAGAAAGTCCGAACTAAAATGTTAAGTGTAGACATAGCCTTTCAGCCTAGAAACAAGGCTTAAATTTTTAATAGTGAGAATAATTAAGCACTGGAACAAATTTACGAAGATTTGTTGTGGATTCTCCATGGTGGGCAATTTTAAGTCAAGACTGGAAGTTTCTCTGAAAGATCTGTTCTAAAAATCAGTTTAGGGATGTTCTGCGGCCTGTGTTATATAAGAGGGCAGATAGGATGATCATGGGGTCCCTTCTGGCCTTGAAATCTGTGAGTTGATAAGCCATGTTTATGCTGTTTCACTTGCAGAAGGGAGTGGAAGACCAGGTCCTACCTTTCTAATATGGATTTAAAAAAGATATGTAGTAAGACTATCCTATCCCTATACTGATATTTCTGAACTGTCAATTTCTCTCACTAGATAAAATGTAAAAACCAGGAACATGCAACAGCCACTTACTTTTCAGGATTCTCAGCCTTTGTCTCTTTCCCACCACTCAAATCACCCAGGAATGAAGGCTTTATTTGTGCAACAGTAAGGATTCTGCAGCAACCAAATGGAACGGATTAGCAGAAACTACTTTTAGGGGAAAAAACTGGTGGGGGGAAAAAAGGGGGGAAGTTGTGTAGGGAATGGAAATATCTGTAGCAAAAGTAAAGATTTCTAGCTAAGAAAACTGTCTCTGACCATTAGCGTTTACCAGCTCTCTCGAATTTCAGTCAGTTTCTAACTGTAAGAGTCATGAAAGACTGCACCTTTTATAGAGGCAACTCTCCAAGATAAAAGAAAGCTAGTATTTTATCCATACTGCATGCAGAATTATTTAGAAGTCATTGTTGGGAAGTAGGCCAGTGGTTAATGATAAGTAAAATGTGCAGCATATGATATATAAGAGTACATTTGGTAGGCTTCATGGTTGATTATAAAGTAGCAAAATGCTGAAACAAGTGTTTTTAAAAAGGGTGGACTGAAAGACTGCAATCTGAGCACAGTCCCTATTAAGCAGAGTAGAAAAAGAAATCATGTTAAGGAATGAATGGATGCCATTGTTGGCTTGGGGGACAGAGATCAAGAGGTTAGTGTCATTTTTTAGACTGTTCACTAGAACGGTTTTTCATATTATTTAAAAGCAAAGAAAAAATCTGTCTTTTTGTCCCTCTGGATTAGCTTTGGGTTTTCTATGATGAAAAGAAAGCAGAGTCCTTAGATGTGCTGTCTGGCTGTGCTGGCTTATGCCATGCTGAAACTCAATTTTAAAAGTGTTAGAATTTGTCTGAAGGATGCATTTTCAGGACAGGCTTTGCAGCTTAACAGGTGGTACAATTCTGTTTACATCTACAGAAAAAGTATAAGACTCCCAACATTCTCTGAGAGAGAACTGGGAAATATTATACTCTTTCAATATATGCAGGGGTAGATTACCATAGGCGCCTGTGGGACCTGTGCCCAGGGGCCCCCCAAAATGTGAGGGCCCTCTGCCCTGCTGGCCCTGAGGGAGAAGGGGGAAGAGCAGAGCTGCCCTGGGGCAGAGGCCACGCTCCGCTCTCTCACACCGAACAGTCCACCCCCAGGGGAAGGGCGGGCCAGCCCAGCAGCCAGGCTCCACACTCCCACCTTGCCCCTAAGCCGACTGGTCCATCCCCAGGGGCAGGGCAGGCTGGCAAGACTGGTAGCTCCGCTCCAAGGCTGGGACTGGCTAGCATGCAATACAGCCCCCAGCATGGCCTTTGGACCACAAAGGAAGCTGCACCACATGCACCAGTCAGCTCTGCAGCCCCTGAGGGCTGATCAGCTGGGCTGGGTCTGGCCTCTGCCCCCAGGGACCCTCCAGTGCTGGCCCACCTCCATGAGGCAGGGCCCTAACCTGGAAGGGGTGTGTGTGGCCCAATGCAGGGGGGAGGCTCCAAGTGGGGGTCCGCTGGATGGGGAGCCAGGGTCCCACCCGTGGTGGAGGCCCTGAGGTCCCTAATTCACCTCTGATAGCTTTCTCTATTTTGGAGTTTGCTTTTATACCACCACCTCCATATTTTGCTAACAAGCAGAAGTAGCCACTATTAATACATTCACCCACTTAATAATACTTCAAAATTACTATAGTTTTATTCGTAGTCAGTAACACCAGGCATGTTTAAACACTACATTTGTCTCTAGGTATTTTATTTAAAAGAGTTTTTGATGTAATGATAAAGCTCAGCTGGTTTGCAGAAGACAACTTTGGTTTCACTTTGTAACAGAATGTCCAACACATTTCCTTTTCTTTCTCTCTAATTATTTCTGTTCTCAGGAAAGCACTCCATACTTCTAACCTCATTGCAGAAGTCAGACTGTCCTGGAGAGAAGTCCTTGCTACACAATAGGCATAGCACTACTGCTGTATGTGCCTTGACCCTGATCTCCCCAGTTGGCAAACAGGGAACAAAAGTTAATTCACCCAGCACAGTCCTACAGGCCCTGATGAAGAAGAGGATTGAGGCAAGAAAAGAGTGTGGCTGGAATGCTAGTACCCTGCTATCCCCAGCTGGCACAATAGCCTTTGCAGGCTATAGCCAGTCAGCATAGTTTAAAGCCAAACAAAGCTCAGGGGAACACAGATCTAGCCTTCAGATCAGAAAGTCATACAGCCAGTTCATCTGTGTCCAGCCCTCTTTGCTGTGCCGTGCAGATACTGGGCACAGATGAAAATTAGAAGTGGGAGTTTCAAAAGCTTCTGAGCGATTTATGAGCACATACTCAGTAACTTTCAATGGGATTTGGGCTCCTAAATGTCTTAGGAGCTTTTGAAACCCCCATCCTTGTCTCTTACTAAGTTTCTGTCATTGCTTTGCGTCATCAGCTCCAGTTCTTTCTGATCATACAGCCATATACAGAGCTAGGCCATTGACAAAACACTGGGCCCAGAAGGATTATGAAAATTTTTTCTGAGGCATCCATCAACAAATCTGACTCAGATATCAGGTGATGGGCATGCTACAAGAATCAATTTAAAAACAGACATTCTGTGGATGTAGAGAAAGAGAAACTACAGAACTGGAATTCATATACAGATTTGACACTGTTGCCTCAGGGTTAAATAGTGACTATGGATTTTTTTTCTTGTTACTAAGGGTGATTTGACCTCACCTTCCTATACATGCTGTTTCCCAGTGTTTGAATCTAAACAACTGTTTTGATTTGCTGTAACAGTCTGACCTGATCCCACAACTTACATTTCTCTGCATTTATTTTCCTCCCATTCTGTTAAGTTCCCCAAGCAGCTGATAAAGTGGGTTTTCTCCCACAAAAGCTCATGCAATAAACAAATTTGTTAGTCTTTAAAAGAGCCACGGACTCCTTGCTCGTTATGTATAAATTGAACGCACAAACTGAACATTAGTAAGTCCACATAGATTTATTAGGTGATGAGAGGCTCTGTATCCCATTAACAGTCCTCTGAACCACAAAGTTTTTAAATTAATTCTTAGTTATTTATTCTGGTCTGTGAAATTGAGAATAGCAAAATCAGATTATATAATTAGCCATTACTGGCAAATAGGAATTGTCATGCTGGGTTAGATCATGGTCCATCTTCCCAAGTATCCTGTCTTCCAGCAGCGACCAGTGACAAATGCTTCAGAGAGAATCAACAAGGCAATTAGTGAGTGATCCATCCCTTGTCCTCCAGCCCCAGCTTCTGACAGTCAGAGTCTGAGGGTAATCCAAACCATGGGATTGTGTCCTTGACCATCTTGGACAATAGCTAACCTCGGCCTTATCTAATTCTTTTTTTAATCTCTTTATATCTTTAGCCATAACAAAAGCCACTGGCAATGTGGTGGCTAGCACCTCTGCTTAACATGCAGATGGTCCTTGGTTCAAGCCGTAGGGGGTTGGACTTGATGATCTCATGAGGTCCCTTCCAACCCTATGGCTTTATTCTAAATATGTTCCATAGATTGACTATGTATTGTGCATTTCCTTCTCTTGATTTCAAACCTGCTGTCTATTAATTTCATTGGATGATCTCTAGTTCTTGTGTTCTGTTGTGAAAGGGTAACACTTCCTTATTTACTTTCTCCACATCATTCCTGATTTTATTTTTTCCTCTAATGAAATCTGTTCCAGACCTCTACTCATTTCTGTTGGCGCTCTCTGTACTTTTTCCAATTTTACTTTATCTTTTTTTGAGATGAGTAACCAGAACTGCATGAAATATTTAATGTGTAATAACAAGGAGTGGCATTAGGATATTTTCTGTCTTATTAGCTCTCTCTTTCCTAATGGTTCCTAACATTGTTAGTTTGAGGGAAAAGAAAAGAAAAAAAAAGTAGCTCTCTGCATGTTGCGCAGAGGTTTTCAGATTATTACCACACAATGACCCCAAGAAGAGTTTCTTGACTGGTAACAGCTAATTTAGACCTTACCATTTTGTAAATAAAGTTGGAATTATTTTTCCCACATCCATTACTTTGTGCTCATCAACAGTGAAGGTATATGATATGATAAATATACTGAAACAGACTTGAACTAAGAATTGATTCTATGAATAGATTTTCTTTCATTACTCGATAACAAGGCAGTATAAATCCATCATATATTTCAGTAGAACAGGACACTCCTCAGGAGATCCTGTCAGTTCTGGAACTTGCATCCCACTGTAGTCCACCAGAGCCCAGATTAAATGATCTTCATGACTGTGTCTTCCTGTGCTTTTCCTACATGTGCTAAGGAGATTGAATGGAGTTATAGAATGGATGGTACGAGTGTAGTTGTTTTGGATGTATCTTCAGAGATTTTATTGACATCCTGTAAAGTATCTGTTATTTGTGTTTTAGTCTTGCTATGTTCTCACCTCAGAACTCTGAATAGGTGCAATGTAGGTACTCTAAATAAAAGAATAAATAATAGATAAGGCTACACTGACTAAATATACTGAGCTATTGCATCAGCAAAAAGATCTTATAATTTGATGAAGGAATTCTAGGCTTAATTATACATTTATGATATCATTAAAATAACTTGAGGGTTTATTCAATGTTCATATTTGTTTAAATTATTTATTGACTCCATTTTTAGAAATTAATTTGATTAGATAACCAAAATTTTTGTTTGCCTTAGCTTTTTCTTACATAAACTTAGAAAGGAAGAGAGAAAAAAGTCTCAGTCCCAAATTAGTTATTTATAACACTCAGATCCTTCCTTGAGCACTGATTATGCTATTTTGCTGTGAGCTCTATTAATAAGACACTAAATATTAGATGGAATTTATTCAACTAAATTGCTGTTGTTCACAAGTATGGCATTTATGAGTTTCAAAATATTGGAAGAAAACCTGTCACAGGCTTCTGAGGGTGTGAAATATACGTACCTGATATGCAAGGTCCATGTGTCTGATTGCATGGATTGTGTTAAATGCATATTAGTCATTACCTATAAAAATTATATAAGGAGACCCACAAATAAATGGAAAGGATTTAAAAGTCAATTCTGATATACTGCAAGGCAGCCTAGAAGTGACAGAAAATTCTGAGGTTCATGTTGCTGAGTAGATACAATAAACCTTTATTTCTCAATAGTTTACCAGTCATAACATACACATCCCATTATAAATTGTTACTGAAAATGGCCTCATAAATGCTACACACCTTTTGCAATCTAGCTCAAGTGGCTTCATCATGGATATAGTTTGATTATATTGACATGCAAAATACCACATAATTTTCCTTCTCTTTAAATTTGCCACATGAATGAACTGGAAGTTAAAAAAAAAAAAGTTTAAGAATACTACATGTCTAGTTCTTATGGATGCACAGGTAACTTTCAAAATGTGAAGCAAAGGCAAACAAATGCAAACAGCTTGAAATCTCACTTGATATTAACTCTGAGGCTTTACAACATTTTATACCCACATTGTTCACAAGCATCAGCAAGTCAATGTAGTGGCAGAGTACTGGAATAAGTTGTAGTGGGACAGCAGTGCTTTTAATGTTTGCTAAGGTAGGACATGATGAGGTTCAGCCTACTGAATTAAACATCGCTTCTGCTCTTCCCAAATCTGGGAGAAAAAGAAGAAACACTGTTTCCCCAGTGTCAGCCAAAGGTCTTAACTGCCACCTGCTTTCCAAACAAAGCCAGCTTCCACACCTTCCTCAGTGCCAAAGTCCCCGCTGTTGCTTACTAAGGCTATGTCTACACTAACAGTGGCAATTTCGCCTCCGTCAGTTTGCCTTTCCAGGACTGGATCATGGCTGCGCTGCTCCTGGAAGTCCTGGGGACCAGGGGGCACATTGTGGTCAGCTTTTACCTACTGTGTAGCGGCAGCTTGAAAAGTCACCACTAGTTCCCTTGCATAACTGGCAGTTGACTGCCACCGAATCTGTCTAAGTATAGACTAGGGCTTAGCCATCAGAACTTCAGTTCCCCTCTCTCCTGTCACAATATCTTGCATAATGCCTCTTTGTGTTTTCAGTTAAAAGATCTGCAGCAATTTGAAAATCTGGGGGCTGTATAAAATACTGCAAATTTAATGTACAATAATATTTTTAAAAAATCATTTGGAAGGAATAGTGTCCAAATGGAAAAAGAGACTGGCAGTGAGGGAGAGAGTTTGTCTGAACAGCATAACATAATCCTGGGTCACATGCTGAATCTTTTGGATCTAGTATGCTATGCATGATATGGATATTGGGTGTAATCCAAGGTAAATTATCCATGTGTACTTTGGTTTTCAGAGTAAGCTTAAGAAAGTAATTTACCTCACAGAGTCACCATGACACAATACTTTAATTTACAGATCAACAAATACTACCCTATTTTGTGCTCGAGTGGAGTGGGAAAGCTTGATATTTAGCAGCCAGATGAAGTAAATGGAACAGGCTCAAGTGAACTAATCCAGGAAAGAAGCTTTGTCAGGTGACATTATCCCTCTCACTCCCACCTCCCCCTGATGCCATTTCTCCATATATTCCATTGATACAGCTCACTAATGCTCAAAATAATTTTAAAAAATATTCAGACACAGAAAAAGTAGCAGCCCCTCCTGAGCATCTATGATAGAGATTAGAATTCCCAATATAGTCATTCGGCACAAATGTGCTCTTAAGCTGCTACTTCCCAGGGTTTATGTCTGAGTGCCACTAATAAAATTAACTGTGATGGCTGCAGTAAGCTGTTTATAGAGATGAAAGACCTACCAAAAGAAGTTTCTGTTACAGCTTATAGAACTGAATACTATTAAGCACATAAACACTCAGTGCACAGCAAATCTGGGACTTTCATTCTCTCTGCTGTTACTCACCGAAGAAGGCTGAAAATGCGTGAATTTTTTTTTCTGCCAACTGAGACAAGTCAAAAATCCCTCTACCAACTGCTTGATTTTTTAAGTAACTGATTAAATATTTCTGCCAAAAATGCATTCTTCATCATTTGTTATTTCAATATTTTTAATGTTATAGTGGATAATCTGCAGGTTAATTAAATACATTATAGAACATTAAATGGTTGACATCCTTGCAAGAATTCAAACTGCTCTGCTAGAAAATACCACCTGCTACGTGAGTGAGTGCCATTGGTGTGATCCAAAGCCAAATCAAGTTAGTAGAAGTGTTTCCAGTGACTACTATGTGCTTTGGATCAGGCCCTGAACATACTGGGCCAGATCTTTTCCTGAGAATTAAAAACTGCAGTCATGAAGGAAAAATGTTCCAGCATAGGGACTACTAGCTGCACTCCTTTCTTTCCATCACATATGCATGAATTTTCAATGCAAATAGTAACCAGTGGTTGTGAGTATGGCAACCCCGTACTCCTATCCCTCACAGCAGTACAAAGCTATCTTTATGGTACATCCTGCTTGGTATCATTTGAAAATCAACAGCATACTTGTCATTAATATAATTGTAAAATGCATGTGTTAATCTTATATTTGAAATTATACATTTTCTCTGTATAGTACTAATAAAACAAGATTAAGGATAGAGCCTTGCCACACTAAAGAGGATAACCCGGTGCCTGAACTAGGTGAGGTAATGCAGGTTTATCTCTTGACATATTCACTATAAACAAAGATATCAAACAAGTCACTGAGGGTTGACTTGAGCCTGAACTTGAGAGACAGAATTAACACAGGCCACTGTACCACAGAGACACAACACTAAATTCTCAGCAGGACTTCCCACCTTTGAGAACAAAAACAATAATATGGGAATATAAAAGACAGAAAGAGCATCCATCAACATATTTCACCCGAGAAAACAAGAATATAGCCATGATGAGCAATATCATCTTAAACAAAAATGGTGCATTTACACTTTTAGGTGCATGTATTAATTTTTCTTTGCTTGTAACCATCTTTCTTTCTTTTACTTTGCATCACTTAACTTGTGTCCTGTTAATAAACTTGTTTTATTTTAATCCAGACCAACACAGTGATGTGTTTGAATTGCAGCAACTGTTGACTCCAATAGATGTGCCAAGCTTGTGGGTATACTCTCTTTAAAGATGCAAACAAACATCATTTCTCTGAGTGGCCCCAGGAGAGGGCTGGACACTTCATGGCAGACAGTTTTGAGGAAATTTGGGACTGGACATTCATAAGTGTCATCTCACCAGTCAGGTCCAAATTAAGACATGCTGAGGCCCTAAATTATGTTAAGATTCAGAGGCCCTGCATCATAAAGAATAAAGTGTATTACATTGTAACAGAAAGGATAATGAAAAAATAAATGAGAAAACATTATATTTGCATATATACATAGGCAAAGATTCAATAAATAACTAAATTAAACATACACCTTGCAAAAAACGTATTTGCATTACCAATTTCAATTACAATAAATATTCTTAGTTATCTCTGAAATATTTAGAGGCCCCTCATAATGTGAGGCCCTAAGTCATGGCTTACTTCTGTGTGTACCTAAATCCAGCATTGTTACCACTTGCTACCAATGCTATGGAAAACCAGGGCAGGGCTGTTGTGTTGTGGCAGATTGTGGGAGAAGCACAGAAACATTCAGGATACTTCATGCTTGCCTGCTGGTGTCCTCACTGTGAGCCACTGATGGCATTTAAGACACACGGGATCACTGGGAGGCACTGACATAGCCCCTTAGTAATCTGGATTGCACCCCAAAATGTGACACCACCACCTATCTAGCATCTGTATAAACCTCATTCACAGTTCCAGGAGCAGCAGACTCTGTAACTATTAAAGTTGGATTAGGAGCAATATGCAATTGGCAAGGTCAATCAGTGGCTAGCATGAGCAGGAAGTAATAGGAAAAGACTCAGGCTTAAGCCATCCAGAAAATTCAGCACACTTGTGCAATGATGGATCCTAATAAATACCTCATTTTATGTATAAGGGACATTGAACAATTACTTCGGCCAACACAATTCCATTTATTTTACCTACTCAAAAAAAGGCCCCGATGGAGGGTGATCTGTAGCTTCAACATGAAAAATTCATAAATGTAAAGAAAAGGGACTGAAATAAGATGAATATTCAGAGAAATTTGTTACAAGTTAGGAAATTCAAGTCAGATTAAGCATAAAGCATGGAAATAAGAACCAAATTACTTGTGGATCCTGCAATCCTTGCTAAAATGAGCTATAGATGGTATTATTCTTAATGACGTGGCCCAGTTCTGCCATGGCTGCACACACAGGGCCAAACTTGAGAAATCCCAGGGGGTCCTTCTATATTAGTATAAACTTTATTTGCAGGAGAAAGGGGTTGATTAATACAATAGTTCTTCAGGATAGTACATCTTTGCAATGTATTGCCCTTCAAAACCGTTCTGATTACTCTCCATAACTAAATAATAATATTCTCTCCATATTTGCATTGTTCCCTATGCCTTCCTGACTGGAGATCAAATCTTCAGCCAGTGTAGCTGTAGTGAAGTGCATGAAATTATGATGATTTATACCAGCTGAGGAGCTGGTCCAGTGTTGGACAGGGTATGCTAAAGAAATCCTATTTAAGAAAAAAAAAACGGGAACATCTTCAGGGTAACCACAGTGAGATGAACATTTTAGTGTTAAAAGCTTTCAAATGCGCCTTGTTTTTAAGCAGAGAAGCCTGAATGATGAATACATACTTGTGTGTGATCATCACAATTATGGTACCATGTGAATTAGAACCAAGCACATATTGACCAGTGTTTCGCTTTAACTGGTCCAACAACAAAGACGATATTTTGCCTTGTCATTGGTAAAAGCAATCCAATCCTGATGAAATTTCATTTTTTTTTTTTTTTAGTTTTAGATTTAGGGTTCAGCCCATAACATGCTGCACCATTCCAAAATTAGATTAGTTCATATTTGAAAGCAGCTCTACAGACTTTACAACTATGTGCAATTTTTTTTCCAGTTCATCACAAAAACTTTTACCAATTGCTAATTTACTAGCATTTCCCTTTTCATGATTTTGCAACAAAAATATTTTGCTCTTCACATTTATTCTACATTCCTATGTCAACTGGCCATGGACCTCAAATAATCACTTCCATAATGAGCCAGTGTATCTGGGAGAAATGAAATCATCCATGATTATAAATTTAACAAATAGCAGCATTAAGATAGCACTCTACCTTTTAAATAGGGGGGGGGGTGCCAGAAAGGAATCCCCAAAAAATGGGAAATTAAAGTATCCATGGGACTTCTTTCAACCATCTTGCTTCTGTTCCCTGACCTTTTTAAAAATTAATATTAAGATAAAAACTTAATATCAACTATTTTCACTTTATACATTATGTACCAGAGAAAGATTAGCCCACATGGGTCAAACAAAAAACAATGCAAAAGCTTATATGCATAAAAATATAAATGGAGCAAAATAAAAGGATGGGGAAAAGTTGAACAGAACCGATTGTTTCTTACTTCAGCATCTCTTTCAGTACAAGTAATGAAGCATAACTAAGTATTTGCTGTAGTTATTCTTTAGAATAGTAAATCTTTTCCCCCATGGCTAAAACTTCCCAGGTCATTGTAAGGTATCTCACAGATTCATAGACTAAGGTCAGAAGGGAGCAGTATGATCATCTAGTCTGACCTGTTCAGCTTGGGAGCATGGTCGATTTCCCCCCAACTTCTCCCCCGCTACCCAACCAATCCATGAATGGCAACAATAAGTGGTTTAGCTAACAACAAAAGGCATAGCACCTATTTTTGCCCAACATTAGAAAAATCATGATCTGCTATTTGCTTAAAAAAAAACTCTCTCTCAAATATATGTTGGCTTTTAATCATTAGATGTCTCAAGACCATTACACTGACATACTGCATTACGTGATATAAAGAGAAGTGCTGATTGTGCACAACATATCATCCCAATGACCTGAAGAAGATCTCGCAGTAGCTGGAAAGCTTGTCTCTCTCATCAAGAGAAGTTGTCCAATAAACAGTATTACCTCATCCACTGTGTCTCTTCAATATCTTGGGACCAATACAGACAGCTTTTACAACACTGCATGTATCATTTCATGCCAGAGAGTTCTGGAATTAGTGCAAGTTACCAAAAATTATCTCTGAAGATCATGCATATTGGCATAACATGTTTAAACTTTAATTAAAATTAGAGATATGCTCTTATTTGTTGGTAGCAAATTAATTTAGTATTTACCAATAAACAGGTCAACTCTTACAGAAATTTAATGTTTGACTAATAAGCAACAGATGTTACTATAACATTCTTCATATCTATCATTATGCATGTATACTAGGCTTTAACTGCTTCTTAGGATACATTTGTACAAGGGGGAAATGAATCAATTATACACCTTCGGGCAGGAAGTATCTGAATGCAGTATGAGAAAACAGAGGTGGTAGTGCATGGTGTGAACTGTGTAAGACACATGGGTCATTAAGCTTTGAACACAATTCCATAGTTTCTGTGTGATTCACAGATCACTAAACCATGAGTGAGGAAGAGCAAGCTGACCTAGGCACAAGAAGAAAACAATACTGGGTTTCTCTAGGTCAGGGTTCTCAAATTCAAATCACCACAAGGGCCGCATGAAGACTAATACATTAGCCCACTGAAACCATTTCACACAACAATATTGCAAATATCAGTAACAATAGTGTTGTTGCAGGCCACAGGAAACAGCTTTAGGGGCCGCATGCAGCCTGTGGGCCATGTGTTTGAGACCCCTGCTCTAGGTAGACCATTGGCAGAGTATATATTAGAGCTGCCACCCAAGTAGTTATTGATCAAACTGATGTCGTCTCTGGAGCATCTTCAGTCAGGCTCTGGATAAATCCCAGAGATATTTATAACTGTTGCCAGGATCTGTGTGAAGTATTATAGAATGATTAGTGTCGGCCACCATACAGGGCCTATCTAACCTTTATAAGCATGCAGTAGTACAGGGAGATGTAAGGTGACTTTCCTCACATGCTTTCATCGCCCACATAAATAAACCACAGTGTTAAAGCAGAATTATCTCCCTACTCATCTGGGAGTCAAGAGGAGTGTGTTGAGCCATAGTTGCACTCCCCTACATAAGGTCTCATAAAGCTGTGCAGGGGAAGGTGTCTACAGCCACTGGTTAAAGGAGACAAAAATAGGAGGGGAAGATCTCACTGCACCTGTCAAGATGGAGTAGGGAACTATAGATATAAATATAGCTCTCCGTAAAAGGGAGATATCATGACAGACACACAGCATCTACAGAGGTGGAAGCTCGAGGCAGCATTTGGCCTGTCTGAGCCATATTGCCTCCCATATATCAGTCAAGGAGAAGTGGCTATGCCTAACCTTATTATGGGCTGAACCGAAATAACAATCACATTGTCAGATGTCACCAGGGTGAAAAAATGAATAAGGCTATCTTATGCTCTTCATCATTCACCTGGTAATGTAAACTGAGATTACCGCCGTCTCATAGGGGCAATACTGGGTTGGAGTGTGTGATGCACCAGCCTCATATATCCAATGATAGCTGGATTGCCTTTTTTCAAAGGCTTATATCAAAAAGGGCTGATCCCACACCCCATTGAAATCAGTGGCACTTTATCCATTGACTCCTTTAGAGTTTGGATTTTGTCCTTAACATACAGTTAACCGACCACATTAAAATTCCATGTGTTGTGTTTTGCCCCCGTATGTCTCTCTCTCTCTCTCTCTCTCTCATTTAAGTGGCAGCAGTGATTAAAGTATAATTTGACAGGCCCTGGAACTATCCTAATATATGGTCCCCCTTCCCATATTGTCCCGGCCCCCTTGATGCATGTGCAGGCCCCAACCCAAGTAGGCATTTGCAACCACTTCTCCGTACCATACATATCAGTCATCGCTCCATAAAAATACTGGAGCGGAGCCTGGCCTCACACACACTACCCCTCCACCTCTCTACACTTCTATGACCTCAATCCCTGCCTCACACACTGTCTCCGCCACCTCCTTACCCCCATCCCGACCTCACACGCTGCCCCCTTGGCTCCCCTACACCTGATCCCAGCTTCACACACTGCCCCCTATGCCCCCCTAGATCGTACTTGGCCCTGGCATGAATGCAGAAGACTGGACTCAATGACCTCTCATGGTCCCTTCCAGTTCTGTGATTCTATGATCATCTTATCAGCCTCCAAAATATAAGTTGCTTTTAGTGGGACACCATGCACCTTACTTAGTTTAATAAATCAAACCCAGATTTTAAAAAAAGATCAGGACAATAAGAGACAAAATCTAAACTACTAAGAAATATGTTGTATTTGGTCATCCCCAAAGTGGGAGCAGTATTAAAGATTCACTTTATTAGACATTTCAGGAAGAAATTGATACTGGCTTCCTATAAATAGTGAGTGAGTGTGGAATCCACATACAGGGCAAATAAGCACTGTGCAGTGAGACATTTTAAGTAACTCAGATTTTAGTCTCTAGAATGACTAGTGAGAGGGAGACACTCAACTGATGGTAGCTAGGGGGAGAAACTGAAGGAAATTGACCAGCTGGGTTCAGGGAAACTGAAACCATGGCCCTACCAGCAAAGGACTCCCCAACCCCCACTCCTTCCCAGACCCCTCCCCGTCAGCTGTCTGACCCCCTTCCCTGACCTGCCACCTGCCAGCTCCCCTCCAACCTCCTTCCCTGACCCACCTGCAACCAACATACTCCCTCCCCAATGGGGCAGGATCTCTCCATCTTCATCCCTGCTCATCAAGGTGTCCTGCAGGCCTGAATGAATGACTTATTCCACCCCCACACGCCCTATTGGCAGAAGGAGAGTCCCAGCCCAGTTCAGTGACTTGTCTGATCCATTAGTGTTAGAGGTAGGACTGGATCCCAGGAATCAAAACCACCAGCCCCTTGCTCCACCCACTAGACCACACAGGAAACTGACTGCTGACTGGGCCGGCGGCACCATGGCTGCTCTCACCCAATCCTGGCACTCCAGGGCATGTTCTGCCCTGCTCAGTGCTGTGTGGAGGAGGTGCTTCTTGGAGATGAGGGTCCCTCCAGCACAGCCTCTCTGCACCCAACCATCCCCAACCCCAGCCTCAACTTGGCCAGCGCTGCTCTCAGCTCTGCACATTTCCTCCCCTCCCTGTATGATTGTCTCAGTGGCCCCACATAAAACTGCCCTGTGACCCTGTGTGTTCCTTCACTGTGAGGCATCGTGATTGCTGAGAGATGCCGCTTCCTGCAACCGCTGCACTTTCAAACCCTGCCATCTATGGAGCCAAGCAGTGAACTGGGATTTTTTCTTTCCACCTGTAGGCAGGAATGAGATGAATGAGGCAGCAAGGCTGTGATCCTCCTGTGATTTACGGAGCACCTGGCAGCTGCCGCTTTAAAGAAGCAGGGGGAGGAGGGGAGATAGCTGGCGAGGAAAAGCTGCTGCAGCGCAAGGCTGAGGAGAAGGACTCACAGGCCCTTTGCTTCCAAAGTCCACTCGAGTTCAGGCCTCATTCAGGGCTGGTCCCCTGATGGTGAGAGCCGACACTTGGCCCTTGGCCCCTGGATAATGAGCCTGGAGCGTTGTAGGGGCCTCACAAGAGGACAACTCTTGTGCCCCTACGATCCCCTTCCCTGACCCACTCAGCCCCTAGCTCCCCAACCTTCTTCTCTGACCCATCCACCAACTCCCCAACCCCCCCACTTGGCCGGAGCTGCTTCCTGGTCAGGCCTCTCCCACCTGGAGCATGCATCTGAGCATGCTCAGGCAGGAGATTTGATAACTCCCCTCTCCAGCCTGACTGCAGCTCTTGGGCCAGGGTCAGGGCAGAACATGCCCACTTTTTCTATTTTTAGGGGCCCCGGAATGCTGGCCCCTCAAATTTGTGGGCCACAGAACAGTGCTCCTGTGCACTCTTGCCTACTTTAACCCCTGAGTGGCAGGGTATGGGATAGATTAGGGTTAAGGTTTTTATTCATATATACAACGTATAGCCTTTTTCACTACTTAGAGCTAGTAGCTTTGTGGCAATGTACCACATTCTAGAGCTCTTCTATTAAGAGGCAGCAATACATTAACAGAGCCCTGCTTGTGACAGACTCTAATTTAGGGGTTTTGGTTGGGACAATATATTGCTATTGTTACAGTTAATAAGCCAGTTTACCAGGCAAGTCACACTGAGGATAAAGAGAATATATTAATTGTCTTATTGAACAGGGCAAATAACATCACTGATATGGTTCTGCAGTGTCCTCGGGCCATGACTTTGCTGTTACACTAACGGGGTTATGGTGACTCTGCCCTTTCAGATAGTAACAGCCCTTGAAAATTATTCTTTAAGTCTAATTATACTAGTGGACTATAAAAAGCTTCTCTCCTGTGAAGTTTATGGGCCAGATTCTCAACTGTATAAATTAGAACAGGTTCACTGGTTTCAATGGGGCTAAGCCAATTTATACCCCGGCCCTACATCGTTACACTGCAAGCTCATTTCATGGATTGTAAAGAGTACAAGACAATAAAAGGTGATAGAATAAAAAAGGATTCATTTAAATGCAAGGGATTTCCTTCTAAAAGCATGGTAGAAATACTTTTAGGGCTCAGTCTGGCACTGAAATCTCTGAAAAAAAGTACACGGAAATTATTCACAGCAGACTCAAAATCACTGTGATTACTGCAAAACAAACAAGGAGCTCTGTGGGACTTTTAAAGACTAACAAACCTATTTATCTCATGAACTCCCTCATGTGATTACAGTTATCACAATTCAAAATCAACTATTATAGTAGATTATGAAGTATGGCTAACATGATATGGAAATTTTTAAAATCATTGTAAAGTTATTTCTGAAGGTTTAAATACCAGTCCTGCATAGCTTTAACCAGCCCAGGCATTTAACTTTCCATACTGTGAGAACTTCCACTAAAAGCATTATTCAGTGCATAAAAGCAAGGACCATTTAAGTCTTTTTGGGACTGCGGTGCTAGATTTCAATACAGTTCAGATTGCCCTGGAACAAACATAACAAAAGTAGCAGATACAGTAATTAGAAGATTCCTATTGTGTCTACCCTGCCCTTCAAACTTGTCCATAAGCAAGTAAAACATTAAGGGTATGCTTTTGCCAAGCAAAAAAAGCCTTATTTACTAACGAATTGGATTCTATTTAGGAGATAAGAAGACTATTTTTTATGAAGAGACAGTGACTCTTATATGAAAACTTCCAGATGTCTAAAGCTGTGTACATACATGTTTACATGCTAAAAAGTAACCACTGTTAAGAAAATGAAAGTAAGCTGGCACAAGGCTGTACAAAATGGAGAAGCACAAGTCATCCAAAAAAATCAGTGAGGCAAAAGAATACCACACAGCTCCCCTCAGGTCTTAGATGCCCTGGCTTCAATCAGGGGTTAAAGTAAGCCAGAACACGCCAGAATGCCATTCTGGGGCCCACCATTTTTAGGGGCCAGCGTTCTGGGGCCCCTAGAAATACAGCAATCGGACAATGTGGTCCGGAGCATTCGCCCTGTACAGTGCCAGAAGCTCCCTACAGCCGGAAAACTGCGTCTTCTGGCCAGGTAGGAGCCACAGCTACCACAGTTGACACAGTCTTCCAGCAGGTAGGGAACTTCCCCCAAGTGGGGAGTTTTAAAAACTCTGGCCCTGAGCATGCTCAGAACCTCTCCACTCCACTCTGGCAGCTATGTAAGGGGGCGTGGGAGGGGAGGGTCAGTTGGGCCGGCTCGGGGTCGGCGCAACCCAGGGCTGGACTCGGGACCCAGCATGACACAGGGCTGGGCTTGGGGGACCGGCGTGACTGGCAGCTTCTTGGCCCAGCCCCGGGCCCAGCCTGTGGCTCAGCCAGTGATACAACCCATGGCCAGATCAGGACTGGGGGCAGATTGGGCCCAGAGTTGCTAGGGGTGAGGGTGAAGCAGGAATGAAATGGGGGGCAGGCCCTGTGTTCCCCAAATATTTTGGGGGGCAGGAACACCCCTGGCTGAAGAGGGGTGGAGTGGGGGAATGGGGACAAGGAGACTGAAGGGGTGTGGAGGGGGTTGGAGGTGGAGTGAAGACTGGGGAGTGGGGGTTTAGGAGGGCTGGAGTAGAGACCTGCAGGCAGGGAGCTTAGGGAATGGGGAGGGGGGCTGAGGAGTCTGATTTGCGCACTAGTAGACAAGGTTGGGGTGATGTGGATTTGAGAATGTGCTTCACGGGTGAGGAAGGAGGTGGTGAGGCTCAAAAATGCCTACCTGGGCTGGGCCTACACATGTATAAAGGGGGCTCAGAGATTAGGAGGGTTCTGGGGGCTGCCAAGTTATACTTTAACCACTGCTTTCAATGTGAGTACTCATGGTAGAAGGCCCTAGAAGCATTTGCATGACTGGGTCTCCAGTACTTCAGAATTGCTTTTACAGCCTACTCTGTATGGCTGGAATCTGTCCTACCTCTCTCTGACTAAGCACTGAAATCTGCTATTGACACCCAAACACTGACTATTTTTAAATTTTATGTAACTGTCATACTGGCCTGCTAATCCAATTGCATCAACCTGCTAGTGTTCCTGCCTGTAAATCCATTTTATGTTTGCACTATAAAACAGGAAAAACTTAACTCCCAGTAACCTGGGGTAAATAATCTGAGGCTAGTTTCAGGCACAGAATTGTCATGGTGTACTCACCAAAATGAAAAATCCATGATGAGATAATGATACTCCATCAGAGGATTTATTTTCCACCATGAATATAGGGCACAAGAAAGGGGCAAATGCTTTTTTAGTTAAGTGTACATTACAAGAAACACTTCAGTCAAAGCCAGAGCACCCACTCAGTCAGTGCTGGGTGAGGAGCCTGAGATTTACCTTTAAGTGTAGAATAGTTCCAAAGGGGCAGCCGTGTTAGTGTAGTTCAGAAAAAGAAATACCAGTACGACTTCAGAAAACACAACATTCTAAAATTGGTGGGTCGCCATTTCAATCCTCCTGGTCACTCCATTGATGACTTACTAATTGTGAAACAAACAAGGAGTCCTGTGGCAGTTTAAAAGACTAACAGCTTTGTTTATCACATGAGCTTTCATGGGAGAAAATCTCACTTCATCAGACACTTTGAAGTGAGGGAAAGCATCTGATGAGGTGGGATTTTCTCTCACAAAAGCTCATGTGATAAATAAATCGGTCAGTCTGTCACAGGACACCTTGTTTGTTTTGCTGAACTAGACTAACATGGCTACCCCTTTGGGCCTTATTAATTGTGGTGCTCAGACAGATGAATACTAGATCAAGTCTTCGAAGAGAAGCTACTGAGATTGAATTTATTTGCAAATTTAATTGCATTGCTTCAGGGCTTAATAGGGACTTTGGATTTTTCTCTCATTACAACAGGTGATTGATTTGACCTCATCTTCCTCTATATGCTGTTCCCCAGTGTTTGAATCTTTACAACTGCCCTGATTTGCTGTTACAGTGTGACCTGTTCCCATGACTTACACTTCCCTGCATTTATTTCTTCCTATTCTTCAAAGTGTCTGACAAAGTGGGATTTTGTCCTCAAAAGCTCATGCAATAAACGTATTAGTCTTTAAGTGCCTCTTTGTAAGGACTCTTTGTAAGTTTGTAGAATATGTATTGTGAATTTGGTTTGTATGATGTAGTGCTCCAATGAAATTACTCCCACAAATTCAGTTTTTATTAATTGTTAACACTAATCTGCTATGGAAGGCATGGAAAGAGAACACGAATTTCATTGTTTTCCAAAACTTCAAGCATAAATGTAGATAAATAGAATGTTTGATCTTCCAGCGTCCAGCACAGTTTTCTAGATACTTTTATGAACTGGAGCCCTGTTAAACCCTACCTGTTCCCAGCGATCCCTGCATAGCAGCTTAGTAAACAGTCCCTCAGCTTACCTCAAATTTCACTGCAGGAAGGATTTTTAGTTGCTATGGTCCTAAGCAGGTAATTTGAAAGGAAAGAATACCTGGAAGTGTCCCTCTACATTTGTCATTTAAAAACCTTAGACATGTCCCCAGCCATGGCTAGTTGCTAACGAGCTCCCATTTCCCTTTCAGGGCAGTGTTCTACCTCCATCGCATAGTTCTTGAACAAGACACACATCTAAACTATGCAGATCTGTAATTCTACTTCAGATAACAAAGAGGTTCCCATACTTCAGTGATGGAAGGGGAGAATTTTGTCATTTTAATTGAAAGACTCTCTCTCAACATAAAAACCGAGAGCCGTGTTAGCCTAGTTCAGCAAAATAAACAAGGAGTCCTGAGGCACTTGTAAAAACTAACAAATTTACTTATTGCTGGGCTTTGTGGGAGAAAATCCTACTTCATCAGATGCTTGATCCATCTTCAAATGTCTGATGAAGAGGGATTTTCTCCCATGAAAGCTCATGAGATAAATAAATTTGTTACTCTTTAAAAGTACCACAGGACTCCTTGTTTGTTTTTATCCAAAGTCAGTGTCCTATTGATGCTCCTGTACTTTCTGCTGAATCACAGTAATAATCAGTGTTTACTTTTACAGTTCAGATCATACAAAAGAGTACTATTATACTAATTAATCTAGTTGCCGTCAGAAGCCAACCGAGCTGATATGCCTGATATGTTACATTAAGCAAAAGCAGCCCAGCAATAGAGCAGCACATTACATTAACAGAGTGCAAATATTTGCCTTTGTTATTGCACTCTTTATATAAAAATTATCTTTGCAAACAGTTTTAAATTAGTTTGTTCGCATCATGTTAGCTGCACAAAAAAAAGCTAAAAATATTGAGCTAAGGAATTTATCAGACTACACATTAACCAACACAAAACAAAAGTAAGCATTGTCACCATAATTGTTCTAGTTCAGTGTTAGCTAGTTACAAATAAAAAACAGGAGCAGAGATAGGCTGAACTAATCGAAGAAGCAGGACCGTAACAGATGTGGGGTGGGCAGGGCTTTGCCCCGGGCGAGCCGGAGCAGTTCCATTGAGTCGCTCCATTAAAGGGCACATTCCATGCCCCTCACCACAGGTTTGGATCACTGTAAGGGGCGCCATAAACAGTAGTTCTGCCTCTGCAAGGAAGTTCTTATACTGAGGATGAAGTTAATATAGTTAATACAGAATTTAAAGAGTGCCCTCAGGAAAGATGGCAACAGGCTGGTCAGTAGCAAAATGATGAAGTCCACAGATTTCCCCTGGCTTTGGGCACTGAGGATTCTTCCAACACAAGCGAGTTTCCAACTGCAGAGAAACAGCTTAATCACACATACTCCCTCTGCACTCACCACCCCTTCCTTCCTCAGTGTAGGTGACATGCTCAGGTCATGGTCAATGCACACTGTATTTTGGTAATCTCTGTAAAGTCTAATGACCTCTAGAGAGCCATCACAAAATGATAGATGTTAGGGTTGTACTAATTTATGCCTGGGACTAATCCAACAGCAAGGGTCCCCTCTTCTCTTACATCCTGTGCCAAATGTAACTCTGTTGTAGTCAGTGATTGGGCTCATAGTTCTGTTTGATAATGCTGAGATAAAATCATAATTTTCTTTATATTGAGCATATTGTATTCATACCAGTGGAACTATACATATGACCAAAAGTCGGTGAACTCTATTTCCCTGTTAATACATTCTTATTTGAGAAATTGTAGCTAATGGTTTGATCTTGGTTAACTCTTACTGATAAAAGTATTTTTACTACTAGGTTCAAAAACATTGGCCATATAAGCAAGAGTTCACAAGTTCATGCTAAAAATGGATCAGTAGAGAAAAGATATTGGAGACAGTTTTCCCTCCATCTCTTCATGGGAATCTTGGTATTATTCTGCCTAATCTTGCACCACTGATATCAAGAAGAGTTTTGCCTTTGACTTCATAGTAAAACTGAATCGGGTTTCTTGGGACTAGTGTTTCTAATACATATCAACCTTTAGATACTGTGATGATGTCAGCACGTATTAGAGCCTTCACCAGTATTTGGGTCTCCTTTGGCACAAAGTAGATTACGTATATGTTACCTCTAAACCGTGGTCTTTCCCCATGTCCCACCCTTGGAATGTTTAACTTCCCCTTTGAGTTTCAAGAAGTGCTACTCATAAAGAGCTGCAAATATAGATTCAATGAAATCTGTATGAAAATGCTGTGCTATGCCCCAAAAAAGCATACAAGAATGGAAATGCTCTGCTGGATTCAAAACATACCACGCCGCAGACTGAAATTCCAGTTCTCTTTCAAATCACTTTTAGAGAGCCACAAAAGTATTTTAAGAGACAGTGAGGGTAGATGTCCTGCCAGGAAGGCTGTTGAGACTTAATGAAAAAAAATCAAGATTGTCTGCTGGGGAGAAGTCAATGAGGGAGAGAGGCTGAAAGTTCACAGCCGTATCCCAACCCCACACACATGCATGCTGCAAACCTTAGCCTTTTGAGGACTTGTGCAGAAGACTATTACACTATGAAAATTTTTGTCTAGGAAAGCCTAACCAACTAAGTCATTTAAAGTGACAAAACCTCAAGTACAAGGAGACAGCATGATCTAACAGGTGGGTTCCATCTCCAATTTCTATAATTGTATGGAAGCCTTTGACTCCCATTCTTTACAGCTAACTGTCAATTACTATGCAGTTTTTCATCTGTTCTTTAAAGCCCTCTCTGTTCCAACAGGATGAAAGATATCCACAGACAATTCTGTTGACACTAACCGTGCATTGGGAAAGGCATTCTCAAATATGTTTTGGTAAACCTGATGTTCTTATAGTCCAAATATGAGAAGGCCAAGATTGCTAGGATTTCACAACACAAGAAGCCACTAACTCTTAGCATGGAAATAAGAAAAAAAATTAACAATAATGCCTTTCCTAATATGACAATTATAATTTAAATATATATAGTGCCATTCATCAAAGCATTTCATATACACTAACTTTACAAAATGAATTATAGCTGAGAAATTATTGTTAAGAACATGCATTGTATGGAACTTTAATCTGACAATCTTAATGTACTTTATGAAGGTATGGTCTCTCTGGCCTTAAATTAGGTAAATTGAGCCTGCAATTGCTGTCCAGTGCCATGGTATGAAAAAATCCTGGGGTATTAGTAGGAACAGGCACAGCACAATTCAGTGGTAAGCACTGAAGGTGTTTCAGATCCTGGACCTTGCAGGCATCAGACCTGGTGAATTCCAGTACCCTCTCAGACAGTTGGCTAAATGAAGGGATACCTCACTAAAGTTGACACAAAAGAGAAAGGTCACAGATACCCTAGGCAGTGGCTGTCAAACTTTTTTTCCTCAGGACCCAGCTCTGGACCCTTTAGCCATGCGGCAACCCCTCCACTGGGGGGAGAGGGGAGCAAAAAGAGTGCTGCCACCTGACACGGCTGGGGGGGCGCCAGGATGGGGTCCCAGGCAACAGGCCAAAAGAAACATAGAGCTACTTCCACCCAGGCCAGGGGTAGCTGCCACAGGAAGTTTAAAGGGATGCCAGCCACCCCGCTGCTACCTGAAGCCCAGGGCAGCTGATGTCCTTTGAAATTTCCCTCAGCTGTTTCCACCCAGGGGGTAGCAGCCACGAGAAACTGCCAAGGATGCCAGCCGCTCTGGGTAGGCAGGTTTAGCAGAGAGGCCAGTGTCCTTGTCGATTTCCTGCGGCTGCTACCCACAAGTAGAAGTAGCTGAGGGAAATTTCAAAGGATGCCAGCTGCCCTAGGCTGCAAGTAGAGAGGGACTTCAGGCATCCTTTTAAGCTTCCCCTACCCCCCCCCACCCCCACCCCACAGCTGTGCCACGACCCAGTACCAACAGGTCTACAAAGCAAAACTAGGTAACGACCTGTGGTTTGACGGCCACTGCCCTAGGATACAGCATTTTTAATGGTTGAAATATAGTGTTGGACAATGGCAGTTAATTGGGCCAGATTTTTAAAGGTATTTAGGTACCTGAACATGCAACGAGGCCCCTAGCTGGGTTTTCAGAAGCACCTAGGCACTTTATTCATCTTCAAGCTCTTGAATACTTACAATATCTGGGCCTTTTAATACCAATTGCATTAAAGAGAAAAGATTTTTTTTTTTAAATTCAGTCTCTGACTTTTTTCTCTTATAAAAAAAGAAGCCTTTATACCATTCTCCAATCATACACATCTCTTTGAGTAGTTCATGAGCTGGGTCAAAAGTTTTTTCTAGTAGCTCCATTGTCACCAATTCAGGTATGTGATTTGCCTTTTCTTATTGTAGTAGTTTTCTAAGTTTTGGAAAGCAGTGCAGATCCCTGGATTTATGGATCAGTTGCTTCTATCTGATAAGAAGTATCCAAAGTGAATGCACCTGAGCACAAAGCAGTGCACACTCTGTAAACAAAATATGGATTTTGTTAGAATCACGTCAACAGGGCACACAGGGCATTTGTTTATTCCATTGATTTTTAACTGAAAACATCTCTATAAAAGAGCAGGTACAATCTTACCTCTACCTCCCAATCAATGTACATGTATCATTTGAGGGGGCTACTTTTAGGAGTAAGAAGTTATTCCATCCTATAGGCCATGTTTGATCTTAGTGACAAAAGGCTAGCGAGCAGACGTGCTACAGCTATTTCTTTAAATAAACTGCTCTGTATCATCTCATTGTTACTTTATGTCCCCCCCTCCCTTCTATCTGTTGTATCCATTTGTTGTGTCTTATCCGATCCTTGGTTTGCAAGTTCTTTTGGGCAGAGTCCATTTTTTCATTTTATGTGTGTACAGTGCCTAGCACTTCTGGACCATGCTACTGATAGAAACCTCAGAGCACTGCTCAAAACCACTGATACCACTAATGCTAATAAACCATAATTCTGTATTACGAATCTTAAGTCCCACTTGTACCTGAACATTTTCCAAACTTGCAATGGACTCCCTGGAATTGAAAGTTACTCACAAACCAACAAGTACCGCCACTATTCTCAGAATTCTCACAACAGAAATCCCTTGAACTTCTGAAGGAGTTTGAAGCTGCTAAATGGGATTCGGACCCTTTTTCATCCTGTCTGGGGAAAGACAGTGAGGAGCACATAGGCCCATTGCTAACAGAGATCACCAATGCTTATTTTCAAAGAAGTCAGTCTGCCACATACCCTAACCCATTGGTTCCCAACCTTGATACCTTTAATTATTCTGAAGCACACCACCATACAGTCTCCAAATGAACTCATGACTATTTATGAGCCAATCCAGAACTCGAGTAGTTTTTCAAAAAATTCTGTGGCATACCTGCTCAGAACTGATGGCATACCCTAAACTATGCAATCATTCAACTGATACTAAAAACCATGCAGTTCAACAGACTTCCTGGTATTTAATTTCTCATCTCTGAGCTCAGCAGATTGGGATGCTTGCCCACAATAAACATGCACCTCTCCAAAAATGTAATTAAGGCCATGGCTATGTTAGAGAATTTTTGTGAAATGAGTTTCTGCAGTAAAAGCAAAGCACTATAACTATAGCACTTGTGCGTGCCCACACAGTACACCTTGTATCACAAAGGAGAATCCACACTGTACTTTGTATTATTACCAGTGACAGTAGAGCATCGTGGGAAGCTATCCCACTGTGCCACTTGTCAGCTTCCAACACTAGGATTTCTGGGATGAAGGAGAGGAATACAAAGTACCTTGGGTGAATTTTCAGTGTCCCAAGGGGCAGTGCGTTTCCTTGCCATCATTCAGTGCTCCTGTTAGCACAGGGGTCGGCAACCTTTTCCGGTCCCTAGGCCAGCCTCCACTCCCACCCCTCTGCTGGTGGCGGGGCTCAGGCCAGCAGGTGCCAGGAGCAGGGCGTGCAGGGAAAAAGAGCCCATCCCCTCCATCTCTGCTCCTCTGTGGGGGATCAGGGCCAGCAGGGGATGGGAGTCATGCATATGGGCTCTTCCCTGCTGGCCCCACCCACTGAGGATCAGGGCCAGCTGGGGATAGGACCCACATGTGTGTGCATGGCTGCTGGCAGCAGGGCTAGCACAGCAGAGGAGACACAGAGCAGGGAGTTCCGCATGCCACTGTAACTAGGCTGGTGTGCCACCTTTGGCATGCCTGGCGGGAGTTGCCAACCTCTGTATTAGCAACTCACACCTTTATTTCCCATGCCTCTACTTTCTAAATCCCAAAACATGGGTCCTGCACTACACTCCAGAGTTGCTTGCAGCATTATGAACACATCATGACTGGCTGCACAGTACACCATGAGCTCCAAATCAGAGCAGGAACCTAAGAAGCCAAACCTGCTGACGGACACGCAGGCAAACAGCCCTGCATTGCTGTTTTCATTCACGGAGCATCTGCTCACAGTACACCACCACTTCGGAGTGCAGGAGACAAGCACTGAGAGGTGGAAGCACCTTGTTATGCAGGTCTGGAATGATGACTACAGAACTTCTGCATGCATAAAGCCACTTTCATGGAACTGTGTGCAGAGCTGGCCCCTGCCCTGTGGTGCAAAGACATCTGAATGAGAGCTGCCCTCCTCTTGGAGAAATGCATTGCAATCACAGTGTGGAAGATGGCAACTCCAGACTGCTATTGGCTGGTCTCTAATCAGTCAGGCAGATCCACCATTGGGGCTGCATTATCACACATGTGCAAGGCCATCAATCTCATTCTGCTGTGAAGGACTCTGATTCTGGGCCAAGTGCATGAGATAGTGGATGGATTTGCAGCCAAATAAAATAAGTATGTTGCTGGCACCAAGCCAGAGTAACAGTTTGCTTCCCTGGATTTGGGCTAGTTCTGGTGCAGCTCCTTTGCCTTTCCTCTGTATGGCAGCATGCCATAGCTTTTCTCTGCCATGGCACCAGAAATCTGGCCATACATGTCAAGACTTTCTGCTGCAGTGGAGCTGGGACTGCACAGCAGATTCTCCCCAGATGCTGATCAGGTCCAGCAGCTTTTGCTGTGCTCCAGGAGGGAGACCATTTGCTGTGTGGAGCCATCACTGTCAGCTGCGAACACAGGACACTAGCTCTCCACACCAAACAAACCAGAAGCAAAAACAAGAAAATTCAAAAATTCTCAGGACATAGAAGAGGGAGGAGCTGGTCAGAGCAGAGCAATGAAGTGCGAGCAGAAGACCAGGATGGTCAGAATTGGCATTCTGGAACATTTCTGGAGGCTGCTTACAGAGACACAGGCTCTTGCAACAAAACAGTTGTGAAAAAGGCACTACGCCTTTCACACAGGTGGTATTATTTTGTCAGCAAAACCTGACAGTTTTGCTGACAAAACAAGCATTCCACTGTGTACAGTGGGCTTTTTTTGTCACCAAAAGTCAACTTGGGTGACAAAACTTTCTAGTATACACAAGGCTTAAGTCAGAGGTAAAGGGAAGGGGAGGGAAAAGGGAAAAAAAAATCTACTTGAACAAGAATAGAGAACATCAGAAGTGACACACTTGTTGACTTTGTCATTTCTGCAAGCATTGCTGATGCCATGGTGATACACCCACCAATTTCCCATTTAACAGTCCCTTGAGTCCACCACCTCCATACATGACGACATTTCAAAATTTGTTATTCGGAGGACCAGCTTCCTTCGTTCTTTTTTTGTCTACCTCTCCATACTGTGTTTATCCTTCCTTGCTCTACTGATGAGGCTTTAGCAGAAATGTACATCTTCTTTTAAAGGGATTGCTCATTACAGAAAATTTAGAGTCTTTGTTTAAAAGAAGAGAAAGAAAGGAAAGAGGAAGGAAATGCTGGGTATGCACTAACACAAGCATGAAAAGATTCTCATAAATAATTCCTCAAAGCAGTTACAAGCAATAGCTTTTGAATTCTGCTTATGGTACTATTCTCCTTCTTTCAGTTATACAGCAATATTTTCAATTTGCTAAATTGTCTTTAGGCTCATGTTCAAGATGACTGTCAGAAAACAGACTTCATCCCAAAGGCAAATTAATTATTCCAGTAGCCAAAGATCTCACAACTTGAAAGTCAGAGAGAAAAATCAGACCATGAAAGAGTTGTCATCTGTTTATATTGAAACTATTATTTATATTCTCAATATATGTGTATTTGATGAGCTGATTTAAATATCCTGAAGGGGGCTTGATTGCCACAATGATTGATATAGTTAGGCCATTTATGGTGGTTTTATATCAAAATGCACTTTATGTCCATAAGAATGAAAATCTAGTCTTCTAAAGGAAAGCCTCTATCACTGACATTACTATGAAAACTCTTAAAGGTAATTGATAACATGGCTTAAATCACTTTAACAACAAAAAGCATGATTATATAATGGCAAACTGTAGTCAGACACATCATCAGAGTGGTTTTATGTTCAAAAACCCCCATACTTTATATCCATAAGACAGAGGGAGGAAAAAAATGATTTTTACTAAAAATCTAAAAAAGGAAGCCATTAATAATGTAAAGTCCCTAGAGTTATTCCTCACCAGATGATAAGTGTAACTCAAATACAGAATTTGCATGATGCCCTCAAGTGTCATTACTGATGGTTGAAGGCATTAATTAATACATTTTAAGCATCATCTAGATAATAATCAGTTCCTGCATTATTGAAGTCATAATTTTGCAAGGGACTGTGAAAATAAATTCTTGAGTTTACCCCAACAAGCCTAGTGTTTACTGCACTTATACAATGATTTAATAAGAGTACCTGGGGTTTTTTTAAATAATTTCACATGGATTTGTCCACCCTTGACAACTGCTACATTGAAGTTCCATTTTAATAGTTGTGCTAAGTCATAACAGATTGTACCAAAAATTACAAACAATGGAAAACTCAGAAGCCTCCCTGAATGTTCTCTAGATGAAAGAACCCTCTCTCATTGATTTTAGGAGTGTTTGATCACATTCTGTTCTCTGAGCTTTTAAAAATAATATATAAAATAAATATGAAATATAAACTTTCTGCACATTAAGCAGAGAGTGAAAAGACAAAAAATGGGGAAGGGGAGAAATCAGAGATTTGGCTTCCATGATGAATAAAAAGATGTACCATTTACAAAAGCAATGTTTTCTTCTAAAATAAAAATTAAAAAAAAAAAAAAAAAAAAAGGAAATGTACTGCTATTACCACTGTTAAAAGATATAAACCTCTGTGCTGCCAAGAAAAAGAAACAGAACAGTACATCTGTTTGTAGTGGATATTAATAGACATCCAAAGAATGGTGATAGGCCATGAAAATCAGACCAGAACCCTTAGCTGCTCCCTGCTGAGGGGTTAATAGTGTATTGTAGGTTCAGCTGTAGTAAGACATGTAGAGCTTTTCATCCCAGGGGAAGAACTGGGATGTACAGTTCCCACAGATTATGTCCCCCAGTTCCAGTGGATAGTGTGTATAGTGAAGAGAGTAATGGCACCACCTATGCTGATGCTCTGAACAAACTCTGGAAGGTAGGGACAGAGCAGTCTCTGAGCTCTAGGAATTCTGCTTTGTTCTTATGACAGAAAACAGTGTAGTGGCTAGCCCGGCTGCTTAATATGCAGAAGGTCCTGGGTTCAAGCCCCAGGGGGTTGGACTCAATGATCTCATGAGGTCCCTTCCAACCCTATGATTCTATGCTATTCGCGTGGCACAAAGACTAACAGCATGGGGCACGCAAAGGCTAAAACCAGACTATGCATCAGGCAGGATGCAGCTCAGTATAGCTATGTCTACACGACCAAAGATATTTCAAAATAGTTCTTCTGAAATAATTATTTCCAATAAATTCAAACTGGTTATTTCAAAATAGCATTATTTTGAATTTATTATTTCAAAATAGGAGATTAGTGAAGACTCTCTATTTCAAAATAAGGTAGGAATTATTATTTTGAAATAGAGTCTTCACTAGATTCTATTTCAGAACAGGGAAAGGCAGGGAAAAGTATAGGGCCATTATTTCCAAAAACGCCATTTTTGTGGCTTTGAATGGCTTTTTTCAAACTATTTCAAAAGAATTACTCTTTTAAAATAAAAGCAGGTTTAGTTATTTCAAAATAGTGCTTCATTTTTTCAAAATAAAGTGCTTATTTTGAAATAACAAAATGCCTACTGGGCAGGTAAAAAGTTCCCGTCCCCCCCCCAAAATAAGCCTCCTTATTTCAAAAAAACTTTTCAGTGTAGACATACCCTATGATCAATGCAGACATTGACTAAAGCCCATCTTTCTATTGCATGAAGGCACTTAGATATGTACACAGGCATTTTGATACACAAAAATATTGCACATCACAATGATAAGTAGATCAACATATAGAGACAAGTTTAAAGCAAACCCTCAGTGTGATAGGCTGGGGTTTCACCGGGTCCTGCTTGGGGAGTTTCGTAACCTCCTTGCCTTCCAAAGCCCTTTCCTCGCTTGGAAACCTTACTCCAGCCTTTCTGAATACACCAATACAGCAATCTTCAGTCTCTGAGTTCTCCTTTAAGGGACTCTATTGAGGTCTGGATTGCTTTAAAATGGCTAAGTATGGCCAAACCCCCAGATCTGAGTTTATCTTTAATCACCACCAGCAATGACTGGCTTGTATTTGCTCTGGTAAGGTCTTGCTGCCAGCAGAGGTCTACAAGCACTCTCTCTTCCACTGACTGTTGCAAGCATCAGCTAGTTTTGAGGTTCAGCAGGTTTCCTCTTACTAGTCACCCCATCCCTCTTCCCTTTTAAGCTCAGCTCCTCCAAATGGAGCAAGCTAGCCTTTTCCTGCCTGGGACTGCAACATGCTCCATCACACTTACCAATGGATTATCCTAAAGGTTCTGAAAATTTGAACTCATGCTGTTGTATTTCAGCCCACCTCTAGCATTAGTGGAGTCAAAATCCTGAATTTCACCATCCTCAAATGTTGGGAAAATCTGATCTTTGTGTAAATCTGATCCCTGCTGCTAGAACCCATATCCATCTATGTACCATAGTGAGCAAGATTTTTAAAAAGACAGAGCGCTAAATCCATCTCCATATATTTCTGACCATATAGGTCTGGTTTTGTTATTATATTATTTAGAAATGATCAGGTTACAAGTAGACAGCAATCATAGTGTTTATAACGTCTATTGTCTGCTGTTTACCCTAAGATTGAACATACTGCAGAATTCTACGGTTGAGAGACTAATGCATATGATTTTATGATCTTTTTATTTTAAATTATGATACAGAAATTCATCAGTAAAAATGCAAAGTAAAAGAAAAAGTCAACTTACTAAGAAACCTTAGGTAATAACTCGAATTGTAAACCGCATTCATAGCATGGACAAACATTTTAATCTTAAGACACACAATTCAAAGAGAAATAAAATGGTCTCAAAATCACCATAAAATTCCAAATGAGACTCTGATTATATTGCACTATAATTTAAATCTCATGAGGCAACAAGGAAATAGAATTGAAGAACAAAAGGAAATAACTGATATGGATACAACAGCAGCCTCTTACCAGACGATGCTATTTTCTGACACAGAAACTTGAATAAGCAAAAGCAACCATTTAACAAGTTGTAAGCTGCTTTATACTGTTCATTGCATTGTTCATGTTATTTGCAATTTTGTGTCTCATTTAGATTAAGTGTCCTCAAATATGCCCTTTATGGCCCAATTGGATACATGTTTTATAATCCACTAGTCACCAAATCCTTAGACTATATTAATCTTTTTTTATAAAAATATAGCTCTTTAGATCACTCAAAATGCTCAAACAAAAGAATGGAGTATTAATATGTATAGAATCATAGAATCATAGGGTTGGAAGGGACCCCACGAGGTCATCTAGTCCAACCCCCTGCCAAAAAAAGCAGGACCACTCCCATTAGATCATCCCACTCAGGGTTTTGTCCAGCTGGGACTTGAACACCTCCAGAGATGGAGATTCCACCACCTCCCTAGGCAGCTTATTCCAATGCTTCACCACTCGCCTAGTAAGGAAGTTTTTCCTAATATCCAGCCTGGACCGCCCCAGCTGTAACTTGAAGCCATTGCTTCTCGTTCTGCCCTCTGTTACTACCGAGAACAGTCGAGCTCCCTCCTCCTTGGAGCAACCCTTCAAGTAGTTGAAGGTTGCTATCAAATCCCCCCTCAGTCTTCTCTTCTGCAGGCTAAATAAGCCTAGTTCCTTCAGTCTTTCTTCATAGGGCTTGTGCTCCAGCCCTTTGATCATTTTGGTTGCCCTCCTCTGGACTCTCTCTAATTTGTCCATGTCCTTTTTGTAGTGGGGAGCCCAAAACTGGACACAGTATTCCAGATGTGGCCTCACTAGTGCAGAATAGAGGGGAATGATCACATCCCTCGATCTGCTGGCAACACTTCTTCTGATGCAGCCCAGTATGCCATTGGCCTTTCTGGCAGCAAGAGCACACTGCTGACTCATATCCAGCTTCCCATCCACCATGACTCCCAGGTCCTTTTCTCCAGTGCTGCTATTTAGCTGATCACTCCCCAGCCTGTAGCAGTACATGGGGTTTTTTCGTCCCAAGTGCAGGATTTTACACTTATCCTTGTTGAACCTCATGAGATTCCTCTTGGCCCACTGCTCCAGTTTGTCTAGGTCTCCCTGAATCCTGTCTCTGCCCTCTAGGGTGTCTACCGTTCCCCCCAGTTTGGTATCATCTGCAAACTTACTAAGTGTGCAATCTATCCCATCATCCAGATCATTAATGAAAACATTGAACAGAACTGGCCCCAGGACCGACCCCTGGGGCACACCACTTGTTACTGCCTGCCAACTTGACATGGAGCCATTGATTCCTACGCGCTGAAACCGTTGTTCTAGCCAGTTTTCTATCCACCTTACAGTCCATGCATCTAACCCATACTTCCTTAATTTGCCAATGAGAATGCTGTGGGAAACCGTATCAAAAGCCTTGCTAAAGTCAAGGTATATGACATCAACGGCTCTTCCCGCATCCACAAATCCAGTCATCTCATCATAGAAGGCGATGAGGTTGGTCAGGCATGATTTACCCTTGGTAAATCCATGCTGACTGTTCCTGATTACTCTACGTTCCTCCAAGTGTTTCAGGATGGATTCTTTGAGAAGCTGCTCCATGATTTTTCCAGGGATTGAGGTGAGGCTGACAGGTCTAATTCCCTGGATCCTCCTTTTTGCCTTTCTTGAAGATAGGTACTATATTTGCTTTTTTCCAGTCCTCTGGCACCTCCCCCGTTCGCCACGAGTTTTCAAAGATAATGGCCAACGGTACTGCTATCTCATCAGCCAGCTCCCTCAGCACCCTCGGATGCAGTTCATCCGGCCCCATGGACTTGTGCACATCTAGTTTCTTTAAGCAGTCCCTAACCTGACCTTCTGTCACCAAGGGCCTCTCTTCTTCTCCCCAGTCCCCCGTACCTAGTGTAGTGGGCTGGGAGCTGACCCTGCTTGTGAAAACTGAAGTAAAAAAAGCATTGAGCACTTCAGCTTTTTCCTCATCCTCTGTCACGAGGATGCCTGCCCCATTCAGTAAGGGACCTACACCATCCCTGATCCTCTTCTTGTTATTGATATACTTGTAGAACCCCTTCCTGTTATCCTTCACATCCCTTGCTAGTCGCAACTCCATTTGTCCTTTGGCCTTTCTGATTTTATCCCTGCAGTCCCGAGCAATGTCTTTATATGCCTCCTTAGTCATCTGTCCTAGCTTCCACTTCCTGTAAGCGTCCTTTTTATGCTTCAGCTCAGTGCAGAGCTCTCTGTTAAGCCACAGTGGGCGCCTTCCACATTTGCTGTGCTTTCTCCTTATTGGAATTGTATCTTCCTGTGCCCTTAGCAGGGTTTCTTTAAAATGCACCCAACTCTCTTGGACACCTTTCCCCTTCAGATCAGCCTCCCAAGGGATCCTGCCCATCAGTTCCCTGAGGGAGACAAAATCTGCTTTTCTGAAGTCCAGGGTCTGTGTTTTGCTTCTTTCCTTCTTCCCTTTAATCATCAACTTGAACTCAATCATTTCATGGTCACTGCTACCCAGGCTGCCATTCACTTCTACTTCCCTGATAAATTCTTCTCTATTTGTGAGCAGCAGATCGAGAGGCGCAAGGCCCCTCGTTGGTTGCTCCAGCATTTGTACCAGGAAGTTGTCCTCAACACTCTCCAGAAACTTCCTGGATTGCCTGTGCACTGCTGTATTGGCCTTCCAGCAGATGTCAGGGTAATTGAAGTCCCCCATGAGAACCAGGGCCTGTGCTCTAGAAACTTCTGTTAGTTGTACACAGAATGCCTCATCCACTTCCTCCTTCTGATCTGGTGGTCTGTAGCAGACACCTACCACAACATCCCCCTTGTTGCTCTCCCCTCTAAACTTAACCCACAGACTTTCAACTGGCTTGTTTCCACTTTCATAATGAAGCTCTGAGCAGTCATAGAGCTCCTTTACATATGTAGCTAGGAGGAACACCTAAGATATACAGTAGCATGTAAATTTACCATAATATGAGAAAGACAGGAAAAATGGGGAGATTACAAGAAAATAAGATCATCTTCATAGCCATTAAGGTCAAAATTCTGTTTTGAATCATATCTTATAAAATCACATCAAAACTGTTGCAAATAAAGCTAAAATGTAAGTCGACGGTAATACTTAATGGGCTCAAGGTCCTATTTTGGACCAGGCTCACAGTATGCCACAACTTTCCTTTGCTTTTTTTAATACTAAACTTGTTGATGTAGAGCTGCATTAAGGCCATGCAATAAAGTGGAATACACCAAGACTAGAGAATAACTGTTTGGATGCCTAATTTCAAGAAACCTACAGTCAGATACTTAGAGGTGATAGTGCTCAGAACTGCAGGTGAGGTGAGAGGATGTTCAGCGCCATTAATCCTTCCCCTAAATAAACAAAAACAAAACAAAAATCCACTTACATCAGTGGTTCTCAACCAGGGCTACATATAGCCCTAGGCGGGGGGGTCAGCAACCCAAAGAATAAGAGGAATCATTTTTAAAAATTCCTTCAATAACCAAGTGTTTTGAGAGCCAAAATTGGTGTAGCCTTCCGCTAGGGAGATGGGGAGAGCTGGGTGAGGGCACCTGGTGTAGGGCCCCTAGGTCAGGTGGGAGGGAGTCCAGAGCCAGGAGCAGCCCCCCGGATTCCCCCAGTGGTAGGGTGGAGTCCAGAACCTGACACAGGTCACCCACAAGTTCCCGGCAGCAGCTGGAGGCAGGGGACCAAGGACCTGGAGCCCAGAGCCACAAGGGGCCAGCCAAAGATTCACATGTGGCTCTGGAGCCAAAAGTTGCAGACCTCTGCCCTAGGCCTAGGGCTATGCAGAGATCTTTCACGGGGTACATCAACTCATTTAGATATTTGCCTAGTTTTACAAAAGGCTACATGAAAAGCACAAGAGAAGTTAGACAAACTAAAATTTCATATTGACAGTGATTTCATTATACATTGAAATGTAATATTTATATTCCAACTGATCATTTTATAATTATACATTGTAATTAGTTTATAATTATATTATAAAGTAAGTAATTTATCAGTATTATTGCACTGTGACACTCATTTTTGTCTGATTTTATAAACACTTAATTTTTAAGAGAGGTGAAACTTGGCAGTCTGCAAGACAAATCCAACTCCTAAAAAGCGAAGTAGCCTGGCAAGGTTAGGAGCTACTGCCCTAGATGTTCTACATGTACACTCAAAAATTTGAAGGCACTCAACATCAATGGAAATTTCTGAAAAGGTAAAGCTAAATATTGGGGTTGGGGGAGGAGTTTATCATTCCCCATATCCCTGCAGTTCACACCTCTAGAGACAATACCTCCTATTGGAAGCAACAACCATTTCTTGCTGTATGAGAATTAGGTAGGTCAATAGGAAGCCTAATATATCCTTTAAACTACTAGACCATTCTTTCCATAAAGCTGTTTTGTGTACTTCATAGACTAAAACTATGAGCCCACCACACACACCCATTTAGACTGCAAGCTTATGCATTATGTCATTCAGACTACAAAAGTATTCATTCAGTTTGTCTTTGTTTAGTCTTACTGTTTCCCAAACCCTGGCCTCTGATGCTGATCCAGTATTTCTAAGACAGCTAACAGTGAAACAACATTTACTCTCTCCTTTTCGTCTCTTTCAGAAGGAATAAATACACCTTATGCCTTTTTCACCTATACTCGTGTAGATCAAGAGTACCTCCATTATTTAAAGGGGTTTATAACTGTGTAAATAAATCTGAATCTTATCCATTGTCTATTGTAAATTTAAGAACCAGTGAAGTGATTGATTGCATTGACCTTTAAATGCCTTGTAAGAATAAGAGAGCTCAATTATGTTTGTCCTGTGTGAAAAACAGCTGCTTGATATGAACAACTTCTAGACAAACTAGTCACAAAGAAAATAAAAATTATCTGGCTTCACAAAAATTTCTGGACTATGGCCAGATTTTAAATATTAAATGCATCACTCTTTACAAAAGGACCCAAGGAAAACAGTTATATTTTGCTGCTGCTACAGGGATCATGCAGGAGAAATGCATTCTGACAGTCATAGACTACTAGTTCAAATGCCACTATCAGCTTCTTCTATGTACAGCAAATGAAAGCATTAAATGCTTAAACAACCAGTAAAACAAACAAGGAGTCCTGTGGCACTTAAAGAGTAACAGATTATTTACTGCATGAGCTTTCGTGGGAGAAAATCCCACTTCATCAGATGCTTTGAAGATGGGGGAACTTACAGAATGGAAGGAAATAACACAGCTGCCTCTTTGGAACTTAAATAACCAGAAGAGCCATGGAGTTTAGTATTTGATAAAACTCCAAAGCAGAAAATTACGCATTCCAGTTCAACAATTCCTCCTCTCCTTCCAGAATGAACTGACCATGTAATATGTGGAAAATAAATGTCAAAAATAGAACGTGAAAAACTGGATCCAAATAGACAATATGTCTTGGTGGATGATGTGTGTAATTACATGAGGCAAGCAAGTTTCATGAAAGAAAACTCATGATGTCTTGCTCACACCAATTTGATTATATAAAGACAAGTTTTGATAGGCTTATCTTCAGGTTGAGTAGCAGCTATGCTCACAGCAAATCTTTTTATTTCATTCCATCATGAAAAATTATTTGCTAGACAAGAGTAGAACATTATCTTCTCCAGCAAATATGTATTCAAAACAAAATTCACCTGCATAGCTGAACAATAGTTGGGAAGGTGAAATCTTCCCCCAATTAGGGACCAATCAGTGAGTCTGCAGCATAGCCCCCTAACAGATGCTGTTCTAGCTAATGGGTTGGGATAATCTTTTCACAAGCAATGTACTTTTATGGGAAAGCCATCTTACCTCCTGCATCCCTGGTCTAATATACTTCCATGTGTGCATCTTGTTCTCTGCATGGCATTTTGCATAAAAAGGGGACAGTCTGGCACAGCATCTGTGCTTTAATGTCTTTTTTCTCATTTGGGAGGACCTTTAATTGCACACATTTTATTCACATGAAGGATTTCATGAATTATCAATAAAAACTGCCATGAAACATGTCACTGAAGTGGCAAAGGCAAATATGTAAGCCATAAAGACAAAAAAAAATCTTGTACCTCAGTGATTACACTTGAAACATCCTCAGGATCTACCTGAGCTTTTAAGGTGCCCTTTCTATTATCTGTTTGATATAATAAAATACAGAGAAGTAGAACACACAAAATGCAACACTTTAAAGTGTTGAAGTCTGCCCAAACTAGTGAAAGGGCTTTCATATTGCCATGCTAAAAAGAACAGAATGTGATGATCTAGGAGCAATATGTGTGCCCCTACAATTCACGACCAAAGCAAGTGGAAAACTGCAGGCATCTTGGCTTTTGATTGTTTTTTTAAAGTGATCCAAAAATCATCACATCCTTTGTTTCATATGAAGTAAAAACAATACAAAGCAAAGGATTAAATACTCTTGTAGTGCAAACTTCTATTTCTTCTGGCATGCATCCATCTTATTCAACTGCTTGGCTGTTGGTTTTGCTTGCCAGATAGTGGACTTTCACATCAATTAAGAACCAGGCCTATAGTCTGCCCAATCTGTTTCTCCAACATATGGATGGAAGGTGTAACCAAAGGACTCACTACTAGGGACAAGTAGTAGGAGGAGGAGGCCCCTGTACATCAAGGACCTAGGTGTTCTGATAATAGAATATAAGATAGCATAGTTGTAGAGAACCACAGGTAGGCCAAATATGCTAGTTACAAAGAGTATGTCTACTTTGGAGGCTCTGTTAAGTCAACTTAACAAGGTCGACTTTAAGTCAACTTAAAGTTGATCTTGTTAAGCTGACTTAGAGCGGCCACACTGAAAACTCCTGTCAATTGCCTGTGTCCACAATAGCAGATGCTAGGTCAACCCTTCCTGGTGACCAAGAACTCTGCGAGGGGGCTGGAGGTCAATTAGGTTGACTTAAGGGCTATACCCCGTCTACATTGGCTTAAGTCAATGTAAGTGTTAAATTGACCTTAAGAGGTGGTGTTAAGTCAACTTAAGCAAGTACTTTAGTCAACTTAATAAAAGCCTAATGTGGCCACAGGGGTCTGTAGGTCAACCTAAGCTTCCTTAAGTCAACCTAAGGCTCTAGTATAGATGTACCCATAGACACAACCGGTGCTTTATTGAAATTTTAGGCAGGAATACAATACAACACAGCAACTGTAATGCATTACAGTGAATTGATTTAGACAAGGCACAAGCAAAGTACTCAACTGTATGAGGAAGAGCTGGTAATATGCAAGAGTGCCTCACAGTATTGGTAAAATTGCATTTAAATTTCATGCACCTCCACCCAGTCATTACTTGCTTTACTTGATTTCTAGAGGTGTCAGGGTTCTGATATATGCAACTGATGAATAAACAATGACATTCTAAAACCAACTATGTTTTGACATTATTATTAATAGAATCACAGATCTTTTAAAAACCTGCTAAAAGTAATACTAATGTCTACAAAATAATTACATTGCAAATATGTTTAAGTAGTTTTACCTCCACTTATTAATATACATTCTAAATCATCATCAGCATAACTGATAACACCAGAGACATGTAAGCATATGCTTCTTAAGATTACATAAACAGAGATATTGGGTAGAATGAGTTATACAGTTCCATGTAGTCTTTACAGGGGATCGTACACTCATTTCGATATGGACACTGTCCATATTCTGCACCTGTAACTTGTAAAGCAGGGGAAGGTTCTTATCGGTGTGAAGACTTGCCTCTCTGCAAAAGACAGAGAAGTTTGTGATAGAAGCTTCTCACACTGAATGATGCTCCAATTGACTTCAGTGGGAAGGCTTGGGCAAACTGCACATGATTTCTTGATCACCCTCAAATCCATTTTCAATTCCTTTTCATTTTTAATTGTGTCTATTTGACTTCTGTGAGTAGTAATTAAGTTTGTCATAGTGCAGGACTGATTTTTTTTCCTCCATGTCACATCAAATAACCAATTGGCGGATTACTGAAAATGGAACTCAACAATTCCAGGTTTAATAGGGTATTCCACATGAAATCTGCTTGTGATCTGACAAATGTGAATATGAGGATTTTGTTGAGAGCATGATGGTTAAACACAGAAATTATTCTCCATGAGTTTAAGGATTTCAGATGAACACATCAGAAGACTATTATCTCAAATAGCAGAGTCTTGAATATAACCTGATGATGCTAACAGAAACCTCTTATCTTCTGAAGGCGCACACACAAAAATCTTTTATAACAACCCCATAACAAAGGGGTTATGTATCAGTACATTTAAAAGCACTCCCCCATCCCAAGAAATCATGTCAATGTCTTTATGCTCTTTTTAAACAGTAATATCTTTACTAATCCAGGGCCTCTCTAGCGATTTACGGCTCACCGAGTAGAGCTCATAAATATTCTTCTCTTATACACATGCCAATAATGCTCACTGTATTCAAATGATGACATTGCCACTTCCAAACAGGAAAGTAAGATTTCTGCAGCTAGTAATCTTGTAGTTATTTTATCACAAATGAATAAGAGTTTCAATTTTATCGTGTCATAAGTTTGCACTATGTCATCTCTAATGTTGGATTGTGTAACATCTTGGGGAGGTATTAACTCTAATAAACTGAACTTTTTGTAGGTTATTTTGGTTTTTTTTTTTTTGTTTTTTTTTACCAGTTTTGTACTAATTTTTTTTAAAACACCCACATATTTATGAACTCTAATTTCACCAATTATTTGTAGTGTTATTTTACTTTGAAGGCCCTAGTGTTAGTTGTCCTAATGTTAGGTAGAGCAAGTGCTTATAATAAAATATGTATCTTCTGTCCTGCCCCTAACAGATTCCACTCTATCATTAAGATGAGGCACAACAGGTGAAAGAAAGCAAACAAAACAAGAGGAAATACTTTTTTATCACACGTCAAAGCCACTTCATTGGAGAATGCTAATTATTCAATTTTGGCAAATATTAAGCACTCACAGTTATTCTGTCTACCCTACAATGTCTTCCAATTAGCATTAGCCTTTCTGTACCCATCTTTATCTCTGAAGGTATTGCAAGATCCCCTTATGCTGGGAAAGCTGAATTACATTAGTGGATTTTTGTTTGTTTGTGCAAGCAATTAATTATATTGAAAGTACATTAAAGCAAATAATAAATCATAATTTGCTCATCTCTGACTATAAAACATGTCCAAAACTATACAACCATAGTTTGCTCATAAACCACTATTATTGAGGCAAGGGCAGGGAGAAGGGAACGGTTATTCAAAGACTCACCAATTCTCCATATTTTGATGTTGCACTGCTTAGTAAATTTACGATAGAAAATGAAGTTCCCCATGCTAGCTGGTCTCAATAATTTTATAGAGCTGCACTTTCAGAAGAACATTTCATTGTAACCATAAATAAATGCTTGTAGAATACTGCAGATAATTGATGTTAGCACTCACTAACTCTGTTAATAACAGCTCCCTCAAATGTTTTAAATAAAGTTTATTTATGGACACACAGGAGCTGTATAAAATATAGTATACACACCACAGACATAAAAAACTGATTAAATAAGTGATGTTTCATTTGTGTATGAAGGTAATAAACATGCTTGCATTTGCTAAATTAATATGTACCTTACATCACTCCTTTGCTCTTCAGTGGCACATCAGCCTCAGCATTTGTCAGAGGGTTATAGCATTTCCTGACTCTTCAGAATTATTTTTTCCTAAAGGCTCAAGGATTTTTCTTCAGCTGTGAAATCCCTGTGCTATTATTTTGCTTTTTTGCAATGGAAGAAATTAGCATTCAAGCCATACTCAAGCTCTATCACCAGCATTTGGTTATGCTATAATACTGCATATATCAAACATTTCATTTCCACTCTCCATTAAAACCTCAATAATTGGGTGGATAAGTCTGTTGACTAGTCAGTTTCTATTAGGGATATATTCATCAATATTTTATAATAGACTGACACATTATTAAGAGATACTCAACGGTTGTTACAGACATGAGTACTAGGTGTTAGAGTGCCAGGTTCCAAAGGGGCAGCCATGTTAGTCTAGTTCAGCAAAAGAAGCAAGGAGTCTTTTGGCACTAGACTCCTTGCTTCTTTAGGTGCTATACTGTAACCAACATGTTTAATAGGGAGATATGTCTTTAAGAGATCTAGTCCAGTGGTGGGGAGGAAAGAGCTCCATCTGGGTCATTGTTCCTAAACAGATGCACAATTATCCCTCCACTCTTAGCAGTTTCTGAGTTTGGGTGTAGTCGTTTTAGGTATGCTCAGTTGGTTCCCTGCTATTAAACATACTCCATCAAGGCAAGTCATAGAGTTACTATGGAAAAGACCATGTGTGCTTTCTAGTTTGGGAAAACCTGAGTCCCAGGAACAGAAAGCCAGCTGTTTTCCCCTAATTCTGAAGCATTTTAGAGCAGGGATTTTTTTTGTTTACTTGTTTTTAACCTATATAGTTAACAGAATCATTGGTTAATTTGTTAGTTGACTAGTTAATTGCATGAACTAAGAAAAGAAGGAGGAGGAAAAAGTCTGCACAGATTCCACTGAAAATTTATAAGCAAGTGATGGAAAGATGTTGCTTTTGACAAAACAGACTGTATAGATTTTGGTGATCAAAGATTCAGACAGGTGAATTCAACCTAAGCTTTTGGAAACAATGGTTTATAATGATCTATAACATCATCTGCTGATGTGCTACTGTAGCCTTTTACTTCACCGACCTTCTCTAGTGCCTAAAAAACTCCCCAGCTCCCATAGAAAAGAACCTGGAGACCCAGAATTCAGTTACTGGGGATTTCCAACAAGAATTACACAGGGTCATCCTTCCCACAATCAAATCCAAGAGACCAAAAGGAATGAACTTAATTCTAAAGCATCAGTGTTATAGAATCTTAATAATAAAACAAATAATTTTTAAAACATAACATGACTACTTTTTAAGCCAAATACATTATCTTCACAGTTACAGATAGAGAAATAAATTAAAATTTAAATTAGTCAGTCCTTATAGAGTGAGAAGAAAGAGTTTTAAGCAACCTATTGAAAATTATATAAAACAATACAACCCTTTGTTAAAGAATGTTACCTTATGAAGAGCAAATAAATTATTTATAAAAGTAACCTTAATATATAATGTGACCATTATTCAATGAGTGCTCTGTGAAAAAAAAATGGATAGTTTTAAAGTAAGAGCTCCAAGGGATGACTGAAGTTTGCAGCTCTTAAAACAGGATTGGTTCCCATCTTGAGGTAAAATCTTGTCAACAATAAAATCAGCTTTAAAACTCCCACTGACTTCAATGGGGTGAGAATTTCACTGCAGTAGTTAAGTGATTCATTGTAGATGTTTTGCTGGCACATATCATCATAGCAAATTAATGCATGTATTAACTAATATGTTCTTCTTAACTGTGTTTAGAGGCCTGCCAACAGAGCTAGCTATCCAACACCCACTTGAACATTCAGGGACTGGAATTATGTTGAATGCTATAACCTGAATTGTGATGTATTGCTGCTTTAAGAGGTGAGAGAAAGGGGTTCATTGTTCTTTTCCTTCCCAGAGGATCTACGGAGCAACAAGTGTGACGTGATGATCCTTATCTATAGAAGAAGAGTCAAACATTTCCAGTTCTGGAGACAAATAAATAGGGTTTTAAATTTGGGCCATTTTTGCCCACCCCACTCACACAAAAATTGTGCATGTTCTCGCAGCATGAAGGCTGGTTTACTGAACACACATTTCTTTCTTGCTACATTGAACTGGTGTTCTACATAGCATGTACTTTGATTCATGCAATCCTAGAAGAAAAGCAAAAGGAAACTACTTTTTAAGGTTCCCAATACCAACCAAGCAGGGGAATTTCAGTGTAAAGTGTTCCATCTTCGTACATGTCGGGCTGGAAGTGACATGTAAATTTCTACTGTAAATCAAACAAGAAAAAGTCCAGTGCTGGTCAACAGATGTTTTGGATGTAAATTGCTTTAATGGCATGTAAATATAACTGCATCTTCAATGGAAAATGTGCAAATATTTTACTTTAAAATATGTACCTGTAAACGGTTAAAATGTGGTTGGAATGTTCTCTGGGTTACCAATAAAAATTATGCCATTAAGAAAAAAGTAAATTACTTTAATGGTACATAGAAACTTTGTGCATGTTTCACATCCTGCCTCAGAAGCATCAACAGAAAAAAAACAAATTCTGGTTCCAGAACTGGGCACATTTTGGCTGGATGTTGGCTTCAGGGATGCTGCCACAACAGGAAAATAGAGCAGTGATTGCCTTCTAGTTTGTTAAAAACAGGGGTGAGGGAAAAACAATATTTGCCATTTTGCCAAATTGTAAATTGATCAGGAAAAGGAAAGATTTCCGGGCATCCCTGAGGGCATCACTGCAAATGGAGAGTTAACATAACTGCAGATAAGGAAATATTGACTGATGTCCTCTTAAAATGACTTATGAGGAGTACAGGCCTAATTTTATGAAGTGCTGAATGTCAATAGGACAAGAAGTTTTCCTCACCCCCCCCCCAGGCTTATTCCTTATATCTGCAGGGAGACACTGGAGTATTCAATATGACATTCACATAACTACTCCGTTTCTGTTCCAGATCCATTTTTTCATTGCTTTACACAACAATGTGCTTGATTCTTTAATACTGAGGTCATTTTGAACCAGTGGTTAATTTGGAGACCCTTTTGATTAAGATGGTGCAAATACTTGATTAAATAATGGTGAGGGGAAGAGGTGTATGTTCTCCTTCTCAACAACATCTTTTCAACAGTTTTTGACAGCAAATATTCTATCTGTAGTTTGACCATAAAATTAGATACAATGGATTGGATTTTATTGCAAAGACAATAGAGCCCAGAAAGTGAGGTTCTACTCATAGATACACTCATGTTGGTAAATGTGTCCCAGTGGAACAAATTGATAGAATTGTATCATAGAACCATACCGGTGAAAGCGACTTCAAGGAGTCAGCAGTTCCAGTCCCTTGCATTGAGGCAGGACCATGTAAATCTTGACCACCCATGAGAAATGTTTGCCTAACCTGTTCTTAAAAACCTTCAAGGGTGAAGATTCCACAACCATCTTTGGAAGCTTTAGTCCAGATAATTAGCAAAATTTAGTCCAGATTTAATAATTAGCAAATTTTCCTACTATTTAACATAAATCTCCCTTGCTAGACATTACGCCTCTTATTTCTTGTCCCACCTCCAGGGACAGAGAGAACAATTGATCTTTGTCCTACTTACAAGAGCTTTAACATATCTTTTCTCAAGACTCTTCATGACCAGGTTTAACTTTTTCTTATCTGTCAGGTTTTTTTTTTTTTTTTTTTTTTTAATATTTTATCATTTTTGTTGCTCTCTTCTGGATCCAGTTTGTTCACATAATTGCTGAAGTGTGATGCCCACATGTGGACACAATACTCCACTTGTGAGTAGAACCAGGAGTTAAAGTGGACTGGAATGCACCAGTGTTCCAGGGCCCACTATTTCCAGGAGCCCAGTATTCTGGGGCCCCTAAAAATAGAAAATGGAACCAGAACATTGTGTTCCGGGGTCTACCATTTAAAACAGTGGGCCCTGGAACACGGTGTTCTAGCTCCATTTTCTATCTTTAGGGGCCCTGGAACACTGGATCTATTTTTAGGGGGCCCAGCATTCTGGGAGCTCTAAAAATAGAAAATAGAGCTGATGCTTCCTGGCAGGCACTACTCCAGGAAAAACCTGAAGGGGGAGCAAGGGGTGACTCTCCCCCACCCTAGTCGGCCCTTGGGAATCTGCACACCACTGAAGGGAAGCTAGCATGGTGCGGGGCCCTGCCTCCCCTCAGGCAGCTCAGCGTGGGGGGGGGGGAGGAAGAAAGGGTCAGGATGGTGGGCTGGGGAGGTATGGAGGGTGTTGTGGGACTGAAGTGAGTGAAGTGGGGGAATGGGGACAAGGAGACTGAAGGGGGCTGGGAATGTGTGGAGGGGGCTGGGGAGCTCTAGGGGGTAGAGTGAAGGCTGGGTAGCTGGGGGGGTGTGGGGATTGGGGCTGAGGAGGACATGGGGAAAGAGGGGTCTGATGGGAGGCAGGCATTTTGGAGGCAGTAGCCAGGCTGGGTAAAGGGAGCCTCAATGTGCATGAAGGTGACCCAGAAATTTAGGAGGGTTCCAGGGCCTGCCAAATTATACTTTATCCCTTAAGTAGAACAGGGAAGTTAACTCCCACATTTTATATACAACATTCATTTTATACACCCCAGAATGATGTTAGGCTTTTACACAACTGCATCACATTGTTAACTCATATTGAATTTGTGATCCACTAAAACCTTCAGATCCTTTGCAGTACTGCCCACTTACATCAATTATTCCCCATTTTTATAGGAGCATTTGATTTTTCCTTCACAAGTGTAGTGCTTTGAACTTCTCTATTTAATTTCATCTTGCTGATTTCAGACCAATTCTCCAGTTGATCAAGGTCATTTTGAAATCCTAATATGTCCTCCTAAATTCTTGCAACCCCACTCCCAATTCCAGAGATAAGCAAATTTTAAAAGCATAATCTCTTTTCCATTATCTGAGTCATTAATGAAAATGAGTTCCAGAAGGGTAGCCGTGTTAGTGTGTATACAGCAAAACCAGTGAAAGTCCTGTGAAATCTTTTGTTAGTCTTTAAGGTGCCACAGGACTTTCACTGTTATTAATGAAAATATTGAACAATACCAGATCCAGGACTGACTGCTGTTCACATACCTTCTTGGATTGACAGGAGACAATTGATAACTACTCTGTGTAGGCCTTGGGCCTGGTTGTCTCCTGTAGCACTGACCACATTTTGTATCCTACATGCTGGCAGTCTTTTAACCACTAACCACTGACATACACACAAGCCAGCTGCCTAAATCAAAAAGAAACACCATTTAGGAAAAGCAACTTGCATCTGAACGTCCCATGAGTAATGTGACAGCCAAATAGTTTTAGCCTGAGAAAGAATGTTATGTTCTGTTTGTTCTTATGATAATAGTTTAGTTCTGATGGTATGAATAATGTAAATAATAGTAAATAATTAAATTGGATGGGTTGAAGAACACTGGAAAAATATGTGAAACACCCGCAAGGAACAGCCATGAGATGTCATCAGCTGCTACATACTAGCCACCTCGATTAAGTACAAACAGACTATAAAAATAGTACACTTGGGCTGCCAGGCATGAATTTTGCCACCTGAATCCAGAAGGAATTCTGCCAGACTGGCCATCTGATGAAGATTCTTGAAGAGCACTGCTTTGCACAGCCTATTGGGTGAGAACTTACTATGTTTTTGAGAGTACAGCACTGAGATAGTATTATATTAACATTGTATTAGCTATAATGAGCCTATTCACATTAAACTTCATTATCAATCTTCAAGTCAGGTGTTACCATAAAAAGAACAAGGAGTCATGTGGCACTTAAAGATAATACCACACGACTCCTTGGGGTGTGTTTGGTTTTTTGGTTTGCTTGGTGTTTTGTTTTTGGGTTTTTTTTGCTGGACTAGACTAACACGGCTGACCATTTAGAAACTGACAAGGTGCTACCATGTCTCACTGGTAAATTACCACTAATGGTTGACATTCTACACATGGTCTTTCAAATCAGCTGTGCATCTGCATTATAGTAGAATCATAGAATCATAGGGTTGGAAGGGACTTCATAGGTCATCTAGTCCAACCTCCTGTCAGAGGCAGGACCACTCCCACTAAACCATCCAAGTCATGGTTTTGTCCAGCCGGGCCTTAAACACCTCCAAAGATGGAGATTCCACTACCTCCCTCAGCAGCTCATTCCAAGGCTTCACCACTCTCCTAGTAAAAATGATTTTTCTAATATCCAGCCTCAACCTCCCTAACTGCAAGTTGAGACCATTGCTCCTCGTTCTGTCCTCTGTTGTTACTGAGAACAGTCGAGCTCCATCCTCCTTAGAGCATCCCTTCAAGTAGTTAAAGGTTGCTATCAAATCCCCCCTCCATCTTCTCTTCAGCAGACTAAATAAGCCTAATGCTTTCAGTCTTTCCTCATAGGGCTTGTGCTCCAGCCCTTTAATCATTTTGGATGCCCTCCTCTGAACTCTCTCTAGCATGTCCCTCTCCTTTTTGCAGTGGGGAGCCCAAAACTGAACACAGTATTCTAGATGTGGCCTCACCAGTGCAGAATAGAGGGGAATGATCACATCCCTTGATCTGCTGGTGGTAACTTCTTTTGATGCAGCCCAGTATGCCATTGGCCTTTTTGGCCGCAAGAGCACACTGCTGACTCATATCTAGCTTCCCATCCACCATGACCTCCAGGTCCTTTTCTACACTGCTGCTACTTAGCTGAATGTTTCCCAGCCTATAGCAGTGCATGGGATTTTTCGTCCCACGTGCAGGATTTTACACTTGTCCTTATTGAACCTCATAAGATTTCTATTGGCCCACTGTTCCAATTTATCTAAGTCTCCCTGAATCCTATCCTTGCCCTCCAACTTGTCTGCTGGTCCCCCAAGCTTGGTGTCATCTGCAAACTTACTGAGAATGCAGTCTATTCCATCATCCAGATCATTGATGAAAATGTTGAACAGAACCGGCCCCAGGACCGACCCCTGGGGCACACCACTCATTACTGGTTGCCAGCTAGACTTGGAACCATTGATTCCTACACGCTGAAACCGTTGATGTAGCCAGTTTTCTATCCACCTTATAGTCCACCTATCCAACCCATACTTCCTTAATTTGCCAATAAGAACGCTGTGGGAAACCGTATCAAAAGCCTTGCTAAAATCAAGGTATATCACATCAACGGTTCTTCCTGCATTCAGAAAACCAGTCATTTGATCATAGAAGGAAATGAGATTGGTCAGGCATGATTTACCCTTGGTAAATCCATGCTGACTGTTCCTGATCACGTTATTTTCCTTTAAGTGTTTTAGGATGGCTTCTTTGAGAACCTGCTCCATAATTTTTCCAGGGATTGAGGTGAGGCTGACAGGTCTGTAATTCCCCAGATACTCCTTTTTCCCTTTCTTGAAAATAGGCACTACATTTGCTTTTTACCAATCCTCTGGCACCTTCCCCGTTCTCCATGAGTTTTGAAAGATAATGGCTAGCGGTGCTGCTATCTCATCGGCCAATTCCCTTAGCACCCTTGGATGCAGTTCATCTGGCCCCATGGACTTGTGCACATCCAGCTTCTTTAACCTGACCTTCCATCACCAAGGGCCTCGCTTCTTCTCTCAAATCTTCCACACCCATGGTAGCGGGCTGGGAGCTGACCCTGCCTGTGAAAACTGAAGCAAAAAAAGCATTGAGCACTTCAGCTTTTCCCTCATCCTCCGTCATGAGGATGCCTGCCCCATTCAGCAAGGGACCTACACCATCCCTTATCCTCTTCTTGTTATTAATGTCATTAGATCCCATTTCCCTACTTGGTTCATGTGAGTATCTTGTAAGACTATGCCAAAATACTTACTAATGTCAGGATATACCATGTTTACTGTTTAGAGCCCAGCAAAAACACCAAAAGCATCCTTTCGTCTGAAGTTTGTACCTCTTCTGTGATACTTAAGAATTATAGCTCTTGCTTTTGGATTAGGCACTATTTGCACTCATCTCTGTTTGATACTGAAGTTTCTATTTCTTTTACAAATAGAACCCCACAACTCAAAATTTGCAAACTTAAACCAAAATGAATAGTTAGCAGCTTTAGGTCTGGTCAGTGGACAAAACACTTATTGCACTAATACTTAGTGAGGTCAACACTGCCTGCCCTTTTCAGCAGCAATCGAACATAGATAAGCAAGTTACCTAAAATAACTTGCCTATCTATGTTTGGCTTCTCTACCCCCATACACGCATTACCCTGGTTTGAAGGGAGGTGCCTCCTTTATAGCTAGTGCTACCCAGTTGCCGGAGTGATGTAGCAAGATTGACTTCCTACATGGCTGAGCAGGTCTTCACAGACCCAGTCAGTCAATCATGATGCTCAAACTGATGACGGCAAAGTAGCTGCCGACAGTGAAGACCTGCTGTCAGTAAGTGCCGTAAAAGACTTAATGAGTTTTCAGATGCTATACTTTGTGTAGTAAGAAGCTCAAAAGAGATGCTACCAGCTGTGATTTCCACTTTTCCTCCTGGATTGTCTCATCCAATTTTTTTTCCTACATTTGAAAGATGGAGCATTATTGGTGTCCCTGGATGTAGTTTAGGAGCAGCCATCACTAAATTTTAGTGCATTCAGTTCCAATAATTCCAGTTACATTATCATGGTACTTTACAAAGCAATACAGTCACAAAACTCAGAAAACCCAGAATTTTCAAAGGAAATTTGGCTGAGGACATGAATTAAAGCTCCTTTTAGTTTTAAATTTAAAATCTTCATTTCAGCATTAAAAAGTTTCTTCAACTCTGATCATATAATTCATGAAAATCACAATCAAATACCTAGAGAAGCATTATTTAAGAATTGTTTGCATTTGGGAGTAGTTTTACTGCTTCCTATTTCTTACATATTTAGTTCTCAGTTTGATATTTTTATTTTCATTTGTTACAGTACAACTAGCACCTAATAAGTTCCTTCAGCTCCTTGACTGAAAAAAACCAGCCAACCACCTCCTGGGATGTGTTGGATCTAGGAAAAAAGCTTCCATGGGACATTGATATGAATTATAACAATGTCTGCTTTACAACCACAATTCATGTAGAATTTAAACTAAATCACACAGCAATTAGCAACATGTTAATGAACTGAACTAGAAGCTTAATAGACAGAAAAAGAATAAATGCCTCCAACAGTTGTACTGAATACAATTTGTTGCAATAGCCACCTGCAGCTAAATTCATTACCCTAAACAATATATTTCAGTTTCTGATGATGAATTGATCCCTATTTCCAACAAATTACAGGTTTTGCAATAGACAGACAAGGAATAGATCTACCATGGATAACACTGCCATTTTACTTCGCAAGAATAGAAGACGACCATGCAATAGTTTCTGCAGCAAGTGATTGCAACACCTGATATTATTTAAGATGTGACATAGTGGGTGAAATCCTGGCCACAGTGAAATTAATGGAAGTTTTGCCTTCGATTTCAGCAGGGTCAGGATTTTACCCTTTGTGTATATGACTGAGCTCACAGAACAAGTGATAAAAATACACTGAGCACTCAAGGAGTTAGCTGAACTATATATAGTTCTTCCTCCAGCATACCACGTTAGGAGATGAATCTCCTTTTCACACTCCGGCTTCCTTTTCAGTCACCTTCCTGGGCTGAAATAGCCAGTCATTCAATTAGGCTAACCTCAGATTTAACACTTACATTACAGATTGGTAAAGCAGGCCAAACCAGGAACTTTGATGTATATGTTTGTTCTCTTATACTATCTGAGAGGAATACTGCCAAGATCAGGCATCTTTTCTCTTCTGCAGATTGGTACTCATTTGTTGTTCATCTAATTTCTGTTCAATACCAATTCCCCCCAGTTCTCTATGACTTTCAAAAAATAATTGATCAATGGTATAATAAATGAATTAGATAATTTACTTGGGGTGAAACCTGAGCATTCAAACTTCATGTGGGTGGACTGTAGAGTAGTAAGGGCGGTGAAATTTGCCATTCCTAAAGCCAAGGCTTGCGCTTCTTGTGGATTTCTGCAGTAGCCTGTATGGGACAGCTGGCATGCAGTCTCTTTTATGGCACTCAAGTAGTGTGGATATCTTTTGCTGATCCTCTGTTCAACAGTTGACTTTTACCATTAAGTACGTAGGAACCATAGCAGATAAACCACCTGTATATAGTCTCCTTTTTCATGTGTTCCTTCACTTGTGTTTCACCTGCAGTCATTTGTCATTAATCTCTCTCATTTTCTCACCATAGACAGATTTTTTTTAAAAAAGGCCATTTTAGAATAATGTAACTTTAAAAATAAAACCAAACAAAACAAAAAGCAAAAAACAGCCCTACTGTTTTCCAGAACCACTTGTTCCTTTGGCCTCTATGTAGAAACCTTTTGTTCATTTGGCTAGCAGTAACCCACTCTGTTTTCACGCTGTCCTTATATACATTTGTTTACACAAAGCATAACTGACCATATATTTTTACTTGGTATATTCCAACTTTCCATTCCTACCAGCATTTATCTTTCAATTTAATTGCTGGAAAACTAATCTAGTTTGTTCCAGAAAATGATTCGTTAACCTAAATAGGTTTTTTTATTGGTTTTTAACAATAACAGTATTGCATCACCCTATGGCCCTAATCTGCATAGTGCGCTCTCATATTAAAGAAAAAAAAAAGTTAAAACCTGTGAGAATCAAAAAACTTAATAGAACTACACAGGTGAGTAAGTCAGCAGAATCAGAGCTGACTTTTGTTTCTATATACAAGTGCTGGTAGAAAGGAGAGATGTTGGGTCTGATTCTCTCCTCGGTTACATCCCTTTCTTTAAAAAATCAAAACATGGACATACAGTTTTGTAAAAACTGTGTACATGAGAAAAGAATCAGGTCTGCTGAATATTCCATGAAGATTTGTGCCTCTAATAATCAGTACTGTTCAGTCAAACACTCACTTGATCTGTACAACAAACAACAAGGAGTCCAGTGGCACTTAGAGACTAAGTACACCTATATAAATATATATAAATTTATTTAAACAACAAAAATATTTATATAAGTATGTGTTAGTCTTTAAATGTCACTGGACTCCTTGTTTGCTTGTTTTACTGAACTAGACTAATAGGGCTGCCCCTTTGGATCGTGATTTGTACAGTTTTTAACCTCTCAGTAAGGACTCAGTTTAAGTGTTTTAAAAAAAGAAAACTACATTCACTTCATATTATACAACAGTATTTTTGCTTGCACTTCTATGCAGCACATTATTGACATATTTTAGACAGTACACAGCAACTGCAATAATATTAACTTTGAATAGACATTTGATCCTATCACCTGTGTTGATATGCTATATTATTAACTCTAAATTAATGGATGGAAATTCAGAAAATATACTATAAAACACTATCAGAAGTAAGGGTCTAAAAGTAACAGGCAAATGTTAAACAAAAACAAATAGGGAGTCCTGTGGTGCTTTTAAAGACTAATTTATTTATTGCATGAGCTTTCATGGGGTGTAGAAGAAGAGAATAAATTGTCGTAATAAACCATAAATCCACTGCATCTAATCAACCCATGGTTTTAGTGACTTGAACTGAATAGACACACTGGATTTATGGCTTATTATAGCAATCTTTACACAAACACCCCTGCTTTCCCCCCACACTCCTATTTCTTTCCCCCATGACTGGATAGGTGTTGACATACCACTTCCCACCTTGAATGTTCCCTTGAAATATGTGTTAACTATTTATGCTAACAATCTGTTCCAATTTATATTTATATACATTTCCCACACCTGAAAAAGAGTGTGATATAGGCCTGGAAGCTTGAGTGAATAAGGATTGCAGAATCAGCTCTAATGCTCACATCCATTATCATCTTGTGCTCATTTTGAAGACAGAAGTAAAACAAGTCTGACTTCAGTCCAATTACATTTATGAAATGGCTAAAACTGTTGAAATTCATTAGATTTATCATTATGTTTTGGGAATTAGTTCAGTTCTATCCTACGAGCTACATTATGATGCAAATTTTGCCTTGTGCGGCCATTTAAAAAGCAGCATAATGGTAATGATACAATACAGGCTAAGCAAGTGCACAACTGTTGATGCTTTGTGTGTGTGTGTGTGTGTGTGTGTGTGTGTGTGTGTGTGTGTGTGTGTGTGTGTGTGTGTTAGACAAGGTCATATGTGTCTGATAAATTCAGGATTTGCATCTGCTTTGCTAATAAGATTGCCAAGTAGGTTACTAATATCTAAATATATGCACATATATTTTATTACGTTTACCAAGATGGGCAATTATCTTTACAGTTAGAGGGCATTTCTTTCAACCTTCACCGAATCACACAGTAAATTAAGCTTGCAACTAACTCCCAAGGGTATTATAAGGTTCTGGCCCATTATACTTGTTCTGGGTTTGGTGGGGATCAGATAGCATTGCTTATTATGGTAAAGTACCATTGAGATGAGAAAAGTAAAAAGGTTTGGAGGTTTGGGTGGTTGTTTTTTTTACATATTCATATTATAGCCAATAAACTGACAAATACATTCAGGGATTGGTGTGACCAAAATTTGAGAGATTGCTTCAGCTCAGCAAACATTCACCAGCAGCAGTAATGTACAAAGTGACCTCATGTAAATTAAAGCCAGTTTGATGTCATGCTTGAAACTCACCAGCATCACCTCAACTGGCTTTGATTTAGACTCCAAACTATAGTGCTAAATGTACTTTACTAAGGTCATTAATTTACTTGAATACTGATGGAGAAAAATCTCCAAATGAGCTGGACTCATTGTTTTGGACGTGTTTGAGTCCCAAATACAACCTGACAAGTTTATGCATATATGTAGCGTTTGGTTATTAATAAATACACAGACAGCACAATTTGTCCAGAGTGCTTTGTGGATATTGTTGAATTAAGCCTCATGATCATAATGTGAAGTGTATGAGTGGATGATAAAAATTCTGATGGGAGAGTGGGGAGACATTTCATGTGTTTGTTAGTTATGCAATGCTAGATTGGAATGCAAACTTGCACTTTATTTCATTCAAGAATTCTTTATGAGATCAGTGCTTAAAATGATTCTTGAGAAGTTGTATTATGTTGTGCTCTGCTCACTCCCCTCTCCTTCCTAGCACAAAGGTTGGGGGTAGGAAAAAGGAGAATGGCAGTCAAAAGCCCATAAAGGGTGATGGTAGCAATACGTGGTAGAAAGGCATGCTAGTGCAGCCCTGATCAGAGGCACTAACACAGCTATCCCTTAGGAAATTCACAAGATTAAAGTTAAGGTTACCAAAGTACTTTCCACAGGGACATACTTTCCTATGTTTGTTGTTTTTAAAATTTGGACCTGAACAATGAATTTCCCAGCTTTCCTATATGTACTTATAATGTGTGGTGCATGGAACAAATGATGTATTCCATACATAGCTATAAATTCTGCTGTCAGAAACAAATACACAATTCTTCTTAGTTAATGAGAATTCCACATTGTCATCAAACAACTGACTGTAGCCTTCAATCCTTACCTGACCTCACTGGGAGTTCTGCCTGATCTATCACTGAGTAATATGGCTTTATGTGTATATGTGCTTGTGGACATTACATATTTCATAGCAACATTTGGGAAGATAAGTGGCATGAACAATGAAAATATATAAGTAGTAGCTTGTGGCAGCTCTTATTTTTCAGAAGTTCAGCCATACTAATGCACTGCTTCTTCTAACATTTGGAAATCTGAAGCACAGTAAATATTTTGTATTGTTTGTATGATCTACAAATGATCCCTCTCAGACTACAACTTGCTACACAGTTGTGTACTTTATGAAGAGCAAAGGTCACCATACTTAAATCTAAGGAGAGAAAAGGCAGCATATCAACACTGCTATTTGTATTACTATTTATTATTTGTATTATTGTTCATATTACATCTCCCTCTATATGCTGTTGCCTAGTGTTTGAATCTTTACAACTGTTTTGATTTGCTGTTAAAGTGTGACCTGTTCCCATGACTTACTCTTGCCTGCATTTATTTCCTCCCAATCTAACTTCTCCAACCTTCAAATCATCTGGCAAAGTGGGATTTTCTCCCACAAAAGCTCATGCAATAAATAAATTAGTAAGTCTTTAAGTGTCACAGGACTCCTTGTTTGTATTACTGGAGTGACTCAAGTAGCTTAATTTCTACAGTGAATTCACAGAAGAAAGTTGGAGTCCTATTTTTATCATGATCATATTGCAGTTTTTCTCTTACTAGTAAGAGGATGAAATCAATGTCACATGGACCAAAGAAGCAGATTCAGGAACAAATCTAATTTCAGTCAGCATCGGGTTCCACAAGTAACAGCCCTCCATTGATAGAGCTCTACTATAGAACTCTCAGTTCAAACCCACTTTCCATCAGCCAAGAGCAGGTTCTCAAAGAAGCCATCCTAAAACACTTAGAGGAAAATAACATGATCAGGAACAGTCAGCATGGATTTACCAAGGGTAAATCATGCCTGACCAATCTCATTTCCTTCTATGATCAGATGACTGGTTTTCTGGATGCAGGAAGAACCATTGATGTGATATACCTTGATTTTAGCAAGGCTTTTAATATGGTTTCCCACAGCGTTCTCATTGGCAAATTAAGGAAATATGGGTTGGATAGGTGGACTATAGGGCGGATAGAAAACTGGCTAGATCAACGGTTTCAGCGTGTAGGAATCAATGGTTCCATGTCTAGCTGGCAACCAGTAATGAGTGGTGTGCCCCAGGGGTCAGTTCTGTTCAACATTTTCATCAATGATCTGGATGATGGAATAGACTGCACTCTCAGTAAATTTGCAGATGACACCAAGCTGGGGGAAACAGTAGACACGTTGGAGGGCAAGGACAGGATTCAGGGAATCTTAGATAAATTGGAACAGTGGGCCAATAGAAATCTTATGAGGTTCAATAAGGACAAGTGTAAAATCCTGCACGTGGGACGAAAAATCCCATGCACTGCTATAGGCTGGGAAACATTCAGCTAAGTAGCAGCAGTGTAGAAAAGGACCTGGAGGTCATGGTGGATGGGAAGCTAGATATGAGTCAGCAGTGTGCTCTTGCGGCCAAAAAGGCCAATGGCATACTGGGCTGCATCAAAAGAAGTTATTACCAGCAGATCAAGGGATGTGATCATTCCTCTCTATTCTGCACTGGTGAGGCCACATCTAGAATACTGTGTTCAGTTTTGGGCTCCCCACTACAAAAAGGACAGGGACCTACTGGAGAGAGTTCAGAGGAGGGCAACCAAAATGATTAAAGGGCTGGAGCACAAGCCCTATGAGGAAAGTCTGAAAGCATTAGGCTTATTTAGTCTGCTGAAGAGAAGATTGAGGGGGGATTTGATAGCAACCTTCAACTACTTGAAGAGATGCTCTAAGGAAGAGGGAGCTCGACTGTTCTCGGTAGTAACAGAGGACAGAACAAGGAGCAATGGTCTCAACTTGCAGTTAGGGAGGTCGAGGCTGGATATTAGAAAAATCATTTTTACTAGGAGAGTGGTGAAGCCTTGGAATGAGCTGCCAAGGGATGTGGTGGAATCTCCATCTTTGGAGGTGTTTAAGGCCCGGCTGGACAAAACCATGACTGGGATGGTTTAGTGGGAGTGGTCCTGCCTCTAGCAGGGCGTTGGACTAGATGACCTATGAGGTCCCTTCCAACCCTATGATTCTCAACCACTGTGTCAGGACACATTACTGTGTTGCTAAGCAGTGGTAAGTGTGTTGCAGAGAGCCAAAGAGATGACTGGATTTGGCCTGGAAGAGGTGTACTGGTGTGCCTTTAGGGTTGTGATATGCTACCAAGTGCGTAGCAACTTGCAAAAGGTTGAGAACCACTGATCTAGAACACAGTACCTTCAGATTTGCTGTAATTTAACTGTAATCTCAGGCCAATTTCCAGTCTTTAAACAGAGAAGCTGGCGTGTACACCATCCATATTTCCCTTCTATATGATATGCTATATTTTCTAATTATTTTTGTCAGTAGGATTTTACCAGAAGCATTTAATCACCTGGTCTTCTACTTGATTTAGATATGACTTACTCACAAATGATTACATATTCATTTGCATCCTTCCATAGCCCATTACATTAAGCTGAAGTTACAGGCACACATCTCAGAGGGGTTCTAAGACATGAAATATTCAAAAGGTTTCTCCTTCTAGGTGCTGAGTAGATCTTAAATAGAAGTTTTAAAAAATCAACTTGCATAGTATTCTTCATTACCCTCACAAACAAGCAAGAATTCATTGGCACATGTAAATATTTGTATCTTTCACCCTCAGCTGGTATTCTCTTCCTATTTTTTTTTTGACAGAAGGAATGATGAAATAAGATAAGAAAAGAAAAAGCCACACACTACTGTAAACTCACAATGAAGTTATTTAGACAAAATGGACCAGGCAATTTAGGGGAAGAACATTTTGATTCCACCGTCCATAAAGAGAAAGCATGCCAGCAGTGGCTTGCAACCACTGTGTCAGGGTACATTACTGTGTTGCCACACAGCAGCAAGTGTGTTGTGCACAGCCAGGTGGGGGGCTGGATTCAGCCTGGGTGGGGGACAGGTCCTGTAGGGTGGTGCATGTCACCAAGTGTGTCGCAACCTGCAAAAGTTTGAGAACCAATGCACTAGAGCACTGTATCTCTCAGCTGGAGTGCAGAGGTTTTCACGGATTGTAGTAGAGTCTGACATACAATTAAGCTACAAATACTTCTAAAGGTTTCGCTTAATAAGCAAAGTGAACAGCTTAATTAAAATACAGACAAAAAGTACAGAGAAAAGGTAGTTGCTGTTCAGTCTACTACTGCACCCTGTCAAAAGCAATCTCAGTCTCCACACTAGCACCAGGAAGAATGCATAAAATCTGTTGCTTTATCTGTTAATAGCCTCAGGATTTCTGCCACCCTGCTTTATCTATTGTCACCCTGGAAAACCAAACTTCCTCTGAAGTGCATATAAATAAGCATCTCAGAAAAGGGTGCATGAAATGAAAGGGCTCACCTACCTAATCTTCCCTCAGAGCTCAATTCCCATGGCACAGAAAAAGAAAATTAAATATTGTGGCAGAAAGAGCTAAGGAACATAGTGTTATTGAAAAAACAAAGGCTGGATTGCCCAATCTGCTAAGGCCACTTTGGCAGCATAAAAAGATCACATTCTAGCCAGCAGTGGCTAGCAGAGAAGTCCCCTTTTGTCAGGAAGCATCTGCACTATGCTATACTCATCTTCCTCTGGGTGCCAAGTCACTTTGGATATTTGCTCAAAATCTCATTCCCACCAATGCTACTGGACTTAGATGGATGGAAAACTCACCAAAGGTCAGAATCAGCCCCAGTATCTCCACTCTGATCTCTTTCTGTCTTTTCCTGCATGTTGTAAGGGATCCCAGCGACTCACCCATATCCTCAGTACACTGGTCTATCTTGCATGTATCAGAAATTATGGGGACTATTTCATTACTGACATATTCTTTATACTGCCATGGTAGCTACAGACAGAGCCCCAAATAACGAAGCAGAAGCTCTGGAATCAGAGGCTGAGAATGACTGCTGTAAAGCATCACAGAAAGGGTCACGTTTCTGGAGGAATACAATAACCACAAAGTTTAAACACACAAGGAGTCCTGTGGTACTTTTACAAACTAACATTTATTTATTGCCTGAGCATTCATGGGCACAATCCTACTTCATTAGATGCATAAAGAGGAAAATATAGCATGTTAGCAGTTTTGACTCAAACAGTGCTGAAGAATGACGCAAGACCTGTTTTTCAGTTTCTGCTTACAGTTCTGGCTTCCTTTGTCCACATGGTTTGAATAAAAACAGCTTGCTTACTTCAAGGAGCTAGACTAGCAGTAGAACAGAATGATAGGGTTGGAAGGGACCTCATAAGATCATCTAGTCCAACCCGCTGGGATTTGAACCCAGGACCTTCTGCGTGTAAGGCAGATGTGCTGTCTGGATCTATTTGAATTAACCTTCTGACCCACCTTTGTCTGTATCTATATATTTAGAGCTAACATGCAAAATATTCTATTTCATGCATCTGATGGAATGGAATTGTGCCTATGAAAGCTCATGCAGTAAATAAATTTCTTATGGTTTAAAAGTGCCACAGGACTCCTTGCTTGTTTGCTGAAATAGACTAACATGGCTACCCCTCTGGAACAAAGTCTAAGTCTCTGAAATCCTCAAGTCCATAAAAATGTATTTAACGAGTTCTCAGAAGAAGTCAAAGTATAGACAATATCAATGCAGTTATTGGTGCCAGCATAATAAGAAAATCAATACTTATTATATGGAAGTTTGTGTTAAATTTTATTGTAGTAGTTGAGCTGTGTGCATGCTTGTAAAATGTATCATCTAGGGGACATTTAATCGATCAGATATTTACATTTATATAGCGTTCTACATATGAACAATTTTGGACGTCTGGAGAAACAACTTTCATATTATTCTAGTTTGTACACAGCTAGGGTTATTTTGAGTTCACCAATCAAGATTCCTACATAAGATGCTGCTGACACACTGGCAGTGGTCTGGCAAAAAGAAAGCCTGGAGGGGGTTGAAAACAGGATTGATATAGCCATTAATACCCTGGAAGAGTAGAGATACCACCCTGTGTTTTAAATGGATATCAATACTTGTCTAGATTCTTCACAGCACTAAGGAATACATATAGCAGCAAAGGAGGCAAAGTGCAAGATGACTCCAAAATACTTTTACACTACGCCAATCCTGGGGCCACTCAAAGTCTCCAAAGCATGATGTGCCAGCTGCCAATAGTCCAAAATGACTGAATTGCTGGGGTATTCAGCATTGTTGCATGTCATTCCCAAAATATTAGAGAGAGACAATGTAGGTGAGGTAAGACATTTTATTTCACCAAGTTCTTTTGGCAAGAGAGAGATTTCAAGTTTCCATCCATCTTCTTCATGTGTGCAGAACTTGAGTGTTGCAGCTAAATACAACATGGAACAGATTAGCATGAGCAGTTACCACATGTTTCAAAGACAATTCAAGATGAGATTTTAAAACCTCTCCAGTCACAAGGAGGGAAGGAGTGGGGGGGGTGAATTGCTAGGATTCAGCCATGCCACATTCCCGAGTGATGCCTTCTCTGCTGGCAGTGAGAAAAGGTAGTAGTCCAGAAATCACTGCAGGGCAGCAGCTCTGCACCTTTAAGCTGTGTCTACACTACAGAGTTCTGCTTTTCCCCACAAACAGCCACTGCTATAATTATAGTGGTGGGTAGTGTCCATAGAGGCATCCTTTTGTTGGTGGAATGCATCCTCACTAGGACCACTTCCACCACCAACAGTAGTAGTGTGAGGGAGCTGAGAAGTCTCAGCTAACACAAGGAGCCCACATGCTCCCTGCTGTCCCCCACCCTTGCCAAAGACCCCAGGTCTGAATAGAGGCTTTGAATGGCTAACTCATTATACAGGTAATCTGGCCTCTAAACATTAAACACCTTGTCATCTATTTGTTCTTTTAAGGCCATATGAACACTGTTTGAATAAACACAACTTGTTTGGTTTGCTAAAATACACTAAAGAACTACCTTGTGACTCAGACTTTTCTTCATGTAACATGTTGCAGTTTCCATTTCATGTGGCTGATGAGGTTGGATTATACCCATGAACGTTTATGCCAGGCCTCAACAATTCTGCTGCACACCTAGGGGCCAACCCAAAAACTATGGCTCTTAGGTGTGCTACAGTGAAGAGGCACCCCCCCCCCAGTGCCAAAACACCACCACAGCCAACAATACTTTCGGTGGCTGCAGCAAAACATGTGAAAGACCCACCACCCTCATTGCTGGAAAAAGCCATTGTTTGTGGCGCTTTCAGTGGCAATGAGGGGAAAGGGGAGGAGGAGGAGGAGAGAGAGAACCACGGCCTCTTTTCTTAGCCATCAGGGGTATGTGCCTTCCTGGCTGCCTTGGCGCTCCTAGGGGTCAGCAGCAAAATCCGGGGTGCCACAGCATCCTATTATTCAGGATTTGTTGAGCCCTGGCTTATGCATTAAATATATTTGTTCGTCTTTAAAAGTGCCACATGATTCCTTGTTTGTTTTCACGAGCAAATTGTAGTCACTTCAGGGATTACAAAATACTTTGCCACCAAGCCTTAAAGGATTGCCTTGAGCACATGGCAGACACTGTGCTTTAAACATAAACTTACCTTCTAAGTATGATATTTTAATACAGTTTAAATCACAGCTGAAAAAATTGAATGATTGTGGTAACTTCTCACATACAATTTATGTAAAGTGATGATAAATATAAAGTTTCTGGGTTAGCATAACTGAGCAGAATTTTGATACTGAGATTTTCACTTTTATTCCATTGACTTTAAAAGTGTTATACAAGTGTAATAATTATATCCCATTGAAAAAAGACAAACTAAATGAAGGCAATCCAAAAAAAAAGTTAGCATATCAAAAAAAAAAAAAAAAAGAGTCACAGCATTGGCCAAATTTAACAAAACAAAAACAAGAAATAAAATTAAATATATTGGAGCAACCTTGTCAGTAGAAAGAATGTGCATAATGCGACATTTGACAAGGAAAGTATACATACCTTGAATGTCAAATGGATTAAGGCTATAGATTCCTGAATCCCAGTGGAACATAATCAACTCAGATATTTTCAAAGGAAAGGAAGGAAAAGATGGACTTACATTTGAACTGAATTTTTGGAATAACTTCTTTGTTAAAATGTTACTGTTGCCTCCCTACATCATTCTCCATATTGTTTTCTCTACAATCAACCAAGTATGTTATGCAGTTATGTGAAAAGTGACTTTTTAGAATGGCATTTAGAAACTCTGTGTTTATTGTTTTTCAGTTACTTCCAGGTCAATGCACTTCTCTCACAAATAAAAAGATGGAAGAGGCTTACAACTGCCAGTCCTCCAGTCTAAAATGGACTCTCAAAATGAAATTGGGCTGCTCTTTCCTTTTGGTACACCACCACCAATAAGAATAGACTGAGGGTGACATTTTTTATTTCATCTACAGGTGATTTTGAAGAAGTCTGCTTGCTTTCTAGACATGCCCTAAGTCCCTTCCTTTCATTCTAACTGACCTCATAGCAAAGCACTTCAACCTCAGCATAGTTGAAGAAGTGGATGGGATGGAGAAGGGAACAAAGGCAAGGGTGTGTCACCTGAAAATTCCTTCCCAGAAGGGAAAGGGTGATAGAGCCAAAGTGGTCTCTCCTTTCCCCCATACTTATGAATATAAAATCTAGAGTAGGGGTTCCCAAACTGGGGGCCAGGACCCTTCAAGGAATCATGAGGTTATTTTGTGGGATTTGTGAGCTGTTTGCAGCCAGAGAATGTGCAGGGGATATAATCTGCCCTGTTCATTGCTGACAGCCAGAGTCCTTCAGAGCTAGATGGCCAGAATACAGCGGCTGATGCCTTGCTGCTCTGAAGGCAGCCCCAGAAGTAAGGGTGGCATCGCATGGCATTCCATGGGGGGGGGAGTTGCCACTTTTTTGGGCGCATGTCACACCAGCCTGACATATTTTCAAAGAAGGTCCTGTAAAACAAGTTTGTGAGCCCTTGATCCAGGGCAGTGGTTCCCAACCTTTTCTCTGCTGTGGCACACATTAAGACCTTCAAATTTTTCGAGGCACACAACCATTAAAAAACTCAAATATTCAAATTAACTTAAATTACTTATGAATATTCATGAACAATGGTACAGTGTTTCAGAAATGCTCCTATGTGGGGTAGCAGGGGTGGCAAAACACGGGAGGTCAGGAGTGAGTATGGGGAGCAGAGCAGGGCAAGGGTACCCATATGGGGAGCAGCACAAGGGTGGCACAACAGGAAAGAGGAAGGGAGAACAGGAGTGGCTTTGTGGGGGGGCAGAGGGGAACCTGGGGAGTGGGAGAGTAGGACAGGAGAGCATGGCGCAGCACCCCCTTCTCCACAGTGGCTCCCTGCCACCCAGGGCAAATCCTCACCCCACTGCTGCTCCCTCCCACCCCAGTGGGTCCCGTCCTCCCCTCCCCTCCCCCAGCTCCCTGCTGCCTGTGATGGACCCTCCCATCACTGCAGGGGCCAGAACTAGGCCTCTGTCTCCCAGCTACACCCCCCCCACACACACAGCCGCCCCACAACCCCAGCTACACACCCTGTGCTACACAGCCACTCCCACCCACCTCAAGTGCACACACACACCTGCCGCACAAAACCCCTAGCAGCCCTCACCGGGGCTGTTTGCAGGCTGTCTGACACAAGCTGCTCCGCCCTGCAGGGGGGATTCACACGCTTCCAGCCTCCCGCCCCTCTCTGATGGCTGGGCCTAAGGTGGAGCCACTGGAACGCTGCCTTTGGGCTGCTCCTGCTACTTTTAGGTGAACACCTGGAACTCTGCATTTGGGTGCCTTCCTCTATTTTTAGAGGGACCAGAAGGCTGCCTGCCTAAAAATAGGGGACCCCAGAACTGTGTTCTGGTGCCTTCCCTCTTACTTTAACCCCTGCCTTTTCCCAGCCCTGCACAGCCCACATGGCTGGGCTGAGCAGGGAGGGAACTTTAACTCCAGCTCTCAGGGGTGCTCGTGGCACACTCTGGGTGTTGCTGCAGCACAACAGTGTGCCCCAGCGCACTGGTTGGGAACCACTGATCTAGGGAATAAGCTGTTCAGGGCAGGGACCTGTATTATTCTAAGTCTACAAGCCACCTAGAAAACACTGAGTGCTATAGATACAGATATATATAGATATATAAAATAAGGCATAAGTTCAGCTCTGTGTCCTGATATTTTCACCCCCTTTCATTCTTCGGAAGCATCTGGATTCCATAAAAATGTGATAGGGTGGGAGTATTCTGAGCATGAGCCCTTTATGCCTTCATCCACCTACAATATAGGCCGAGTCATGAAGAACCCTAAGCATATTTTAGAACTTCTGGAGAAAACATATTAACATTGACAGTTATATGAAATATTGTGCTTTTATTCCTATACATGAAGGCACAAAACAGACATTTATCTATCTAGTCACTGACGTGAGTTATTTGTGCTGGTACGTTGTACAAATGGAAATATCATGAATAAGTTAAATTTCAGTCCTAGACTGGGAAATATGCTTCAGAGATCTTTGAATAATTTTTTCTTTTAAAAACACTGGCTTGGCCAGTTAATTTAAGCACATCAGTAAATATCTGAGATCAGGAGACTTCTACAGTTAAATTATTCATCAATCTTCAACAGCACACAGTTCCCTCAGAGGCAAGAAACTAAATGACAATGCTGGACAAACGTATCACGTTTTAAAAATAATTAAAGAAATCTTTCTGTACAGATGTGCACAAAGGAATCTGCATGAAGGATCACCTTAAAATCACAGTTGTAAGTGATCACTTTCAAGAATCTAAAACTATCTAGTAAGTTTTTGCTCATCCTGTGACAAAGAAAGCCAAGACTCTTAGGCGACCAAATTTTTCTGATTCCAAACATGGTCATTTAACTCAGGTTTCACTAACTGTACAACAAATCACTGTATTATTATTACTACAAATTCTCAGGGATGTTGCGTGATGGGCTAAATCATAAGTCATATGTAAGGGTCAAGAAATGGATACATGAAACAAGTGTTCATGAACTATCCTGTGGAAGGACAAAACATTAATGGCTCTACCCTGCAAAATATTGATATTGAAAAGTTTTAGGCACATGCTTAGATTTGAGCATGTGAATAACAGCACTGACTTTATCAGATCTGCTCAGATGCCTAAAGTTAAAAGCATGTATATAAGTGCTTCACTGGATTGGCCTAGATAAGTCTGTACCTTGAAAGACTGAGCCAGCCTTAAACAGAATGTAAAGAGAGGGAGAATATGAAAGTAAAAAGGTAGAGAGAGAGAGAGAGCATGGCCAAATGAGGGAAAGCAAATTCCTCTTTCAGCTGATTCTGAATGACCCTGTAATGAACTGCTTATTCAGAAAATCTAATATATATTTTCTATTGATGGAAGTTTATTATTTTCTTACATTTGTTATTGGAAACTGTTTACAGAACATTTTCTTCCAATACTTCTTAGTCCATAGATCATTCATGAACAGTATTCAATATCCAAAATACTTGCCGTGTTAGTTCTTCTTGGACAGATAAATCAGATGGTTTTATCATCAGCAAAAAGAAATGTGCATAATGTTCAGAATTAGGTCTGTGACTAAAAGTTTAAAGTTTGGTTTTTTCCATTAATATTTTCCATTAGTTGCTTGATGTTCACTGAGTCCAGGAACATTCTCAGCTGCTAACTGGTTTTAAAGCAACTAAAAAATAAAGAAAAATTATTATTTTATTTATTAGATGCCTAAGTAATACTGTAGTTATATAATGGGGCAGAGGACACACAGTACCAGGGTGCAAAAAGACCTCAGATGATGAAGAGGCAGGAAGTAACCAAAGATCCCTGTTGTGACAGCCCTTCTTCAGTATGCCAGTCAGAATAAGTTGCATCCCATAAAGTGGTGTTCACTATCTAAGTAGCTGGGAATATCAGAATTCTGTGCATGAAATCCCAGGTCCCATTGATGTCAATGGATTTTTTGCCATTGAGTTCAATACGGTCATAATTTCATGCTATGAATCAAAATGCTTCTAAATTCTCTTCCTGAGACAGTACAAAACTCAGTCAGGCCCTAAATGTTCTAGGTCTTTGGGTCTAATTCAGCTCTCAGCAACTACAGTGACTTAAGGAGTTGCATGGCTGTAATAGAGCTAGATAAATACATCTAAAAGTGGCCACAACAAACTGAGAAAAAAATGAAAAACTTGCCTGGACTACCCTAGTGAATGAGCTAACTGGCAAAAAAAGATTTGTTTTTCATTTATATTCAATGACCTGCTATTATTTTGCATCTGAAGAAAACATGTTTATATTTTGTGCAAAGTATTTCAGAACTCTATCACAAGTTGCAAGGGACATTTAAATGTACCATTGAACTGCTTCAAAGTTGGAGAAAAAGTCAACATTTAGGGGAGAAATGATGTTTAGAGCCACAAGCAAAAAGATCAATATTTTATATTTAGAGCTATTCAGCTGTCAGATATGAAAACTTGTTTTTATTATTTATTTGCCAGGGTATAAAGGCAACATGAATGCACTGGATATCTATCTAGACAGGAAAGTCACTTCCTTTATTCTGTATTACCTTGTTAAATTCCTTTCAACCTGTGCAAATGGTACCATTGCTTAAAGAGTTAAGGTGAGTTTAGCCTTTCACCCTCCGCTTCACTAAACCAAAACACTGAGTTCATGAAAGACTTCAGTTTGACTGACATATGCCGAAGGTCTCCTGCTGCCAGTATTAAAACATCCTTTGAATTTCTAACCATTATAGATGACAATTTCCTAATTAAAAAAAATTGTATTTTCAAACAGAGAAATTCCATATTAGACCTTATTCTAGCCAGTAAAGGGCTATGCCTATACTAGGAAAAGTTAGTATGAATTTGCTAATTCAGACTAATAGGTTTGAAGTTAGTTCAAACTAAACTCGAGCTTATTAGTTCGAATTAACAACGTGGACTAATTCAAAATAACATTAGTTCAAATTTGCCCTCTTTGTTAACTGGAACTAACTGCCCTTATTGAGTTTGAACTAAGGGTTAATCCTTGTCTACATTATCCTTAGTTCAAACTAACAATTGAACTAAGGGTTTAGTTCAAACTAACCGGCAGGTCTTAGTTCAAACTAAGCTTTCACTAGTTTGAATTAAGAAATTCCTTAATTCAAACTAATGAAAGCCTAGTGTAGACAAGGTTTAAGTTAGTTGGAATTAAGCCTCCTTAATTTGAACTAATTTGCAAGAAGACCTGAAAAAGAACTAAATGTCAGTGGTTGGTTAGATACAAGTAATCAGGACTTGATCACATTTATTATGTGCAAGTGGAATAAAGTCCAAATGAGTAATATATATTCATATTGCAGCTATATATAACAGGACCACATTCACAAAGCTGAAAACAATTATGTGCCAGATCAGCTGGGAGGAAGAATTTATTTAAGAAAATTTGAATAATTGGAAATCATTTAAGAGCATCTTACTAGAGGACCCACAAGCCCATAACTGAGGATATAGGTTGTTTAACCAACATATCAACCTGGTTATATGGAAAGTGAAGTCAGAAGTAAATATATAAAAGGAAGAAAGGGGAAGCTGATAGTAATGAATATAAATCAGAAGTCAGGAATTGTAGAAAACTGATAAGAGCTCAATTTTTCACATCAATAGGAAAATCCTGTAGCTCAGCGCATTTAAATGATTTGTATCTTGTATCTACACACCGATGGTTTGCTTTTTCTATAGCAAATTTAGAGGTATTGCAATTTCCCTAACAAAATAATGAAGCCTTATTCAGTTATGTATATGAAAGAATAACAAACAAAAGTACATGTTATATTCAACTCCACTATAAAGGTGCTGTACAGTATTTCATGTAATACAGCACTTCACTTAATTTGGAAAAAATACAGCTCGGTAAATTCTTCAGATATGTCTTTACTTTGTGTTACCATAATGGATGACTGAAAAACAGCAGCATTATGACCTGCTTGCATTGAAGTCAATGGGTGCTTTTCCATCAATAACAACAGGAGCAGTTTGAAGACCTCAAGTAGCATGGAAACCTAATAATATTCAAGTGTGAATTATGAACCCATACATCTTGAGTAGGTTTAGAATTAAGCTATGGTAGGTTTATTTATCTGTAACTCTCTTTTGCATAAATTATACATCACAGCACAAAGATATATGAACTGAATCATTTCCTACAGTGTCAATTTTGAAGGCGCAAGAAAGCATAGGCCACAATTTTGAGTGCTAAGCTGTAAGCATTAACTTTTAGGGTATGTCTATACTGCAGTTAAAAACCTGCAACTTCATCTAGGATTTTGTATCAATTTTTCCATGGTGATGCCTTATGGAAACCTCCATCCCTGAGTCTGTAGAGTGCTCACTCACTCCACAAACAGAGTTCCAAAAACGAATAAAAGCAGTTTCCAGTTCATCTGTGAACAGGGCAGAGGAAAGGGCTGGGCAGTTCAAGTCCTTATAAAGAGCAGTTGCCACTTCAGTTTTTGATCTTGCATATTAAAAAGATCCTATAAGCTTAGAACCAGTACACTTCAAGACCCACTATGTTAAAGAGCATCTTTGTTGATGCTAAAATCTGTATTATTTATCTTATCAACAACAAATAATGCTATCAGATACCATGACATTTGACAAGAGTCCTTCACTAGAAATTCCTTGTGAATATAAAAATGTAGGAATGATCTTACTGGCTCAGACCTATGGCCCATCTAACTCAGTAGTGTGTCTTCCAACAGCAGACAGTGCTAGATGTTTCAGAGGGAATGAACAGAAGCGAGCACTTTATCAAGTGATCCATCCCGTCTTCTATTCCCAATTCTGGAAGTTAAAGGCTCAGAGAAACAGCTCGTGGAGCTGTCCGCTTGTCATTTTGGCTAATAGCTGTTGATGGATTTATCCTCCATGAATTTTTTTAATTCTTGTTTGAACCCAGTTTTGGCCTTCACAACATCTGACGAGTTCTACAAGCTCACTGTGCATTATATGAAGTACAGTGGAGACCCCTTAACACGCGACTGGTTAGCACGTGGATCCGGTTAACGCGCGCTCTGGTCATGTCCCCCAAAGCCAACAAGTTAACATGCGGGACTCAGTAAGGGGCACTACCTACAACCGGAAGTTGGCTGGGGCAGGAAACACGTGAAGCTTTGCACTACCGCCGGCAGGCCAGGCGAATCTGAACGCGTCCCCAGCTGCCGGGACAAGTGGAGGAGCTTCCGCTGCACCCGCAAGCCACGGGGGGGAGGCGGCGGATCCGGATGACCCCCACAGTGGAAGCTTCCCAGATCATCCAGAAGCAGCTGGGGACACATCCAGATCCCTGCTGCTCCCCCCAGCCTAAAGACTGCGTCTTCGGGCTGCCTAGGGTCCCTTGGTGTCGACTCTGTGCTGCCAGCACTGATTTGTGTGGTGGGGAGTGGTTTCTGCTGCGCGCGCATGCGCAGAACTTGGGGGAGCATTGGTCTCGTTTCCACGCGATCCACTTAACGCACAGGCGTCGGGGCTTGTCCCCTGATGCCCGCACGTTAACAAGTCCCCACTGTACTTTAAAACAAACTGCTCAGTCTGAATTTCACTGGGTGACCCTTATTCTTGGGTTATGTGAAAGGGTACATAACGCTTCCCTCTGATTTTATAGGCCACTATCATATCCCCCATTAGTTGTCTCTTTTTTTAAGATGAACAGTCTAAATCATTATGAGCTTTCCACATATGCAAGCTGTTCCATACCCCCTAATAATTTTTGTTCCCCATTCTCTACCTTTTTCTATTTTAATACAGCTTTTTGGAGACAGGGTGACCAGAACTGCATGCAGCACTCAATATGTGGGTGTACAATGATAAAATATAATTATGATGTTTTGTCCTTTACTTTCTGTCCTTTTCCTCATAGTGGCTTACACTGATAGCTTTTTTGACTCTGAGCACCGGACACCAAGCAGATGTTTTCAGAGAACCATCCATGGTGACACCAATATGTCTTTCTTCAGTAGTAACAGCTAATTTAGATCCCTTCATTTTGAATGTATAGTTAGGGTTCTGGTTTTCCAAAACTCACTATTCTGCATTTATCAACACTGAATTCAATCTGCCTCTCTGTTGCCCAGTTTTAAGAAATCCCTTTGAAACATCAGAATCAGCATTTGACTTACCTGCTCAGGTGATTATTTTATCACCTACAAACTTTACTAACCCCTTTTTATCCTTTTCTTCAGATCACTTACGAGTATGTTGAACAATACTGGTCCCAGGACAGATCCTTGGTAAATAGCAGGGTTTCCCTTTTGAAAAAAAATTACCATTTATTCTTACCCTTTGCTTCCTGTTTTGTTTCCCCCCATCCCATGACTGATTACGTTGCTAAGAGCCTTTGATGCAGGACCTTGTCAAAGGCTTTCTGAAAGTCTAAGTACCATCTGTCAGCTGGAATGTCCTTGTCCACAAGCTTGTTGATCTCAAAGAATTTGAATAAATTAGCAGGCATGATTTCCCTTTACATAGGCACCAACAAAAAGTCTTCTCCCAAACAGATAGGTAAGGAAGGACCACAAGGGTCATCTAATCTATGATTCTATCATATCATGTTCATTTTTGTGTGTGAGATAATCCTGTTCTTTATTATAGTTCCCACCACTTTGCCTGGCACTGAAGTTGGGCTTACAGTCCTGAAATTCCTAGGCTTGCACTGTAGAAAAGAACCTGGAGGTCTTGGTGGATGGGAAGCTGGATACGAGTCAACAGTGTGCTATTGTTGCCAAAAAGACCAATGGCATACTGGGCTGCATCAGTAGAAGTGTTGCCAGCAGATCGAGGGATGTGAGTATTCCCCTCCATTCGGCACTGCTGAAGCCACATCTGGAATACTGTATCCAGTTTTGGGCACCCCACTACAAAAAGGACATGGACAAACTAGAAAGAGTCCAATGGAGGGCAACAAAAATGATCAAAGGGCTGGAGCACAAGACTTACAAAGAGAGACTGAAGAAAGGAGGATTATTTAAGCCTGCAGAAGAGAAGACTGAGGGGGGATTTGATAGCAAACTTCAGCTACTTGAAGGGGTGCTCCAAAGAGGAAGGAGCTCAGCTGTTCTCAGTAGTAACAGAGGACAGAACAAGGAGCAATGGTTTCAAGTTGCATCTGGGGAGGTTGAGGTTGGATATTAGGAATAACTTCCTTACTAGGATGGTGGTGAAGCATTGGAATGGGTTACCTAGAGAGGTAGTGTAATCTCCATTTTTGGAGATATTTAAGGCTCAGTTAGACAAAACCTTGGCTGAGATGATTTAGTGGGAGTGGTCCTGCCTTTTTGCAGGGGGTTTGACTAGATGACCTCATGAGTTCCCTTCTAACCCTATGATTCTATGAAGTTGTCTTTAAAAAATACAAACAAATCAGTGTTAAATTAGCTATCCTCTAATCAGAGGCTGATTTAAGAAACAAATTTGTGATTTTAAACACACTCTCCAAGGTTTATCTATTGGAACCTATCAAAAGCCACACTCAAAGAGGAAAATCACTCATGCACACGGTCTAATACATTAGATCCAGTCAGGATGCAAGAACACACCAAAATAAAAAATTCTTTGTTTCGAGCGATTCTGAAGATCATATAGGTTGACTCTCTTTCTTCTGCTCTTGGGAGATGCAAAAGGCCAGGCAATCAAGATGTTATTGAGGATCCTGTTTTTTCATGTGTAATGAGGGCCAAATTCTGCTAGCTCTCACTTTTTTGATAAGTATGTCCACACAAACAATCCTAACAATCTCATTGGGGCTAAGGGCCTGTCTGCACAGAAAAACATTGCAGAGGCACAGCTACACCACTGCAGAGAATCATTGCTGGAGGACGTCTGTGAAGACACTACTTTACACCAATACGAAGGCTTTTCCCATCAGTGTAGATAAGCTGATGAGAGAATTCTCCAAGGGTGTACACGGGAGTGGGGAGGGGGGCTTAGGTCAGTTTTAATTGCATTGCTCAGAGGGGTGGGTTTTTCACAACCCCAGGGTGACTTGTTATACACACCTAATTTCCTCGCATAGACCTGGTCTAAGTCATTATAAGGGTAACAAGGTTGGAACCTAAATAAGACCTCATTTTCAGTAGCAGAAGGCAATATTAATGTGCAACATCTAATCACTTGAGAGGCTTTTTTCCCCCCAACCATTGGTTGCTTAGAAACGTTACTGCATAGAGAGGGAAGAGTAATTCTTTGTAGGAACCTCCCACTGTGGATTTGTCCTTGTTCTTTGCAAAAGTTGCTAATGAATGACAGATACTCAAACAGTGATCTGAGTTGAACAAGAAACTGGATGAGCACTAGCAACAACATTAAATACTTATATCAGAAGGCAACTCCATTCACTGTATTTCTGACACTAATAATATAAACAACAAAGTGTGTAGGAAGATAAACATTGTATTTAAATACACATTAATTCCTTTATTGCTGGGGGGAAGAGGCATATACCTTGGAGTTGCTTCCTACTCACCACAAAAGAAGAATGAAATCATTTGGACTACCTTATTAGCATACTATCATTAGTAAAGAAACTGGTAGAATAGACATCTATCTGCATGCCAAATCAGGGCCACAACACCACACATTACTCTAGCCCTCTGAACATGATCTTATATAGAGTTTAAGGGGGAAAAAGCTTAAGGAACAAAAACTCAATATTCTCCTACACAGAATCTAATAGGTAAACACCACAAATTTTAATCCCTCTTCTCTTTAATGAGTTGCATGACTTGTTCAAAAATTTAGGAGAGAGATGAAGGGTCAATGCTCTGATAATTGGCAGAGTAAGAGAGAAAGCATCTTACCAGCATCAAAAAACAAATAAACAAACAAGGGGTCCTGTGGCACTTGAAGACTAACTTTTTTTTTTTTTGCATGAGCTTCTGTGGGAGAAAATCCCACTTTGTCAGACGCTTTGAAGACTAGACTAACACGGCTACCCCTTTGGATCTTACCAGCATCAAGTTGATCACAAGGGGTTTATATTAGACTGGTTTTGAAAACTGGTTCCAGAGAATAGCAGGTATGGGAAGGACATTGGTCCTGGAAATTTTTATTTACTGATGCATTCTCTGTGCAAAAACCAATGAAGTAGTACAATATTACAAAGTTCCAAAGGGGTAGCTGTGTTAGTCTAGTTCAGGAAAACAAACAAGGAGTCCCGTGGCGCTTCCAGACTAAAATTTATTTATTGCATGAGCTTTTGTGGGAGAAAATCCCACTTTATCAGACATTTGAAGGTGTGGGAAATTCTTCAAAGCAGCTGATGAAGTGGGATTTTTTCCCATGAAAATTCATGCAATGAATAAATTTGTTAGTCTTTAAGTACCACGGAACTCCTTGTTTGTTTTATAATATTACAAGAAATTGTATGGTTTTGATAGTCCACATGCTGTTTCCTTAAATCAAAGCAGAGAGTCAGCCAGGAGGGGACTAGGGAATTTCTAGACCATGAATAGGGAAAGGGGTTGCAGGGGAGAGAGAGAGCAGCTTTAGGGATAATTGTTTTCTTTATTCTATTCAAGTACCTTCTTCGGTGTCTGAAAAAAGGAATTCTTCCTACGACATTGCCACATAATAATGGTTGTGCATCAAAGTGGGAGTGCCTACATATAGAAAATAATAATATACCAAAATCTCTGATTGGAGTTCCATAGCATTAGCAATATTTCATCACCACTCAGAAGAACAGTGCTTTCACCTTCATCCAGTTGTCAAATGCAGGTTCTTGAGACTATTTCCCCTGCATCCTTAACAAATTGATAAGCAGAAATTCCATGACTACTATGCAATAATAGCAGCAAACACTTTATAGCAAGTGCTAGAAGCAAAATATTGGTATACTTTGCAGGACCTTACATTAATTCATTGCTTGAAAACTTTAATGCTACCAGCATACTAATTTATCACTACTGTTACTATTGCAGGAGGGCTATGTAAACTGTTATGATTCAGTTTAATACGAAGGTAATCAGTTAACAATATTGTGCAGAATGAGCTGGATTATTTGGTTTCTTTAAAAAATATTTTAAATAGTATTTCTAAATAAAATACAGTGCAGTTACCTGATGAATAATTAGTTTGGGGTTCTGTATTTCAATTACCATTTACCAGCAGCAATCTAGTACTGAAAGCAGAATTAAGATTTTGTTTCAATTCTTCATCATATTGGTGCAACACCCAGTATGCAAATTCATGCCGGTTTCAGCCAATTTTTTCACTACAAGCCAGAGGGAATGGATTTAAAAAAAAAAAAAAAAAAAAGTCTAAGACTCCCATAAATATTCAGCAAACAAATAGCTTAAAGAAAGAGTATAGAACATTATATTTTATTTATTCTACAAAAATAAAGGGACCTTTCACTGTAAAAATATTAAGATAAAGCAAAAATATGAAGTGCTTCAAGGCTATTGTATACAATATGAACCCTCAGGTATTTGTTACTGTAAGTTCTTCTTTGACTTAAATATGATTGAAATATATGCCCAACTTTGTGCCTGAATACATGCCTTCACTTTGTTATATTAAAATTTCAAATCTGAAACAAGGAGTTGTGTGGCACTTCTAAAGACTAACAAATTTATTTTTTGTATGAGCTTTTGTGGAGAAAATCCCACTTTGTCCGATGCTAAAAAAATGGAAAAAGCTTACAATATGGGAAGGAAAGATGCAAGTTTCCATTTTTTAGCATCGGATGAAGTGGGATTTCTCCCATGAAAGCTCATGTGATAAATAAATTTGTTAGTCTTTAAGTGCCACAGGACTCCTTGTTACTTTGCTGAACTAGACAAACACGGCTACCCCTCTGGAACTTGTCACAATTTTGTTGACATTTCATGGTGGTTTAAAAAGCAAACAAAAGTTGTTCAGCTGGCAGAAGCCTATGAAATCATGATGTGTACAGGCAACTCTATGAAGGTGTTGTGAAACAGAACTGGGAGACAGTTGCAGACTGGTATATTCACTGCGGGATGACAATTTCCTGGCTCTGTGTGGTATTTCTTCATTCTGACATGCTGTGTTCTAAGTATCATCTTTCACTCACTTTTTAGGGCTTGTTTCTCTTTTCTCTTTGATTGGGTTCTTTTACTCTGATTTTTTTTTTATAACACAAAGTAGTGAACAAACAAATGATGAGTTTAAGAGACAATATTATAGTGCTGTTTTGGGGGCATTTTAAGTTGAAATTGTTAATATTCAGTTCTCCCTTCATACAATACAAATCATAAGTGTTAAAATCAATAATTACAAATCAACAGAAAAGCCCAGATCTTTAGCCCCTGTTCTACCTATGTCCAGCACTATGGTAACACAAAGGGGCTGGAAAGCTTCCTTAAAAAAACAGTTGGGAATTCACTCATGACAGGATAATCCTTGACTGGTTTTGCATGGACTCAGTGCCATTCCATCCTGGGCTACCTCCCATAATGGATTTGTAAAGAAGGACAGGAACCATTCCAGGATATTACAGGTTGCCTCAGACACAAACTAGAAAAGACTCTGGGTTCCTCTCACTTGCACAGCAGGCTTGAAGCCACCTGTACCAGCCTCATCCTTTCATGTGCCAAGCAACTCTTCAGGTCACTTACAGTCCTGCACTGTACCAACCAGTACCAAAACAGATCCATAACAAATGTGTCTCATGCTCATCTAACAATAGCCTTTCTTGTTTTACATTTAAAATTAAAACCTAAAGTTACTCTCAGAATGGTTCACACAGCTAAAACTCATTTACGCACAAAAATAGTACAGATTTTTAACTTATTAAGAAAGGCAGACAGACACCGCAGAGCGCATACCTCACAACCCAATGGTGAAATATTAAGCCACAGCATAGCATCTGAAATTCAATATTTGTATTAAACAAAGCCAAAGCGAACCAAGTCTCTGTTTGATCCAATGCAGGCTCTTCAGAATTTTATCAGAAGAGTTACTTTTTTTAATTCTTATCTGTTGAGAATTTACAGGACTCTAGGACATAGATGCTTGAGATCCTGAAAGAGGGAAATTGAACAGTGAAGAGGAAAAGCCTAAGAGTAGAAAGAGAGAGAGGAGGACTGAACAGGACATCAATGAAAGACAGATCTGACCTCATGAGATCTATATAGACAGGGCTGCCCTAAGGGTGGGGGGGCTGAGCCAATCAGCTGGTGGGGGGCTCTGCCCCCCCTTTATTGCTGGAGGACAGGGGTGCCCTGGGCCAGACGCTGGGACCTACACTCCTCCCCTCTCCTAGACCAACTGGTTTGCCCCTGAGGATAGGCCAAGCCAGCCAAGAGGGAAGGCCGTGCTCCCGCCCTGCCCCTGGGTGGCTGGGCCACTCCCGGGAGTGGGGTGGGGCACGGCAGGCCAGACCAGAGGTTGGGCCCCTTGATCATGCCTCGTTTGTGGGTTGGCTTACTGCCAAAGCCAGCGGGGGGGGGGCAGCATGGGGCCTGCCAAACTGTGGGGCCCAGAGCAGGTGCCCTGCTCACCCCCCACAAGAAAGACCCAGTATATATAGATTTCTGCACTAGTAGCTTCACAGGCATCCAACAGTTTCCACCATTTATTTCAGTCATCTGAGCATCATCTTGATTAACTTGGCTTCCTTCCTTATTGTTGTGTGTCATTTCTCTACATTGCCCTCTTTTTTTCCTTCCATGTGGCATCTATATTATATGTCACAGAAGACATGTTGGTAGCATCCTTAAAGCATATCCTAAATACATTTATCATCTTTATTTTATCCTCATAAATGATGGTCTAGATTGGTTTGCTCCACCTAGAATTTCTGATGTTGCAAAAATCCCTGCACACAGTCATTTCCACTGAAGTAGGTATGGGGTGCAAATTGCAATATGTCCAAACAGCTCATGTACCAAAATTTACCTTTCTCCTATTGACTTTAAATCTATTCCAAGCACAGTGTATTATGCTAAATTATTGCAGTTTTCCTTAATTTTTTAAAAGTTCCTATCCTTATAACTTCCTATATCCCTGGTATTCATGCTAAGATATCTAACTACAATAAAAGACTGAATTTTTCACTGCTGGGGATGGGGGGGAATGGTTCCATCAAGTAGGCAATGGAGCATGTAAACCAGTGGTTCCCAACCTTTTCAAGGTTGGGGTCCCCTTTTCAATTAGAAAAAATTTCAGACCCCTGGTCACATGCATGTGTGTGGGGGGGGTGCTTTTGCTCCACTGTGGGAAGAATTCAACCTGCACACTGGCAGAATCTGGCCTCTGCTGCTCTAGCGGCACTGCCGGGACCAGCTGGTGAGCAGAGCTGCCATGGCCATGGCCCTGGGAGTGGGGCCACTGCAGCTATAGCCTCTTTCCCTTCCCCTCCCCTACCAGGGAGCGGAGATGCCATGGCCATGGCCCCCTTCCCTCTCCATGTTCCGGTAAACAGAGCCGCTGCAGCCAGGGCCAGCAGCCAGCCCCTACAGAGCAGCAACACTTAGCTGCCCGGCCAGCAAGCGGCAGCACCCACTGCAATGGCCCCCCAGTCAGCCCCTTCTGGGAGCGGAGCCAAGCGAGGCCACTGCTGGTATCAGTGACCAGCAGCACCATCCCCTGTCCCCACCACCACCAGGATCCAGCCCCAGAGGGGAGCATCAGGGCCTCAGCTAAGTTTCGGCCCTAGCAGGGACCAGCGCCACAGTCCGTGGAACCCAGGTTGGGAACCACTGATGTAAACAAAGCAAGAGACCATGTTCTAAGGCACACAAATTTAAAAAAAAAACAACCACAAATTACAGTCATTATGCTACTGAAGTTCTTTGAATGTACAGGACTGCCAACAGAATAATTATTATGGTGCATAATAATCATAACATATATACTAACTGGTGATATTTAGTAAAACCCATTTTCCCATCCAGCATGAATAATAAATGTCTATAATATTACTATAGACATCTATAATATTATATGTGTCTATACTATTATTAAGCAGACTGGACTGAATACTGAAATCAATTGAATCGCAGAGTTCTAACTGAGGAGAGAGTCCGATCCACTTTATTTTTGATACTGCAGTACTGACAGAAATGTGTACATTTTTCAGATTTAATTAAATGTGAAAAAGCAGATGTGTGGTTCCGCAGTTCCTAGTCTTGAACGTACATACCAATTTAATTCATATTTCTACTCACCAAGATAGACTGTGCTATAGGCTATAGCTCATGTTTTTATGAGAGTCTTGAGGGAAAAGAAGTCATACGCTTATAACTCAATAGAACATAATATAATACAGGACATTCAGTCTAAATAATTGAAGAGTTAAACAGTAGGCAGCATTGGAAAGTCTCAATTTTAGTTCATTCTTCATTCATGTGGCTTCTTAAGAAATATAAACATTTAGACTTTCAGGGGACCCATTCTGACTACAAAACAATTCCTGTATCAAGACTTTTTTTAGCATAAAATCTTGTCAGGGGAGTGGATTCATCAAGGCACAGGTAATGAGATGTATTTTTAATTTCATGATAGGTCACTGGTTTAAGTTCGTGACAGACAGCAGTTATATTTGAATGGCTATCTAATGTTCTATATGAAATGTCTTATGGATCTTAATTAGTTTCTAACAGAGATGGGTCTTATCAGTACTACAACTAGTCAGGAGACTGATTAGGCCAGGGGTCATCAAACAGTTTTTCTCGCAACCCAGTTGAAAAAAAATTATTTATGACCATGACCAAGCATGGTCATAAATTACCTGTGGCTGCTACCCCAGGGTGGAAGCAGCCATGGGAAATTGATAAGGGCACTGGCTGTCCTGCTGCTACCTGCAGCCCAGGGCAACCTACATCCTTTGAAGTTTCCTGTGGCTGCTTCCACCCTGGGTAGCAGCCCAGCAAAACTGACAAAGACGCCAGCCACTCTGCTGAAACTTGATGACCCAGAGAGGTTGAAGTCCTTGTCAATCACTCCGCCCCGGCCTCTCTCCCCCCAGTGGCAGTGCTATGACCCATTAACCATGGGTCTGCAACCAAGTACTGGGTCGCGACCCACGGTTTGATGACCACTGGATTAGACCATCATTATCCCTGACCCAATTCAGTATAGCAGTGTAGATTGGATCTGATTTTTCACAATATGCTTAAAAAATTTACTGAATTCAGCTCAGGTGACAAAGATGTTGTGAGGGAGGTCACACGATTTGGTTAATATTTCAATATCAACTAAACCTTAATTCACAAATCACAGCAGGTATGAACAAAAGCTAAATTGTACTCTTCCAGTCAGAAGTGGTTCAGAGAGTTGGTGTAAGTGGATAGCACCATATGAAGCAGCTTTCCCAGGCGCTAATCAACTACAACTGTTCTATAGTCAGCAGATAATATCACTCCCCCATATGGGTTCTCAAATATTAAGTGACCCATAAAATATTTAGTAGGAAAAGAGACAGGACAGATCGAAGGGTTTTCAGATTACTACTCTCATTTTAAGGCCTGTTTGCAAGATAGCAATCAGATGAATGAGCAAATAAGGCTCCAACAAAGATCAAAAGGGGTAACCGTGTTAGTCGAGTTCAGTAAAACAAACAAACAGGAAGTCCTGTGGCACTTAAAGACAAATTTATTTTTTGCATGAGCTTTTGTGGGAGAAAATCCTACTTTGTAAGACGCTTTGACAAAGTGCTACAGGACTGCTTGGTTGTTGGTTCTAATAAAGATACTGTTTGACATCAGCTTTCTACTACCCAAGCACCTATTTTCAGTGACCATCCCAGAGGGGCTAAGAGTGAGGTGACCAATGGGAGTGCTGTGCCAGAAAACAGTTTTCTAGGACTGGATAATCCTAGTTCAGAGATATTTGGACAGATATAAGATTTCATATTATTTCTTTTCCAAATATAAGAAATGCCTAATCTGGGCTGTGGGCAGGGGTGTCGCTGCCCCGGGAATGACCCGGGGCACAGACGCAGGCCCTGCCCACAGACCATGCCCCCAGCTGGGGACAGGGCAGGGCGTGGCAGCCGTGGCCACGGGGTCACCCAGCTTTTGAAGGGGCCGGAAGTGGCTGCCGCTGCTGCGGGCAGCTGGGCCCCAGATGCCCGGCTGGGGACAGGGCCGGGAGCTGCAGCCACGGCTGTGGGCAGCTCTGTGCCCCAGATCTCCAGCCAGACCCAGCCAGAGACTGGGAAAGGCGGGGCTCCACCAGGACCCGGGGCACTGGCGCCAGCATTCAGGGCATGGGCCCCGTGTGCCAGGTGCCAGCAATGCCCCTGGCTGTGGGTACTTATTCCTAAAAGACACAGTACATCCTTAAAAAACAACAATATAACATTTTCCATCACTACAAATATATATACAAATCTAAAAAGAAAAACATCCTTTCTTCCCATCTTCTCAAAGTTCTTCCGATCACCTCAACTCTCACAGATGCTGAGCAAACAGAGTGCTTGATCTCTCTATCTAGGGACCCAGGTGACTCCATCTCACTGTACTGAATGCTTCCTAAATATACAAAACTAGAAACGTCAGCAGAAGTAGCTATCTATTCCTTTCTAGCTTTTAGAAGATGAAATGTTTGCTGTTACACATTTTTGAAGAGAAGCCTGATATCTTTTGTGTGTGCAAGCATGCATCTTTGGAGGCATGATATATGGTAAAAATGGGCTGTGTGTGTTTGCGCAGAGCTGTCTGAAGGGATGAAATGCCCAAGCAAAAACATGAGTTTTGCATTTAGTTCTGGATACAGCGAGGCATGTGGTCAACAGAGTTGGGTTCTTTTGGACTGACTTGAGAGAAGCGCATTACGTTTTAAGGGGGACTCTCACAGAGCCTGCCAGCATTCTGCTCTCTTTCAAGCTGAATGAAGACAGAGCATCAAAATAAAATGAATGAACACTCTCTTTGACCACACTATGTGCTCAAAGACAGCAAGAAGAAAGAAAGTATTTTCCAGCCTAAGCTCAAGTTTTCCAGGTCAGAAAAGAGGCCAAGTAATAATAATGAAGAATTAAAGCTTTCAAAGCTGTTATGTCTTCAAAGCTCTTAAGAAAATTGCACAAAATTACTCCTATTAATTCAGGGAACAGCAAACATACAGCTTTTGCTAACTCTTAGCAGATATTTACTTACCCTTAGAAATTGTTATCCATTCCTGGATAAAAGCATTTTTGTACAAGGGCAATTTGACATGTGTTAACTTTCCATTAAGTTAGGTGGTGTGTTTCATCTAATGCCAAATACAAATGCATTATATTTAAGGCTAACAGGTACATCATTTTTTTCCAGAAATGTTACAAAAGTTACTGTAAAAAAAGCATTATTTCAGATCTCCCTGGAAGATTCATTTAGTGCTAATACGCTCCTATACTGATTCTAGCATTAATTTTGTAAAGGCAGGTTTCATAGGGCCACAATATGAAAACCTTACTTCCACCACCACCAGTGAATATCTGCTCACACAAGTAAACTCATTGATTTCACTGGAACCACAACTCAGTAAATGCTCACTATTCTGATTCAAACTATAAGGAGGATTTAAATTGAGGAAGGCAGGAGATGAGAAGGGTGATTAAAGGGAAATCATCTTTTGTAATGACCCATTCAAAAGATCTATTCAAATCCAGTGTGGAAGGCACCTGCCTCCTATTCCACAGTTTGAATGCAAATATGTTAATTTACTTGAAAGCAAGGATAGGCAATAATATTCAGTGGGGGGCCAGCCAGGGGTGATGGGCCAGGCAGTGACCACAGAAGCTCACTCGATAAACAAATATTTTAGTCTTTAAGTGCCACAGAACTCCTTGTTTGTTTTGCCTTTTACATACCATTCAAATTTAAATAGTCTGGGTTCACTTAATTATTCTCTTCTAGGTTAAATTACTTTAAAACTGGCGTACCTCTATTGACTTCAATGGAGTTATTTATGTCAGCATAAGGAGAAATATCAGGCCCAGAGTATTTTTTCTAGTAGACTTTCCTTGTGCTGCTTCTTTCATTTATGACCTCAGTAAAAGGAGGTTTAATTGCTATCAGGCACTTCATATGTCAACTATGCTTCAAATTTAGCAAGTAAAAACACTGTATCATGTAGTGTCCAAATGGAGGCTACCTAAGCAAAAGCTTCCTGCAAGGTATAGACCAGCGGTTCCCAACCTGTGGTTCAGGGACTGCCAGGGGTTCGCAGAGCCTGTCCCTAACAGGGCTGGAATCCAGCTACAGCCCCGATGCTCCCTGTCAGGGCTGCGTTTCCCCGCAGCAGCCCCCTGGCAAGGGTGAGGGCAGGGGGCCATAGTTGCTGCGGCTCCGCTCTGCTCTCCAGCAGTGTGGGCAATGGTGGAGGCAGCAGTGCTCATCAGCTGTCCCAGTGGTGCTGCCAGAGTGGTGCAGGCCAGAGTCCACCTGCATGGGCCAGATTACATAATCAGCCAGGGGGGGACACACAGTTTTTTGTTGTTGTTGTTGTTAAAAAGGGGTCCCCAGCCTGAAAAAGGTTGGGAACCACTCATATAGACTATACACCTCATATAGCTAATAAACCTCAGCATGCTGTGTGTGAAGCCACAGACAGCCACGCTGACTAAATATGTTTATAGATGGAAAATCCAGTCATGCCTAAAAAGAGCTGAGTCCACAGAGCCCCGTAGTTGTCCATTCATACACCGCTCCAAAATTTCCCCATTTCTTACCATATTGACTCATTTGTCACCTCTCTGTATCCCCACAACAAGTCAAAGCAATTTTTAAAAAAACAAGGAATACTTTTTATCGGAGCTACACCACAAAATTATTCTTGAGTTAAACTGCTAAATTCTCGTAGACCATGCCAAGTTTCTGGTAACCAAGTAAAACAGAACAAACAAGGAGTCCTGTGGCATTTTTAAAAGACTAACAAATTTTTTTTATATCATCTATTTTTGTTAGTCTTTAAAACTGCCCAAGCAGTTCTTGTTTGTTTTGCTGGGACCAGTGGTTTTCAAACTTTTTTTTCTTGGGACCCATTTGAAAAAAATATTTATGCCCATAACTCAACAATTACATCGTCGAACAATGCATTCTAGTCTTTCGGCAGTGGCAATAGGGGGTGCCATGACCCCATAACTGAGGGTCTGTAGCCCAGTAATAGGTCCCAACCCTTTATATGAAAACCACTGAATCAGACTAACAATGGCTACCCCTCTGGAACATATAAAATAGCTAGTTGTGGCCAGGTGAGGTTTTTTTCAAAGCATGATAATTATGGCCATTGTGAAAAATAAACTAAAGTTTCACCCTCCTTACAGAACTAATTGGGTGTCTTTCACTCTGGCTAGGTTTCCCCATGTCATTTTAAAAGGGTGCCTGCACTGCTGGGGCCGGTTCTATCCATGAGCCAATGAGGCACTGATTCAGAGCATAGCAGATGAGGAGCACTGGGAGGCGGGGGGGGGAGCTGGCCCAGAAGCTGGACCCTCCCACTCCCACCCCTCCCTTGAGCCAGCCACTCCACCCCGGGGGCACAGTGGGCCAGCCCATGGGGCAGACTCCACTCTCTTGCCCACCTCTGGGTTGGCCCTTCCTGCTCCTTGAGCAAAAGAGCCAGCCCAGAGGAGGGGCGGGAGACTGAAGCCCGGGCTCTGAGCTGGCCTGTTCCACCCCCGGGCCGGCTGTTCCCCATCCTGGGGGTGAGGCAAGCCAGCGCAGAGAGAGAGACTGGGTTCCATGCTTCCCCCCCCGCCCCCCCAAGTGCCAAACCAAAAGCTGGCTTGGGGCACCACAGCCCTGTGTATTGCTATAATACTCACTCCCAGAGCCATGGTTCTGGGGGCCCCACTACCCCCCCCACTGCCGCACTGTCCCCCAGAGCGCGGAAGGAACCCAGCCACTGCACCAGCCCTCCCCATCCCCAAAGTGAACAGCTGGCCCAGGGGCAGGGCAGGCTAGTGCAGAGGCTAGACTCCATTATCCCAGCCCACCCTCAGGCTGCCTCTGCCCCTGACCCTCCCAGCATGGAAGGGGCTGGGGGCCCCCCACAGGCCCATTGGCCCCAGGCCCCACCCACCCCAGGGACAGCTCTGCTCACTCCTCTTTTCCTGAGTCACTATCACAGCTGTGTCAAGTACATGGCACAGCTAATGCTGTAGTGGCAATGTCACAAAATTCTCCCACATTAAACTCCAATAATTTGGAAACCCTTGATTGTACAACATCAGCTTGCTTTTGTGATTTCTGATGTCAGTTTTGAGCGCATTTATTCTTCTGTGTAGGGACTGTCCTCTTTGTCAAATGTATAAGGCGTGCGTAGCTGACTTGATTAGGTCCTATGATGGTATCTTTAGCACAGGGCCACCTAATCCATCAGAGAGTCATTCACCAGCTCATCCTCTAATGTGGTTTATGCCATCATGTGCTGGAAATTCCCCCATGTCTTATACATTGGACAAACAGGACAGCCCCTATGCAGAAGAATAAATGCGCCCAAAACTGACATCAGAAATCACAACACAAAAACAAAGTTGCTGAGCGCTTCCATCTTCCTAATCACTCCATTGATGATTTGTTAACAATGGGCCTCAAGAAAATCAAATGGGACATCAAGACTTTGAAGAGAAACAGATGAAATTCAAATAACATGCAGGTCAGAGTGTGTGAAAGCCAGACTGAATCATGACTATGGATTCTCTTCACATTGTAACAGGTAATTTGACTTCACCCTCCCTCTGTGTGCTGTTTCCTAGAGTTTGAATCCTTACAAATGCTCTGATTTGCTGTTGCAATATGACTTGATCCCATGTCTTACACTCTCCTGCATTTATTTTCATCCAATTCTGAAAGTTCCCCCTCTTCAAAAGCATCTGACAAAGTGGGATTTTTCTCCCACGAAAGCTCATATGATAAATAAATCGGTTAGTCTTTAAGTGCCACAAGACACTGATTTTTTTAGAAACTAATAAGTAGTAGAAATTTCTTACTTTCAGTAAGCACTTAGCCTCATAACACATCTTTGAGGCAAACAGTAATATTTACATTGTACAGCAGAGAAAGTGGTTATTGATTTGGGGTGCTTCTGCATTTGGAAACCGGTATCATACTCTCTAGGCCCAATTTTCAGAAGTACTGAAAATGTGCACCTGCTTAACTTCACTAAGAGGTGTGGACAACTTTGACTGGCAGGCCCTAGCTGTTTCAGTTTAGAAGTCTCAAAATTGAGGCATCCAAAAATCAGTGGCTTCATTCAGGGGAGAGGGGAAAAGGTCTAAGTGACTTGCTATGGCACAACTGAAAAGAGACTCCAGATCTCCAAATTCCACGTATTTTACCATAAAACATTCCGTTCTTCCTTCTTAACCAAGTAAATTAAAACCTATTTTGTCAACTTGTTCTGATTAAAAGGTTTATCATTCCGAAACACAGTAGTGAGCGACAGCAGAAATTGATGAGTACTATACCATTAAATGACAATGGAAAAAAGTTGGCATTAATAATGCAGAATGTCTGTGACTTTTTACGTAATTGTCATAGAATTGTTAACATAAGCCATATTCACACAATTCCTTTGGCTTTTCACATGGCTCCTCAAAATGTCACATCTCAATTCTTTATTTCTTCAATAATTATTGTACAGGGAAAGCATTTCAGAAAATTATCCTTTCAAGTGCAAAATTCAGAAAGTTTGATATAACAAGTCTTTAAATGATGAACTTTGTAAAGGGATTCAATGCACTGAGAGAAGTCAAGTTGATAAGTTTATGATAAAGAGCCTCATGGGAGAAATTTGCATATTCTTATTTGGTTTTGTGACCTTGAAGTATTTTGAATGTCAGCACCGGAACTTGGAATTTCGGCACCCAGGGTGCGTCCAGAGCAGAACACGCCCTTAGAATGAGCAGCGCCCAGAGCAAACAGTGTGGAACATGCCCTTTGATCAAGCGGCAAAACGGAGCAGCTCCAGGGTGCCCAGGGCAAAGCATCGGTTGCCCCACCCTAGTTACAGCCCTGTTGAATGTAACCAAGAGAACAAAAATATTAGCCAATGTTTTTTTCCAGCTTTTATAAAGTTAGATATAAAGAAACATCTCCAATGGATAATTAAACTGTTGCTCGTCCCATTAACCTGTAAATTACTCAAAACAAAGCTACCTTGAGGAACTTTCTTCTTGACAAAGTTTGGCCATGATCTTTAGAGTTTTTTGTGGATATTTCATTGTATCCGCATCTGATCTGCAGACATGGTCTACATATGTGGTGACCAAATGTCCTGATTTTATAGGGATGGTCTCAGTATTCAATGCTTTTTCTTTTATAGGCACCTATTATCCCCCTCTCTCAGTCCCGATTTTTCACAGATATTATCTGGGCACCCTACCCACAGCTGTATTGACCTTCCATATATTCTATAAGCACTTCCAAAAATTTCAGCAGGAGTTCTGTATACACAGTACTTACAGCATCAGCCTCTTTAATAATTTTGGTCTGGATCTTCAGCTGGGCAAATCAGGGTAGCTCCATCAACCATGTGAGGCCAAGTAATAGCAGCAGCTATGAATCTCAGCCTTTAAGCTCTTTTTTATTGTTGCTGCAAAATGGAAAGTTTAATGCAATAGCTCTACCCTCTAGAAGTAATAAAGGGGCTGTGTGGTTCAGAACACATACAGCAATCTCCTGTGGAACTTGGAAAGATTTGCAAGCAAAAAGAACAGCTGTTCTTATGTAGGGGAGATAAAATGTTTACCATTAGTATATGAAAAGCAGCTGAGAATTTACACAAATTTCTTATTCTTAGATAAAGAAGCATTTATTTAATTCTCTCTTTATAGACTATAGGTCTTTTCTCTATTACTTCTGTTCGTTTAAGAATAGCCTTTATTGAGAGCTGCCTCAGGCAATCCATTCTTTAAGGCACAGAAGTAAAATAATATATTAATGATTCCCCACAACATGACAACACACCAGTGCAAAATATAGCTGAGTATGCGAAAATCAACTCCTAGGGGATTTCTTATATCATCCTTAGTAAGAAGGCTGCTCTCTAACATTGTCACTGGATCCTTGCATAGTATATCATGAAAAGCAAGAACGTCTCTAGCCAATCTCTGCTTTTCTAGGTGGAAGAATATGAACACTCAGTTGGACAACACAAGCAGAAAGGAAAGAAATATTGAACAGTATTTAAAATGTATACTGAAATGTGAAATTTCTTTGAAGTATTTCTAAACAACTATTTTAAGTCATAATATACAATTTATTGAAGTGCTCTAAAACTACTACACTAGGTACAGTAGACTGGGGAGAAGAAGAGAGGCCCGTGGTGACAGAAGGTCAGGTTAGGGACTACTTAAAGAAACTAGATGTGCACAAGTCCATGGGGCCGGATAAACTGCATCCAAGGGTGCTGAGGGAGCTGGCTGATGAGATAGCAGTACCGTTGGCCATTATCTTTGAAAACTCATGGCGAATAGGGGAGGTGCCAGAGGACTGGAAAAAAGCAAATATAGTACCTATCTTCAAGAAAGGCAAAAAGGAGGATCCAGGGAATTACAGACCTGTCAACCTCACCTCAATCCCTGGAAAAATCATGGAGCAGCTTCTCAAAGAATCCATCCTGAAACACTTGGAGGAAAATAGAGTAATCAGGAACAGTCAGCATAGATTCACCAAGGGTAAATCATGCCTGACCAACCTCATCGCCTTCTATGATGAGATGACTGGATTTGTGGATGCGGGAAGAGCCGTTGATGTGATATACCTTGACTTTAGCAAGGCTTTTGATACGGTTTCCCACAGCATTCTCATTGGCAAATTAAGGAAGTATGGGTTAGATGCGTGGACTGTAAGGTGGGTAGAAAACTGGCTAGATCAACGGTTTCAGAGTGTAGGAATCAATGGCTCCATGTCAAGTTGGCAAGCAATAACGAGTGGCGTGCCCCAGGGGTCAGTCCTGGGGCCAGTTCTGTTCAATGTTTTCATTAATGATCTGAATGATGGGATAGATTGCACACTTAGTAAGTTTGCGGATGATACCAAACTGGGGGGAACGGTAGACACCCTGGAGGGCAGGGACAGGATTCAGGGAGACCTAGACAAATTGGAGCAGTGGGCCAAGAGGAATCTCATGAGGTTCAACAAGGACAAGTGTAAAATCCTGCACTTGGGACGAAAAAACCCCATGTACTGCTACAGGCTGGGGAGTGATCAGCTAAATAGCAGCACTGGAGAAAAGGACCTGGGAGTCATGGTGGATGGGAAGCTGGATATGAGTCAGCAGTGTGCGCTTGCTGCCAGAAAGACCAATGGCATACTGGGCTGCATCAGAAGAAGTGTCGCCAGCAGATCGAGGGATGTGATCATTCCCCTCTATTCTGCACTAGTGAGGCCACATCTGGAATACTGTGTCCAGTTTTGGGCTCCCCACTACAAAAAGGACATGGACAAATTAGAGAGAGAGTCCAGAGGAGGGCAACAAAAATGATCAAAGGGCTGGAGCATAAGCCCTATGAAGAAAGACTGAAGGAACTAGGCTTATTTAGTCTGCAGAAGAGAAGAGAAGACTGAGGGGGGATTTGATAGCAACCTTCAACTACTTGAAGGGTTGCTCCAAGGAGGATGGAGCTCGACTGTTCTCGGTAGTAACAGAGGGCAGAACGAGAAGCAATGGTTTCAAGTTACAGCTGGGGCAGTCCAGGCTGGATATTAGGAGAAACTTCCTTACTAGGCAAGTGGTGAAGCATTGGAATAAGCTGCCGAGGGAGGTGGTGGAATCTCCATCTCTGGAGGTGTTCAAGGCCCAGCTGGACAAAACCCTGACTGGGATGATCTAATGGGAGTGGTCCTGCTTTTTTTAGCAGGGGGTTGGACTGGATGACCTCGTGGGGTCCCTTCCAACCCTATGATTCTATGAACTACCAGAGCCCCAAGGAGCTAATCAAAAAGTTCAGGTGACCAGTTTTCTTCAAAATAAGCAAGAAGTCCTGTGGCACTTAAAGACTAATAAATTTACTTATCACATGAATTGTCCAATGAAGTGGGATTTTCTCCTACAAAAGCTCACACACAAAAAAAAAATTGTTAGTCTTTAAGATCCACAGGACTCCTTTTGCTTATTTTGCTGAACTAGACTAACACGGCTGCCCCTTTGGAACAGTTTTCTTTAGAAACTCACTTTGTAATGGACTTCTCAACATGATGCATTCTCCTCCAAATTCTGAGGTGCCCCCTTTTTACTCCCCCATCCTTACCTTCTTTTGCTGCTACCAGAACATCTTTCCCCCCTCAATCAATTTCTGAAATCAGTTTCAAGAGGAAATTGGGTAATGGGAGACTGATCACTTTCAGCAGACTGATTAGGATTGTATTAGGCTTTACTAGCATAACAAAAAAGATGCTGAGTAGTTTGACCCTCCTGTTCTACTGCATAAGGTGCCAAACATGGTAGCCTTTTTTAAACAGTTATTCACATCTGCTTAATCTCAAGCATGTGTTAAAAACCATCTTTGCAGGAGCAATGAAAATATGTGAGCAAAGAGCATCACAAAGAGCATCACAAAATACAGACAAAGCAAATAACTTCTCAGTGCTTATAAATTGCCTGAAAAAGCCTTTTCAAACTCTTTTAAATGAGCTCTGGAATATAATGGCAAGAACTAAGAGCAAGTGACAATGAGTAGATTTGAAAATGGTTAGTCACATTTTAAAAACTAATAGCCTTTGCAAAGCAGAGGAGAAAATGTGCACATTTGCAACACTATGGCAGACAAACACTATGTAAAATGGTTTTTCTTTAGAAGTCTCTGCAAATTAGGAAGCTCCAGCCAAATTCTCATGAAGTAATGCAGATATCAGGGCATGTTGAATATCTCCAGGCCCAAGGAGCGCACAGAGCAACTTCCCCATTCACTGGATTGAAACCGTCTCCATGGAGTATCTCCGTAAGTGGGAGGAAGTCTCCCCCTCCCCATATTTATGCTGGATAGGTACTGAGCAGAGTGTTTGTCATTGATCACATAGGCACCAATACAACAAAGCATTAACTCATGCTTAATTTTCAAATCCCACATCTTCAAAGCATCTAATGAAGTGGGATTTTCTCCCATAAAAGCTCATGCAATAAATAAATTTCTTAGTCTAAGTGACACAGGACTCCTTGTTTTTTATATTGAAAATGTGCCAGACAAGTATAAAATTTGGGACCATATGTGTATTTCCTGAAGAATCACTACAGAGAGGTTAATTACCCCAAATCCAGTTATGCAAAAATAAAACCCAGCATTTCAAAGCTATAACCTGAGGAAAGGATGGCTGTCTGCTGATTAACTATTACAAGCAACAGTTATACATATCTAATTTTCATAAGATTAGACCAGGCTTAAGGCAGGGACTTAAAATCCCCAAGCAACATGGACTGAAATGCAGTTCTCTGGAATCTAGGTGATGGACCACAGAAAGAGAATACAAAGCTCATGTGATAAATAAATTAGCCAGTCTAAGTGCCAGACTAACATGGCTACCCCTTTGGAACTTATCCTCGTGCCAGTTGTGTATTGGTGTTGAAACATAGGTTTGCCTTACCACAAACACATCACAACACTTCTACAAAAAAACTGCTACTATAAAGGGGACATTCAAACTACTACAGTCAAGCCGGTATTAACAGTTCTTTAGTAACGAGAAGAAGAAAAAAGTTGGACAAATTTTTGGTAACTTGTATTTATCTCATGAGTGGATGTCCACAACTGATTTTAGTAAAACAAGCCTGGTACTCAGTACGCATTGATATAATCCCATTCATTGCATACAATGTAAAAATACATTCCTGTATCTCTCTCTGCTGGAAATAGCCTGGCAGAAGTTAGTGAGATTGTGGACTTAAAAAAAAACAAACAAAAAAAACCCCCACAAAGCTGGCATCCTTGGGGGAAAAAGCTACCTCACTCTTTTTAGTCTATCTAAATTTAGATCCAATATTTATTTAACTATGTTAATAATGGTATATGGTACGAGCAATCATTTTAAATGGGGCAAATGCCAATATCCTATGCATAACTGAACAAAAGTTGAGCTTTGATTCTATGCAGTGTTTGGCCTAGGCGATAAATGTATCTTTTAAAATTGTACGGACAACATACCCATCCACCCACACGCCTCCTTTCATTAACTGTTATGAGTTAAAGAAAAATGACAGTACACCCAGCTCTGACCTGATTGTATTCTTTCAAAGCAGCCTTATGGTGTGCTGTCAGATTTTTAAAAACAATTTAATGGTATCCTGACCTGACCTCCTTATTTCGGGCCAGGTGTGGGGCTAAAAAAAAAGGGTCACCCTATGACAGCTGATTGGCATTTACCACTATTGCAGCTTGCCCCAAATCTGGTGAACCAACTAACACTCTGAACCCAGACCTTGCCGGCGGGTTCACAATGAAATTTAACTGAAGAAAATTACTTCATTCTTAAAGTTTTCTAACTTTATAGTCTACGTATACATACATATTGTGAGAGCCCATTACGAGAGGAAATGAAGATGGCTGGAACCGCTTTAATTTTCTTTTCTTTGCAAGTTTCTCATTTCTCCTATATTTTGGTTTGCTTCTTACACATTGGGTTATGATGAACTGAGCAGAAAAATATTGGGCCCCAATTTTCAGCCTGAAATATTTCTGGTGGGGAATCCTGCTCTAGTCACTTTTAACCACATAGGCCTTTTACTTTTTATTGTTATTAAGCACCAAGAATGTTTCCGAGTACAACGAATAATTGATTGTAATTATGTTGAGCCAAACAATGTGAGCATAACTACTAGGAACCATAAATCAGAGATGGAAATTAAGCGCTCTAGCCTAGTCATCTAGCCCAACCTAATAAAAATCCAAAACTGGAAATCATGGAGAAGGGGAAAATAAAGAAAGAAGCCATAAAATATTTACTGAAGTCTGAGTGTTCTTTCTTTCATAATAGGGAGGCACTGTTCTCTAGGGTATTGGGCAACAGATTTTGGAATCCTACATACCCGGGTTTAATTCCTGGTGTTACCACTGGGCTGCTAGCTGACATTGGACAAGTCATCTACCTCCCTGTGCTTCAGCTTCTCTATCTGTAAAATGGGTATAATGATGCTGACTTCTTTTGTAAAGCTCTTTAAGAGCTCTGGATGGAAAGCACTATCTAAATATTAGTGTATTTCAGTGAACTGCTGTTACCAACCACCACAAAATACATTTCTCCTTACAATAAAACCCTACGCCTTTAAAGAAAGTCCAAAAGTTAAAAATCTGGAAACAAACAGTTCAGGGATCTTGCTGCATCCCAGAGAGACAACAAGGATTCTGACACTTTTAAAGACTAAACAATGTATCACATGAGCTCTCAGGGGAGAAAACCCCACTTCATCAGACTGTTAGCTAAAAGACAATTGAGCCCATAAGCTCTCCATCTTTATTCCTATAAACATTTTAAAATAAGTACATCTCTCAGTGCACTGAAATGTCTTTTCCTAATCAGAAGCACTTAGAATATGAAACCAGGAAATCCGGTGCTACTTTGACACTTCCATAATTGTTAGTGCTTCTACCTATAATGGGTTAATATAGTGAAGTTAAAAGTTCTGTGGTGTTTTGCCATGAAAATAAACCTCATGGAGAAGAATTTTCTGAGTGCTGCTGCAGGAAATGCCTGCAGAATAAAGTATCCATTATAATGCTAAACTGCTGTTCAACTGCTTATTCATTTTAATCTGTTAAAAGTATCTTAGCTGGTAACATCTCAAGAACAAGTTTATCGGCTTATCTGTTCTGGTAAGAAGTACAGCTGAGGACAACGTCTCTGGAGCACAGAAGACGATAAATATCTTCACTTTGAAAAGAAAAGTCTCTGCATAGAAGTAAAATGTAATGTGCCTATCAATTAATAAGATCGAAAGGAGTAGCCATGTTAGTCAAGTTCAGCACAACAAGCAAGGAATCCTGTGGCACTTTTAAAGACTAACAAATTTATTTATTGTCTGAGCTTTCGTGGCAGAAAATCCCATCTTCATCAGATGCTCTGAAGACGGGGAACTTACAGAATGGAAGGTAAATAAATGCAAGGAAGTGCAAGTCGTAGGATCAGATCAAACTGTTACAGCAAATCAAAGCAGTTTAGATTCAAACAGAAGGGAAAAGCATAGAGAAAGGTGAGATCAAATCGCCTGCTGTAATGAGAAAAAATCCACAGTCTCTATTTAACCCTAAGGCAACCTTGTCCAATCTGCATACGATTCCAGTTCTGTAGCTTCTCTTTGAAGTTTCAGTTTGTTATCCATTTGTTTGAGCACAGCTATTAACAAATCATCAATGGAGTGAGCAAGAAGACTGAAGTGTTCCCCTATTAGCTTTTGAATATTATTACTGATGTCAGACTTGTATCCATTTATTCTTTTGTGCAGAGACTGTTCTGTTTGTCCTATATATAAAGGTGGGGGGAGGCATTTCTAGCATATGATGGCCTAAATCACATTGGTGGATGAGCAGATAAATGAGCCCTTGATGGAGTAGCTGACTTGATAAGGTCATGTGATAGCATTTTTCGTGCAGTTATGCGGGCAAAGTTGGCAACGTGGTTTGTTGCACGGATATGGGCATGCTTTAATGTTTCTGTAGTTTGGTCTGTAGTTGCTGGTGAGCATCTGCTTAAGGTTGAGGCGCTCTCAGTAAGCAAGGAGAGAGAGAGTTGAGTGATCATCTTGTATAATAGGTCCTTGATGATGTGCTACAGACTTGGGAACTGTAGGTGACAACCAATGGCAGTCTGTTTTCTTTTTTGGACTTCTCCTGTAATAGAAGACTTCTAGGTACTTGTCTAGCTCTGTCAATCTCTCTCTTCACTTCCGCAGGTGGTTATTGTAGTTTTAAGAATGCTCAATAGAGATCTTGAAGGTGTCTGTTTCTGTGTGAGGGATCGGAGCAAATGCAGTTATATCATAGGGCTTGATGTAGACAATGGATCACGTCTTGGATGAAAGCTCAAGGGATGAAGGTAACTATAACAATCAACGGTTTTATGGTATAGGGCAGTGTTTATATGGCCATCACTAATTTGTACTGTAGTGTCCAGAGAGTGGATCTCCTGTGTTGAGTGATCCAGGCTAAGTTTGTACTCAAAAAAACAGATAAATCAAAGCTTCAAAGAGAAACTACAGAACCAGAATTCATATGCAGATTTGACACAGTTGCTTTAGAATTTAATAGAGACTACAGATTTTTTTTGCTCATTACAAGAGGTGATTTGACTTCACTTTCTTCTATATGTTGTTTCCCAGTGTTTGAATCTAAAAACTGCTTTGATTTGGTATTATGGTCTGACCTGATCCTGTGACTTACACTTACTTCCCTGAATTTATTTTCCTTCCATGCTGTAGGTTTCCCATCTTCAAAGTGTCTGACAAAGTGGGATTTTCTCCCATGAAAGCTCAAGTAACATGTTTGTTAGTCTTTAAAAGTGCCACAGGACTCCTTGCTCAATTTATCAGTTAATGGATCATCTAAATCTTTGGTCAGAGTGGAAAACAATGATTTATTTTAGATTGAGTATGATGTTAGTCATAATTCATCCTGCTGTGGTCAGTGGTTACTGGAGATTTATTTATGGTAATTTTTTATTAGCTTCCTAATGAACAGGAGATGTGTTCTCTTTAAGCTTCTTCTCAAGGTGCCTTGTGAAGTAAGTTGCTCAAGGGCTGAATTAGGAAGCAGCATAAATGGAAATGGAATGCTAGTTTGATTTATCCAACAAGAAGTTCCTTACATAAAAATTTTTCACTCCAGTCTATTGCCGAGGCTTACTTGGGAGATTAGGCAAATAGATTCAATTTGCTACGTGGCCATCACAAGTAAAGATATTAATTCTAACAACATGTATTATTTGCAGCCCTAAATATAATGCAACACTAACTTGTGTTAATTGCCAAAATAAAATAAGTACCACCACAGATGACTGCAACTCTTCCTTAATTTTAGCTACATATGTGCATTTTACATTTATGTATTAATGGCTTTAATGATCTTTATCCTTGTGTCACTAATTCAGAAAATCTGCCTAGGTGGTACTAAGTGAATGGAGGATCACAGTGAGCTAGCTGCTTAAATTTCTCTTACAATTTTTTATGGGTTTCTATCCTTTTGAAGTAGAGAGTGTTTATAGTGTATTCATTGACTACCTCTGTGTGGGAAAGGTATTTGCCTAGACAAGGGCCAGATCCCTCAGCTAATGTTATTTTGTAACTCTACTGAAGTCTTTGCTGGTTTAGATTAATTGAAAAGCTATGGAGCATGCTCATACACTTAGGTGATGAGTACCACATGTAATCAGTGTAAAATCTTCAAGTGCCGACAAAGTGGAATTTTCTCCCACAAAAGCTCATGTGATGAATAAATTTGTTGACCTTTAAAAGTGCCACAGGACTCCTTGTTTCAGTGTAAAATCTAACCAGTATGTGAAGCAAACTCAATTAAACCTGATATTTGGGAACCGGATATGATAATTTTGTTCTGAAACATTCCATACAAAGAATATTGCCATGCTCTTTTTAGCATTTCTGTACACTATATAAATATGAACCATTGTGTCTGTTAGGAAAACCATTAAAATACAAGAGTAACAAAGGAAAATATTTGACTTCCCCCCCCCCCAAGTGTCCCTCCTCTAAATATAAAATTTTTAATGAAAACCACTCAGCAAGCTGAATATTTCTGCAGCAAAAGAAGAGGAAAGAAGAGAACGGATTGAACAGCAGGTGTATTTTACCACTGCAGTCTTCCCACTGTAGCTGACAGAGATGATCCTATATTACATCAGTATTTGGAACACAATTCAAAGTAGTCAGATTATATCAGAATAAAAGTTGGCAAGCTCTTATGCCTTGTTCATTATGTCATTTATCTTCAACATGCATGCAGTGATAAACTGTATGGAACCAGGAAGCTTTAGATTTCTGTGCCATGATACAGTAGGAAAATATGATTTTACATCTAAATATTATAATCCATTATAGAAAACAGGGGTATGAAATGCATTTTCATTAAATATATGTGTCTTTGGAAAATGGTTTACTTTCCACAGTCCTTGTTTACATTTTGGAGCCTTTCATTTAAGGAGTAAGATATTGATTTACAAATTAAGTATACTTGTACCCATATTAGTATAAACTAAAAGGAACAATATGCAACTACTCCTTTCAAGACACTGAAGATTTACACTGGCATAAATGAGAGGAAATGAGGATTTTACTTTACTACTTGCCATCAATATCCTTTGAATTAATTTTTACATTGACACTTTGTGACCCATAACCACTATGTAAGAATAATATAATTGTGCATCATATCTCAAGCCAAAAGACCTGGATACTGTTCATTGCTGTTACAGGAATTCCATGTGATTATAATCTTTTTGAGTTTCAGTTTTCATATATAAATTAATACCTTAGAAAGCTGCTCCAACGTTTATTTCTTTAGTGTCTGTAAAGCAGCTTGTGATCTTTGGCAGGAAGATATATATGGGTTAATATTATCACAATTATTATTAGTGTGTTCTTTATGCTTCATTTCTAGTTTATGTAGGAAAATAAGAAACATAAGATTAACCGTAAAAAAACATCTACATGAAGAAAAGGTATGGAAACAGATCAGTTTGCTCCATGCTGTGCACATTTTTTCATATGTATCACAGTTCAAAAAGCAAAACTTCTCTAGTTCGTTGTTGATTTTTTTTTTTAAACTAAAGGACATCATTCATCAGGATACCAGGTATTTATTATTATGCCAGGTATTTTTGTGAAGCTACTCGTTATCAAGATAAAATTCTCTCTCAGGAAACAGGTTTGAGGTAGAACTGAAAATTATCTGAGAAGCTGGCCAAGCAGGAATTACCCCAGAGGCATAACATTCTGACTGCACAGAGAAATGGTGCTGATGATCTTTAGACAAAGAAGAATGGCTTTGTGGAAGTAAAATCTCAAGAGCCTAGAATTAAAAATGAATGGGAAATTGTCTTCTAAGATCTTTAATATCATATTAATGCTGTTTAGATAAGGCCTAGGGTTCACAGTTACGATAAATCTCATTCCTCTTGACACAGACACAATTTAGTGACAGTGCCACGCTTCCATGGTGTACACAGTCAAACATTTCTCAAAGGTTAAATAAATTTTAATATGTTAGGCCATGAAAATGAATGAAATCAGAGACATTCATGTTGTCTCCTATGAGATCCGGTGCTGGTAAAAACCAGAAGTGCCACTGGCCTAGGAAAAGACCCAGGGCTCGGTGCGCTGGGACTCAGGGCTTGTAAACCTCCATGGCAGCCTGGTGGTACGCCCAGGGATCGAGCCCCATCAGCCTGGCGCCAGGAATGCCCCTGGTAAAAACCATAGCCTCTTCGGTAAGAGGTGGCATACTCCACCCCCTCAATGAACTGAGTCAGGACAAACTCTTCAGGGGCAACTTTGGGAGTTTTTTCCACACTTTTAGCCCCTCTCCTGCTTCTATTTTGGGTAGAGGTGAACTGGGCCCCAGTTTTTACCCTATTCTTATTAAGGCAGTATATCCATTGAAATAAATGGACATTTTGCCCAAGAAGTCAAGACTTGACTAGAAATTCAATTTTTAATTATTGTTTTTATTGAGACAGACCACCATTTCTGTACCAAAAGACTGACTTGTTTCGTGGACTATAAGCCACTTAGTCTGCCTTTAAGCAAAATGTAAAAATGTCACGCCTATGTCTTTTCAAATTGATCAGGAATACCTCTCTCTTTAAATCTTTTGTACTGAAATATTCAAATTCATCTCAGTCACATTGGCATGAAGATGGATTAGCTGATTTCCACAATACTGCTTTTACTTTCTTTAGATGAGAGGGTATGTTCTCCCACAAGCATAATACATCCTCCTCCAACAAATATTGCCATCTTTCCCAAAATTCAACTTGCAAATGGCTTTTAGCTATGATGGTTTATTTTAGAGATCAAGACCAGGCTACAAATCCTTCTTTACAAAGATTATTTGGATTTTATCACCTTAAGTAAATAAATTATTGGTAAACTTTGTTCCCTAGAAATTTCTGTTATTTTAGAATGAACTCATGATAGCCTCTGTATTAAAAAAAAGTAAGGAGTCTTGTGGCACTTAAAGACTAACAGATTTATTTATTGCATGGCCTTTCGTGGGAGAATATCCCACTTCGTCAGACGCTTTGAAGAGGGAGAACTTACAGAACTGGATGAAAATAAATGCAGGGGAGTGTAAGACATGGGATCACGTCATACTGCAACAGCAAATCAGAGCATTTGGAAGGATTCAAACTCCAGGAGAGAGCATACAGAAGGAGGGTGAAGTCAAATTACCTGTTATAATGTGAAAAGAATCAATAGTCACAATTCAGCCCTGCTTTCACTATGGATTTGACTATGGATTCTTTTCCCATTATAACAGGTAATTTAACTTCACCCTCCCTCTGTATGTTCTCTCCTGGAGTTTAAATCCTTACAAATGCTCTGATTTGTTGTTGCAGTATGACCTGATCCCATGTCTTACACTCCCCTGCATTTATTTTCATCCAATTCTGTAAGTTCTCCCTCTTCAAAGCATCTGACGAAGTGGGATATTCTCCCACAAAAGGCCATGCAATAAATAAATCTGTTAGTCTTTAAGTGCCACAAGACTCCTTACTTTTTTTTGCTTTACTAGACTAACACGGCTGCCCCTTTGGAACCTCTGTTTTTAGAGTCCCCAACACTTTTCATAATAATACATTAGCGAGTTTTTCTTTGGAAAGTATCAACACCTCTATTGTGAGCAGCAGGCCATCTTAGATATACAACAGGGAGAAGACCCTCAAGCTAAACAAATACATTTTCTTTGCCCCAGGAAATTCCATTCAGCTGTAGTTGAATTGTAAAATGTCAAAACAAAATTAAACCCTCACCATTTTTCTCTTTTCTAAACCTGGGGAATGATTTGGCAGCTTGCCAAAATTCCTAAACATCCTCACCCATAACAGGGTCAAAACAGTGTCAGACCACGTTGCTAAGGCGGCCTGAGAACTGCCAAGGCAGCAGCTAGGTAGCCAGAGTTAGAATGAGCTTCCCCCAACAATGCTTCCCCTGGACCTGACACATGGTCCATTATACCATTCCCCCCCACCACGGGCAATGCATAGAGTAGCTGTTCCTCCAGGTCTTAGGCTGCGGGGAGAGAGAAGATTGCTAAGTATGATCCCCGTAACCCTATCCCACTGCCGCAGACACAGCACATAGCACCCAATGTCCCACAATTTTCCTTTGGGGGCACCAGACAAAGCAAGAATTCTCCTGCTCTTCATGTATGCTAGTACATCATCCCAGTCATACGCTGTGCAGCATTGTGTTAGCTCTTTCTGACTGCAGCTGCACATTGATCAGTGGTCTTCACTGAGCTGTACAATAATACCTACCAGACTCATTTCTCAAATCAATATAGTTAAATTTAGAATTAGACGTCTGATTACTAGTTTAAAGTTTTCCCTCCAGTGTTCATTAATTTGCATTTATTGACACTGAATTTCATTTACCATCATATGGCTCGTTCATTTCTATAGCTTGCCTAGATCTCAGAAAGTTACATAGTCCTTTTTGGTCCTCACTAACGATTTTTTTTTTTTTTTGCTTTGTTTGAGATCATTAATAACCACATTTAACAACTTGGGACCTTATATGAAATCTTGAAGCTTCTGCTACAACATTTTGCCACAAAAAAATTGTCCATTTAACCCTACTCTGTTGTGTGTCTGTCTGTCTCTGAGGGTATGTCTCCACTGCAGAGTTAACTAAATTAGCTGTTGGGTCTGAACATCCAGGTTAACCTAGTGGAGGTGTGAGCAGCCACACTGCATGGCCCTTTGGGAGTCAGTGAGTCCCTCCCTGATGCAGCACTCGCTTGTTGGTGTCACCAAGACTCCTAGTGTGACAAAAGTGGAGCTGTTCTATAAAAATGTACTTCTCTACATTGAGCTGCTTACTGGGATATTTACTGCATGTTGGTTGTGTTTAAGGTGGTGGTGCTAGGAAAGAAACAATCAAAAATGGAAATACCACATCAAGATAAGTCACCCTTCAGTAAACACTCGAGTTGTTAAGAGACCATTCCCAAACCATCAGCTCTGAAGATTCAATGTCCTGGCTCCAACTAATTTACAGATCTGGTTTTGACAAAAGGGGTCAATATCTAGGAACCAGTCTTTCAAGGATGGTAGTAATCCAAGAAGGAACATTCTCTCACAGAGGAAGAGGGCCAGGTAGTTGTTGCAGGGAATTATTCATGAGTACCAGACTGACATCTGCACTCTGTTAGAATGTCTGAAATCTTTATGCCTGTGTGGATAGAAGAAGTTGGAAACCTGGCTGGAAAAAATGGAGGGAAAAGCTAGAGGCAGGTGAATGCAAAAGTGGGAACAAGAGGCTATTGTGGACCACAGAAGAAAAATATGCATGAGGTAGGGAGAGAAATGGGGGAGACATTTTCTCAGAGACTAACTTTTAATTTTTGAATGCTTGGGACAGCCACGTGTGACATCAGCACTACAGAAACTCAAAAAAAAGCATTTTTCTTGTGCAAGATTGCATGGTTTGGAAAGGATACAGATTTTTAATTAACTGGTTCCTTTAATAGCCAAAGATCTAATTTAAAATAAATAGCATCTCACATCTACCACAGGCTTCAAAACTTCCCTGATAATTTTAAAATGCCTACAGTTTCTAACTGACTCCTGTGATACTTATTTAAGCTTCTGCTAAAAAGAAATTGCTCAGTATTCACACAATTAACATGTGCCAAATAAGGAAAATAATCATACAACATTAAACAGGTAACTAGAGATTTTTTCCTCATTATGAAAAATGTGTAGCAGCCTTATTTTAAGCATTTCTTTCCATTCCTGAGTGCACACATATATTGGTATTCTTCTAATTAAATTCTTATCTGTTAGGTTCTCCCATTAAACATTTTTTCCTACTAAAGTAATCTGAACAAGCCAATAGTGACTGAAGGTTGCATTTGTTCTTCAAATTAGTCTATTGTTCACCAAGCAGAATAACAGACAATTCAGGGAAAGTATTCACATTCATGGGTTTCCTAAAAATGAATATCTAAAGCAGCTTTTCAAAGTTCCTATTTTGGATAAAATTATTCCAATTTAAGCTTTTCATAATACATGTTGCCTCTGGTACTACATTTCTAAATTACACGTTGTGGTGGCTTTATTTAAGGTTTCCCTAGCTGTCATCTTTGTTTCTTCCCTCTCATCTTTGACTACATCTTCAATCCAGATATATTCAAAACAAAAAAAAGTTTTCACAAAGTTTAAAAGTATTGAGGGTTGAAAGTGTGTTTCATTACTGCCCAGCTGTTACAGCTACATTACTATTTTACAAAAGTTCTACATCTTTTAAAAACAAGAGCATTGGAATGTTTAAGAGACCTAGTGTGTTTTTTTACTTCCTTATGGCTTCACTCTGATACACTGTGCAACTTATCTCAGGTTAATTGTGGTAGACAGTGTAAGTGGGGATGAAATTACTGACCCTTCATGACAAGCCGCAGCAATGTGCCCCATTTTGCAAACCCTTGACCCCACACGAATATTCCTTAGGCCTTGTCTACACCTAGAACTTAGCGTCAGCCTAGGTACATCACTCAGGGCTCTGAAAAATTTTGCATCCTGACCAAAATTGTAGATGCAATATATTGACCAAAGGATTCTTCTGTTGACCAACTACTGCCCTTTCTGCGAAACAGATTGTCTACTACACAACAGGCAAACCACTTATCAGTGTGGCAAGTTTCTACACCACAGTGAAAGGTTATACACCACAGCTGCATACACTAACTGTCTTGTACAGCCCCTTTGAATTCAGAGGCCAATCCCTCAAGTATTTTCAAGATTGGACTTTAGGTTTGTATTCACTGAATGGACATTTTTATACATTTTCTCAGCAAGGGGAATGAAATTTCTATAAGGAATGATCTTAAGAATTTATTGCCTGAAACCCATTAGTACTCATTTTTACATGCTCAGTCAGCAGTCTGGTTGAGACATCTGTTAAGAACTAGTAGCTGGTGAGTTGTGGTTATTGCCAGTGATGGCCAGCCTAAGAATAAAGCCAATCCATCCTAAAATCATAGTATCATCATCTCTTCCTCTCCACTCACTTATTTCTTTTCTTGCGTCTTGCTTTTAAACAGTACACTCTTTGGGGCAGGGACTGTCATCCATGTTATGCTATTACAGTGCTGAATAAGACAAAGGGGCATCTAAGTAGTCCAGCAATATAAATCTTAAATAAGATGGTTGCACAAATCTTGACTCAACACTGCATGAAGTCCCAGAAGACTCAGAGTCTGCGCTTGTTGTGCTTTCACACAGGGCAAAGTCAAATCTAAGATTCCACTGACAGCTATGAACCAGAAAAATGAAACTAATGAGGAGTACATTCCTTTTCTTCAACCCCCTCCAGAATACCAGAAATTAAAACCCAACATTTCACTGGAGTTATATTCTTTTATTTGTCTTGTCAGATTTGCTGTCTCTATACAAACAACTCCCCTGATAGATTAAGCAGCCTTGGAGGTTCTTGCTCAGCCTAAGCAGCAGCTCTTACCATAAGCCTCTTATTCTCAGTGTTTCCATCTTCCCTGCTGTCCACATGATTAGACAATAAGTATATTATATCTTTCAGTACATCTGTCACTTTAGATCTCATCAATTTCTCCCAACTTATTTCTAACAGTGCCACTTCATGGATACTTTGCCTCTGTCCTTCACCTCCAAAGTGCTTTAAATCTAGCTTGTAAATATTCTCAAGGTATAGTCATAGGAAGCAGTGTGTCTATTCTATTTCACTAACGTCTGGTAAACAAGAACTGTGGTTTGTTGCTTTCTACAGTGTTTCAATATAAAGATCTATAATGAGGTGCCATACAATTCCATTGCTGGAATTACAAGTGACAGCAGATGGATATGTTCAGTGAAGCAGAATACGCTACCTTAAGGAAAACACAGCATCAATCTTCATTTTGAAGTACAATGTGACCGTTAGTTTTATTTCTCTGTGCTGCCATGGAAGTAGACATGATCCCATCCAAAAGCATTCAATAGGCTTCCAGCATAGCTAGATTAATGGAAGAGTATAACAAACTCTTGTGCACAAATAGAAAGGGAGTTAAGTGCCTCAGATAAGGAGGAAAATAAAATGCTGTAAATGAATACTGCAATGCATTGTTATTTTTCTTTCTTCTGCAAACAGACACCTAGCAGCTGGATAGGAGCTCAAGGAAGAAATAATATAAAAGGATATGCCTTAAGTGCTTTTCATTATTAAGTATATCAATGTGCCAAGGTGATATTTGTTTTTTCATTAGGAACAGGACTGTGCGTTTTTTCCCCATTGCAATTTTAAGTGTTTGTGTTTATTTCATCTATACTGCCTATAGTATCAGAACACCTCTTGACTTTAGGATGTATTAAAGTTTACGTATAAACCTGCAGCAACTTTCCAGGACACTAACCACATACAACCAAACTGTGCTAACTTTGGGTTCATCACTCAAAGAGTTGAGCAGTTTCAGGGACAGAGGATTCTTGTAGCATGGAGTGCCTTTGGGGGTTTACACAGAACCAAAACTTCAAAGTGACACTATCGCATCATGTTCCTTACTGAGCACAGTCAGCAACAAAGTAACCCCTTTGCAGGAATGACTTGGGTGAAGTCCTTCAAGATGATTCAACCATCCCATCAGAGATCAAGTTTTTGCGTGAGTTATTCTTAGAGACAATGAAAGCAGAATACCAAAAAGATCACAATAAACAGAAGTCAAATTGAAAGAAAAAATAAAATTAAGTGGAAGCTTCACATAAGAAAAATCACAAAAACCTGAAGGTTTTCTAAGATGGGTGTTTTTCCTTTAGCCCAGACCTATGCACTTTTTTTTTTCCCAGTATAACTATTTTGGCTAGGCATATAATTTATAGTAAACAAAGATTATTTGTTATACCAGCACATCCCCTAGTGTGGGCCCAGTTACAACAGTAAAAAGGTGCATTATAGCAGCATCATTTAGGACTTGTCTACACTAGAAAACATCATCAACAAGTATCCCCAGAGTTGTAGTGGCCTGTTGTATGATCCATAATACTTGTGAAGCTAAGGGTAAAAAGTCCCCCACCCTCCTGGGGTGATCAAAACATACTGAAATTACAAAGCTTGTGCTTGTCCACCCAGTGCTCATTGTGTCATTGAAATACATCCACAGTTGGTGCTCCAGCCACCCTATGCTGCTGCGAATTGTGGATGCAGAACATCACAGTGCGTCATGGGTGCAGGCTCAAAGTCCCATGAAGCAACGATTGCCATCCCATCATTGCATGATTTCCAACAGCATTTCATGGCAAGTTTCCTGTATGTCCACAGTTTCCTGTATGTCCACAATCTCTCTCAGAAAGGATAGATCTTACACCAGCCTCCGCTGTTGTCAGTATTTTAAAACACATCATGACTGGTCATATGATATATCGAACTCCCAACTGGAGCAGGAATCTGAGGTGTCTGGCCTGCTGGATGCCATGAAAACAAACAACGTTAGAACACAACTCCAGTTTGCTGCTGGGTAGTCACTAATCAGCTTGGAGGCAGGAAATCCATTGCTGGAGCTGTGTTATTCCAAGTGTGCAGAGCCCTTAATTGCATTCTGCTACAAAGGACTGAAAATATGCACGAAATAGGGATGGCTTCGCAATGATGGGATTCTCTAACTGCAGCTGTGTGATAGATGGCACATGTATCTCAATTTTGACCATGGACCATCTTGTGGCTGTGTGTATCAATACAAAGGGGTACTTTTATGGTACTGCAGGCACTTGTGGATCACTGATATCAATGTGGGTTGATCAGAGAAGAAGCACAACATACAGTAACTTCAGGAACACTGGCCTGTACTGAAAACTGCAAGCCAGGATTTTCTTTCCAACCCAAAAATTCCAGTGGGGGGGGGGTCCTGAAATGCTCATAGTGATCTTGGGAGACTGAGCCTACCCCCTTAAAGCTATGGCTCTTGAAGGCAAGCTAGATAGCAGGATAAAGCACTTCTACAAAAGGCTGAGCAGGTCCCAAATGACCATTGAATGCGCGTTTGGCAGCTGAAAAGCTCACTGGCAATGCCTTTAAGGCAGGGTACAGCTAAATGAAGAAAGTATCCCCATAGTTGTAGCAACCTGCTGTGTGATCCATAATATTTGTGAAGCTAAGGGTAAAAAGTCCCCCACCCCAAGCCAGAAAGGTGGAGGGAAAAGCATAGGCAGACTGACTTGTGGCTGACTATGAGAAATCAGATGTCAAGACTATGAGAGGGGCACAATGGGGGCCATTCAAATCAAGGTGGTCTTTAGTAGCCATTTTGGCAATAAACAAGTTGTCTTTGAAAACTGCACAGTGCCTTGCTATGACTATTATCCTGCTTGTATTGTGGATCAAAATGAGCTGAAACCACCATGCGCAAGAGACAAATAAAGATGGCTTCTCCTTCAGAGTACATCTTTGCTAAATATCAGTTTTCACAATACACATGAAAAGCTGGGCTGGAAGGCAGAAAACATGAGGGGCAGTGTGAGCTATGACAGCCAGTGTAAGTCCAGCAGTTGTTCTGGAAGCCATTTGAAGGGGTGGAGTGAATGAAGTACTGAACCAGGCTGGTAGGAATATGTGGATGTAGTTTGAGGAGGGAATAAAAAGCAGTTCTGCACTGACTGCAATAGGGGTAAGCACGCATGAATTCAGTGACTTTAGCAACTGTTTGGTCTTCCATAGCTTTTATCATACATTTATGACCTGCTATCATTTGTTCCTGGTTTTCCCTTCTCTCCCACCTATCAGACACATTGCCTCCATCCCCTTCATATTCTTCCACCTCAGAGGACTGGAGGAATTTTTGAGACATCTCTTCTTTGCTTCGTGGTCAGTTTTCTTGTCATCTACAGGTGCTTGGCAGATGTGGGGGGTAGCTCCCTTTAAGGACACTTGTAGAAACGCAAAAACATGTAACAGAAGCATTTTTGTGAGCACGTTAACTACACTGATTCATTGTTGTAAAATACACCTCTTTCTCGGTCTCCTGGCATGGATGTATCTCAACAGTGAACCGCATCACATTGAGAAGAGGGGGTACTGAAGCTGGAGAAAAAGGCTGTGTGAGATTTTTTGGAGTCTTGATGCAGGTAGACAGGGAGAAAAAAAAAGAAGGGTTACCCACCCTGCACAGTAACCAGAGTTCTTCGAGACTGTGCCTCCAAGAGCGCTCCACCTTTGGTGTTGGCGTGGCCATGCAACACGGATTGGAGAACTGTGTAGCAATGCTTGTCTGGGGTGCACAGGTACCGTGAGGCTGCCTTACAACACTTTTGGCACCATTTCAGCACTCACATGATCCAACCCATCTCACTTCCTTCTTGACCATACAGTGAATGAAAGAAAATTCTCTGAAGTAGAGAGGGGAGGAGGGTGGGTGGTGAAGCACCCCCAGGGACACACATCTTTCCTTCTCTCTTCTTCGAGTAGTAGTAACCCTTCTTTCTCCTTCAAGTAGTGGTCCTGTGGGTGCTACACCTTAGGTGACTCCCAAGCTGTGCCCCTATGAAGGGGGGAGGACTTCAGAGCTATCCTTTTGTACGGAAAAGAGCACTGATAGACCAACTGCCGCATCAGATCAAGAGGCCTGATCAGTGGCATAATGCTTAGTAAAGGTAAGAATCGATGCCCAGGTGGCTATTTCATAAATACATTATGTAGAAATGCAGTTGAGTTGGAAACAACTCTGGTCAAATGTGACCAAATGTGCTCAAGTGGTGGTACATGAGAGGAACAGAATAGATGAGGATAGAACAGAATAGAATCACAGGGTTGGAAGGGACCTCCTGAGATCATCTAGTCCAACCGCCCGAGGTTTGAACCCAGGACCTTCTGCATGTAAAGCAGAAATCAGTTGTCCCTTATTTCTGTCTGCTATGGATACAAATCATTTTTCAGTTGATCTAAAAGGCTTTGTTCTTTGCAGATAGAAGGCGAGAGCCTGCCAGGCATTGAGTATATGGAGGGAAGATTTGAGAGGATTCATATGTAGATTCAGCATGAAGGCATTTAGGTGGATAATCTGATTAAGGTGAAATGAGGATGAAAACCTTTGATAAGAACCTTGGGTGCAGTTTCAAGGAGACTTTGTCCTTGCAAGAAGTCATATAAGGTGGAGTCACCATGAATGCACCAAGTTTGCTGACACTCTGGGCAGAAATGATGGCAGAAGACGACCACATTCATTGCAGTAGGGAGCACATTGTCATGGGCTTGAAAGGTGGCCTGGTGATGGTCCTCAGCACCAAGTTCAAACCCCAAGCAGGGGGCTGGAAGAGGTATCTTGGGATAAAGATTTTGAATGCCCCCTGAGAAATATCTTAACAATTGGGTGAGAAGAGAGATTCACCCTGTGATGATTCGTGGAATGCGGTGATACCAATGAGGTGTACTCTAATGGTACTGACTGTGGAGTTTGTTGATTTTAGGTGTAGGAGGTACAGTAGAATGGATGAAATGGAGGCTGAGAAGGAATGAACCTTGCTTTGGGAACACCAGTGGCAGAATCAACCCCATTTCTGAAGGTAAGTTCTCTTTGTGGATGGTTTATGGCTGTTTAATAGAACATATTGAGCTGCTCCAGAGCAGAGAAGTTCTTCCTGGTGGAGGCAACAACATACCACACAATCAGATGTAGTCTCCTGGGTTCTGGGTACTCGACCAAGCCATTCTGTTGTGTGAGGAGATTCTCCAGAAGAGGTGAAGTGATTGGAGTTTTGGTGGACATTTACAGAAGGTTGGTGTACCATGGCTGCCTGGGCCAAGCAGGGGTAAGCATCATCACTGTTGCTGATTCTTGGCAGATTTTTTGCAGAATTCAGGGAATCAGTGGGATGGGAGGAAATGCGTAAAAGAGATTGTTGACCCATGGATCGATGAAGGCATCTCCTAGGGATCTTGTGCTAACGCCTGCCCTGGAACAATAATTCAGACATTTGCAGTTGAGGTAGGCAGCAAAAAGGTCTGTTGAAGGGTATCCCCAGCAATGGAACATTGTGCATCATAGTCTTGAGTATACTTCCTACTCATGGTTTTGTCTAAAGCAGTGGCTGATAAAGCTGGTAATGGTGTTTTGGATACACAGTAGGTATGAGGCAGACATTAGGGTGGTGGTGTTTATACACCAGTTCCATAGTCTGATAACCTCTGTGCAGAGGGGTTTGAATCATACCCCCCTTCCTGTTCATATAAAACATATAAGTCATGTTGTTGGTCATGACGTCGACATGCTGATATACCAGGAGGCTCTGGAAATGACCGCAAGAGTATATTTTGGCTTGCAGTTCCAATATGTTTATGTGCAGGGTGGCCTTCTGTGGGGACCACCTTTCCTGTATAGTGTGATGTTGAAGGTTTGCTCCCCAGACTATAAGAAAAGCATCTGTGGTCATAACAATGGTGTCAGTGATGCTGGAGAAAGGGTAGGCTGGTGTTTAGATTTGATGGTATAGTCTGCCAAAAGTAGAAGACATTTTATTTCTGGGGGTATACAAAGTACTTTTCACATTGAATGGAATCTCAGTCTGTAAGCCTGGGCAAATCAAAGTTGAAAAGGCCACATGTGTAGTCTGGCATCTTTGACTGTGAAGGTAATAGCAGCCATTTTGCCCAGGAGCTGTAAACAATCTTTTGCTAAGAACAAAGGAGCCTGAACGGTATAGTTTATGAGTTCCATGATAGTGGGGGCTCTGTTGTCCAGGAGGAAAGCCCGTGCTACTTTGGAGTCCAGGTGCACTCCAATGAACTAGATATTTTGTGTAGGCTCCAAAGTCAACTTCTTTGGGTTTACCAGAATGTCTAGACTTTTGAACAGTGAAATTGTGAGCGGGACCACCTGGGACACTTGCATGAAGGTTGCAGATTTTATTAGGCATTCGTTGAGGTATGGGAAGATCGTGACGCCATTCTTGCGAAGATTGGCAACTATCATGGACAGAGTTTTTGAGAATGCTTGTGGTGCTATGGAAAGACCAAAAGAGAGAACAGGATATTGGTAGTGAGCTACATTAATGACGAATCTATGAGCTAGGTGTATAGAGATATGAAAGTTGGCATCCTGTAAATTGACAGATTCAAGCCAGTCTGCATATTCAAAAACTGGAATAATAGAGGATAGCATAACCATCTTACATTTGCTATGCATTATGGACTTATTTAGTTTCCTTAAATTGAGAATAGGTCACCAGCATCTCAATTTCTCTTGGGTCAAAAAGTAAGGGGAGTAGAACCCTTTGCCTTGGAACTACGGTGGTACCTTTCTATCACACCCACCTGCAAGAGGTGTAGGGCCTCCTGCTCTCAGAGTTGCACATTAGTGGTATCCCTGAATAGGGACAGGGAAGGGTAGTAGAATGTGGGTTTTGATGAAAACAGGATAATGTATCCCAACCTGTTGGTATCTAGGACCCATTTATCAGAGGTGATAGCTGGCCAAAGCTGGTAGAATAGGTGCTGGCGATCTGAGAAGATAGAGGCTGAAAATGGTGCAGGTAATGTAGGAAAAGTTTGCAGACCCCTGACTTCAACCTCAAAACTGGGGTTTTGAGGGAAGTGCCTGGGATGTGGAGGGTTGGTTTGAAGGCTGCTTACATTGCTGTGGGCATTGTCTAGAGTGTGATTGGCAGTCCTGGTTCTGTACTGAAATCTGGTTTGGAGAAGGAAGTGGTACCAAGAATTGTAGGGTTGGTGGTGGTATGTTCTGCAGAGCAGAACTGGGGTGTCGATTCCAAATATCTGAAGGGTGGCTCACAGGCCTTTACAGTTGTGCATAAGCTGATCTGTCTTATCCAAAAAGAAGTTCTTCTTATTGAAGGACAGATCTTTGATGGTCATTTTCAACTGCCTTGGGAGATCAGCAGAAGGCTCTCAGGAACATCTGCATAGAACTAGTACTGTGGCTATGGTGCAGGCTGCTGTATCAGCAACATGGAGGACCACCTGGAGAGCAGTCCTAGAAATCAGACCTACATAAATGGGAGGGGTTCTCCCATCAGCATTGTGGTATGTCAAGCAGAAGGTGTTCACATTAATGTTGTTATGCATCAGACATGGATGTCCATTTGGCTGCATGCATGCGCCCATACACGTGTTCCCTCAGGATTACCCTGGCTCAGATCTCTGATTGGAGACTCAGTTTGCCCAGTGATCTGGAGCCTGGCTTGGATCTCTAACCAGGGACTCAGCCTGATGATCCTAAGCCAAGGTGTTCCTTTGGTTAACACTTTGAGTTATCTTTGGCTCAGGTCTAGTGAGAACTAAGTTAACTCATTCATTTTAAGCCTATATGTACCTTATACGCAAGAGGGAAATTGAGGCAAGACTCACTATCAAAGAAACCAACACGATCATGGATCCTTGTAGAAACGAAGGTGCCAGGCTAGGCTTTATTGCAACCTACCATAATGACAAGCAATCTATTCCAACATATCTGTTGGCAACATTTGTGCTGTCCATCCAACACAATAGCTCAACTGACAGCAAGGCTCTCCATCCCCCCTTCGGATGCACAGAATCTAGAATCTGGGGCTCCCACTTTTTTATCCTGCTTGGACCTACTGACTTGGCCCCCTTTGGGATCTGACTTTACCTTGATTAGTCCACATACTCATTTTTATGCCCCCCTATTAATTTGATAGGTCCACACCTCACTGACATTTTCATTCATCAAGGTGTCAGGTTTAGTGGAAATACATCTGGCCTCCTTATGAAGCTATGCACATGACCTGTTCCTAATGAAAAAAGAAACGTAGCACATAGTGGCCAGTCAGCATTTTTGCAAACAAATGCATTCATGGTGATTAAAATGCCTCATACAAGAAATCTTACCACCCTGAATTACTTGTTTTCTCCATTTTAATGCATTGTTTTTAAGATTGTCTGTTCTAGCCCCCCCCCCCTTTTTTTTTTTGACTGTCTTTGGTTGTAGTGTTGGAAAGAAATGGTGCTCCTTTAAAAAAAGTCTTATTTTCATCATAATTTCAATTTATTGACATGTTTTGCTTCCACCAATACTGCAGATAATCATAGAAGTTGACTAGACAGGCTATAGAAAAGGAAACCTTATTAGTCAGCATTCTGGTTCCCCATGTGTATTCAGAATCACACTCTGGACACAAAAATAAACTTTTACTGCTTTCCGTTAGTAATGCAGAACCAATAGCTATTTCATCTCTCACACTACCAATTGGATTGTTAATTAAGTTTCAGTTGCATAACCTCTGTTTAATGGACAATTATGTGACAGCCAAAAAGGCACAGCTTGACTGTCAGATCCCAGATTGAGTTGGCAGTGTGGAAAATATAGGAGTTAGCCACAAAATAAATAAATGTAAAAGTGAGGATATTTGACACAATCAATGAAACATAAAAAGGCCAGATTCCACTTTTATGTAGTTCAATAGGAGCTTTGCCACCAACTATAATGAGAGAAGGATGTCACCCTATTGAACTCCATGGTGTATTTTAAAGTTGCCTCTCAGAGCATAACTAGGCTTGATTTGAGTCAATTTTCATGGATAAATACTGGCAAAAAGTAGATTCCATAAACACACCAGTCAACAGAAACTATTTCCCTAGATGATAATCAATATTTACAGACAGGCGAAGAAAGAAAAATGCTGCAAGAACTTTGCCAAAATTCAGTGATTTAGACTTCTAAATTAGCCTGGTTATAGTAGCAAATGAATAGTAAAAACAGGTAAGGCTTACTGATTTAATGAGATTTACTTGATATATCTTGATGTGTGATGTTGACTATTTGCATTTTATTTGGCTTATGGCTTTAACACTTTGAAGCTCAGAGTAATAGTCAGAATCCCCATCAATTTCTACAACTGTGTAAATTTAAATAGAAAAGATGCTTTAAAATACTCAATATTATCAGTCAAAATTATATCATGCCTTGATACAACTGATCTTTGGCTTTAGAGACTGTAGAAGAGCGGACTCATTGCTGGCATGTTCCCTTATGTGTGATACAGCAAGCTTTTCTCATCTGGCCCGTCCTGCTGACAGTTGCTTCAATCCTCGAGTCAACTGGCTCTGGTGGTGACTTGGCTCCCCCAGCAAGTTCCACTCCTTTTGTGCAAGAGTCTTACATACAGAAGTCCAATGTCCTTACAAGAAGGTTTTTGGCCCACCTGTCTGAGGGCCCTGTGGTCCCTACAGTCGTACTGCAGGGTTTTCAGAAGTCCTTGTATCAAGGGGTTTCATGACACCTTCTCCAGTAGCTGTTAAGAAGATTCATGCCCTCCCTCTCCTTTAGCCCAAGGACCCGAAAGTAAACTGATTCATGCTGCCTCAGTCTGTCAGCAGATCTTTTCAACAGGCTTTCACAGGCCCACTGCATACCTGACCCTGAGATCTAAAGGTTCTGAGACCTCAGATTTCATCATTGTTTCAGAGTTGTAGCTTGCAGAGTTTTTCCCTGCAATTCCAAAAACCTCCAGCCAAAAATACCAGATTAATCACTTCAGTGCTTCAATCATTATTCCACTCCTCAGTTGAGCACTGGCTACCTTCCTGCATTCTTGCCCCTATTTTGAGACCCAGAAGTTAGCTCCCCTTGAATCTTTTCCCAATTCTCTTCTATCGTGATTTCTATCAGATAAGTCTCAAATGGCAAGAACTCTCAAACTCCTTCCTCTGAGTTCTGTCTCCTCCTTTTAAGAAAACCTGAGTCCTTCCTCTTAACTGACCTACTTAACACACATTTTGGGAGATTATCTCTTGGAAAACCTACTGAGTATTAGTTCCAAAGGGGCAGCCATGTTAGTCTACTTCAGTAAAACAAACAATGAGTCCTGTGGCACTTAAAGACTAACAAATTTATTTATGGCATGAGCTTTCATGGAGAAAATCCCACTTTGTCAGATGCTTTGAAGATGGGGAAGTGTGATATTTACATTCCATGACAGAGATGCACTGAGTAGTGGCAGTATGATGGTCATTAGTTATATAAACACCAGGCTTCATTCATAACCTATATAAAATCAACAGGACTCAAACAAGACTTGCAACACCAGAAGGACAATCTCTACCTATCAGTTTGGATAGAAGTTTATAAACTGGCTCAAATAAATTAATATATAGCATTGTAACCTGGTAGACCCATTACATTCCATTATAAGTAAACACAGCCATCAGTTCACCTATAATCCCTTTTTCTGACTGGCAGATGTAAACTAGTTGTGCTACCATAGACAATGCCTCTGATCAGGGCTGACCCATATTGGCAGAGTAAGCTCAGGAAGCTTACCTTGTTGATAAGAGGAAGCCTTTCACCAGCTCTAAATCCACATAATTTTTTTAACCTGAGATTTACAGTAATATGAAAAATATTTTCATATATGTAAATTAGGTCAGTAATTGGCATAAGATGTCAGTAATGCAATATTGATAACACAAGCCTTCCAAAATTGTGACTCAGATCCTCAAGACTCAAGAGATCAGTTCTCACCCCCAAGTACATTTAATTTACATTGTTTTTTTAACCTCTAGGGTTATACTTGCATCCAATTTTCAAACTACTCTCTACTACTATTTAACTTTAAGTTACTTTAACAAAAAAAGGAACACTGACATTCTCATGTATTCGCAAGACCACAGGAGCTAGGGTTTTAAGCAAAACCACTGAATATCACAAGACTTGCAAAGAAATCACAATGTATGGTAACTCTGCCTTGGCAGCTTTGGTTATCCCTTGGGTTAGCATCTTTCTAAATAGCTCTCTCCTAAGTGGTTTTACTGTCACATCTGGAGTGCTGCAATGCTGACACCAGCACTCTCTAGGGCTGTGACTCCAGGGTTATAGTTTGCTCCAAGACGGCAACCATACAGATCCCAACCAGAACACAGATGTGGTTTTCAGACTGTTTCCATAGACTTATGGTAAGAGTAGAGTAACATTTCCAGCTCTCTATATATGGGAACCAGCTGGTTGGAAAACAAACTGAGTGGTTTGTACAGTGCAAGTCCTAAGAAAGAAGTGTTTAACACCTAAGTATTCAAATCACAGATACAGCATAGCTAAACAGTGGACCTCAGAATTGTTGGAGGAGCACTGAGCTCTCATGCCAGCTCTAGGGTGAGGGAGACATTCTAGAGCAGGGGTCTCAAACTGAAGTCACCACGAGGGCTGCATTAGGACTAGTGCAGGATCACATGAAGACTAGTACATCAGGTCAAGGGCCGCACCACTGAAACCTTTTCATGCAATAATATTGCAAATATTGGTAACAACAGTGTTGTTGTGGGCCGCAGGAAATAGCTTTAGGAGCCATATGCCGTGTTTGAGGCCCCTGTTCTAGAGAGTCACAGAAGGTCACCTTCTTCCAGCTTTGCAAAGTGTTGCTGAAAGAAATTGGATCTAACCCCAGCATGTCAGATTACAGCATTTGGAAGGTTAAAGCACGTTCACAGGGCTTCTCATGAAGGATTAGCTATATGGCTGAGTTTTAGTGGTTGGGACACTTCAGTCATTTATGTGAGACAATACATGTTAATTAGATATGCAAATTAATTCCCAAACCCATAATGTTCAGATTTTAGGAGCTACACAGTCTTAACATGTCTGAGCATGACCGAATGTTCAGCTTTGTCATCTTTGGTTCACTCCATCATTCACCTTCAATCAGTAGCACACAATTTATTTTTCCAATCAAATTTCAGAAACTGCAAAGTGTCTAAACTTTGTTGCAGAGAAACAAACACACTATAGATTACTTATTAGTCATATTTACTAATCTAACAGAAAAGATGAAGTGCAGAAGATTTTTAAATGACCACCAAGTAATTTGTTGCATTTGCATGAATTCATTTAACTTTTTATTTTAATTCTTAATTTCACAGTTAGGAACTCCTTTTTAATCTTAAAAAATTTCCCCTTAAATTATTTTTCAGGCCTACAAATGCTTATAAGAATATTACCTGATATCATTGCAGTTGCTGATGGATTAACTTTCAAAATCTCTAGAGGGGACTATAAAAAAGAAATTTTGAGAAATTTAGGAACTTAAACTGCACACAGTAACATCACCACGGTCCATAGCTAGTTAACAGGCAGGAAAAGAGGCTTAAGACAGAGTGGGAAGAATCACTATCCTCTGAACAAGGAGAAAATTAGAATTCACAATCCTCAGTGAAAACAGAACAACATCTATTACTGTGAACAGGACAGCCAAGGGCAATGTAGTATCTGTTTCATGTAACCCATGCCCTCCTTATTTGCCTGTTAAAAGGGTTTGGCCCAAACCAATGAATATTTGGAACCGGGGCAAACTGCTGAAACCTCAAAGAAACAACAGATGGCTGTGAAAGCTGCTGTTCCTGTGCCAGAAATCCCATATGGACAAAGATCTGTGTTCCAGCACATGAATTATAATTCACTTCCTTTCCTCTTCTGTGTATGTACACATTGGGAACTCTATAATTTTGGAACTTGTCTACAATTTTTGTAACCAGAAACATCCTCCTCCTATGGTCAAAAAGGAGTGAACTTACTCCCTCCCAATTTCATTCCACCAAACCAAAATGTTTGCCCCAAATCCACAGTCAGCTTTAACAGATCCCCACTTGTGATTCAAAAAAGTTAATACTTTCCCCCCTCCCCATTTTTGCACATCACTGAACTTTGTTGCCGCTGCCCATCCCAAATTGTTCCCTGTTAATTTCCATCATCACCAAAAGTATAAGAAACCTTTCAAAAAAAAAAAAAAAAAAAAAAAGTCTGTTCACTGGCCAAGTTTGCAGACCCAAGAGGTTGGGATAAAGTTCAATTATCATCTAAATATATGAGCACTTATCTGCACTGAAAATGGGTCTTAAACTTTTGAAACCCACTCACCACTAATGATTATGGGGCAAATACTACAGCTGCTACTGAGGCAAATGAATCCCATTTAATACAAGATTTTGCTTGAGAAAAGTTTGAATAAGGGTTACAGGTTTTGGTCCCATCTTAGTTTTGGAAACAAACTAAATATGTGGTTGGTTTGTTTTGGGGGTTTTGCAGGTTTGTTTTGTTTTGTTTTGTTTTTTAATTTGTTTTAACCACACTCCTTCCTGGTTTTGGATCAGAGGGTTTAGGTTTAGGAAATATCAGTACAAGCACAAGAGTTTATTATTTTGCAGTTAGAATTTTTGTTGCATTGCTATGGTTGAAACTATTACTTGGGTTTCATTCCAACTGAGTGACAAAAGTTTTGCCAACATTAAATGCTAGTATAGACACAGCCTCCAGATAAGAGAGAGAAATCATGTAGACACACACAAAAAAAATGTAAAACAAATAAGGAGTCCTGTTCCAAAGGGGCAGCCTTGTTAATCTAGTTCAGTAAAACAAAAAAGGAGACACTTAAAGACTAACAAATGTATTTATTGCGTATAATTTATTGCATATTTTTACTGCGTATATTGTTCAACTTTAAGTGCCACAGTTTTGCCAAACTAGGCTAACACAGCTACTCTTTTGGAACAAAAATACGTGAATTCCACAAATCCTTTTCTAAACAACAAAAGAAAAAGATGACAATTCCAAAGTACCATATTTCTGTTATATACATGTAGGTGGTCACAGCAGAAATGCCAAGAAATGAATGGCCGATAGAGTTAATATTAGAGATGATTTCTCTAATATGGGGTAAAACACATTTATGCTTCAATTTCGAGATTATATTACTAATTCCAGAGTTTTCAGTTTAGCATCTTTGAAGAAGCCAAATATCACTGAAAATATAGAGAGCTGAATGCAATAAACTGTTTAACAAGAGAGTCTTATTTAATTATTCAAGTCTCTAAATTGTGCTGGATAAGATAACTACATATATTTCCTGCCTACAACTGGCAACATGTCTGAGGACACAGGAAAAAAAAAGCGTGCAAACAAAAATTCATTATGTATCATTGAGTTAGGGAATAAGGTTTTGAAATATTAATTGAATGTTTAAGAAACCCAGAGTTTTTTAATTGAAGTTGGCTGGTTGTGTATGGTTCTATAACTATGCAGTTGGAAAGAGATTCAGCTTTAAAAAGTCAAGCTAATATCTATTATGATTATAGGAAAACACACAAATTATTACTGGACAGCATTTGGTAAGTGCAGTTTATGCACCCAGCACTGTGCAAGGGCTGTGTTGTTACACAGCAAATCAGACTAGATGGTCACAGTGGTTCCTTCTAGCCTTGGAATCCAAGGAAGTCACAGACAGCAAGAGGCAGCTTTAGCTAAGGGAGTAAGCCTGAAAAGTGGTGGACCAACATCTCTGATGTCTAAGTAATTAAGTGGTTTCTGGGTCAGAGTGCTCAGGACCTTCCTTGCATTACTTAGGTCTTGGTGCAGAGGCTGCATAATAGAGTCACCACTCACTCCTAGTACACCTCTGAGTGTCTAGGCCAGGGAATGTAACTCTAGCTTTATCAGGTGTCTCCTGTCTGCTCAATTGCTTGCATGCTACAATCAACCTTTCTTCCCTTAGCTTGGCCCTCCAGCCAATTCACCATTTAGTCAACCCCAAGTCCAACAGAACCACTGATCTAATGCTGAGACAGCATCCAGCTCCTCCTTGGACTCAGTGCCACTATACAAGAGGCTGGCCCAGAAATCTCAGCCCCAGAGCCGTAACTACCCATTTTGGCACTCGGGGCACATTCCACTCAGAACACACCCCTTACAACGAGCGGCATGTGGAGCCAGTGGCATGGAACACACCCTTTGATAGAGCAGCTCAATGGAGCCACTCCAGGACCCCCGGGGCAAAGCCCCATTCGCCCCACCGTAGTTATGTCCCTGCTCAACCCACCCAGGACCCCAGGTTTCAGCACAGAGAACATATACCCTTCAATTTAGTTCCTCAGTCACCTTCCCTCTTATTTACCTGGCATCCTTCCTCTCCAGTTTCTAGGTCTTTTCTGGCCTGCTTTTGGGTTTACGACAGGAGCCTGTTGTACTCCCCCTGGCTCTTCACCCCTCTTAGTTTCCTATTAGACTCCTTATTCTACCCCAAGCTCTCTCCTTGTTCCAGATGAGCTCTACCCCCCTTCGGAGAGTGACAGAAACCTCCTCCCCCTGCAGCTACCTTCCACTTTCAGCCTATTTCTTGGCTATATAATAGTGGTCCAGCCTTTCCCAATCATGCCAAATTACCCACTTATTAGTTATTAGATGCTCTCATGCCTTGTGATACAAGGCAACCCACTATTTCCACCTCAGTCTATTCCAGTGCCTCATTTCTTGCATGCTCCATTGTAGTCTGCTTCCACAGAGAAAGAGGTCACTGTCATGGTTTTCTTATATATGCCCTGATGATTTGCTTTTTTCCCCATTTTCCACCAAGTGACACATGGTCCAGGACTTGTCTAGGAATATGGGTTTCTTGCCCACTTACCTGGTGCCCACAATTCCACAGACTTGCATAAAAAATGTTTGGCCAGCACAGCTGACGACAATAGGAAGGTTTTTGTTTGGGTTTGGTTTTTGTTTGTTTGTTTTGGTTTGGTTTTTTTTTTTAAGAGAGGGAACAAAGGAATCCTAAAGATATTAGGCTACTAGTACATGAAAATGGTAGAATTCTCAAAAATACTGCAGAAAAGTCAGAAGAGTTCCACAAATATTTCTGATTTGTATTTAGAGATGGGAGGAGGGGAAGAATATGATATGAACTCATCATATAGTGAAAACACTTTTTGCATTCCACTAATACCTCTCAAGAATCATCAACAGAAGCTACTACAGTTAGAAAATTTTTCAAATGGGTAGGTCCAGATTCAACTTGCATATAAGACTTATAGAAGATCAGGGTGTGTAGCTTGCTAGCCCACCGATGCTGGTTTTCATTAAATCCTGGAACACTGCGGAAATTCCAAAGACTGGAAGAAAGCTAATGTAGCACCAACTGATCCCAACATAGATAATGGAGTGACTGATATAGAACCTAATCTATAAAGTATTAAGGGAGGGTAATATAATTAATGCCAATCAATACAAGTTTGCGGAAAATAGATCCTGCTAAACTAGCTTGATTTTTTTTTTTTTGAGATGAGGTTACAAGTTTGCTAGATAAAGGTAATAATGTTATGACTTCTCTAAGACTTAACTTGGTAGCACAGGACATTCAGATTAAAAACAAGAAAATAACTAACATAGCACACCTGCAATGGATTAAAAATTGGCTAACTGATAGATCTTAAAATGTGGCTATAAACTAAGGAATCTGTACGATATGTAACACTAATCAAATGACCTAGAAGAAAACAAAACACAAAGTTTACAGATGGCACAAATATTAGCAGAGTGGTAAATAATGAAAAGCAAAAGTTGCAAACTGACTGCAAGAAAACAATGTGTTCTTTAATATAGCTAAATATAAATATATACATCTGGGAAAAAGAATACAGGCCATACTTGCTGACAGGGAACTCCATCCTGGGAAACAGTGATTCATAGTTGCTGGGCATTGTGAGTATCATGGGCTCCCAGGGTCATGCTATGTCCTAAAGGGCTAATGCAAAACTTGGATGCATAAATTTCTCTTGAGCACAAATAGAGAGGATATTTTACTGCTGTACTTGGCTCTGTGAGAATGCTGCATCCAGTTCAGGAGTGGGTCAGAGATGAGCCAAAAGAATGATAAAGGATTATGAACACAGGCCTTATACTGATAGGCTCAAGGAGCACTTATTTAGCTCAGCTGTCATGGGATATGCCCCTCTAGTGTCCGAGGGTGGGGAAATACAAAGGGGGCACAATTAGCAGGTAGGGTACCCTTGCAACACTTTTTAATTTACTGCACCAAGGCAGTACATCCTAGTGGTTAAGTCCATGCAAATCCCTAGGTGCAGGGCAGCATGGCCTACCAGCCAGAGTCAATACAAGGCCCTCAGGTGCAGCGCAGCATAGCCCAATAGTCAGAAACTCAATACGATAGTCTGAGTGGCCTTCTGGTCAGGGCAGGGTGGCCTAGTAGCCACAGAGTCAATACAATGGTCTATGATTGGGAACGGTGCCAAGGTAGGGGGGGACTCGGGCCCTTCCACTCCACTGAGCCCCAGCCCCGGGGCCCTATGGGTGCCAGGGGTATGGTACCAAGTCAGCAGGGATCCAGACCAAAACATGCTGACTGGGTTTTCACTACACCCCAACTCAACCCTTTGGGTCCCCTGCGCTATTTCCTACCTGGGCTGGGCAAAGTCCTTGCTGAGCACTGAAGTGTGGCTTTCTCCATCCTGGGAGAACTGTCAATGGCTTTTTCACAGGTCCTGGGTGTCAGCCACAAGGCGCTCCTTGCAAGAACCGCTCCATAGAATCCCCTCCAGCCACTGAGTCTCCCATGGGTTGGAGCCAATGCAGCTCTGGGGCAGGAGCTTCCAGCAGATGTACCAGACTAAACCAAGCTCCTCCCTTTTATACTGGAGCAACAGTCTGAGCATGTCCAGCAGAGTCTAGGGGCAGGGCTTCACCACCCATAGTATGTGCTGGACTTTTGAAGCGCAGGGTGGAGCCACCCCATCACATTAACAAAGATGACTTGATCACTGTAGGTTCCTCTAGTCAATGAGGAACAAATAATCGATAATGGACCCACCAATCTAACAGAGAGATACAACACAAGTCAATGGCTGGAAGTTGAAGCTAGATTAATTCAAATGAAGAAATACTTTTAAAAAACAGCAAGGGTATTTAACCGATGGAATAATTTACCAAGGATCATGATGGATTTAAACATTAATGTTATTCTAAAAGATGTGCTCTAGACATTATTTTGGAGAAGTTCCCTGAACTATGTTATATTCCAAGGTCAGACCAGAAGATCAAAATGGTCTCTTCTAGATTTGGAATCTTTGAATTATCCTAGCATTTTATGAAGCAGCTAGGAAGAAAGAGCCAATATATGATAAATGAAAAAAAAAAAAAAAACACACAACTCCTCTCCCTTGATTTATATTGCACAAAGACGATCACAGTAGTGGCATAGATGAAGAGTCACTTAGACCAAAACTCATGGCAGGTCTCACAGCCAGGAACAGAAAGAAAACTAGGAAATCCCAAGTTCAAAAACCAGTTTACCATGCAACTACCATTCAGGATCTTAGTTATCAGCTAGCATGCATTAAACAAACAAACTGACTCTGGTCTAATTTTTGCACTTGCAAACAGACAGGCATCGCCACATATCTGAAAATCTGCCACTGGGAAAGGACCCAAAAACAGGAACCAGTTCTTTACCTTTGGCTGTTTACTGGAATCCATCTCTGCATGAATACATTCATGTTTCATAATGAGGCCCCCCTTTTTAAAAATTATTTAGAATTTAATGAACCTAGGCAGATATTACACTCTCCCACTCCCAGCACAGGACTGATTCTTTAAAGTTCATTCTCTGTTGATCTCTGTTTCTTAGAATTTCTTTATCCTTTGTTCTGTAGAAGCAGTGCACATTCAGAACTGTATTTTACTTTCTCCCCTCAAAGGTTTCAGAGCTCCATTCTTTAGCATCCCACTGATAGCACTGACAGAAGTACTCTTTGTCAGGTAGTGAGTTCAGGTAGCAAGCCTCCAACCCAAATGTTCTTGGTAATCTGCCAAAGGCGGCATTTCTTCAGCACCAGCGGATACAAGACTGCAGCTGGCATTTGCATTCCAATATTTTTAGTTTGGGAGCTCAACTATATCAAGTATGCATGCTAATTAGAACTCATTTAAGTAGTTAAACTTGCGTGAAAATGTTTGGGAATGAGCAAAAGCAGCCAATTTGGTCTGTTGAAATTTGTGAGGTTGCATTGTTTATTAGTCACACATCTAAAATCATTACTCACCCAACTCCCAAAAACCCACCATACCAGGCATGTTTGTTAAACCTGGGATCAATTCCTGATTGTTCCTCTAACTTGCTCAGTAACATTGGGTAAGTCACTCCCGTCATATTCCATTGTGCTTCAGTTTTTCATTGTGTATAATAAGAATAATGAAACTAACCTTCTTTCTAAAATGCTCTGAGATTTATGGAAATCAAGTGCTACATAAGCCTTGTCTGTTCCAAATGGAGTCCACCGCTACAGATATATCCTCAAACCTCTCAACAGAGAAGCAGCTTATACCAGTAAAAGAGCTGGTATAGTGTGTACAAAGTTCCCTTAATGAAATAAATGCCATGTGACTCATCCAACAAAGATTAAGAAACTCAAGGGAGAGAACCGCAAATAAACCAGAGTAAAACATATTTTATCTAGACCGGGGGGCTCAAAGATGTTGTACATGGAGGCCATAGAGCCTGACTGAGTGGGCCCAGGGGCTGCAAAATTCCAAAACTGGTATTTTTTGCACTATACACAATATACAGGCATATATTTTCAGTATATTATTACAATGAAAAAAAGTCATTTGCAGGCTGCACTTTGTGGACCCCTGACCTAGACTATTGGCTGAATAGTTCCAACAATAAATATATGCAGAGATCATCAGGATCAGGTCATCAGCTGCTCAGTTACCCAAATGGAGCTAAATTTGTCATTCATTTGCAATAGATTAAAATTCAAATCAGAGATAACTTTTGTGGGGAATATTTCTCCCTTACCCCAGTACTCAGTTTTTTCAGTTATCTATATGCATTAAGATCTGAGAAGGACTTCATTTTCAACTTTAAAGCCAAGAGAACACAATGACGACAAGACTTTGAGGTTGCTCAGAAAGCTGTCCTGATAGTAATAAACAATTTTAATAAGAAAAACAAAAGAAAAAGGAAAAAAAGAAAACTTGTGATGGTCACCTATCACAAATTACCAAGGAAATAAAAGATCAAAATCATCAGTTCAATTTTCTATGAAATTTTCCTAGGAGTACAGGCATTCAACCAAAGTACTTTACAAAAATCAAACACATAAGAAGTACCTTCCCCACCCTTGAAATGCAACCACCTCTGGGGTTGGAGGCAGCAATTAAATAGACAGCTAGCACTTCGTACTCAGCAGAGTAAAGGAAAAAAATGTCCATTTTGTCACTTTTTTCCCTTTTCAGGTCTTATGTAAGACTCACACACAAGTAAACTGTACGGAATTGAATTTATCTTCCTTAGAAGGATGTAAAACTAAGTTAAACGTGCTGGGATTTGAATCTGTGATTCCAGCAAATGTAGGATTTCAAACGACATGTTTAAATTACTAATTTCTCTCTTCTGTGTGAAAATGAAGCATTGAAATAAAGCTACTGTACATGTACAAATTCAAACTTGTGAAAAAAGCTGATTGTTTTTATTAGTTGTTTAAGCACCAAAAAAAAAAAAAAAAAACCCACCACCCTTCAGAATTATATTCTCAGGGCATGAAAAAACAATGGGCCCAGTCAGGAAGTTCCACAATGGCAAAACTAAGTTTGATAAAAACAGGTTTTTTTAAAAACGTCTTTTCGGTCATGAACAAGTAATGCAGATTTTCGATGCATAGTTTCCCAGAAAACTGTGAACATCTGAAAGACAGGCTTTGAATGAAAGTGACTTTTCCACCATAATTATAGCATAATGACAATTCAACCAACACTAGAAGTGCTTGCAACCACAATGCTATAATTACAAAGCAGATTCAGAACACTTGAAATCAGTCAGAAGATCGAATGGGCATGCAAAATTAGTACCTCAAGGGCAGAGCAAGCAGCATCCTTGAGAAAAGTTACTGTAATAATGATGTATCCTCCTGGATGTTTCATTAGTTGTTGCCAGTAGTTGAGGCAAGTTGCTGTGAAAAGTGAATGAGCCCTTCCCTCCCACATCTCTTCTAGAGCATGAGAAATTTAATACTAGAGGTCCAGAACAATGTTCCCACTAATTACTTGTAAATTGTGTGCGCAAATAATTTCTGTGTGCAGGCAAAAACATTTCTTTGTGAGCACCAATATTAGCACTACTGAATTTTTTTGTGCGCACTTTATTTTTTTGTATGCACAGGTTTCATGACCTGTGTGTGCATGCACATGCACACAGCTTAGAGGGAACAGTGGTCCAGAAAGACTTTTTCTCATGGAGTCTGCTCTGTCCGTCTAATATGCCATACCTGCATGATGGTAAAGCCCTCTACTCCCATTAAGAGTGTGCAGGGGTGGGGTGGGGGAGTTTAGCATTTTGAACGAGGGCAGATAGTCAAAGAGTTAGAGCACTAGCTTATGACTTCAAACTGGGTTCAATTTTCCTACACCGCGGGGGGGGGGGGCAAGTCACTATCCCCCGTGCCTCAGTTCCCCATCAGTACAATGTGGATATTATCAGCACCAGCCTAACTCTCGTCCAGTGTTATAAGAATTAATACATATACATTAAGGATTGTGAAGTGCTCAGATACTACAGCAATGAGGGCCATTAATGTACACAAGACAGAGTTTGCAGGAATGGCCCAAAGAAGGAAATAATTTAAGTCTGATCCCAAATCCACTGAAGTCTTTAGAAGTATTTTCATTGACTTCTTTGGCCTTTGGAGTGATCCCTTAACAGACACTCTCCCACCTAAAAAAGGTCTAGAATTTTGTCATTGTTACCTGAATTCAGGTACCAGGATTGTCTTGGTGCCATCAGAGCCAATAACCACACCAAGAGTGAAAAGATATTTGCTTTATTGCATTTGTGATCACAAATGGGCCTCCCGCTCTAAGGGCAGAGAGACCCCGATTACAGCAAGTGTTCAGCTTTTATACTTGGTTACATTTGATAAGCCATATTAGGTTACAAGCAGAAAATGATACATAATTGGCTAGAATGAACTTGAGAGCGTGGGGGGGGGTTGAGAGACTTTCGGGAGCCGGGAAGCAAGGAGATTTCTGAGAATAGGGAAGTTAGGGGGTTTCTTTAGTGCCATTCTTGTAAACAGCAAGATGGTTCCACTAAAGAGGAACCATAAATGTCTTTACTTATTTTTTTTATAAGTTTTGTTATGTTCAATACTAAAAATTCAGCTTACAGCTTACAGACAGCTAGCAGACTGCTTACATCATCATTACCACCTGTGCCCTAAAAAAAGGCCTAGGGCCATCACTACTATGTAATGAAATTTATGGGTGCTTTAGGGCTTGGATTGCTCATACAAAATCCAGTTTGTGAATAAACTGAGCTTACATCATTATTCTTTTTCAGCCACACTTTTAACTACACAGTATAGAAAGACTAAAGAAAAAGGCTAAGTGAAGCATGTCTGAATATTTCTCCTCTCTCCTCTTTCCCCCCACACCAATTGCAAAGATACACCAATAAAGCCAAACTGCATTTCTTCAGCCACAACTTAAGATTCCTGCACTAATAAGTTTCCAAATAACATGTTTGTTTATACAGCTCTCTATGGTGTTCATTCTGACTTCTATCTCAAATGAAGTTATTAAATACAGTGCTCTCTCTCACTCCCCGCCCCACCACCACCTCATTAAACTACTGGAGCTTGCACAGTCTTTGTGAAGCACAGTCTTCATTACGAAAGGATAACAAATATCACAACATATTATAAAACAACCATAGTTACAGGAAAATAGTAACTGTTCCAGTCCTACATTTCAGATAACTTTACCTGCATTTGTGCTAGGTCTTAAGAGGAATTTGTAGTATATAAATAAAAACTCTATATTTATAAACATATATAAAGCACAAAGTAAGTTAGGTCTTCAAGTTTTCGGGTGGGGAAACCACAGCAATTTAGTATACAAAAAAGAAATGTAAGGGAAGAAAAGGAGGGAACCAGACACACACACGAGAGAAAAAGTGGGGTTGGGATGGCAGGAAATGGAAAAGAGCAGGAGAGGAGACATAGGGAACAGGAGCTACACTTAATCATTTTTTTAAAAGTTATATGCCCAAGCACAATTGCATAAACAATTCTCATTAACAACCTTCACTCTATTGGTTAATGAAGCTGATTGTGACAAAACTACTCACTGGAGGTGCATCTTCATAACAGTTACAAGTCCATAACTCTTATTGCTGGCATAAGGGGAAGCCCTTTCCTATTGCTTTCCATTACATCATCATACTGGTTGCCTGATAGTGCTGTGCTCTGAGTCACCATGCATCATACACACAAAGACAAGTGGATAACTAAGACTCATCATCACTTGACCTGGCTTCTGCGTGTACAGCTATGGGGTCACCTCCACAGCACCGAGTCCTCTGGTGATCCTGAGACATTTGCAACACACAAATCAGAACCCCAGCACATGAAAGACAGCTTCCTGCTCTCCAAAGCTCTCTCTAATTTTCCTGAATGAGGAGATTTGATCTATTCTACTATGTTATTTAAAAAGAAACTGAGGAATTTTCGAAACATAGATGGGTACCAAAGGTCACTTCATCATCAGTCCAATCAATGACGGAGTCTCTCAAGTATTTGCAGATGACCATAAAGAAGAGACTTCTTCGACAAAATTCTATTCATTGTGCTAGAATGACTGCACCCTGGAGTATTCACATTTTAATCATGCATGAATCCCACTAATGAGAAGTATAGTCACAGAGTGGAGATGAGGCCCCGCTCCCAGGAAACTAAAAAGATGAAACGCAATTAGACCAGAAGGGACGCACAACGATAATACCAAAGATATGTGCCATACAGTGTTCTGATATATGTCAGACACGCCAGATTTGACATATGCAAGGCTAAAAGACGTGCAAATTTTAATTGTTTGTGAAGCAGCTGGTTTTAAAAAGTGCTGCTTGTTTAAAGGCTATGAGCTTGAACCTGGCCATACCAATTAAGCTTATTATTAAAAACAGTGCTGTAGCTGTGCTGGTCCTGGAATATGGCACATGCAAGGTGGATAAAGTAGTAGCTTTACCTTACATACCTTGTTGAAAAGGGAGCCTGAAAAGTGATTACTCTCTGCAACAACTTTCTACTCTAAGGGTATGTCTACACTGGAGGCTCTGTTAAGCCGAGCTAACAAGGTCTACTTTATGCCGACTTAACGTCAACCTTGTTAAATCGACTTAGAGCATCCACACTGAAAACACTGCCTGCGTCCACACTGGCACATGTTAGGTCAACCCTTCCCGGAGGCCAGGAACTCTGGGAGGGGTCCTGGAGGCCAGTTAAGTTGACTTAAGGGCTATTCCCTGTCTATACTGGCTTAAAATCAACCTTAAGACGTGGTGGTATTAAGTTAACTTAAGGAAGCACTTAAATCGACTTAATAAAAACCCAGTGTGGTTGCAGAGGTCTGTAGGTAGACTTAAGCTTCCCTAAGTCACCTTAAGGCTCCAGTGTAAATGTACCCCAGAGAGAGAAAAACAGGAGTTACTGACTATGGTCTTCAGGAGTCATGAGCCAGAAAAGGCAAAATGGTGTTCTGAATGGGATATGTCTTCTTGTGAAAACCAGTGCTTACCATGGCAAAGAAAAATCAGGGAAAGAAAGATGAAATAATACGTCTGCTTCCTTTTCTGTTCAGAGCAGCCAGAACCACTGTTAGAATTCTACTATGCCGAACAGCAGCACAGCAACCAGTATGATTAAGCACAATGATTTGACTGGGTCTAGTTGTCAGCGGGAACCTCTCTGCTCCTCCCTCCCACCCAGAAAGGTGTCAAAGGGATGAAAATATGTTTTCAGCCCTATTACCAGAAATGGGCTGATCATATGGAGCTGCCACTACACTGAGGATTTTCTCAAAATTCTCTGTTGCCCTAGCATTAGTAGTGCCCCATAGGTGCTAGCTGTGAAGGGGTGGTAGCACAGATTGACTGCCAGCATTTTATTTTATTGCTGTTATATAGTTAGCCTTTCTTTGTGGTGGTAAAAATGACTCCCATCAACCTAGGCCAGAACCATGATTGTTGCCAACACCAACAGAACTGCATGAGGGATACAGCAATACCAGGAGAAGTTCCCAAAAAAACCACCAAAAACAAACAAAAAACCCTTCAGTACAGACAAAGCCACAGAGGGTGTGACATTGTCATTTGCTCCTCTATAGATGTCACAGCACATGTACCTTTCTCACTGAATAAGCATAGATACTGCCACTGAAATAGGCCCATGGCTCTTCTAGTGTGGTATCTCACCTCTGACAACAGCCAGCACCAATTGCTTCAGAGGAAAGTGCAAGAAATCTTGCATTAGGCAGATATGGAATAAATCTATCCCTTTTCCTTCCATCCTCACACCCATGGCTTCGTCCTGTTCCCTAACACAGAGTCCCTTTAACCCAGGAACATGAGATTTAATATCTCCCACTTATGTTAGCTTTAATACTCATGACTCTGGATATTCTTATTATTCATATTGAATCTCAAAGTTTTTGGTCTCATCAACATCTGGGGGCAATGTGTTTCACAGTTTAACCCCAAATTGTGGGGTTAAATTATTTCCATTTCTCCGTGTTGAATTTCTTACTGTAATTTCATGGATGTCCCCTTGTCCTCAAATTATGAGAGAGGAGAATAGAAGACTTTCCTGATCTTCTTTCTCTATTATTATTGCATATACTTATATTTTGATAAACATGGAGGACAGCATCTGTTTTCTCCCCTTTAAAGAAAAAAATAGCTTTTCTTGAAGGTTCCTATTAACCTTCAAATAGCACATCATTTATACATCACATAGTCATGTGTGGTGGATGTTACTTGATAATCACACAGAGTTGGGACTAAAACCATCTTCCCTCAGTTCCAAAGGTCATTATCATTTGAATAAAAGATTTCCTTCAACTGCCAATACAAGGTCATCCCATAGTCCCTCATTGGGCTAGCCAGCAGAGGGCAACACCATTCCCTGTTATACACTGAGCTATGGTAACACAGCATGATCACAAACAATCCTTTGTAATGTAACAGGCATACTGTGTCACGATGGATTAGACATTTAAAATAGTACATCTTTTTCCTTTTAATGAGTTTTAGTTGCTGCTAGAGAGTTTAAACACAGCCAGCAGGAGTTCTGCTCACATTAAGTGAATTATATTATTATTGAACTGCTTGTATGGATTGTGCCATACATTCCTAAGAAATGCAAGAAGGTAGGAAGGGACAGATTACTGTTGTAAAACTGTATCTTCATGAATATGGATGATACAAGAATAGATTTAAGAGTTTTCTAAACAACTTTGCATTACATGAGAATTCAAGAGTGGGACTAATAGCCTCAGATGAAAGCAGTGCAAGGAAAACACTGGTTCACAGTTCTAACTTGGCCTTTTATTCCCTACACATCTTCTGCAGGAGTTAGACATATCAAAGAACAGTGCTGGGGCTAAGAGAATTTAAACCAACCACAAGACCATTATTAGTATCCACCAGTGAACTCTAATGTTGCAGAGCTTTGCCAAGGGCATGCTTCAGTTTAGAGGGGACCCACAAGCAGCCCATTTGCAGTGTGGTGCACCCAGCAAGAGCAGGGAGGAAAGAATGACTATAGTTTTGACAGGACATTTATCTCCCTTGTCCTTAATTCATTCATGATGTTGTTTAAGCAATTTGTGTGTGTGTGTTATTGCTGGTTCTTGCCACCAGGCTCCCCTGAGAGCTGGGTGGGGGGAGAGTCTGGGCATATTCTCTGAGCTCCCTATAACAACACCACTGCTCCCCACCGCTACTTGTCGCAGGCAATTACTGGTCAAAACTTTCATCAGCCAGCAATTATGAGAACATTCCTGTACTGATAGCTGTGGGTGGAAGGAGTTAAAGGTCTTTTCTCATGCCACTGGCCGACAATGTGAGTTGCATGGAGGACAGAACTTGGAGTGCTAGGGCTGCTGCCAGCATGAATCATTGCCCCCATTGATCTGTGGGGGACTATCCTAGAGATACACTTACCATTCATGCCCTCCAAATGTGTGTGTGGGGCAAATACCACAATACATTTGGAAAAAACTTTAGACTTTGAAAAATGTCTCTAGAGGTTTTACAGAACACTACCAGATTCTCCTACTCCTCCTAGTGACTACATATTGATACCTTTTAGGTCTGTGCAAAGCTTGTAGGGTCCAGTCACAGGAGATGTCAGCAGACACAACCTGCATCTTCATTTGATATTCAGATGCGCTTTTTGTCCTAGTATCCCTCATTAACATGGTCCTCATTACCAGGAGACGTGACTGTCAAATACTTTGGACTGAGATTTTCTCTGCTTGATCTCAGATGGCTTCTCTCTTTTTAAGTTTGAGAAAAATTGATTCAGCCACATTTCTATTGTTCAGTCATGGAGAAAGCCACAATTCCTGTCTACCACAAATCAGAACAGTGCTTCAATAAAGCAAAAATAGCTGATGCTGAAAACTCAAAATGTTTTGTTTGTTTGGGGTCATGTGTGTTTGTGGTTGTGGCGTTTTTTTTGTTTGTTTTGTTTTGAGAAATCACTGAGATTTAGTTCCAGTTGTCCATTGGTATACACTGGCATAATTCCCAGGAATTCAATGGAGCTATACTAAATTCTACCAGCAAAGAATTTGGTCTGCAGTTCATCAAAGCTTTTGAACATGTGAGTAGTTTCACTGAAATCAACAGACTTGCGGTAATGCTGGAGCCACCTTAACTCATGAAGTTTCCTGGGCTCCGAGGGCTTGATTTCTAAACCTTAAAAACTGCTACAAAGAATGCCAGGTTTTATATTATATATAAAGATATCATGAGAGAGAACATAAATGTTAAAAAGATGAGCACCTATACAATCACAATAGAAAAATTTAAAAATTCACAGCATTCTAAAATCATCAGCTCAAGTGAAACACCTGTCATTTCTATTTTTCTTCCTTAAATCCAAATTGACCTTCCAAGGTTTTTGATCCAAGCAACAAATAAAGAAGGAAGAGAACACCACTTGAAAAGTCATTCATGTTGTAGATATTACTGCAAACTATTTGAGCATTGCTCATCCTAGCATCAGAAGAATGCTGCATTCCATTACTCCCCATTCTTTGCCATAAAGTATGTAATTGCTATCATTAACATTCTCTCTGCTCCATAAAGAAGGAGCTTGTAAAATACCAAGGTGTTCAGGAGGTGCTGCTATGTCCTCAAACTGGTTCATCCTTCTAAGAGAAATTTAATACTCCCACCTATGTTCTGAAAAATCCACACTTTCTTTTTAAAATCATTGTTGTACAGAAATATCTGAATCAAATTTCCTCTTTTGTGAAAATTCAAAGATTTGGTTTCCTTGGTATTACATTGAGAGAGTAAGAAACCTACAATCCAGGCTAACAATTACAATTAGAAGTTTCAAAGTGTCTGACAAAGTGGGACTTTCCCCCACAAAAGCTCATGTGATAAATAAATTTATTAGTCTTTAAGTGCCACAGGACTCCTTGTTTGTTTTGCTGAACTAGGCTAACATGGCTGCCCCTTTGGAAATTATAATTCTGGTCTTTGTGCACGAGACTTCAACCACGTCATTACCCATTAGCACTAAACATCATCTTGAGGATACGACAATGTTAACATAATGACGACTTTTAGCAGAAAACCGATCACAACACAGAAACATAACCCTCTTTAGACATGAAATGTATCAAGAAAAACTAATAAGCAACAAAGGTTCTTGTTTTTCCCTTGTCTGAAAGTTTTGTGCATGCTCAGATTCGTGTGTATCTGTCTCTGTGAAGTCAGTTCTCTTTTATGTAATTAGCATTAAACAGCACTTGAGGCAGGAAGAATGTAATCAGCAATAATTACTTAGAACTGAGAAAGTCTTACTGTATTTATTGCTACCACCTAGCCTAAGAGCTAGTGAAGAACAATTTTGATCTTAAGCAACGTACAAAAGCAAGTTTGAGGAGGAGCAGCTTAAAGTACAAACACTCTTCCCATTTCTTGGCTGTATGGATGAACGGTTGGAAAGCTGACAAGTCCTCCCAGGCATGAATGAATCCAGTCCTTAACTTAGAAGTAAATGGGGCATGAAGCTTTGGATAACTGAGATCACTAAGCATGAATGAAAATTGATACTGGTTTACCTACACCATTATGCTCATGTAAAAATATATCTTTAGAATCAGTAATTGTTGATGACAAAGTTAATTGTTCACTACTAAACCTTTTCTATTTAAAACTATTCTTCCTGTTTCCAACCAGAATTACCCCAGCTCCTGAACAGCCCCAACACAGCCACACATGGGTGCAAGGGTAAGCATTAAGCTTCCCTTCTATAGTTGCAATAGCACTTTTCAGACATCACTCCTCTCCCTTAGTAAGCTCAGGGAAACTCATTGACTTCTTAGTCTAGTTCACCCCTCAGGAACAAGATGAAGGAAAGCGAGCAGTGACCAGAGCCAATTAAGGAGGTATGGCCATGCTCTCAGCCCCCTCCAATTTGGCCTGTGGAATTAGGCTGGTAATGGGGAGGGATAGCATTGTGGGTCATCCTTGTAAAGCAACTCAGCACTCTCTTTAGGGCAGCATGATTCAGAGCTTCCCACACCCCACCCACCTTCTGTGTTTCTTCTTACTGATATCAATCAGCAATTACACTTTTTTAAAAAATACAAAATAAATTAATTTTGCATTTGGAAGGTCACATGAGCTGAGTCATGTTAAGTCTATTCTGAATGTTCACTTGAGTCACAAAATCAGCTCTGGCTCCACCCCTTGCCAAATGTCTTTTTAAACAACCCTTAATTATTAAAAAAAGTTGAACTTGTTAAATATTAACTGTCACAAAAAAATTAAGATGTTTGAGTTTTAAAACACTCTCCAATCATGCAATGAGTTAAGCTGGGGTATCTTTATGCACAGGGAGTAGTCCTCACTGACTTCAAGATTTGCAAAATGGGTTGTTCTATATTTTCAAGTGCAAACAAAGAAATTTTGCAGATATGTGATCTTTTCTGTTGTTGGTAAAGTTATTGTTTTGTTCTTAAGCCAGGATTTTGTCGATTTCCAAAGGGATAGCTGTGTTAGTCTAGTCCAGCAAAAAATACCAAGGGAGTCATGAGGCACTTAAAGACTAAACAGATTTATTTTTCGCATGAGCTTTTGTGGGAGAAAATCCCACTTCATCAAAGTTCACCCATCTTCAAAGCATCTGATGAAGTGGGATTTTCTCCCACGAAAGCTCATGAGAAAAATAAATCTGCGCACAACTCCTTGGTGGGTTTTTTTTTTTTAAAGCCAGGATGCCTACACATGGTTATGCAGGATGGAAGACATCAACCAGTACCATCTCACACAGTCTGCCTTGGGTATACAATGGCGTTACTCCTGGAAAACAGCAAAGAAAAAAATGGTTCGGAAAAGAAAACTGAGTTCTCAGCCATTAAAGGCAACACACCAGGAGAACAGCAACATTATGAGCAGCTTTTTGGCTGAATTCATGCCCATGATAAAAGATGGTACAGCTGAAATGCAAGGTTTTAAACCTTGGGAAACAATAATAAAAAGTAATTGACAGATTGAATAGTTCAGAGTCATAAAAACGTGACTAGGAAGTACTGGTATTTTAGCATCTTCCTCCCAACTGGAGAAGATATGTGCAATGTCACAATAACATATACACAGCTGCATTTTAATTAACCTTAATTCAAAAAGGTTTAACAATTCAATAAAGGTTATCTCAATACCATAAGGCTTGTTCAGGGTATTGTCAGCCTGCCACAACCTCAACACAGAGAAATTTTCATCACCAAACACTCCTTCGTGTCTATTTTTTCCTTTTTCTTTGAAAGTGTTTATGCTTCTGCTCTTTATTAAGGAGGGAAAGGAAAAGCATCAAAATAAATTGATAAGTGCATACATTTTTGGCCAGGCATGAAGTTCTGGAAATATTATGCAACTGCTAATCTCACCTGATTTCAACATGAGAGATTTCATTTGAGATGAAAGAAATACCTGTTAGTTCATCTGATTCCCCACTGCCAGTGCAGGATTGCTCTGCATAGTGGATATGCCAATGTCCTTCCCAGGCAAATTTAGTCTATATACTCCTTAGTTTATGGGATTGCACTTGCTTTCCTTAAGTAATTATGTTGTAGTCCATAGTTTCTCAGCCGCTGGTACACATACCCTGGAGGTGTAGGCTAGCTACAGACTGTGAGTAAGCATGACAGCCACCTGTTTCCCCTGATCCCATTTGGGCAGCACTTGAGTGTTGGGGTACTGATTAAAATTTTCAGAAGTTAGGGGGTTCTTGCTACTTAATAGGTTGAGAAAAACTTAACATCTCATTGGTCTACATTAAAAACAAGCAAGGAACCTGGTGGCACTTTTAAAGACTAATGAATTTATTTATCACATGAGCTTTCATTAGAGAAAACCCCACTTCATCAGATGCTTGAAGCTGAGCAACTTACAGAATGGAAACAAAATAAATGCAGGGAAGTGTAAGTCATAGGATCTGGTGAGACTAGCAGCAAATCAAAGCAGTTGTTAGGATTCAAACAGTGGAGTACACAGAAATTAAAAGAGGTGGGTGGGAAACAAGGAAAGCAAAATTGCTTTGATTTGCTGTTACAGTCTCACCAGATCCTATGACTCGCACTATTTATTTTGCTTCCATTCTGTAGGTTCCCCACTTTCAAGTGTCTGACATAGTGGGATTATGCCAGTGAAAGCTCTTGTGATAAATAAATTTGGTAATCTTTAAAAGTGCCACAGGACTCCTTGTTTGTTTTACTGTATTAGACCAGTGGTTTTCAAACTCCCTCTCTCAGGACCCAGTTGGAAAAAAATCATTCATACCCACAAACCAACAATTATATCTTTGAGCAACACATTCCAGTGTTTTGGTGGCACCAGCAGGGGGCCGCGTGACCCAGTACCCAAGGATCTGCAACCGACTACCAGGTCCTGACCCTAAATCTGAAAACCACACGGCCACCCTTTTGGAACTAAGACTACATGCTTATGCAACAGAATAAGAGAAAGTTATTGTTCTCCCCGCACCCTCATGTAGGATACCCAGACTTCTAGTCTATTTGTCTACTAGAGGAAGTGAATGAGGTGTAGGCAGGAAATGGGTAGAGCCTTGGCTCCATTCCACCAATGCACAGGCCAGAACAGCTGAGCCAGCACAAAGTAATTTACTGCTGCCCTTCAGTTTGAAACAAAGTTGACATAGGAAAGAAACTGACTCAGACACATTTCTATATCAATGCATCTTTAGGATATTCCTGAGGTAGCACAGTTTGCACATAACCCCTTGCTTCTGGCTACAGCTAACGTCATAAGCTAGGCCATTTTCTGGAAGTTTTTCCTAGTATTTTTCTTCCCTCTTAATTTCTTGGCATTGTTTTCACTATAATCAACCTGCCACCTTAGAGTAATTCCTCTCCTTCTATGGTATCCACACTTTCACGTATTCTCCTGTACCCCTCAGGTGTATTAGTCTGAATTTTTTTCAGATCTTTTGGATGCTTCTCTAAAATCAGAACTGAATATCATGAGATTTTCCACCACTACAGAGTTATCCAAGGATTGAAATCAGGGAACAGGAGGAAGACATAACAGAGTATAAAAAAAAAACAACAAAGAGTTGTGTGGCACTTAAAGACTAACAGATTTATTTTTTGCATGAGCTTTCATGGGAGAAGATCCCACTTCCTCAGATGCTTCGAAGATGGGTGAACTTACAGAAAGGAATGAAACTAAATGCAAGGGGGTGTAAAACATAGGATCAGGTCATACAGTAACAGCAAATCAGAGCAGTTTTCAGGTTCCACATCTGAGATCCACAGGAATTCAAGTCCCACCCAGAGTGTCATTTTTATAGCAGCATGACTGTACACAATCACCAGTGGAGATCAAACTCAGCACCTTTAGCAAGCCTCTACCAGTTGCACTAAAGGAAAGCTCATTGAAAGTACATGAAAGGCTCCCTAAGCCTTTGACTCTGAATTCAGACTACCTGTAAAGCAAATGTAAATAAATGGGACAAAATTTGGCTCTTTGTTTCTACTATTATTTCATTTCACTCCCACCTCATAGTTCATTGGGCTCATTTCAGCTGAGCTGTAGGTTGCTAATAGGAAAGCAGTTTGATTAATTCAGTTCAATACACTACTTTAGGTCTAACTCAACTGTGCCTGAAGAAAACATACATTGCTAGGAATTCAGCATAAATTCCTAAAGCATGATTAGGAACTATTTTTTCTGTTAGTGAATGTAATTACAAGTTTATTATGCAGTCACATCTGTGGAAGAAAGCTGGAGGCAGTGGCGTCGCTGGGGGGGACCTCAAGGGGCTTCAGCCCCCCTAAAACTGATGGCCAGCCCCCAAGCAGCATGCCCGAAAACTGTGTGGGGTTTCACTGTTGCACCCCTGTGCAAGGAACACGCTAGCAGCTGTGGCTTTTACGCAGCTGGAAGACAGTCTTTCAGCCAGGAGGGAGTTTTTAAAACTCCCGCCCTCGCCTGACCCTGCTCTGAGCATGTTCAGAGGAGGATCACGCCAGGGGGCCTCAGCCACAGCTGCTACCCCATTCTCCCTCCATTGACCAAGTAAGGGAGGGGTTGGAGGTAGGCACACAAACCCGGCAGAGAAAGGGCACAGGGGAGGGGGATCAGCCTGTGGCCACTGGGGGGGGGGTAAGAAAATGGATCAGGGCCCCGGCAGCTGGGCCCCCCCAATATTTATGTATAGAAACACCCCTGGCTAGATGAAAATGTTTGGTCAGTGGTGAAGCTCAGCCACCCTCCCACCCCAAACAGCAGCATCAAAAGAGAGGTGACAATATACCATTGCCTTGCACTTTACTATTCTGACCTTGTAGAGTTTAATGCCAGCTTTGCACTGGTGTGTGTGACTACACTAGGTGCAGGCAGTGATAAATCAGGCCTGGAGAGTCAAAGTAATAGGATTTCTCACAAACTAAGAAGCTACTCATCATGAGTAAAAGGTACCAGATTCAGTTCCAAAATCAGCATTGGTAAAGGCTGGGCTGATAGTAAAAAAACAACAAGGAGTTGTGTGGCACTTTAAAAACTAACATTTTTTGCATGAGCTTTTGTGGGAGAAGATCCAACTTCCTCAGCTGCTTCGAAGATGGGTGAACTTACAGAAAGGAATTAAACTAAATGCAAGGGGGTGTAAAACATAGGATCAGGTCATTGCTGTTACTTTATGACCTAATCCTATGTTTTACACCCCCTTGCATTTAGCTTCATTCCCTTCTGTAAGTTCACCCATCTTCGAAGCAGCTGAGGAAGTGGGATCTTCTCCCATGAAAGCTCATGCAAAAAAGAAATCTGTTAGTCTTAAAGTGCCACACAACTCCTTGTTGTTTTTTCTTTTTTACTGGACTAGACTAACACGGCTATCCCTTTTGAAATGGGCTGATAGTGTGACGTCAAAACTACTTGAAACTACCAGAAACCAGCTATACTACCTGATACTTAAAGCTACCTGGTCCCTCAAAACTGCCTGATACCGAACTGGAAACTGGTCCACCCCTCCCTCAAAACAGCCATATACCAGAAACAATTATTTGTAAAATGGAGATCCATTGGTGAAAGACACTATGCAAGTTCAAAGAATCTAATTATTCCCAAAACCCCCCTATGATATCTATATTGATATACAGAAGCTTTATCAAGTAATTAGTCTTGCTTCCTTTATTCTTGTTACTGAGCATTACTGGGTGTCAGAGATATGGAAGAAAAATAACATCATTTCCAGACACCATACAAGTATTTTCCAACAGTTTCCTTTATATGCTTACTTATTTCTATGAAAGAGAGTTAAATGGTTAAAAATGCAGTTGTCATATTTAGTCCTTTGTTGTGTTTATGTTGTATGTATATAAATGAGAGAAATGATGACATCAGTAAGAAGGCAGGATGTCCTAGTGGCTAGAGCATTGGACTAATACTCAGAAGACGTCAGGGTTAAAGCCAGCCAGAATGCCCTGGAACTGTCTGACGGGCCAGAGTTCCAGGGCCCAGATTCCAGAGCCTAGAAAAAAATTGGCCCCACCCATCTATGAAGGGGGCCTAGGCAATACAGGAAGGGGCCCCTCAAATTATACTTTAACTAGTGGAAGTCCTGGGTTTAAAGCCTGGCTCTATCATGATTTGCTGGATGACCCTAGGTAAATCATTTCACCTCTCTGTGTTTCAAATTTCCCCATCAGTAAACTGGGGATAATGACATGATGTTGGTTGTAAAGCATTTTGAGATCTATGGATGAAAAATACTATACATAAGCTAGGTGTTAGTCATTGAATTGTAGATACTATCATATTTTAATAAAGTATATTGTACCATGATAACAGTTTTACAGGTGTAAGCCAGGGGCCATGAAAGTCAGTGGAAAGTCAGGCCCTAAATTCGTAAGAACCCAACATTTTTGCTGTTATTTTTCAAGCTACAAAGGGGTAGTTGTGAGAGTCTAGTTCAACAAAACAGCAATAGTCATGTGGCACTTTTAAAGACTAAACACATTTATTTTCACATGAGCTTTCATGGGCAAAGTTCCACTTCATTAGATGTAAAAAAAGAAAAATAAATGTGTTAGTCTTTAAAAGTGCCATGAGACTTTTCTTTCCTTCTTTAAGCTAGTTTCTTTCCTCCCTTCTTCCCCTTTGGGGGTACATACCCCAGTCTCTGTAGAAAAAAACTGCTCACTTAACAAGTAGAAATGTGTTTTGGTAAAAATCATAGAATTATAGAAACTTAGTCTGAAAGAAAATCATCAGTGCTGAGGCAGAACCAAGCATACCTATACCAAATGTCACAGGTCCATTTTCTTAGGTAAAAGCCCGTGAAGTAAAAACTGGTGATTTCACATCATTCACTGTAAGTACTCTATTGAAAGGCAGACAGATTCTGATGCCCTTATTCACATTAAGCGCAATCTCACCATGGCAGTAGTTCCATCAATTTCAATAAGACTAATGTGAAGTAGGTTGCTATTCAGGGTGCACAACAGCATTGGAATCTGGCCCCACTGATGTTATTTTGGACTCAGGCTGTAAACTTTGGATCCAGCACACTATCTGATTTTGGCCAATAAGCAGTTCATATCCAAGGACATTTATTTATTTGGAAACAAAGGTTCTGGTTGAACTTCAGAGAGAATTTCACCATGACCTCTTCAACCCTTCTCTTGATCTCAAAAAAGGTTTAAAGCAGATGAAGCCTCATGATCCCCTTATGCACTATGTTGAGTATACTGCTTTGTACTATACTCAATAGTATACTTTTGCTTGGGAGCATTCTCTGAGACAAGCAGATACTCCCAGCATAAACTCCATTCTGTGTCACTGTGTAGCAGACTTTTCATGAGCTGCAAGTTATCTTTTAAACAAAGATCTATCACAGTCATATTTTTCTCACTAAAATGGCCTTGAAAAACACTGTATTTTCAAGTTTCCTGGATGCTGCATAACATTCTGCAGGGGCAGTCAAATCACATTATGTTATGTTATGTGGCAGGTCAGGAAAACTGCTATGCTCAGATATCTGATTTTTTGCCAAATCATTTGGCACATCTCATATTCTCATCAATTTGAATTACTTGTAGATCATTTCAGAAGAGATAATTATTGGCCACCATTCAGACATTGTAGATAGCCAGCAAAGCACTCAGTTGGCTCTTTCATTAGCCTATGCATTGCAGGATAGACAGTTTTAAGTAAAAACAATATAAATGTCACATTAACGTATGTGCAATTTTGCCTTACATTTACTTCCTTATAAGTACATTTTGCATCCCCTATTCATACTGACTTGTACTTGATTTTGCAAATATTCTTTATTGATTTCTCTGGTGCTACTCAGAGGAAAAGACGTTTCAATGAGTAAAGGAAGTATATTCTAACCATCAGATTACACAGTATAGTTTGCCAAGAGATTCATTTATTCAGTCAATACCATATATTCTGGAATCACTGTACAGCTTTCATTTATAGTAGACATTTCATCTTTTCAGTATTCCAAACCAAAATATGATAGTTAAATTTAGGAAAGTACAGATTATTCTTCACACCTAAACAGATGCTAAAATATCCCTTTGTGAAGTTTCCCTCTGAAATCTGGACTGGTGTATAGCTGAGTTACCATAAACCCCCACTCCTAGGTCAGCCCATGCTCAGCCGCCTGCAAGCCAGCAGCCCTTAACTTAGTGAATGCTTCTGACCAGCCACTCATGTGATTATGCAATAGAGAAACCCTAGAAGACACCCCCAGTCCCTGATGCAACCTTAAGAACTTCTGCCTTGCAGTGTTCAGTGCTGCCCACTAAACAAATGCAAGATATGACAAAAATTCCTCCTGTACCTTGGTGGGTCCCATACTTCCTTCTAATCAAAGACATCTCCGGGGTTGGGGAGGCAGGGGGAGCGAGTGAGGTGACCGCCCCAGTCTCCATGGTTCCGTGGGCCCCACGTTGCCCCTCTAGTTATTGTGATCAATGAACAGCAGTGTTTAAGAAATCACTGGTGCATTTCACAGTATCAATGAAGATGTCTGCACTCCTATTTACACTAAGGGTATGTCTGCACTTGGGTGCGACAAAGTCGATACTGATGCATCAAATTAATAAAACCAGAGGAGAGTGTTCACACCACTTTCTGGTTTCTTGAGTTCCCATTGCTAGCTGTTACTTCAAATTCAGAAACGTTGCATTGTGGGTAGGTATCCCACAGTGCAGCGACGTACCCACCCCCCTGCCTAGGCTTCGCTCTGCTGGCTGGCTGGTTCTCCCACCCTCACTCTGGCTCCGTGCCACTGGCTGGTTCCCCCACATCCCACCATGGCTCCACTCTGCTGGTCAGTCCTACCACCCTCCCTCATCTCCATGCTGCTTGCCAGTTCCCCCAACCCCTGACAAGTTCGTGCCACTTGCTGGTTTCCCCAACCTCCACCCCAGCCCCATGCCACTGGCCAGTTCCCCCAACCTATTTCCGGATTACGTGGCCAATATGCGATGTAACAGGAAAGACGGAATTGTAAGAACACGGAAGGCCATTAAAAATCACATTACACTGCTCTCTGTACACACTGATGTTAAACTGCATTAATAAAATTGTATTGAATGCTACGCCTCCTGTAGGGGTTTTCAATGCTGACTTGCAGCAGCAATTAATTTGATGTTGCAGCCGCATAAGTGTGTACATGGACTGCAGAAGGTCAGCCTAAGTGGCATTGCATGAACCTAAGCAATCCATGTAGAGCAGCCCTAAGTACCACATTATCCAGCAAGTCCCAGTGACGTTGCCCAATGTGAGCCAAGATGTCACAATCTGGTTCTGCAAACATGATGTTTTTCATTATTTTCTTTACCACTTTCATCCCAAAATATAATTTTAAAAAACAAACTTGTAGAAGATTTATTCACTCCTAGGTTTCTGTACCACCACTGAAGAGTGCAATCCCATCAATGAAAGTAAACTCCCCAGTGCAGTCATCTAAAATAAGGGACATCTAGTTGATCTCATCCTATATACTTTAGCTACGTATACTTTCTTCAAACAAATAAATAAAACTGTTGAATTTCTACACCACAAAGCTGTTCAGTGTTCAGAGAGATCTACTTGCGGACCACTGAAAGAAACACTTCAGCAAAACAACACAGAGTGAGCATACCCACAGAACCACCTGGGTGTGCAGAATTGTATGGGGAGCCATCATCAGATTGCTGTTCATCCACAAGAAAGCATAAGAATGAGACAGGAACAGTATTGACTCTGAAGTGCAAGGAACTCAGGGCCTTGCTGATCCAGCTGTAAGGAAGGTCCCTATAGGCAGAAGAAGTATTGAAAGGCAGGGGTAGAGCAAAAGACAGTAGATTGGAGGCACAAGAGACTGAGCAAGTCCACACTGATAAAAACCCTGTAGGCCATCTAGACAATTGAAGTCTGATGGATCAAACAGTGTATTGGGGATAGCACAGAAAACTAACAGATGCCTGAAGACTACTATTGACTAGCCAGGGAGTTTCTAGAACAGCATGTTGACAACTACAGTCCAAAAGTGAACACATGAAACAGTGTGGCTAGGACACAAAATGCAGAACAATGCAAGAAAAGCAGAGGATTCTTTTGCATACGAGTCTTTTCTGCAAGCTTAGTTTAATGAATGAAAAACCCTGATTGCAATAAAATCAAAATCAGAAAATGAGATAAACGGCCGATCTCTAAAGTAAATTGTCCAATCTGATGAATGGTTCTCAAATAGTACCAGGTCCAAAGACCTAGGCCAGGAAAGAGTCACTACAAACCCGATCCAGAATGCAGTGTGAAGTGGTGATGTGTTTATCTTAGTCTCAGTGATTAAAAGCAAGCCACTTAATGAAAGCCTTTATTGAAATCAGGAAAGCTAATTAAATCACGAAAGTTAGCAGCTCTGTGCAAATATTTGGGATTTTAATGTAGGGAGAATACACAGCCTGAGATTGACCGTGTGCTTTGAACCTGAATGTCCATCTCTCCCATTCTTCTTCTCTAAAAGTTATTGAAATAACCAATATTTACTCAGGCTTGAGCACAAAGCTACATCACATTTCTCAGGGCATGTCTACACTGCAGATGGCATTGTTGGCAGCATAGAACTGATTCTGCTGGATCAGTTGAGCAGTAGTGAAAACCTGCTCAATTGATCAAAGAAGTTGACACCATTAATGCACCCCCCCCCATGAGAACAGCAGGTAGCAGAGTCACTGCTGAGTCACCAAAATCTCTTTTTTGGGGGGAGTGGACTGAAAAAATTCTGTAAGGATCTGTCACCCTTCTCTCAAATAGATAAACAGTTAAGACAGAATTTGTGGGGAATATCAAGTGCTTTCTAGCAATCATTGACTGGGCTCCATGCTAGGAGCTTCCACAGTCACATACTGGATACAATTCTTGTGGCCAGATGTAGCTTTCTTCATCTTAGACATCCCTGCAAACATCCAAGCCTCACCTTGCAAGTGCTGTTCATCTCAAAAGTCTCTACCTCTTGTGCAATTGGGAAGACAGTAAACTCTATTGTTGCCTTTCGAAGTTCCTTCTCAGTGATGGCAAGAACAGGTTGACAACTCATGCAAAATCCAATAGGAGCAGGATTAACCCAAAAATGTTGTCACTAGATTCTCATGTTCTGCCATGTCCAAACTCACCAGGGAAAGGAGATTAGATTGTGCCCTAGGCTAATGTTTCTCAATTGGTGTTCCATGGAACACTGGTGCTCCTCAGACAGCGCAGGTGTTTTGTGACCCATGCCAATCCCGCCCTGTTGAGGGGGTGCAATTTAATGCCCCAGCCACAGCAAAGCTTCCAGGTACATGGCCGCAGATGCTCACAGACACTTAGAAGCTTTGCTGCAACTGGGACATTTATTTCTGCCGCTGTTACCAGCTTTTTTGAGAATGTTTTCATCAGATGTTCCACATAAACTAATAAATTCCTTTAAGTGTTCCCTGGTCCACTAAAGGTTGGGAAACACTGCTAGGCCTAAATGCTGTGCAGCATTCAGACAATAGAAAGAAAACCAGCTCACATTTCCTCACCTTCCTCTTCTATAGAACATCCTGGTTTTCCTCCCTGAACTCTCTCTTTGAAGGTTATGAATCCTGATGTTGAAGTTCCACAAGAAGTTCAAATGGCCCCACCAATCCTCAGTCTCTCTGATATTTATAAGAAACCACCTCACTTGAATATCTTTACACCATAGTGTTCTGCATAAAATGCTGGCTGTCACAAAGGATTCATGATTTAGATCAGGTCTGTTCTCAGTGTAGGATTTTCTCCCCTGAAAGCTCATGTGATAAAAAAAATTGTTACTCTTGAGAAGTGCCATAGACTCCTTGTTTGTTTTGCCAAACTAGACTAATACAGCTAGCCCTTTGGATATTGACAGTTTGTGACTGTGACATAATTGTATACAGTACACCATATTACAGGTAGCATCAAGACAGAAACCACCTCCATACCAGCGGTGCTTTCAGATCCACTTGCTGTTTAGGAGTCATGCTTAGCAGGGAAGAGAGGCAAATTGCTTCTGTCTCCCTCTGTCTCAGAGTAGGGAACAGTGTTACTTACATAACAAAGATCCAGAAAGAGGATTTTTATTTGCTGAAGTTATCTATATCCTTAAAATATTCTACAGCTATGTTCTTCTAAATTTAAGAAAGATGTTGTTAAGATACTGCCAAGTCTCCCTCTCAAGCCAGATTCTCAAAAGCTCAATTTGGACTCCTGAATAGTAGTAGCGCTGAAATGGTCTTCCAAACATTTTAGCATATGTAATCTTTCCTTTAACATCTTGAACACCACATTAGTTTTTCTTTCAAAGTGATTCCAGTGTTTTCTCCCTCCCTCCATATCCCTTTTGCAAAATGGTGAACTTGTCTGAAAAACACGAGCTCTTTGGATACAGAAAAGCTTCCTCATTTTTATTTTGAACTTATTTATTTTCTGTCATCTTAGTCAATGTGACCTATACAGAAGACATGGAAACATCCTAAAGTTGCTCCACAAGCTCCACTCAAAGCCCACTGAAACCAGTGAAAAGACTATTGATTTCAAAGAGCTATGGATTGTACCTTATGCTACCCATGCAGATGGGAGACAAGAAAATTGATGATGAAATCCTGTGACAGCTGGTCAATTTTGGAAATATCAATAGAGATGCAGATATATTTTCAGGGATCTTTGCAAGTAGAAAGAAAAAGAAAAAGTTTCTAAAAATTTGATTTAGGGTGAAATCATGAACTTGTTATCTGGGTTACAGTGATCTTAAATGTCTTGTATTATAAAGATTTTCATCTCTCAACTGATTGGTTCGCTCAGCTTTATTAGGAGCTTTTGAGAAAAAGATTCCTCCTTTGACATATTTTCAGTAAATTTTACTTACACACACGCACACACACACACACACACACACACACACACACACACACACTTTCCTTTTTAATTAACGAGTTATGTTCTACAGTTCTTACTGATTCAAATCTCCCAATAAAGTGAAAATGCTTCTTTCTTTATAAAGAGTTAAGGTGTTTCTTCACAAAAGCATGGTATAAGTACAAATTTTCCATCAGCCATAGTGACATCAGCAAAGTATAAAGTTTCCAGTATTCTAAATCAGGATTTTGCTTTGCTCATGAAAGAAGCCAGAGAAAATAAGGTTCATGTCATATTAAGTTAGGGTTGCAATTTTTGGTAAAAGGCAACCATCCATTTTATTCCAGAAGAATGGAATAATTCCTTTTATTTCAAACAGGTTATGGAAAATAAAAATATGAGCCAGTAAATCTGGCTCTCTTTTTCACATATTTTTCCCTTTTTTTCCCCACTGCATGATAGTTACTGTGAACTATTGATCGCCAAATAAATAGTCAGATTTATAAAATAAACCAGACATTTTTATAGACCACATGGTTTCTTATTACTATTTAGTTGTGTTGTGGTAGTGACTATGTCCACAATGCAGATTTGGGCCTTATTACACAGATATTTGTACAACACAACACAAGGTCTGAGCAACTTAGTTTTATGATACTAATCCTTTAAACTGTTCTGCACAGACAAAGTAGTTTGAAAGAGGCAGCCATGTTAGTGTAGCTCAGCAAAGAGTCCTGTGGCACTTAAAGACTAACATTTATTTTTTGCATGAGCTTTCATGGGAGAAAATCCCACTTTGGCCAGTTTTTAGCAAAGATTCAATACAGAGCACTTGGTTTATCAGTTGCCCCACATGAAGGGCAACCCAATGTTTGGGTTTTTTGTTTTTTTTTTTAAATATATATATTCCTCCAGTGTTCATTGTCCTGCACTCAAGACTAGGAAGATGCCCATGAAAATTCAATCTCATGTCTTTTGGGGGGGGGGGGGGGTGCAATGCCATCTTAATCATAGCATCCCCTTTCTGCTGCAATTTTTCCTTTACAAGCTGCATGCTACATTCACTGCTAATGTAAGCCATGGATAATAGAGATAAGGTAGATGGGGGAATTCACAACCTTTTACCAAGGCCTGGACTATACATAACTCCTGTCAATTTCCTGACTCCTCTTCTACACAATGTCTTCACTGCACTGCACCAATACAAAATGCATTCCCATCAAGGCAGCACTATGCCTTTTGAGGGGGTAGTCTATGCATCAACTTCCAAAGACTTCCACATTCAGTTGAGCATGTCTTTACTGATGCTCAGTTGAAATAGATCCTACAGTGTTGGTGGTGCCATCGGCAGAGTAGACTTATCTCAATGATTCCTATTTATCAACTTTTCATTGTGTGTCTTCTTTAAACAAATTTTAGTATGATATTTCCAGATTATCTTTATAGTTCTTTACATGTCAACTATACAGACATCACACTAGAATATTAATGAACAGTGAGTTATTAGTTTTCCAATGATATATTCAAAGACTCCTTTTAAATAAATATAACAAGAGTGTGTGGGCACACAGAGTTGTCTAGGCCAGCTGAGAGAGTCATAGCTTCAAACCAGGGAGCCCTTTGTGAGCAAGTACCAGCATGCTTTATGTCACAGATCCCAACTTCTTTCAAATAAATAAAATCAACTGACTGACAAACCAAGCACTCATGGTTTAGTTGTGTATTTCGTATGGGCATCCTAGCAGAGAAGTTTTTAGGATTTTATTCTGTATTTTCCTTTGCTAAATTCAATTGCTACTTTAATCAGCTTTGTTCTGTCCTGCAGTGCAATTCAGTGAGGCTATTCATTTGTTTGAAGTTAAGCATGTACTTACATGCTCAGCACTTCATAGAACTGACCGCTTAAACAACAGACATCAAAAAAAGGCAAGAATGAGATAGAGTCCTTCATAAAAGAAATTTACTACTCATCCAAGGAGCTCCCCAAGTAACCACATTCACCTCCTCCATTAAACCCTGGCCTTCATTCTGCAGAGCAACATATACGCTTAACCTTGAGCATGTGCAGAAGTCTTTGAATGACCAGGGCCTAGCAGGGGAGAGCTATTTAAAACTCAAACATATACTGAACCCTCAGTCTTAAGATAACTGGGTCACATAGTCAACATGAGAACTATGAACAGAACACTGCACTACAGTTAATCAGAGGGAGGTGAAATGCCCCTTGCTACATATAGAGGCAGATGGCCTCAGCATGTTCCATGTTTAGTCAGGTGTTATTAATCTATGACCAAAAGAGCAGGTGGCTGTCAAATACTGAAGGAGTTTTTGACAAATCTCACAGTGCTTTAATAAAGAAGCTAAATACCTGAATATAAATTTTATTATCTCAAAAGTGGACTGCCCAAATACACAGTAACAGCACTATTTAGACAGTTGTAAAGAGAGAGCTGGAAACCAACAGACAGCGGTCTTTTGTGTCACTCATTTTCCATTAAAGAATACCATTTCTTATGTATGTATATTCAGTGCAGTCATTTCACTTGCAGAGCAAATGAAAGGAAGTAGTTCAAAATAAAAATTACTTTTGTAATATTAAGTTAAAAGTACATAATGGCCAAACTCATACTCCCCCAGACCTTTATATTTACCCTCTGTTGTAAAGGAGTACCTAAAAGCCCGAGCAAAGATCAGGGGCCCACTGACCTAACCATGGAATATACACATAATAGGAGTTCATTCCTGGCTCAGGATTGCTTACAACCTAAGTAAACAGAACAGACAGAGTGGAAAAAGTAGTAATATCTTCCCCCTTTTATAAACAGAACAGGTTCAGGGAGATCATGATGGTCAGATTTTCAGACTCTAGAGCTCAGCTCCCATTTAGGCACACAAGTGAAGCACTGTACCCAGATTTTAAGATGGGTTTCTCATCACCCCCATTCACAAAACAAACTCCTCACACACACACACCCCTGAGCCAGAAATGAATCCAGACCACCTATGTCCTCATCCAGTCCTTGAAGTGCAAAAGCATCCTTTGGGTTTGATGCCCAATGACATCAACAGCAGTGGGCCCGCGCCCAACAACACTCTACAGCCAGCATTTTCAAATTGTCACAGTACTGCTTGCAATATTACAAAAAGTGTAACTCAAGTGCTAAACAGGAAGATACAAGTCACAGATCTCTACAAGGCACAAGTGCTGTGCAAATGTGTTACTGTGCTAAGCTTCCAATTAAAATATGTTTGAATGCAAATTAAAATATACCCCTCTGTACATAAAAATTGCTCTTAAATCTGCTGAGTCTTTTTGTGGTCATTAAAAGCAGCTACATTTATCTGCACAAGTGACTGAGCAATATTTTTAAATTCTATCATGTAATTGTTGGGGGTGGGGGTACCAGAATCCATTTTTTCAGTTTTTATTCAATTTGGCTTAATTGGCAACAAAAAACTTGGTAGAAATTTTCAACAAAACTCCTTGGCAAACAAAAAGAGAATCCATGTGGTTGACTTCAATCTGGATAAATTCAATCTACATTACTAACATAGCAAAGGTGGTAAGTGGAAAAGAGGACGAACTATCCCAGGGCCTGCCAGGGTAACAGATTTACCTGATTTATGCATCTGATGCCTTAATTCATGGAGCTCTAAAAGTCTGGAGTTACAAGTCATAACTCACTACCATCAATATGCACCTATTATGCAATAAATTCTGTAAAAGCAGAGCAAGAAGATAATAAGCTAAAATTACTAGAGCTTGCAGAAAGTACAAGGAGCTAACTTACAACAAGGGATATTATTCTTGGGGAAAAATAACTGTTCAATATCACTAAAAACTTGCTCAGGGAAAAAACAACATAGCATTGCTTAAAATGTTCCAGATCTAACTGTTTAGAAAAGTGTAAGATCCCTGTATAAATTTTCCTATTTAAAACTATTGCTACTGACCAATTATTTGTATTTCTAAATTATGACATCGCAGTAATATAAAAGATAAACTAAGGAAAACCTCCTATTCTTTTTCTTTGTATACAAACACTGAAATTGCCAGAGTCACATTTCAACAGCTTTGTCATATTACTAATTAGGTTATTTTTATACCTGAAATGATTAAAGTTAATAGTACTTTACATAGTTTTGTCGGGGCGAGTGCAAGGCAGAGAATAAACATTCACTACTGTTGGTTTCAGGGAGCTAAAAGCCCAAAGCTTTTTTAAAAATAAAAAAAGAACCTACTGTAGCATGGGGAATTAGTCCTTAGTCTCTTATTCTCATGATTTCATTTTGTATACAGACCAATGTATGTCTCCAAAATCATCTTTGATTCAATAATCCCATGTAATCAAGTGGTTGGAAAAGAACCTAAATTACTTTAGTTCACTCATTTCAGTTCTAATAAAAAAATAAGTGCTTGTAAAATGACAACTTTTCCTTTTGAAAATGGTCATACAGCTGATCCAGCAAACTACTTCTTATCGCTCCTATTGGCCATACATACTCTAGAACAGGGGTCTCAAACATGTGGCTGACGGGCCACGTGCGGCCCCTTAAGCTATTTCATGCAACCTGCAATGACACTATTCTTATCAATATTTGCAATATCATTGTATGAAAAGATTTCAGTGGTTTGGTGCTTGGGCTGAGATATTAGTCCTCATATGGCCCTCGTGGTGATTTGAGTTTGAGACCCCTGCTCTAGAAGTATTACTTAAAAGAAAAACTAGGCTGATTCCTTCACAGTAGTCAGGGTAAACTGACTTCTAGACTGATATTACAACCTTCACTAAGATCAATGTATGGAACCATGGCCATTCCTACCATAGAGGCAACCTAGACAGTTGCCTAGGGTGCCAAAAAATACAGGGCACCAAGGGTGCTTCCTTTTGAGGGGTAGGTCCTGTCATGCTGTCATTCATGCAGATATGAGGACAAAGCTGGCAACAGGGTTTGTTTCCAGGATAGATGCCTGCTTTAATGTCTCTGTTTGGTCTGTAGTAGCTGATAAGTATCTGCTTAAGCTTGGGGGGATGTCTGTAAGCAAGCAATGGTCTGTCTCCCAAGATACTATATCAGATATATTGAGATATAGATATTAGAGAAGCTCTTTCAGTTAAAGTAGTATTCTAAGAACTTGCATCAGATTATTAAAGCAATTCAAACAACTGTTACTGCAGCAAGTAAGGGCTAAATTCTACCCCAGTTTACACTCCATGCAACATTACTGGCTTCATTGACACTGCAAGGGAGTACAAATAAGGCATAATTCTCAGTGAATTATATTTTAGGACACACAACTTTAATTATAAAAGAGCTAACTGATGTGACATTTAATTATTCAATGCTAGATATATGGAATTTAAAATACTGGCAACTTTTAAATAGTAATTATCTTAAATTCAGAGAACTTGCTAGCTAGATGAATTTTGCCATTTTCCATTTCTTTTATATCACAGAAGATTGCTTGACAATTAACACACCCATTATTCCTCTTTTTCCCCAAATACTTGAATTCATATCCCAAGTTTTGCTGACTCACAAAAAGACAAAGAAAAAAAACAATGGCGATGACAATGTCACACTATATAATAGACAGCTGCATGAAAAGAAAAGAAAAACACTTCCATGCCAAAGAATGTTGCCACATGTATTGGTATTGTTTTTGTAATGATCCTGAGAGTTTATTAAAGACTACTACACTATTAAGTGAGGACCAGAACTTTAATCATAGGGACAAGTATGAATTCCAGGTGTGTAGCTCAAAGCAGCCCTGTTAGATTCCCTGATGGGCACCTCTCCCAATTCACACAACATTGGTGCATACTAGGGAGTGTCTCTAAAGTCACAACCTTCTACAAACACCTCTCCACATTTTTGGTGCCTTTTTTCTTTCACTAGTGGAAAGGATTCAGAAACAAAGAAATAGAGCAGAATGACTACTAGCACACCCTATGGAGGATGATGTAGTATCATCCACTATACTGCATGAATGTTTAAACAAAGGCATCATAGTAAATTGCTTCGCAGGCCCACCTGTTTAGCACGGGAACACTATGAAGTCTAGGAGCTCCCAGGATCATCGAGTCTTCTGAGCTAAAGCCACCTTCAATACTACAGCCTCAATAAAGATATTAACAACACTCAAGATCTTCTTTCTGGCTAAATACAGTTTAGGAAAGACAGCAACACACCACATTGTGAATTAACTTAAATCAGCAGTTATGGCTCAAGTTAAAGGAGTTGCACTGTTTACTTCATTTACAAACCTGTAGCAACCAAATAATTATTTTCTTCCTTAAGGCAAGGGCTTTTTTTTCCTTTTAGTTTTGAAAAGGTAAATCAGTGTAGCTGTAACAGATAACTTCAGTACCTTTGATTATCTTGACTACTTCTGTCAGCAAGATCATTCATTAACTGCAGCTCCACAAGAATGGTGTGTGTTGTTCATCACAGTCTTTCCAGCTATTGATGATCTTTTACTGAACTATTTTATACTGGGAGAAGTTGACAATTTTTCAGCAGGCTAAACAAATTTGATTGCAGCGCCAATCCTCATATAAATCAGTCAACCACTGCAAACTTTAACATGAATTATTACTACTTATCTGGCTGACTACCATGAGTTGTATTGCATTTTCCAGATTCAAAAAATGTATCACCTCCACCCCATGGAGCTGCAATCTAAGGAGACAGACATGAGGTCAGGGAAGGGAGCAATCAATGTAATTTTCTATAGAAAAATCAATAGATTCATTGTGGGCAGCACTACAGAAGCATGGTTTGAAAGATGTAAAAATGGAGAGGGTTAAGGCCCTGATGGATGAGTTCAAAGAGGTGGAACCATGTACATGAGGATACGTGGAAGAAGGTACAGAGGTAATTGTCCGAGTACCTGAAATGGAAAGGTTAGAAAGAATTCTGCCCTCCATTCCCCGGCTCCCTGTCGTGCTGTAACCAATGTCATGATTAAAAAGTAGAATGTCAGAGAAATTAAAACAAAACAAGTGAAACAAATTGTAATATATAGAATGTATTGTCTTAAGGTTTCATAACATACAAGTCCATTGGTCCCTGCTGGCAAAGAGTTCACTGTTAATTTACATGCAACTTCTTCTCAAAACAGACATCCCACTCCCATGGCACTTATCCAGAAAGGATAGCACATGAGGTCTCTCTCCTGAAAGCCTGTAGTTTATCAATATTCATAAGCATTCTGCAGTATGTGTATGTAATATTTAAGAAATAAATAGGGTGGCCAACTTTCCAATTTGTGAAAAGGGAACATGGAGTACCAGAACCTCCCCTGCCCCCTGCTCTTCCTCCTCCCCCTGAGATCCCTCCTGTACTCGTCCTCTTCCCTTGAGTCCCTCCCATCCACAACTCCTCTGCCCCATCCACTGGTGCTCACCACTCTCTCTACTGCTCCTTTCCCACTAGCTGAGTAGGGTTTAGGAGTGAGGGAGGAGAGTGATGGGGTCAGTACAGGCACAACACCCCAGGAGCGAGGCACAAAGGAGGGTTTTCAAACGGATAGCCGTGTGAGTCTAGTCCAGCAAAAAAAAAAAAAAAAAAGGCCAAGGAATCATGTGGCACTTTAAGACTAACAGATTTATTTTTCTCATGAGCTTTCATGGGAGAAAATCCCACTTTGTCAGATGCTTTGAAGATAGGTGAACTTACAGAATGGAATGAAAATAAATGCAAGGGAGTGTAAAACATAGAATCAAGTCATACAGTAACAGCAAATCAGAGCAGTTGTTAGGTTCAAACCATGGGAAGCCTGAAGTCAAATTACCTTTTGTAATGGGAAAAGAACCCATAGCCTTGATTCAATCCTGCTGTCACAGAATTTAATTTGCATATTAATTCAAGTTCAGCTGTTTCTCTTTGAAATCTTGATGTCCCAGTCACATCTCTGATGATGGTCATTAAATCATTTATGGGGTGATTAGAAAGACGGAAGTCCTCAGCAACTGGTTTCTTTGTTTTGATTTCTGATATCAGCTCTATGTTCACTTATTCTTTTGTGCAGCAATCATCCTGTTTGTCCAATGTACAAGGTGTTGGGGCATTTCTGGCACATGATGGCATAGATCACATTAGTAGATGAGCAGGTAAATGAGCTTTTGATGGAGCAGGAGGGCGCAAAGAGGTTCCAGCCAGCAAGTTGAGCCACTTTGCTGCAGTCAGGTGATCTTACAGCTCCAGCAGTGGCTGCTCTTCCCAGTTCCTGCCCTCACAGTAGTGGAACAGAAGTTGACTGTGGATGGTTACTCAAGTGACCAGACACTGCCAGGTCCCCTTTTTGACCAAACTTTCTTGTTTAAAACTGGATGCCTGACAACACTAGGATAACCAAATACATTGAAAATTCTGATTTTATGGTTTTGGAAGTAAGGGGAGTCAACAGGGAATCATGCATCTTGGTGATGGATTATTCAAGGGAAACGAAGTTGTCGCTCTTCCATAACTAGCGGATTATGCAATCTGTTGCTCAACTGTCTACTGTTGCAATGATGCAGAAAAGTCAATGGAAAACTATCAAAAACCAAAACTGTATCCACTGAAACCACTTGGAAGCAAAAAGAAAATCACCAGCAAAGGGACCACCACCTTGACAGAAAAAAGACAAAAGACTGATTCAGTGTATTACAGCCTAGAGGAAGATAGTCTCCAACCATTCGCTAAAGAACTCTCTCGATGAGAAAAGGTGCCTTTTGAAAACTGGGAACTGGTTTCTTAGGCCCAGCAAACAGCACAAAAGGCTTTGGGGTCAGAATCTACTTCATTAGGTAGTTATTTTTCCTTTTTAAAAGTTCAGGCCATAGTTCATGGTTTATGATTTTGTTCTATATTAAGCATTTGTTTCCACCATTCACACTTGTTTCGGTTTGAATTTCTGTTCTTTCTTACAAAGGAATCCTTTTATTTTACTAAAACTGGATTGAGGTGCTGTGTTTGGTATAGGAGCACTGAGTCAAAGTAAAACTGTGGTACACTGTTCCACTGGAAACAGAGTCCCAAAGGGGTAGCCATGTTAGTCTAGTTCAGCAAAACAAATAAGGAGTCTGATGGCACTTTTAAAGACACACAAATTTATTTATTGCATGAGGGTATCCATTCTGTAAGTTCCCCATCTTCAAGGGCCTGATGAAGTGGGATTTTTCTCCCACAAGATCTCATGCAATAAATAAATTTGTGAGTCTTTAAAAAGTACCAACAGACTCCTTGTGGTTTTTTTTAAATTGGAAATAGAGGATCTGGGGTTTCTGTGGGCATCCAGTGATCTGAAGTACACTAGTCTGAAGGGACTCGGGGGGGAGGGGGGCAGGGAGGGCTAAGGTACATCTCCTGTCCAACAGCCGGGCTGATGTAGCCCAGTGAAGGGACTGTCTGACAGGTTGCTGTGTTACATTCCTAACACTCAGCTGGCACCAGGAAGACTTCACCACTCTGCAGGTAGGTGATAGTAAGGTGATCACACCACCACTGCTATTTCACTGGGAGCCTGTCAGAAGGGAGCGTTAATGGAAATTGCAACTTCAGTGGTTTGCAACTATGCGGCCCACTCCTGTAATCATTATTCTGAAGGAAAAAACTCTTAGGCTAGCTCCTGTCCAACTCAATGATAACGAATTGTACCCAACAGGTTGCAGCTCCCACCATGTGGGCTAAATAAGCTCTCACATTTCCATTAACCCTTTCACTACCAGTGTGGAGTGTATACACTGCACCAGAGTACTGAATGAGAATAATCTGATTGCTTTTCACCTAACTTCAAGGTCAGCATGTGCAGTTCTTGACTCAGAGTCCAAATGAAACATGTTCCTAAATCCCATAAGCACTTTCGAGACTCTCCCTCAAGAGTTAAACTTTCATAGACACTAGGGACACCACCCTTGATTATAAGAGTCACAAAAATCTAGTACTATTTACACTTCATATACCAACCAGCAGTTACATACCTATGCTTTTTTTTTGGTCTACTTTTTTTTATGGCCCCAATCCAACAAAGCATTTAAGCATGTGAAGAGACTTCTGATGCCAATAAAACTACTCACATGCTTAATGTTAAGCATGTGCTTCAAAGATTTGCTAGATCAGGAACTAGGTCACCGGCTTCCTTAAAAGCTGATGTGGCTGACAGCTGTATGAAAAGGCAGAAAACAAGAAACTATTAAAATAAATCTCTCTCTCAAAAAAACCATTAATTTAACATAGTTTTCCCATTACATTTGAAAGGAAAAGGTAAAATGTTTTGGTGGGAATTATTGGGTTAGTAGTTTTTCCTAAAAGAATTAAAATGTTTGCAAAAGGAGATCACAGTCTTAAAATTGTTGCAAAAAGTGTTTAGATGAAGAAATGTACATCTTTGATGGCTCTTTTCAGCTATAAAAGACTTTTGGAATGAAGGACAATCCCAATGACTACAACCATTCAGCACTCTGAGAGCATCCTTTGCTCTAAGTAGGATTTGAGAAGCTAGACCTAAATGATGCCTGAAAATGTATCAGTTTAAGTGATTTTTTTTTTTAGAATCCACTGATGTGAAAGTGCTTCTGTTTGGGTCAGAAATCATAATCACAAAGTGGCAGTTTTCCAGATCTTGACAATGCAACTTCTCCCTGAAGAGAAATGGAAGTGGACAGAGTGACCTTGATGCACTGAACCAGCATAGCAAGTCAACATTGCAAGGCTGTGCTGCAAGGAAGCTAGCAATGTTATTAAAGCCAGACAACAGGAGGAATATTGCTGGAGGCGCAGATACCACAATAAAGCTTTGTGAGAGAAGGGAAAGTAGAACAAACAAAAACAGGAGCCTGGGGAGGAGTACTGTAGGATCAGAAAAGAAGATACAGTTGTGTTCCCTGTGAGATTGTATGTATCTTTTACAAGTGTTGTGATGGTTGTTAAAAGAAAGTATATTCAGAACATTCTTGAAAGTCACAGTGTAATGATAGAGGTATCAAAGAGAAATTTATTGTGTTATGCTTGTACTGAATGCAAGATAAATTACTCTTGTGAGTAGCTACAAATTATGAAAACTGGAGTGGGGGTAGCAGGATATCATGAGTTTAAAATCTCAAGAACTATAAAAAAACAAAACCTAACCATCGTAGAAGGGAGCAGCACTCCATTGTGCTGTCTTTTTCAAAAGTTAAAATTAACGTTGATGGCTGTATCAAGATGGATGTAAAAAGAAGAAAAGTGCTATGTGATATGAATAAGACTGATTAAAGGATACTCACAGTTTGTATTTGCTAAACAGTTTGGAGCAGATGGAAACAAGGATCTGAACCTATGACATCTGGTGTAACAAAGTGCACACCACCCTTACTCCAAGTATTATTTTTTCCAATGAATCACTGTTTTTCTACGAGTCTACCAGACAGTGGAAGAGGTATTTTGGCTTTGACATATTGTCTTTTTCTGCACATAGGAATGAACATATTTCCCATTTACTCTTCTCTAATCCTGTACCAACATGATTCTTAGAAGGTATGTGAAAATAAGGACATTCTCCATTAACAGCTATATTTAAATTAGATGCCTTAGATGATAAATGGAAGCATCCTTGGTCACAATAAAGTAACTAAATAAATAGAAAGGATCTGGGTGTTTTCACTTTCAGATGTCAGCAGATCCCAGCCCAAGCCCTTCATTGTGAACTAGAGAACTCTTCATAGTATTTTCCCCTGTGAGGGAGGGTGAGTCCTTTGGCTATGCTGACATCTGCAAACTTAGTTCAGACTTGCCAGTTCAAACTAAGCAGCGCAAGGTTAGTTTGCACTAACCTCGCAGAGCAGTGACTAGAAGGGCTGGTACCCAGGGCAAGCAGCCCCAGACATTCTCCCCCACCCCCCCGAGGCCCAATCCAGCCAAGCCATTAGCAGGAGTCCCCCGGCGGGGCACCTTCCCCATGGGGTCAAGCCGGCTTCCCCAGCGCAGCGGGGTGAGGTATCCACCATCTGAGCCGTGCCTGCCAGAGCACTGGCTGAGCCATGTCCCCATTTGTCTGCCCACCCACCCCCAGTTCTCCCCTCCTGATGGGGTCCCAGAGAGCCCCTGCACCTCTTCTTACTTGGCCTGGCCAGAATGGCTGCCAGTTCCAAGAGGCTGGAGCTGCTACCTGGCCACATGGCCAAGTGCTTCTCCTCCTTCCCCTGTGCCTGAACAGGCTCAGAAGCAGGGTGGGAGATTTTGAATTCTCCCAGTCCCCGGTGCTGGGAAGAGGAATGTGCCTTCAGCAAAGGCATGTTCCTCTTCCCAGCCAGGTAGCGTCTGGCACCCTCTAAAACTGAGCACCTGGAGCTCTGCCCCATTCACCCCGCCCTAGTTATGGCCCTGTAACCTTGGGACAGTTCAAACTAACTGCAAGCCAGTTAGTTTGAACCAACTGCGCATTCTAGTTCGAAATAATGCTTTGTTTGAACTAGAACACACAGTTTGAATTAACTGGCTTAGATTGAACTTCTTTAGTTAGAACTAAGCCTTAGTCTGGGTCTTGCCCATGCCTAGTTCAAACTAACATTTGAACTAAGGCGGTTAGTCTAGACGGACCCTTAGTACTAACCAGCTCGAACTAAGCTTTCCTTAGGTTATGTCTACATTTACAATTCAATTTGAATTAATAAGGATTAATTCAAATTAAATTAATGCATGGCTACACTGGCTTTCTACTACAGGAAAGGCCCAAAAAAAGAAAAAACAATAGAACGCCACTTGTCACCACATACAACCCTCAAGTCAGACCTCTACAACAGATCATTAAGGACCTCTAGCCTATTTTAAAAGATGACCCCTCACTCTCTCTAGCCTTGGGAGACAGACCTCTCCTCGCCTACAGACAACCCCCAGACCTTAAACAGATACTCACCAGCCAACTACAGACCTAACAACAGAAACATTAAAGCAGGCACATATCCCTGCAACAAGCCATGCTGCCAACTTTGCCCACATATCTGCACAAAAGACACCATCATAGGACCTAATCAAGCCAACTGCTCCAAAGGGTCTCACCTGCTCATCCACTAACGTGATTTATGTCATCACGTGCCAAAAATGCCCCAAGTCTTATACGTTGGACAAACAGGACAATCCCTATGCAAAAGAATAAATGCACACAAAACTGACATCAGAAATCACCACACGCACAACAAAAATTTTTGCTGAGCACTTCCATCTTCCTAATCACTCCATTGATTATTTGTTAATGACGGTCATCAAGAAAAATCAGTGGGACATCAAGACTTCAAAGAGAAGCAGCTAAAATCGAACTAATATGCAAATTAAATTGTGTGAAGGCAGGGCTGAATCGTAACTATGGATTCTTTTCACATTATAACAGGTCATTTGATTTCAACCTCCCTCTATGTGCTGTTTCCTAGAGTTTGAATCCTTCCAAATGCTCTGATTTGCTGTTACTGCATGAACTGCTCCCATGTCTTACACTCCCCTGCATTTATTCCCATCCAGTTCTGTAAGTTCTCTCTCTTCAAAGCATCTGATGAAGTGGGATATTCTCCTATGAAAGCTCATGTGATAAATAAATCTGTTAGTCTTTAAGTGCCACAAGACTCCTTGCTTTTTTCCCCATCTACATCATGATGCCCCTTAGTGCACACTAAGCATCCTCTCAATCCAGATTAATAAAACCTCAAGAGCAAAAGGAGTAAGAGCTAGTATGGAACAGTTATCATGCAATAATGATAGGGTGTACATAGCACACTATTTACGGCACATTTACAAGCCTCCAGAAATGTCCCATAATTCCAATTGCGACTGCTCTGGTGTTCCTCTAACTCTGCTGCTCCAATGCAACTCCCTCCCTCCCTGCTCTGAAGCCCAGGAAGTTTGAAATGTTGCCCTTGAAGTCACTTCCTGTTCCTGGTGCTCCCAGAGGCAGCGTGTTTGCAGGGAGCAATGCCAGCTGAACATGGCAAACACCCTCCTGGAGCACAGCTGAGGTGCTGGATCTCATCGGCATTTAGGAAGAGTCAGCTGTGCAGGCACAGTTACATGGCAGCAGACAAAATTTTGATCCATATAGTCAGATTTTTCAGGCCATGTTGAAGAAGGGGTATGATAGGGACATGCTGCAGTGCAGAACCAAGATGAAAGAACTGTGTCTGAACTACCACAGAGCCAGGGAGTCAAATCACCATTCTGGCTCTGTACAAGCAAAATGCAGAGTTTACAAGGAGCTGGAAGCCATCCTCTGTGGGTACCCCACTCCCCCCCCCAAGTCTCCCAGGGACACATCCATGCCCATGTAGGATCTGTATGCCACCAGAAACCAAGACAAAGAGGTGATTGACAATGAAGTGGAGATGGAGGATGACCTGGATGAAAGCAGCAGTTCAGGAGATATTGGGATCCAGGAGCTGTCTCCCCCCACTTTCTCCCCCACCCCCCATCAGAGGCATCCAGCCAGTCGCAGTCATTCAGCTCAATCACTGCATCTGATGCTGCTCTGACTGCAAACTAGAAAGCTTGTACTTCTAAGATTTTTAAAAGGGGAAGGAGGCATGCAGGAGTAGATAGTCGGTCATGTACTTCAGGTATGCTGGGCTCTGTTTATCTTCATTCAGTATCAGAGCATTCACACATGTGGTGACTGCCATTTCTTCCAGCACTGACAGATCACTGGAACTTTCATGGAGGTACCCCGTCTATTCCTCGGGTTATTAGGAAGAGCAGATGTGTTTTCGCCAGCATAGAAGGAAACTCTCCCTCTCCTACTGAAAAGGACACTGTGTAGGACAGGGACCATGGCAGCACAAGGAGCTGCAGCATAAGACCCAGACTGGAATCTGTTTGTATGCAGGATATGGATTCTAGCTTGGAAGCTTACTCTAAGGAGTGATATATCTGCTTCTACAGCCACCTCCTGTGTAAAATAGTGCCACATAATTCCTATTCTTATTCCATTTGTACAGTCTCCAGTTAATCATGGACCAGGCCACCCACGGGATACATAGAATTAACAGGAAATAAGTGCTCTCTGTTCTACTCACCACATCACTGCGAAGGCAGCGACTGTAATCTGCACACTGTGAAGTCTGTGCTGGAATGTGACCCACAGTATTTAACACTGTACTGTTACTCTTTAAAATGTTACTTTTCTGTCTCAAGAATGCAAGAACAACTGTTTTATTCATTGCGCTTTCTTATCTTTAGAAATGTTCTTGCATAGCTTAAGCTACACTCTGCACCCCCTTTGGCCAAACACCTTGAGGGAGGCTCAGGCCAAAGAAGAGCACAGATGACATGTTTAAAGACATTATGCAGTCCTTAGAGATTTCAAGGAGGGAATGTGCAGTCTTCAGAAGCCAGTTTAATGCAGATTGCAAGCAGAGCTGCATTAGGAGAAAGCAGCATGAGGAACAACTACTCAGTGAGCCAAAGGAGCAAACAGAGGTGCTTAAGGCACTGGTTGCTGTGCAGTCACAGCAATTACAAGGTCCTCCACCTTACACAACTGCAGTTTGTGACAGTCACCCCAGAGAATTTCTATCAAGAGGAAGGACCTCATGGTACAGTCTCACATCCATCCCTTCACATATATGGGGGACAGAGCCAAGGACATACATGCAACTGTGATCCTCTTAACTTGAGTGGTTACTGTGTATTGGCTGATGCTTATTCAGTAATAATGAAAGTGATGCATTGCTCCAAGTACATTTTTTATTACAGAAGCAAAGGTCAAATCTACTACAATGAAATCAAATAAAATGCTGTATCCAGTATCCAGATTCCACAGAACCCTCAGTGCCCCAATGCCCCACATCTTTTACACAGTTGTTTATACCCCCCTTTACTCCAGGTTCTCATTACTGAAGTGCTCCCTCCATGCCCCCCTTATGAGAATGGCTCCCTGTTGGGCCTCCTGCTTAGCTCTGGCATCTGGCTGCCAATACATGCATGAGAGGCAAATCAACCTCCACAGCCCATCCTGGGTGAAATCTCTCCCTTCCTTTCACACAGATCATGAAGGACACAACATGCTGCAATCAGAGTTGGAATGTTCTCCTTTAAGTCAAGCCTCCCATATAATGACCACCAGCACCCTTCAAGTCTCCCAAAGGTGCATTCCATGGTCATTCTGCACCTACTCAGTCTCTAATTGAACCACTCCTTGCTGGCATCCAAGTTGCCTGTGCAGGGCTGGCATCAGTGGGTACGCAGGGTCTCCCAGGATCACAGTGGGCATCTCCACATCACCTACTGTACTTTTTTCATCTGGGAAGAAGTCCCCCACTTGTAATTTCACGTAGACACACGTTCCTGAAAACATGGGCATCATGAACCTTTCCTGAACACACAGCATTTATAGCTGTGAAACGTCCCCTCTGATCCATGAGTGCCTGCAGTATCATGGAAAAGTATCCCTTCCTATTTATGCACTCAGTCCCAACATGACATATGTGTGCCATCAATAACCCAACCACAGCTGGAGAACCCCATGACTGCAAATCCATCTGCAATTTCATGCATATTGCCCAAACTTATTGTCTTGTGAAAGAGAATGTGATTGATGGCCCTGCACACTTTTGAGAACACAGCATCTATGTTCGATCTGCCTAATCCAAATTGATTTGCTACCAAGTGATAGCAGTCTGGGGTTGCCAGCTTCCAGACAACTAATGCAATGTGCTTCTCCACAGTCAAGGCTGGTCTCATTCTGGTGTCCTTGCACCGAAGGGCAGGGGCAAGCTCCACACAGAGTTCCATGAAGGTGGCTTTGCGTATTTGAAAGTTCTGTACCCACTGTTCATCATCCCACACCTGCATAACAATGCAGTCCCACCAATCATGGCTTGTCTCATGACCAGAAGAGGTGGTGCACCGAGTGCAGCTGGTCAGCAGCAACAAAAAACCAAAAAACAAGCAAGCAGTACTGTCATTTTTCATGTTAGCAGCAGGTCTGAATCTATCCTTTCACATTCACCTTCTGAGTTCATAATATAGTGTGCGACTGTACAAAAGGTGTTGATAATGCTGCAAGCAAAGGTCGTAATCAAAGTGGGATCCATCTTTTCCCAGGTGGACTGCTGACAGGCAGGAAATTGCAGGCAGCACCATTGAAAAATGGCACAAGTTGCTACTGGAAACTCTGAACGATGCACAGGAAACACAACACACAAGGGGAGCTTGGACAGTTACCCAGACTACTCCGTGCTGCCTCCTACCCACAGTTTCAAGTGCTTGAGGCACGCTGGGATAGGTACCCACAGGGCAATGCTCTTTACAATGGAATGACAGAGATGAGTGTAGATGGGCTGTTGCATTTTAAGACCCTGTGCATTGAGGGCACAATTGTGCACTAATTAACATGTATTTATTAAACTGCGATGACCATGAAGAATAATTTCATATAGTGTAGACGTGCTCTAGTTCTTGTCCTATCCTTAATGTACGTGGAGAGCAGTTGATTACTATCCCCTTTATAAGACCTTTTACATATCTGAAGACATACATCCCTCAATCTTCTCTAGAGGAAAGAAGTTCTCTCAGTGTTTCACCAAAGGTTTTGTTTTTCAGATCTCATTTTTGTTGCTCTCCTCTAGACTTTTTCCACTTTCTCCACATATTTTATAAAGTCTGGTGCCCAAAAACTGAATACTGTACCATAACTGAGGCCCTAAATGTTCCAAGCAGAACAGAATAATTACCATGCTTAGATAAAACAGTCCTGTTAATATACATCAGAATTAGATTTGCCTTTTTTTCCCTACAATATCACCACATTGTTTACCCAGATTCATTTTGTGATCCACTATTACTAAATCTTTTTCTGCAGAACCATTACCTGGCCAGTTATTCTCATATTGTGTTCATGCATTTCATTTTCCCTTCCCAAGTGCAGTGCTTTGCACCTGTCTTTATTTAATTTCATAATGAAGATATCAGACCATTTCTCTGGTTTAATCAAGATCATTTTGAATTCTAATCCTGTTCTCCAAAATGCTTGCAACCTCTTCCAGCTAGTCATTCACAGCTTTTATAAACAGACTCTCCAGTCTATTCCATCATCCAAGTCAATCAATGAAACTATTGACTTGTACAAGATTTAAGACAGACCCTGCAAGTCCCCACTTGATAAGTCTTCCCAGTTTGACAATGAACCATTGATAACTATTCTGAGTACAGCAGCAGTTTCACCTACACCATATTTACCTAATTTTCTTACAAGAAAGTCACATGGGATTGTCTCAAAAGTCTTACTGAATTCAAGATATATCACAGCTACACCTGTGTAGAAGTCAATTGAGTCATGGCAATTTTAAAACCAGTAAATATCTGGCCTAATGTCTTTTACATACCTTGAGAGGAGTAGATTGGGGGTAGACAGGAGTTGGTTATCTTCCATTAAATAATGGAGAATGGTCCAATACATAGTTCCTGACTGTTAGACGATAACATATAAACTTACCAGCCTGAGGTCTTATCTATACCCTTATGCAAAATTGCATTTCAAAATCTTGTCAGCCATAGTATGAATTCATCCAGCTAGACATTTTTCTTTTATGAAAATTCAAATATGTTCTTTTCAAAAGGAGTGGTAATATTTATTCAGATTGCAAAAAGAATCTTATCTCTAGATTATAGCTTTCATATTTGAAAGTCTAAAACTTTCAGATGCAAACACAGCTATATGAAAAAAATGGAGTTTTCAAATATCCTATGTAAGTTTAAAATTCCTGTGATCATTTCTAAAACATCAAAAGCATAAAACACTATTGCACTGCCAAAACTCTGGCATAAATAGATGCAACTACCCTCAGTTTCAGCAAGAGTTGCAACTGCTTATGAATTGAACGGAGCCCTTTATATAGTAAAATGCCAGAAGTTGTTTTGTTTTCCATTTTAAAAATCACCACTCCTAAGCATGTAAGAGAACGTCCTCACAGAGTTCAGTGATTTCTTTACAAAAGCAACACAATTGTGTTAAATCTGATCATCTGGACTGCAGATTGTCCTACATCAGGGCTTGACAAAACTGCTGTCCAGCTAGGTGCCCAGTTTCAAACTAAGGTGCCTAACTGGGACTGCTCCACCACTGTAGTTCCACAGCAGCCCTAGACGCCATGCTACAAACCCCAGGTGCCATGGTGATGTGGTGCCAAGGTTTTGTTGAGTCCTATCTTAAGTTTTTTGTGGTTAGTTTAAGCCAGTGCAAACTGAATGTCAAGTGGACATTAAATACTATACCAAGAGAATGGTAGTGTTTTGCACCTTCTTACTATTGGTGAGAACATGCGCACAAACTGCAAGGCAGTAAGGAATCAAGCCCACAATTTCCACATATGTAAGTACTTGGCATAAATCAGATGCCCATTTTCTACATATGCAAAAGTTTTGTGCAAACATTGAGGGATGCTTGTGCAGACTTAGTTACAAATTTTGAAGTGGAGTTCACTTTCCTTGGCAAGCTTTGTGTCTTTTCAGCACTGTGCTTGTTAATAGCAAATCAACTTTTACAGAAAATTGCACTCTTTTCATCAGCTCTGATTAAAAAATATTTTTCTCTGAAAATCTAAGAGTATTTAGAAAAACTACTGCATGTTTAATTGCCCTGTGTGCAGGAAGCCTCTTACTCTATGCCATGCACATCTACAAGACTCAGGTCCCTATACATTGGAAGTTTTACTGGTCGAACTATTTCACCTAGACCTTTATCATCAAAATAATTCTACCAGTAAAAGCTCTAGTGGGGACCAGGGATGGACAAACTGATCTTTCAAGTTTGCTGGCAGTTTAGAAGAAGTAGACAAAGACTATTCCAGTATTTTACACTGAAAGGAGAGCTTCAACAAGACAAACCAGCACTGTGGAGCAGGAATTTGAACCCAGGTCTCCCTGCTCCCTAGGGTGTGCCCTGACTGCTAAGCTATATATATTAATGGAGGGCACCACTTCCTGTTCTACCCCCCCTTAAACAACACTTAGCCAAAAACTTTGGTCAAAATTTAGCCAGTCAATACCAAACTCACAAACACTTTTGGGCACACTATGAGTGCTCCCACAACACCCAGGACTTAGTCTCTGTTATCCTCTGCCTCCACTGAGACTGAATCTTTCTTGTCTCATTTGCCAGCAGAAGTTGGTCCAATAAAAGATATTACCTCAGCCACTGTGTCTCTCTTGCATCCTGGGACCAAACACAGCTACAAAAACACTGCAAACAGTTAACCTGTTCATGGCAGCAGTAAGTTCACAACTGAAGATGATCCCTCCAGCCTTCCCTAAGGCATTCTGCCATGTGCTCTATACACTCAGGCACAATGCCTTAGGCACCTCTCTTTAGCTACTACAGCTTCGCAACACTCTCCTAGGAGTATTGCTATTTACAACGGGAGCTTTCACGTTGCTATGCTGAACTAAACTGATTTATCTTCTAGCAACAGTTTCTCAGGTCTCACCACTCTGGCCTCACTTCGTGAATTATAAAACAGGTGATTTGGGACAGGCAGTGATGTCCTATCTCATTAGTCCAGGGGTCAGCAACCCAAACGATAAGAAGAGCCATTTCTAAAAATTCCTTCAATAACCAAGTGTTTTGAGAGCTACAATGTGTGTAGCTTCCTGTCTGGGGGAGCTGGGCCAGGGCGCCTGCCTCAGGGTCTCCAGGCAGAGAGGGGGAAGAGACCCCAAAACCAGGAGCAGGCACCCAACAGGATCCCCAAGAGGGATGGGGAGCCCGGTGCAGGGGGGCAGAGCCCAGAGCCACAAGGGGGCAGCTAAATAGCCACATGCAGCTCTGGAGCTGCAGGCTGCAGACCCCTGCATAAGTCCAACTCTGAATTTGAGATGAATCTTTAGCTAGTCTTCTCAAAGTTTAAGCTGCTCAGATTCTTTGATCAGAGCTGGTGCACATGAAGATTGGCCTTAACTGTAGTGTTCAGACACGTTCATGTCACATCAAATGCATTTTACAGTTCAGTATCAGAAATGACCTGACCCCCTTGGATCCAGAAGTGGACCCAGAAACCGTTAGCAGGCTAGTTCATGATGTGGGTTTTTATCCAAGCCTTCTGGATTAGAATTCAGGTTAGGCATCTGTCAAGGATCCAAAGTATCAGTACTGTGCCCCAGCTTTGGAACAGTCCCTTGGAAAAACCCTTTGATGTCCCAGGCCCCAGCGGTCTTGCTCTTCTTTCAGGGTAGGCCATACAGCCTCACTGTCTTCTGAGACTGAACCACCAGAACTTTGGTATGTCTACTTGACACACCATGAGCACTGTTCAGAGTCCAGCTGAGACAGACCCTTGGCACAGACTTCTATGCTCTTCAAGTCTCACACTGAGTATTTGCAGTGAGATTTGAACAGCATTTTCAAACCAGTGGGATTTATTGATCAGCTGGAACGTGGCATAGGAAGTCCTTAAATTAGTATAGAGAAATAAAGATGAAAGCATAGTCCATTCTGGGTAGCCCAGAGCACCAACCAAACTGTAGTGAAACTCCAGTTGTCAGGCTCTCAGTTTGACTTTAACCACCTTAATCAGTTCCCAGGTGAAAGAGTGCCCAGCTTCATCCAGAAGCCCATATTTCATCTGCTCAGCTTCATGTCCTTTATTCTCAAACTGAGGTCCTTTCTCCGCTTCCCTGCTGAAAGGTGGGAGAAATCCATCTCCCTCTGGGTCACTGGTTGCTTAGGTACTGGTGTGCTAGTTAACTGGGTTTTTCCTCAGATATGAGGTCACCCTCAGTCAATTCTTTTTAATGGCACATTCAGGCTCAGACAGCTAACCACCACAAATAACCAAGTCTCTTAGCCTGCTCCAAAAGCAAACTTAGACCTTCTCCCCTTCCTCTACCGGGAAGCCATGCAAAATAAAAGGGAAACCAAGGCCAACACAGGCTTCGTAAACACATTACAGAAAATTCTCACTTCACTACAGCAGCCAATGTAGAAAATCTCACAAGAAGAGTTATGAGTGAGGTTTCTAACACTTCTATTTTCTCAATTCCTTTCTAACAAATTTTTTCCCCTGCTTCCCACTGGAGCACCCCCTGTCCTCTTTTGCAAGCCCATGTATACCTTCTTCCCTTGGGCTCTCTATACAGTGCTGACTACAGATTCCGTCTCCATGAGAAAGGTGGTAATTCGGACACTGAACCCCAATCTGGAAGACAGTTTTTCCCAAGAAGGATGTTTTAGATCAAAATCTTCCCCTTTATCATAACAAGATCCAGCCACTGGATGCTGAAGTTACAAAAATTCAGACTGGAAATAAGATGTAAATTTTTAATAGCAAGGGTAATTAGCCACTGGAAAAGCTTACTGAGAGATCTAGATTTTCCAGTTCACAGAGTCCTCACATTAAAATTGGATATCTTTCTGCAAGATCTGCTCTTGTTGCAATTGGGTATGATGCAAGAATTATACACAAGGTCAAATTACAGCACAGATTCTCAAACTGGGATCACAATGTGATTGTGTGGAGACTGCGAGCTGGGAGCCCCAAGCCCAGCCAGACACAGGGCTGTAAGCCTTCCTGCTTCCTCCCAGTTGAGGAACACAGTTAAGGGGACAAGCAATGACATACGGATATGGCCCACCTGCTCCCCAGCATTCCTCTGTGTTGGGGTGGGGAGCAAGGAGCAATGCCAGCGCTTTCTGCAGCCAGATCACTTCCCCCATCTGGGCTGTGTGCTGAGGCAAGCATCAGGAGCTGCTGTTCTCAGCCCTACCCCTACACAAGGCGGGGAAGTGACTGGAATGGAGAAATCTCTGACATTGCTCCTCAGTCTGACCTCATCCCTCCCCACCCCAGTTCTCTATAGGGTACACAGCAGAGCAGCATTGGATGAGGGAGTGAGCCATGCCACCAACTTCTCCAATGTTCGCAGGTCAGTTTCCTCATGTGGGTGCAGGATGGGGTTGCTGGGGTTAGGACCAAAGGAGGAGTCTGAAGGTATTACAGGCAAAGAGGGAGTGGGGACCCCTGGGGGCTGAGGCAATGGGGGAACCCACAGGAGCTAGAGGATCATATTCAGAGACTTACTGTGCAAAGAGAGTCCCAAATTCAAATAAGTTCTAGTTCAGTCGTTCTCAAACATGTCATCTTCCCTCCAGGGCTAAAGAAAAAGAAAAAAACAGAAAAAAAAGAAAAAAGAAAGAAAAGAAAGAAAGCCTATGGACCAGACTATCAACTGCTGTAAACCAGCATAGTTCCATTCACGGCAATGAAGTCATACCAATTTACACAGACTGAGGATTCGACCCTGTTTATGTTGATGATCCTATGACATTTCCAGAAGAAGAGATTGCCCAGATCAACATTCTTTCCTTTATTACAATGCTATGGGTGGGTTTCTCAACCATACACTCGAAGCGCTGGACTCGCATTGCTCCATTACATTACAAAGTGTCTTGGGACACCCTGAGTAGGAACATAACAGCAGAATGCCAGAATTTGTCTATTATCTATCTTGCACTGTGTTTTACAGTTTATTTTGTAAAAAGTTTTATTTAGGAAAATATACATTCATTAAAACAAAGAAAGGAAAGCTGAGATGAAGTTACTTCAGTATTATACCCAGTCTCTCTCTTTCTGAATACCAGTCATTGCCTCCAGATACCAAACTCTGAAAGATCCAGAGCAGAATCTGGCATTTCAACAGACTGCAGAGACATTTGCGCCTGAAGCTTCCAAATTACTGCCTTAGCATTTTCAGACCATGAGCTGCTAATAGGCTGCCTAAGGTCTCAGGATGCAGTTTTCTGGCTATACTACCAGTGAATCTATAGAATCTGTGGATTTTATGGACATAGGGATAAGATTTCCCTACCTCATCTCCCCACCCCTGCTCCTTGAATCAGTGTGTAGGCTTTTAATGTAAACAGTTCTCCCCATTACCTTGTTTTCTGGGAGGCAAGTTAGATGAAATAATATTTTTTTTAAAAAACCAACTTCTTGCCAATAAGAGGTATTATCTTTCCTACTTTCTTCCATATCCTGGGACCAACACGACCACAACACCAATACTTGCTTTCTGTGACAACTTGAATATATGAATGTTAGCCACCTAGATACGTCTCCTGTTAAAAACACTAAAATCAAAATCTACAACAGGACCCAAATCAGAACTCCAGATATAAGCATGCCTGGTATTCAAGAGTATTGAAAGCTGGATAATGAGTTCAGATCCATCTCTCAAGTTTTGAATCTAAGGAAACGTAAAGCCTAGAAAAAGTCAATTTCCACTTCCAGTGTTTGGAAATGGAAATTATACTCCATTTAACCTGTGTCTGTAGTGGATGGGAGCCCCTAGCAAATTATTTTTACAAAGGAAACACTGAATTGCCAAGACATTTGAAAATAAGGATACTGGAAACATTACTCTTCCTAAAAAGTATCTATCCCCAACACAAAGAACAAAATTTAAAGCCTTTTGTAAATTGGTATAAATCATTACTACTTATTAAAATTCCTCTTTTTGACCTTCCACATTAAAAAAAATGAAAATGCACACACACTTTGGGGAAAAAGTCACTAGCAATTCGGAAGCTAGAATTTGAGCTGTGTGTGTAACCCAATAGCCACTTTATCTCAGCATGGAGTAGTATGATGCTCCTATTTGTTTCTGATTTTGTTCCCTGCAATACCTCACAAGTGGAAGCTAATCAATTCTATTTCTTCTGGGGGGTGGAGGAAGGATGAAATCACTTATTTCTGCTTAATAATACTCTTAACAAAAGGGATTTTTGCAAACAGGATACCTAGCGCAATACACAGTAATTTGATGTAACCAGATTTGAAACACTGTATGTTTTGTTACAAGTTTCCAAAGTCAGATTTGAAAAACAAAAACACAAGGCTAGAAGGCCTTATGTATATAACAGTAAATACATCAACTTAGAACACAGGACTCAGAAATACTAGCAATTGTTTTCTTTGAGACCATAGTAAAAAAAATCCTCTCCAATTTTCATTTGATGCTAAAACTGAAAGGCATTTTCTGTTTTTCAGGCAGAAGGGTGCATCCATTTTGTGACAACACAGACAAAATAAAATCTTGTTAAAACCTTGAGGGTATATATTTTCTTTACTCTGAGTTTCATATATTCACTAAAATAAAAGAGCATTTTTCTTAAAGCTGACAAAGAAATAACTGTGGCTATATAGCAAGCATACAGAAAATGAACAGCATCATGTCAGCTTTAGGCAAGTTCCATTTCCTTAAACTAATACCACATCACTCTACCATAAGGTTTTGCTAGACCTTCCACATGTTGCTTCTGACTGGTTGTTTGGGGGTGGGGGACATTGTGTGTTGCTTTGTTTAGCAGCACTACTGAAAGGAATGGAAAATAACATATAAGAAAGAATATAGGATCTCAGTTCAGAGCCTATTCCTGACTATAACAGACTACCCTTGTGACCTCAAGCAGCCTGGTGACATGCAGACAACGTTTTTTTTCATGATTTACTGATACACAGGTGGCCAACGTGGGGCACTTCAGGCAGGATTTGCAGAGCTGCTAAAACTCTTCTTACCTACTTCAAAGATGACATTTGTACTATACATTTCCCACTGATGGTGTAAAGCTATCCTCAAAAATATGGGGGCTATAGTAATCTTAATTTCACTTACTGTTGCCAAAATGCTTACATAAACACTAGTGATACCCCTCCCCAGCTGCTTGAGACACAAGCATTCCTTTGAAGCACTAGGATACCACCCCTGAATTGCAATCCCAAACAGGTTTTAATATACATTCCTTTTAGCCCCACTCCCTTGGGCAGAAGGCAGACAAGCTCTGAACTTACCTGACTCTCCTTTTCACCAGAACAGTCCTTGCCGGACTCCATGGCCTGGGGTGCAGCATTGTTCAGAGAATCTGCTCCTTGTCAGTCTGCTTCTCTCCTTCTCCTTCCAGACTTTTCTGTCTCTGCGTCTCCATTCCTTCCAGAATTCTGCTTTCACAGAACCGTCCAAGGTCACCCCGCAATGACTTCTCACTCCTTCTCTCCTGACTCTTCTCCCATGTTACCCAGTCTTTCCTCACCCTTTCCCCAAACTCAACCCCTCATTTTCCCCAGAGCTGCCAAGTTTTGCCCAGCTGAAATTATTTAATGAGCTAATGTTCATGTTTGCTGGGGGTTGGTAGCTGAGATCTCTGGTGGTCTGCTAAAGCGGTTCCAAAGGGGCAGCCCTGTTAGTCTAGTTCAACAAAACAAGCAAGGAGTTCTGTGGCACTTTTAAAGACTAACTCATACATTTACCACATGAGCTTCCATGGGAGAAAAATCCCACTTTAAAGCATCTGATGAAAAAGAGTCCTGCAAAAGCTCTTGTGATAAATACATTTGTTAGTCTTTAAGTGCCACAGGACTCCTTGCTTGTTTTGCTGAACTAGACTAACACAGATGCCTCTTTGGAACGCACACAACTAATGTCACTTCCCTCCCTGGCTGCTACTGCTGCTTTCCTATTCACATCCAGCTAGGGAAATGTAGCCTGATGGAAGGGAGACAAGCCACCTAACTGCCAGAAGCCATTAAGCCAATCTCCTCAGCTGCAGCCTGTTAAGTACTAGCAGGAGGAACTGCAGCACCTCAGGACAGCTCTGTGGGATAAGCAACATTCAGGTTTGAACTATAGGAAAGTGTGGGAGTGCTGCCAAATGCACAAGAGGGCTCTTTTCCTAGCCCCTCATTCCTTCTTTCCTAATCCTCCTTGGGCCCTAGCCTTTCCTGCCAAGCCTGGCTGCCCCCCATCATGCTTGTGTCTTCTCTAGCTGTGCCCTCACTTGCAGTTTTCCCTCCAAAGCAGAAGCTGCTACTTCTGTTCTCCAAATACTCAGGACCAACAGGTGAAGGGCCTAGAGGCAAAGAGTTGTTTAACTGGCTGCAGGCTCCTGAGAGCTCAGAAAAGAGCAGGGCTTGCTGGCTAACAGAGCTTAACTGTTTATAAGGGCTGAGCGAGTCTGCTCTGCTTTGCTGCACAGCACAGTATCAACTGCCTCTTACTCCTTTTCTCAGCCAGATGTTAGAAAGGAGAGGTGGAGGGGAAGAGGGAGTTGTCCCCTCAGCTAGAAGGAGCAGTCCTTTCCCCCATAATCACATCCGTGTGTGAGACATCATCCCTTCATTCTCTCCTTTGGGTCTATTCTTGAGAGTCATCATGGCTGGAAATGGTTAATTTCTATCTCAGGTGAGTTAAAAAAAATGGCTCTGGAAGTGGGAGTCCATCCAGGCATTCATGATACCCACTAACTCAACAGCCTGAACATAGATGGAGGGGTTACCAAAGTGAGCAGCTGGGAATTATTCAACTGCAATGGTGAAAGAAAACTTTCCAAGAGCTATCAGGACATGTTAGAATTTCAATATTAGATTGTGCCCTGACACAGTAGATCAGATTTTGGCCTTTCAGCTCTACCAGCAATTGTTCCTGATTTTTTTTGTTTCCCCCATGATTATGCATCTAAGTTTTTACACAAAGCTCTTCAGCAGGAGTGTCATTGCCCTAGGAAAAGACCCAGGGCCCCCCTGGTCCCAGTCTGGAGTCAGGGCCCTGGTGTTGTGCCACTGCCAGTCCGGCCCCCAATCCTCAGCTGGGGATGCGGCTGGGCAAAACAGTGGCTGCCTCAGGTGGCCCAGCCTGGATTCCAGGCCAGGAGAGGTAGGTGCTGCCATGGTCAGTGCGGCCCCGGATACCCAGCCAATGACAGGGACGGGAGAGGCAAAGGATAAACCAGTCATTCGGGGCACTGGCACTGGGACTGAGGGCACATGCCCCCTGTGACAGGCACCAGTGGTGCCCTGCTCTTCGGCATAGCATCTAAGTGCCTGGAAAATGGAATTCTGGGAAGAAGAACATTAAATAAAATATTTTAATCACAGATACTGGCCTTAATCTAACAGCAGGGTAGATCATCTGTGAGGTACGAGTTTGTGTTTTATGTATTGTGGTAAAGGGTAACCACGTAAACAGCAACAGGGTATACCAGCAACAAAGATAATTCTCTGTGAAATAAATCAGCTTGGAAGAGTGTGAGAAGAGTTTTATTACTGCTGGGGGAAAATGTGTTTATGCTGTCTTTTTAAAGTTACTTCATCGTTAAACAGTAACCATGGTGTGATGTGAATGCAGGTGGATGGAAAGCAAGTCATATTCCTTAGGGACCCTGAGGTAATACAGGAATAAATACAAACAGAATTGGATACAAATTTATAAACTGCTGCCCAGCTTGCCTTAAAGGTAACAGCTGCTTACAATCTTCACCCCGTTTTATACATGTATGCAAATAAGCACACACTTAACACTTATCTGTTGTAATCTTCAGGGTTTTTTTTTCTTTTTCCTGTTTTTCTTTCTAGTGATCAATCAACTAAATGAGCTTGAATTCTGAAAAGTGAAAACTGGCAATGAATGATCTGCAGGGAAAAAAGTGTTACAGAATGAGAATTATTACTTGAACTGTCGTAGCAACCAGTAGCTCTAGTCATAGACTAGGACCCCATTGTGCCAATGTAGTGACATACCAGTTCTGGACAAACAGAGAACAAAGAGAGAATCCCTGCCCCAAAAAGCTGACAATCTAAGTATAAGACAAGCGATAACAGGCCAAAATATTATTTGGGGAAAAAAGTAATATTTAAGAAAATTATGGGTTTTTTTTTCAAGCAATTGATTTTCCGTAGATGTAGCAAAACTCAACAGATTGTTTGCCCTGTCATAGCTGGACATTTCTAATAGTACAGTTACTAACTTGGTAACTGTGGAAGCTCTGAAAAAATGACATGTTTTCAGCATAAATGCCCTACCTAGAAGGTAGCCCAGTCATAGTCCATTGGTGACCACGCAGCAAGTGTGAAAAATTGGGACAAGTAGTAAGAGGTAACAGGTGCCTCTATAAAACAAAGCCCTGAATATCAGGACTGTCCCTGTAAATAGGGGCATTTGGTCATCCTATACCCTTCTGTGCCCCTTAAATCAATGGGGATTGGGCCATTGATTTCAATGGGGTCAGGACTGCACCCATTTTCTTTACGGTTGTGAAATCTGCTTTGATGACCATTTGTATTTTTTTAAAATCCCATGACCATGGCACATTTCACTTTAGTAGGAGTGTAGCCCTATATGCTAACTAAATTCAAACATTCATAATTACATTCCCTCTACCTGAGTCTAATTTCATCTCATTGTGTAAGTAGGCTGGATTTTCTGTACCTCCAGCCTTGCATTGTTTATAGCAGGGGTCTCAAACTTGCAGCCCAAGGGCCGCATGTGGCTCCTATTTCTTGGGGCCCACAACGACGCTCTCACTATTAATATTTGCAATACCCAGGGCTGTTGTAACAGATAAGCAAGGTAAGCATTGCAGGGGGGCACTGATGTTGGAGGGGTGTCCGCTTGCAATGTTTACAGTGTGCCACTTCCCCCTGCTGCAGTCAGGGCAGTAAGGGGAAAGGGGCTTTGCCCCAGGCGCCAATTTAAAAGGCGCCACACGGAAGCCATTACCCCTGCCGCCTCTGGCCACCGCAGGGAAGCGATGCCCCCTGCCGGCTCTGGCTGCAGTGGGAGATGTGATTGCCCCTGCTGGTTGTGGCCATGGCAGAGGGAAGTGATTCCCCACCACAGCCGGAGCCGGTGGGGGGGATGACTTCCCTGCCGCAGCCAGAGCTGGCAGTGGGGGGGGTCCTTTCCTTCCATCGCAGGAGCATAGGGATCCCCATTGCCAGCTCCGGCTGCAGCAGGGAAGCCATCCTGCAGGAGCGATCATGTCCCCCCACCACAGCTAAAGTGGCAGGGGCAATGGCTTCCCCACGTGACTAGGGGGAGGAGGCCGGGCAGGCAAACCAGCAGTGCTGCACTGGGCCGCCCTTTGGCTCGCCCAGTGCCTGGTATGGGGGGGTGGGCAGCAGTGTGGCCACGTGGGATGCAGCATGGGGGGGGCAGTGATGCATCACTGCCAGTCTGCCCACCCTCCCCACCACTTGTACTGCTCTAGGGTCCCTGATGGAGCAGCACCCCCTCTCCACTGCTCCAGCAGAGAGCCCAGAGCAGTGCACGTGGTGGGGGGCAGAGCGGACTGGCAGCGCCGCACGGGGCCGCCCTTTTGGCCACTCACCAAGTTCCTGGCATGGGGGGGGGCAGTTCAGGGGTCTGTCCCTCCCCTGGGCTGGCTAGCCCCACCTCTCAAAGGGGGGGGCAGAGGGTGATTTGCCCAGACCCAGCACCCCCTCCCAGGGACCACCCTGCCCAGGGGAGGGGGAGGGCACCCATTTATTGGTTGCAGGGGGGGGCACCAGAAATGCTAGCACCGGCCCTGGACCATTGTAGGAAAAGGCTTCAGTGGTGCAGCCCTTGGGCTACCATACTAGTCTTCATGCAGCCCTCGTGATTTGAGTTTAAGACCCCTGGTTTATTGTGATATAAACACAGTGAATTTTTAAAGTGTCTTCCTCACTTTACAAAAGATAAAATGAGCTGTACATATCTCTCTTGACCCCAAGAGCTTATGATTTAAAAGGATTAATGGTACCAAAATTTGACATAGATCATTATACCTGGAAAGATTTGCAGAAGAGATTGATTTTCAGACTGTTTATGAACAAGGGGGAGGAATCTTGGAGTACATTAATTGGAACATTGTTCCAAGCCATAGGGGCTGAAAGACGAGGCTGAAGGAAGGAGACAGTAGGATCATGTTCCCTCTGTATTTCATGGGTCTCAGTGTGTGTTATTTAGACTGTAGTCTTTTTACACTGCTTTGTAAAGTGCATCCCCTTTAAGGCCTTTTGATGCTGCGAGAGTGGTGTAAAGGGGCCTTAATGTAAAAGATAACCAGGCTCACTGAGTTTATTACATGGTAAAAAGCTTTTGGATCCTTCAGGGGGAAAATGCTATGTAAATATAATTATTTATAAATAGGTGAAACCGTTAGCTAAAAGACCATGGAAGGAAGGAAAGTAGCAACATACTGGTACATTAATATGATGGAGTGACATGGGCAGTAAAATACACAAACCACAGAAAAACAGTCACTTTTGTAGGAGGTAAATGAATAGATTTTTATGTTTCTAGTAAGCCTATCCAATGTTTCTGCATGACATTTTGTGCCCAAACCACTTTTTTCAAACCAACCACAAAATAGGTCAGATTTAATTTGTTTTTTATGTCAGATGTTTATCTTTTAGACACACAAGATCAGTGGCATTCCCATTGTCTCTGGTGACTAGGAGCCAAGCCTGTATTTGCAACCCGATTACACGCTCCAGGAAGTGTCCCAGTGCCACCCCCCAGCTGTCCCGGGGAGGTGATCTGTATTTTAGGCTTAGGGGTGTGTTCAACTGCAGGCTTGACTCCACGGTCCCTGCCATCCCACTCAATGCACAGTACCTACCTCTTCCCGTTCAGCCTGGGGCTGGCTCTGGTGGGGCAGCCTCACTTTGCAGCCTGTGGGGGGTTGGGCCAGCCCTTCACAATGGGGGGGACGGGACTGAGAGGAGCCTCAGTGCCTCTGGTGTCCCCATACCCTGAGAAGGCCAGCTGCTCCCCGTACTTACCTGCTGCCTCATCTCTACACCCTGTCATCTCAAGTACCGACAAGTGGTCTCCACCTTCTTCACCAGCCTGGGGAGGGGGCCTTAGTCAGCCCTTCACAACTTACAGGGAGGGAGTTGATGAAGGGTGCCCCCTGCACATCCTGCATCCTCTGCCCCCTGTCTGTTGTGAAGAGCCTACCACCCCAGCCAGGTGTACCACACTGCACACACATGCAACCCACGTGTAACCACAACTCCAGCCTGGCTGGGGCAGTCTCATTTCTGGGGGCCTCTGCAGTCTGGAGCCCAGGGACCTAGCCCTGCTGAGTACACTACTGCATAAGATATAAGAATGGCCATACTGTATCAGACCAATGGTCCATCTAGCCAGATATCCTACATTCCAACAATGGCCAATACTGCTTCAGAGTGAATCAACAGAACAGGTGATTATCATTTGATCCATCACCTGTCACCCACACCAGTAGGCAGAGACTTAAAACACTTGTATCCCTGGCCAACCTGACTAATAGTCATTGATGAACCTAGGGGTTGGACAAAATGACCTCATGAGGTCCCTTCCAACTCTATGATTCTATCTACCTTTTTTTAACCCTGCTTTTGTTTTGACCTTCACAACATCCTCTGACAATGAGTTCAATAGGTTGACTGCATTATGTGAAGAAATACATCCTTTTGTTTGTTTTAAACAAGCTCCTTATCAATTTAATTGGCTGATCCCTGGTTCTCACATTATGTGAAGGAGTAAGTAAAATTTCTTCACTTTATTCGTGCCAGGCAACCATAAGTTCATAGACTTCTATCAGATCTCCCCCTTAATCATCTCTTTTCCCAGTCCTTTTACTCTCCTCAGATGAAAGCTGTTCAATATCCCTAATCACTTTCATTACCCTTCTCAATATTTCTCATTCTAATATATCATGTTTGAGATGTGGTGACCAGATCAGAATAAAGTATTCAAGTAGTGGATGTACCATGGATTTATATAGTGGCATTATGATATTTTCTGTCTTACTGTCTATCCCTTTTGTATTGGTTCTTAACATTCTGCTGGATTTTTTGTGCAGATGTGTTCACAGAACCATTGACAGTGATTCCAAAATCTGCTTCTTGATGGATAAAAGGTAATTTAGACCCCATTATTTTGTATGCATAGTTGGAAATATGTTTTCCAATCTGCATTTATCAACACAATTTCATCTGCCATTTTGTTGCCCAAGTTTTCTGAGATTCCTTTGTAATGCTTCACAGTCTGTTTTGGATTTGAGTAGTTTTGCATTGTCTACAAATTTTTTCATCTCACCATTTACCCCTTTTCCCAGATCATTTATTTATGAATACATTGATAAGCACCAATCCCACTCTAGACTTCTGGGAAATACTGCTATTCATTTCTCTTCATTCTGAAAAGTGATAATTTATTCTTACATTTTCCTCCCCATCTCTAACCACTTACTGATTCATAAGCATCCCCAGCAGTGAGGGCACACTTAGAGTTCCTCCACACCTCTGGAGCCCTGGCAGGGAGGGCATGCAGTCCTCCCCCAAGAGGTGCCCCCCTAATGTGCTGGAATTTAAATTCCCATACACACACCTGTCCATGGAAGGACCTTCTGTCTTATCCCATCATTGCTCACTTTGCTTAGGAGTCTTTGGTGACCAGCCTTTTTAAAAGCTTTCTGAAAGCGTTAAGTACACTTCGTCAAAGAATTCTGATGGATTGGTGAGGAATGTTTCCTTTTGCAATAGCCATATCAACTCTTCCCTAACAAATCATGTTCACCTATTTGTCCTATCATTATCATCGCTTCAACCAATTTGCATAGTACTGAAGTTAAGCTTCTTGGTCTGTAATTGCCAGGATCATCTCTTGAACCTTTTTTTAAAAATTGGTTTCACATTAGCTATCTGCAGTCATCTAGCCCAGAAGCTGACTTAAATGATAGGTTGTGGTGACTTATCACTGTTTAATCTATGGGTTTTGTCCCAATTTCTTCTAATGACTTCTCTATCTGGGACAGTTCCCCAGATTTCCACAACGTCATCTTAGCCTTTGTGGTCTTCACAACCCAGCAACTACAAGTTATGCCACCAATGGTGGCTACTGTACTATGAAGTGTCTCTTCATCCCCTGCCTAACAGAAGTCATTTCTAAAGATATTTTCAGGCACAATGTGATTATTAGAAATGATTGATTGACTTCCTGCCATCATACAATTTAGTTGTTCCTGATTTGTTACTTAGGCAACCTCCAGTGTATAATAAGGATAGCTAGACAGTATTCATGATTGACAAAACATCATTTCTTTCCCCTTTGCTGAGTAGGACTTTTATAAAAACTATCCTACTACTATATAACTGAAGCACACAAGCATACATTTTTATAATACATCCTGTCTTTGCTTGTACCCATCACATTTCTGCTATGCTTGAAACAGCTTTACCCCACTGTACATAATAAGAATTTCTGTGCACTTTACAGAGGAACAGCATAATGTAGCATCTTGAGATATACTATACCCTTAAAAGACAAAGTATTTCAGATATTGGGGAAAAGATGCACATTATCCCCAGGGTTAAACCCTTGCAAAAACACAGAGATAAAAAGAGAACTACCCATAGGAAAGGCTGTAGCAGCAGAAAACAGTCACAAACACCCCACTATCACGGAACCTGCATAAGCCAAAAGTAGTAACACAGACTAGGCAAGTTAGCTTTAAATTGAAGTCTGCAGATCAGTTGAAGGCTTTTGATGGGAGGGATGTGCTTCAGGATCAGCTATCATCACACCCTTCCTAGCAGAATAAACAAAGGACGACAGGTGGTGGCAATGCAACTTGGGATGAATCCCACCTGAGGCACAAGACTGTCAGCCTGACACAGTGAGAGGTAACTTATACGACACTGCAAGAGCTTGGGGCAATCTTCCACTCTACAGTATTAAATATGCATGAGCCATGTGCCTGTAGTGGCACAAGCTAAATTATGGCTAGTCTTTTTAGCAACACGCTTCTTTCAAACAATAGCCCCTGGATGGTGTTCTAAGGCAAACAATTCAAACATGTTCATTTCCTCTAACTTTGAGCAGGGCCATTGCTGTGCTATGGCTTATACCTTACAGAGCCTTCGTGTCATATGCTGCTGCCGGTCATTCAGTGATGTGCACTCCCCCACCTCCCCTGCAATCTGTTGCTAAGCATGTTAACTGTAAGCAGGAGCCTGGAGCAATGGGATCAGCAACCTGACCCGCTGGATTATGCTGATCCCTGTAAAACTGAACTGATCATCAATAAAAATATCATCATGTATGGTCTGGGTAGTGAGGAGGCATTTTGCTCCCCCTGCATCACCCAGGTCAGAATTGCCAAGAGCTAAAGGGGTAGCCTGGTTAGTCTAATTCAGCAAAACAAACAAGGAGTCCCGTGGCCCTTAAAGACTAACAAATTTATTTTTTGCATGAACTTTCATGGGAGAAAATCTCACTTTGTCAGATGCTTTGAAGAGGGGAGAACTTGTAGGACTCCTTGCTTGTTTGTTTTACAGATCAGAGTTAACACAGTTGACATCTGAGCTGCTCTGAACTGTACAGACAGGGAGGCCCATTTGATAGCATATTGCTGTTTTAATTCAGCTATGCAATAGCAATTAAAGCATAATTGTGTTTATTATTAATTATTATTATTATTATTATCTAGTTACAGATAAGTGGGCAGGCCCAGGGCAAGCCAGATGCAGCATTAAACAAAGACAACCTGTGCTGGAAGGGCTCCCCATGTAGTAAAATAGAATCCGAATCCTCCTCGGAGGGGCATTTAAGGTGTGACCAGCAACAGTATGGCAGCCACCAGCACCCCAAGTATGGATCTCTTAGCTTCCACAGCTGACATAAATTGCTTCCCCCCACCAATGCATCTAGCCCTTGAGGCGATGAATGCACTCATAATAGCCATTAGTTTAAGCACACATAGCAGTGTTTCATCACCAGTATTTAACTCACTGAAAACATATCCCTAGGCCTAGGTAGCTGCTAAGCAGTCCCCAAAGCTGTTGAGCCAGACTTGTATCAAAAGTCATTTTCTCAGCAAGACATGTTTTAACTGAATGCACTAAATGGGATTAAAGAGAGTAAAACATAGCCAAATATAACTTGTAGGTGTACTGCACCAGCTGAAAGCAACTGATTCCTGTAAGCACTTGGGAACAGCAACCTGCTGTGCTGTTCACGGTAATGTGTGCTGAGAAGAGAGACGTCCTTAGCCTCAATTAAATTCTTTTAGTTCATCACTCCCTGTGATATGAGGCAGCATTAGTAGGTGTACAGGAAAAGAACAGATAGGATAAATATCAGGGAAAGTTTCCTACCAGTAATGCCTCTAAACTGTAAAACAGTCTATAAATGGAAGTGGCGGGCTGCTCAGTTACCTGAGTTATTTAAAACTGGATTAGACAAAGCACTCACAAATGTTCAATATAGAGCAGTTTCTACAGGCAGGTAGTTGACCAAGAATATGTATTGGGTCATTTCCAGGTCTTGTTTCCATGACTGTGTGTTTACTTCATAGGCAGTGAATACAATTTGCCCTGGTTAAATCACAAGTGACAGAGATGTCATTGAAGATCTGCCATGCAAAGTGACCTTACGAATGAAATTCTTAGGTCAAATGTTGATTTTTGCACGTTCTCATGCAATCTCCAACAGTAATAACAATCTTGCAGGCCAAATTGTCCCGTTACATCTGTGCGAACCCTCCTGATGGCTAATACTCTTGAAATTGGGCAGTGGGGGAACTCCCAGTACTATTTTTTCTTTTATTAATTTTAAAAGAAAAACCAAATTTCACTCAGGTTTGAGAGTTTCCTGTTTGTAACAAAGCAGACACTTTTTTTTTTTTTTGTCATAAGGGCTGCACACAGCATAGTATCCCTGTATTTTTCTTCAGCTACATCAGTGGTTCCCAACCTGTGGTCTGTGGACTGGCAGGCCACAAGAGTGCCCCGGGTGGGAGACAATTACTGCAGGTAAATGTACTGTGACAAGTGCAATATGTTTGTGAGTGAGTATAATACATTATTAGAAATAGCTGTGGTTTTAATACCCCTTGATACACAAGTTTGACTCCATCAGTGACAGGCTGTGTTGAAAACGTTTAAAATGTCTTGTGTACGCGGTCTGCAAAAACTTTCGATGCTGATGTCGTGGTCCGCATAAAGGAAAAGTTTGGGAACTGTTGAGCTACATGATATCAGTGGATAAAGTAAACATCTCTCAAAGATAACACAAAACTGAAAATGAAGAAACTTTATACTGTAGACGTGCTAGCTTAAGTGGCTTGGTCACAAAACCAAGAGTGAAGGAGATTGTTGTATATTCTGTAACCACTAGTGTCTTGAAACCCCTGAAGGGATATAGCTACTAGGCAGAAACATGTTACTCAAATGAGGTTAATTAGACATGGACCAACCTGATCAAAATCACAATGATGTCACTGGAAAGCTTCCCATTGAGTTGCTCCAGACAGACCAGGCTGTTTTTCTTCTGGGAAACACTGCTTTACAGACTTTGACAAAATACCATCATTCGCTATGTTTTTCTTTGTCTTGACTTTTGGGTGCAGGTGAGGTTGAGGAACTGATTGCTCTGCTCCTCCCAATCCTCTGTTAAATGAAGAGCAATGGCCCCTCTCCATTTGGACATAACCACTTTCCTATCTAATGGTACACATTGCACAGAGATGGTCACAAGATAACATACAGGAGCTGCAAAGCAGGGTTTTTAGAACCTGCCCTCACTTTTGTAGTAGTGTTTACTTCACTCTTTGTCTGGATATATGTACAGAAATAAATTGCATTTGAACTGCCTCAGGAGATGGGCAGCACTCTGCTCGTAAGCCTAGCCTGATGGCTTTACTGTAGGTAGAACTGGTAATGCCACCTATACTTAAGTTTCAGCACTTCTACTGTAAACATATTATTCTGCTGAACTTTATCTATTGGGGCTGAAATTTTCCATGCTGGGTGTTTGCCCCAGGCTAAATTTTCTGTGGGGAAAGAGTGGAAAGACAGTTTTGCTGTTTTTAAGAACAAGATTAAGGAAAGCTCTACCAGTTTTGACCGCTAGAGGAAAAAAAGAGGCAAAATTGCCCCTCCCCTGAAGTTTTAGCTGGCTGCTTTGCTTCCTGTCCTCCAGTGGTTTGTAACATTGATGTGCGTAGTTGAACGGTTACTGTGTTCTACCCTAGAGATGGCAGCCCTTCAGTGATTCTTACAGATACTAGTGTTTGTAAAGTACTCTGATAGTACATACATATAAGATCCACTACCTTTCTGACATTATTTACCTTAGCTGCTGAAGAACTTAATATACAGTTTCCATAGAGGATAGTGTAATGAGAGATGGAAATTTAACTCCTTCCTTATTTCACCTACATGCAGAACTTTATAATGTATATGAGTGTTTTAGGTGAGCTATTGGTTCAGCTGTAATCAACCTTCAAGGGTTAAGGAAATAAAGGCTGGAAATTAGGGCATGAAATTTCCAAACCAAATTATAAAGATAATTGCAGTGTAACCACAGTCTAAGTAGCACAAACATCAATACTGCTAGCAAATGTTAAATATAAATATTATGTTTTTCTTGTGCCCTACTTGGAAAAATAGACATTAAAGAACAAACAGAATATATCCCTTAGGGGAGTGTTGAAAGAGAGAAAATAAAGGTTATTGTGCTTTAAAATGCAGTTTTTTTCTTCATTGTGGGATATTAGTAAAGAAGATGACCTCCCTTTTGTATGTAATCTTTGAACCTGCAGAATTCAAACCCTCAGCTGAAATGAAGGCATAGATCTGAGGATTTGCACTTCTACTATCTAATTATGTATGCAGATCAGATATAGGCTCAAGAGTTCAGATTTCACAGTTTCTTTTGCAATCATAAACTATGCTCACACGGACTATGTCTACACTATCAACTTAGGTTGACTTAAGGATGCTTAAGTCGACCTAAATTACCCCAGTCCACACCAGGCTTTCCTTAAGTCAACTTAATTCCCAGTAGTTAGGTCAACTTAAGGTCTTAGTCAACCTAAACCAGTATGGACACCCTAGGTTGACTTAGTCAACCTAGGGAGGGAAGAATAGAGCCAGGGCTCAGGGGCACCCCAGCTGGGGAAAGGGAGCCACGGCTTGGGGAGCCAAGGCTCAGGCCACAGCTTCCTAGGGAGAAGGAAGCCTGCACTCCCTTCTCACTGGGACCTGCGGCTTCCCAGCAGGAGGGAGCTGCAGCTCCCTTCTCGCTGGCACCACTCCACATCTAAGTTGACTTACCAAAGTCAACTTAACTTTTCATGTGTAGACATAGCCAAGAAGAGAAGGTAGGCTAGAGTTACATTTGAGTCATGTTAGGTGCCAAAATTAAAGGCCCAATCTAGGCTGGAGTCCTTTTTCCAAGGTATTGTACAAGCATATAGAAAGATATTCCTTTTTATTTAAATTGTTGGGTTGTCAGTGCTGATGCCTTCTGCAACGGAGACTAAATTTTAATTGGACTCTGGATTCTACCACAGTACAAACACAAAATAAATATCCGTTCTCATCCTACAACAGTTTGCCTCAACTATTTGCTGTTCATTACTTATGGTAAATAGTTGGTTTCCATGTGTATTCTTTCTATCCCTGGAACGGTGACTGCCACATTTTAAACAGGATAATAGCAAGCAGCAAGCGATGAATAAGCCAATATGAAGTTTTGGATAAATGATCTTTTGTGATAAAATCTGAAATGTTGGGGACTTGTGAGTGTTTCTGCAAATTTCCCTGGAGTGGCCCTCTGAATGCTCATAAGTAACAGGAATCACGGTACAGCAGGCTCAGCACTTTCTCTGATGAAAACATTCTCTAATTAGAAGCTGGCAGGTTTTTTTACTACTCAATCTGCTGTCAGGCCTGAACTAAAACCCAGTGAACTACATGGGAACTTTCCATTAACTGAAAGGAGCTATGGATCAAAATTCCCAAGGAAAAATGTCCTATGGATACCATTGTAATGCTTTATATTATTCTCTTTTCTTCCTATTAAGCGTAACATTCAATTTTATTTCTTCCTGTTAGGTTATCTTTTTTGATATTTCTTTCTGTCAGGTCTCTTCTGTTATATCATAGGTAGCTTTCCAGCCAGCAATCTGGGGCATGAAACTCACACAAGTAACAGATAGGGATAACAGACCCAACCAGGATGCCTATTGAGAAGCCCTAATTTAGATGGGAACAATACATTCCCCAAACTTTCTGGCACACACCCTGCTTACCTGTAAGGACTCCCATCTCTGCTCCATTCCCCACCCTAATTGTAGCCATAGGGTCTTTAATGTAATTAACATTGTTTACCCACCCATTATTACCTCTGTTCACTCCAAGTAGAAAAATGTCTATACTTGTAAGTAAATAGGTAAAGAATTACAAATGGATTATGCCAAGTTCCAACGGGGCAGCTGTGTTAGTCTAGTCAGGGGCGTTGCTGGGGTAGGGAGGGACCCGGGTCACGGGCCCAGGCCCTGCATCCTGGCCAGGGATAGGGCCAGGCGGGGCCACAGCGCCGCAAGCGGCTAGGCCATGGCGGGGCCAGGCCAGAAGTGGCCACAGGAGGCCGGGCCCTGCACTGCTGCGGCTGCAGGTGGCCGGCCAAGCCCTGGATCCCCAGCCTCCTGCAGCTGCTTCTGGCCCGGCCTGGCTGCGGCCTACCCGACTGGACCTATCCCTGGCCGGGCCCCAGATCCCCAGCCAGGGATGGGGCTGCCATGGCCACAGGCGGCCAGCCGGGCCCCGGATCCACAGCTTGATTGAGCCAGAGATCCGGGGCACTGGCGCTGGGACTCAGGGCACGTGCCCCGGGGTGCCCAGTGCCAGCGATGCCCCTGAGTCTAGTTCAGTAAAACAAACAAGGAGTCATAGTCTAAGTGCCACATGACTCCTTGTTTGTTTCAAATGGATTGTGTAATTGATAAAGAAGCATATATATTTGACCACTATACCATCACCAATTTGAAGGTGAATCCAGTCAGCTAACCTTTTTGGTACCTTGAATAAAAACCTCTTCAGTATTGTTTATGTGGCCTGGTACTTTTGGAGAAACCCTGCCAGCTTCACATCACCTCTTCATTCTGAACAAAGTTTCATTGAACCGCTCATGGTGATGTCAAGTTCTTTGACACAATGTATAGTGGATTCTGAAGCCAACAGTGCATGCATACAATTTCAATTATTCCTTCCAGCCTACACTCATGTATGCTCACTGCATTGCTGGCCTTCTTAAACCTCTCTGAACATCCTAGGTTAGACTAACTTGAATAATCCTACATTATCAGTAATGTTCATCACATTGCTATTTCCCTGCCCTCCCCACCATTATCCTTACTTTCAGATCATTGTAAAACACACTGAACACTGCCAGACCGCAGCTTTCCTCGAGGATCCCCACTATTAACTTTGTTCTACACATAGAGCTAAAATAAAAATAAGTGGCTAAATCATACTTCATAATCACTAAACCAGTTTTTAATCTAGGTGTGGACTAAACCAATCATCTCATAGCTACAAGCAGTCTTTAGTAGTCCTCTGATCAGCTACTGAGAAAGCTAATATCTAACAATCATCAGGATTTCAACCAACTTCTTTTGGATTAATTTAAGATTGTGAATGAGGAAAAGAAGAATTATACTTGTCCCTTTAATGAACTTAACTGTGCTCAACATTTGAGGCTGACTAGCAAGCAGTGTACATTCTGACTATAATAAAACTTTTGTATAACTGTGCTAAACAAAGCTGTCCTGAATTTTTTTATGGCTAACAATGTTAGTTTTGTAGTCTAACCCTCTCAAAAGGTTAGATATGTGGTAGATGCAGAGGTTTGAATCCACACCTTTGCACCCTGCCCATCACTACTGGTCAATTAAGTGTCACCAACCTCATAAAATAAAAGTGATTCCAATTTGTTTCTCAAATAAATGTGTAATTTTAATGCAACATAATGAATGCTAAATTCTAGATCAAATACCAGGCAGCCAGCCCCTTTAACTAAATTTCCAAGCTCGCAGGTTGCAGCCTGTAGGTATCTGGTTGTGGCGGTGGTATCAGACCTCACTTAAAAAAAAAAAAAAAAAAAAAAAAAAAGATTTAAAGATTTGAAGCAACTAACAGTGGAAAAAATTGTAAATTGTTTGATTAAATAGTTTGAGTGAATAAATGGTTAGCTAACCTGTACTTTCAGTAATGCCATTACAAAGTGCTGTGTATGTGCGCACACATGCATGCACAATTATGCACCTGCTCCATACACCCACTATTTCAAGTCCATGCGTTACGTAAGATTTAATAGACTACATGACATGAATAGGTATAATGTATACCTAACTATTAGAAGTCATAGACCTCTCTTATAAGCTAGTTTTCATACAGAAGAAAGTCAGTTCAGGCAACTTATATTTAAATTGTGCTGACTAATAGCAGATTTTTCCTGATGTAATTAGCACTGTAATCACAGAGATTATATAATCTTAAACAAATCATAAATTTGATTGCAGAACCATCCAAACACCAGTTAGAAGCAAAGAACACCTCTTAGCTGAAACAAATATAAAGAGGCAGATAAAGACAATTGACAGGAGTGTCGCTGCCCCCAGGAAGGACCCAGGGCACCGGCCCAGGTCCCGCCCCCTGACCACAGGCCATGCCCCCTGGCTGGGAACAGGGCCGGGAGGGGCAGCTGCAGCTGCGGGTGGCTGGGCCCCAGATTCCTGGTGTGATCGGGCAGGAGACCAGGACGAGGGGGCCCCCCCAGACCCGGGGCACTGGTGCCAGGATTCAGGGCACAGGCCCCATGTGCCTGGCACCAGTGATGCCCCTGACAATTGAATCAAGCCTCCTTAATGATTAGTTGAGGACACAATATATAGAAGTCCTAGAACTTGCCTGGATCAGATGGTGAAAAAGACCATGCCAAGCACAATTTTACTTGACTTTTTAAAAAAAATTCTCCTGAGGAAGACATAAATTACTTCTTATATTGACCCACTACTTTACTTAAAACATCTGTTGCCAACAGTTTGTTTGGGGTATCTGGTAACATAAATCTGATCAAATACAGCACTACAAAAATGGTGAGGTTGTGCTTTACACACATTCTCAAGGAGTGCCAGCTTTTCATCCTTTTTCCAATAAATCATCTGCAAAAACTTCAAACTCTATCCCACCTTTGCAAGTAGAATTATCTGTTTTCCTTGTCTATAAAAAGCGGAGGCATATTTTACAATGGCATTTTCTGAGGCCAGTTGAAAATATGGCCTACTGTGACTTCTCAGTGGTACAGGCATGCTTTTATTACTGTCAGCATCACAGTGCCAAGGTAGCTATGAAAAAGCAAACTGAAATTTCTTCTGCTTCATGCATCAGCAAGCAAGTTGCTAACTATGTCCTGAAGCTAAACCCTTTATTGTTGGCATTGTTTGGCAGTCTGTTCCAAACCAGTTTTAATATTTTGTATATCTTGTTCTCAAATCATAATAAATCAGTCCTAATATAATTGTATTCAACAAAGCAGAATGAACAGCTTCCTTTTTAGATAATTTATCCTCAAAAATCAGTGTCTACTGCAACAATTCTCTCTCCAAATTACAGCAACTGTTAATCTGAAGCAAAATTACAATAGTGGCTGAATTAAACTAGGAAATGTTCAGTTAACATGTGAGAGTCTAAATTGCATGACCAAAACTGATTTACAAAAGGGTTAACTTACAAAAGTATTTAAGTACCCAAAAGAGCAGGCAGGTACTACTCTCAGGGTGAGTAATATACATGGGCATATTTTACAGTACAGTTTTTAAAAGCACCTATCTAAATTTTTAATCACCTAATTTACTTAAAAAATCTGGACCTACATCAGTTTTGAAAATAAGTCTTAGTCACCCAAGAGGTGTTTTGAAAATTTTTCCCATGGCTTATGAAATCACGTAGGCACTTCTGAACATTTTATCCCCCTGCATGAACACAAAGGACCTGCACTGACTGTGTGAGATCTAAAAACAGCCTTAATGGTTACAACACACCTGGTTATGTGGAGATTTGAAACTGATCCAAAGCCTGTAAAAAATCAAGGGAAGACAAGGTGAGTAATATCTTTTACCAAATAGAGACTATGGGTTTTTTTCCCCCATTACAAAAGGTAATTTTGTTTTCCTCCTCCCCTCCCCAGCCCCTACCTACCCTTCTGCACTGTTTGAAGCTAAACAACCGCTTTGATTTCCTGTAACAGTCTGGCCTGATCCTATAACTTACACTTCCTCCATTTATTTTGCTTCCATTCTGTAAATTCCCCATCTTCAAGCGTCTGACGAAGCGGAATTGTCTCCCATGAAAGCTCATGTGATAAATACATTTTTAGTTTTTACAAGTGCTGCCAGATTCCTTGTTTGTTTTGCTGAACTAGACTAATACATCTACCCTTAGGAACTTGTCCATCTTTTATTGGTGTGGGAGGTCACAGAGAGTTATTCAGGTCTGGGAAAGGGGTAGGAAGAGCTCTGTGCTGCTCAGAAGCTTGTCTCTACAACTACAATGTAAAAACAATGGGAGATATTTCATTGACTTCATTGGGGCTTGGATCAGTCCTGACAACATGTTATGTAAATGACACTGTTGTTTTTATTAATGCTACTACTCATTCTTGTATTTATTTCTCACTACCAAAAAAACCAAAAAAAACCCCACCCTCCCAAAATGCACATTTGTCAAACCATGCACATAGAGATAGACTATTAGGCTGATAAAGCAAAATGTGCCACCATTATTCTTTTAGGAAAATTGTTATGATTATTCTTTCCCTTCTACATGTTTAAAATAATGTATTCCCTTATTTTCCCCTCACAGAAATGCCCAATATATTTGTTCCTTTCCTATTAAGATCACAGAAGGACTTAATTTCATGCTTTATCTATCAAAAACCTTTCAATTTCCTTGATTAAGGTCAGTACTCTTAAGGCCAGGTCATGACACTGGCTACTTTCCCACTCAGAGGAATGTGGGGCATAACACGCTCCAACAGGGGTAGGCAACCCACAGCACAAGTGCCAACAATGGTACCCGAGCCCAGCCCTTTCAGACCACTACACAGCACCCTCTGCAGTACCACAGAAATTCCACTCCGGCCACTGAAAGCCACTCTGAGCAGCTTCCTTTGGGTGCAGCTGGGACACAGGAGGTCTCCCCCATGCCTATGCCTCCACGTGACACAGAAAAAAGCTCCCTGGAGTAGCTCCTCTCTGTAGTGTAATGCACCCCAAAGAAGGCACTCCAGGCAGCTTCTTTCTGCAACATGCCTGGGAACCCCTGAAATGAGCAACTTCTTTCCATGGCATGTCTGGGAAGTGCTCCCACTCCAGCCATGAGCACTGCTGAATTTTCAGGCAGCTGCCACATTTTTTCAACAGAGGGGGCTGCCTCTACCAGCTGAGGGCTGGGGAGGAAGGATTGACACAGGGGTCATCAAAGGTTGCTGACCCCTGCTCTCCACTATGGACAACCTATATTGCAGGTAGCAGTGCAAGGAGACAGCAGCCGCTGCAAGGCTACTGCTCCCTTTTCTGCGGAGAAGGGCAGAATAGACAGAGTGTTGACTCCTGTTCTTCCCCCCTTCCAGCATGCATCAGACAGTACAACAAGTATGCTATGAAACAAGCAGGCAGTTTACTTTCCCCACAGAGTAAGGGGAAAGCTGGGACTGAAAACAGCTGCTGTGATCAAATACTGATTTGCTACAGATTTGGACCTTAACCTCTCTCCCTCAGTTTGCCCATCTGCAGAATGAAGATAACAATAATTAGCCTCTAAAACACATTGCGACCTATGATCTAAAGCATTAAAAGGCTTTGGTGGTATGAGATCAATGCTGAACATTTCTGTAAGATACTGAGTACCCTGAAATCCTCTAGAGAAGGGTGAGCCTCACCCTCACAGAATCAGGCAGGCATTCAAAGTGTTATGGTCCCCCCTCCCCCTTTAAAGCATGCAGTTAGGGTCTAGAAAATATGCTGATTTTTGTTGGATTCAGATATGGGTTCAGTACCTGAAACTGGAGATGAGGTAAGATTCCCTGGGGCCTAAGTCATTAACAAAATCACAATTTAATTAATTACTAGCCAAGGTTATATTTCAAAGGATGGCTAGATATACTTCATAGTGACATGAGTGTCTCCTCCATTCAGAAAGTGAGGAAACTGAGAAATAGTGTGTGCAGAATACCAGAAAGAATGACACACATTCATCTTGCCTGTACTTGCATAATCATCAACCTTCAGCAAAAAAGACACGACCAAGGTTTTCTAATAAAAACCTGCATAATGTGAGAAAGAGTCAGTAACTTGAAGATTTTAAAGTACTGAAAACAGATTTTCCGTATTCTTTCGTTAACTGATACAAGTCAGCAACCAGTGAAAAAAGCTAGAAGAACTTAGCTGTAGGGAGTGACTGTGAAGTCCTCAAGACTAGTTCAGCACAGAAACTAAACACAGGCTTAATTTTTAGCATGTGATTAATCCCCAACCCTATTCAACAACTACTACAATAAAAAACAATTAAGCACATGCTTAACTTTAAGTTAATGAAATACAAAGAACTTCTTCAGATGCTTATGTGCTTTGCTGAACTGGGGTAAGAGCAGTCATACTGTCTTAAATACTTAGATTACCCCAACTACAATCGTGTAGTGCCTCACAATTTTTAATGTAGTCTCACACCACCTTTGGGAGATAGGAAAGTGCTACAATCCCCAGTATGCAGAAGGGGAACTGAGGCACAGAAACTAAGTGACTTGTCTGTGCTTATACAGGAAGCCTATAGTAAAAGACAGAATTGAACTCAGGTCTCACCAAGTTCCCTAACATCCATACCACGCTTATTGTATGAGCAATATGACCTCATATAATATGTGCATATGTCTGGATGTCTCTTGAGAGGCAACGTGGTGTAGTTGATAGGACATTGGATGGGAATTCAGGACACCTGGCTTTACCTCTGATCTGTCTGTAACCCTGGCAAGTCTCCCTGTCTTCACCATTACATCCTTTGTAAGCCTTGTCTATTGAGATCACAAATGCTTCAGGGCAGGGACTCTTCCTGTGTGTTTAAACATAATCTAACACAGTGGGATGACCAGACCCTGCTAAAACACAAATAAATAGTAATTCTAATTCAAAAATAACTTAATTATGCATCAAAATATTAAATCAGAAAAAAATAGAATATTTTCATATTGCTAGAGAGAAAAATTGTACTATTACATTTAGACACCAGTATATGTATGTTGTTCATAACATCTGCAGGTAAAGATATTCCAAAAGTAGAATTATCCATGACTGTCTGTCAATTCCTCCCAACATGAAGAGGCATCACAGGTGCAGGCTTACGGGGCTCGAGCCCCAAGTCCCAGCGCCAGAGCCCCAGGTCCACAGCAGCAGCATGCTTAAAGCGTGTGAGCACCGAGTCCCAGCTCTTTTCCCAGGCCAGGAGTGCTCCTGCCAACATGAAACAATGGTTCCTGAAATGGACCAGGCAGATTCAGGCTTCCTGACTCCCCAGCACATGCCACAGGCACTGTAATCCTTTTGATAATGCTGCCAGCTAAGAGCCTGTGGGTCACAAATCCCAAACTGTCCCAAGCCCAAGAATCCATGGAGCTACGTGTTTTTACTTAGAATAAGAACAGTTTGCAACTCACCACATCGCTGATTATTGGAGAGAAGGGAGAGATGGGTTCTAATCAAATCCTGAACCTAAATAGTGGAAGAATAAGTGAAGGATATGACAAGCATGGGCCTGCATTGAGACTTTTGTAATTAATGGCATAAATGTTATCTATATGTGTGAACTAGTCCTTAAAAGCATGGTAATGTCAAAGACTATTATGATGAGATGGGCCAGATAAGATGGGCCCATGGATGTTCCTAGACCTATGGATCAATGTGTTACATTTATTATGCAGCTTGCTTCTGGCTAGTATTATGTGAAATCTGGTTCACAGAGGGTGATTAATGCAAAATCCCAAAGCTGATTTATGCACATATTCACACTTTGAAGGTTGCCCTCCTCCTTCTGCCCCATCTTCCTAGTAAAATGGCAATTCCTGATTTTACATTTTTTAGGCCTGGAGAGAAGCATGGTACGATCCTGGGGTACAAAGAAACAGTCTGAATTGAAAGAGGTCCTTCATTTTGATCCAACCCACAAAAATGACCTTTTATCCAAAGAGAAAGCTAGGGGTGGAGAGGGATGACTCTACAAGAGGGTTGGAAAGAGTTCAGAAGCTGTCAGGCTCTCCTATGAGACAGATGGATGGCCTCTGGTAAACTTAAATATAGACCTCACTATCTGAGTGGTAGAAGTTTTCCTCTTTAGGACTTTATAATCCTAAAATAAATATACATTGCTTTCAAAGAGCTGTATGACTAACCACCAGCATGCACTGGCCTTGGGAGAGAAAGCAAAGTGGAGGCGCTGAGCTTTGGTCAGACCTGCTTGTGCTGGGATAAACGCAATGAAGTGCAGAGGAGCTGCAAGCTTTAAACCTTTGGTCAGGAGGGATAGGGATATAAGTCTCAGCCTGAAGCTGTCATGTCTCTCACAGCTGTGACTTTTGAGGGCATTCTTTGAGTAGACCATGGAGGGACTCAAAGAGGAGTGATGGTAATATGGATTTCTCTCTCTAGCATCTGATTTGGTTTATGCAAGTGGACTGTATTTTCAAAATGGGCAGATGACTTATTCTCAAGAAAATGTGAGTACGATTTGCATATCTTAACATAAAAATCAGGTCACCAAGGAAATGATACAAGACAGAATGAAAATGTGCTCCATTTCTGTCCTGATAAGAATGTTTTCCTAAAACAGAGCCTGAGCACACAAACACGCAGTGCCACAAATAAGCAATTTTTTGCACATGCAATTAACTAACGTGCATCTATACATGTTATCTGCTTCTTCAACATTTCACTCATTATGTTCAACAGTGGTCTAGTAAAAGGCTGGCAATCTAAAAAAAAAGGTTTTAAGTACTTTAGTTTTCTTGCAGATACATTTATTTTATCCATATTTTACATATTTATTTGACTTGTTTTACTTCAAACCAGTCAGGAGTAAAAAAACAAAAGCGATAAAAGATTGTACTTTTACAGATATAATGCTCCATTAAAATGTGTAAATACTTATTTAGCCACCAGCAGCAGTAGAAATTATATGAAGTATCAAATTTTCAGATGGGCCTCTAAAACTATTCCCAGACTTTTGTGCATGATAATTGGAATGCTCATGTAATATGAATCTTAATATGAAAATGGGGTGTGAATGTAACTTGCAGTTAGAAATCTTGTGAAAACGCAAGCATATCCAGACAGAAAAGATTACCCTTATAAAAAAATTTGGGTGCAGTTATTTTAAAAAAATACAGTCTTCAAAATCCACTTGCAACTGCAAAATAAGCAGCATGCAAGAAAAAGAAGTATCCACCCACACAGAGGGAATCATATTATTCACACTGTACAAAGACTGTTTCAGTGGGATGCCCCAATGGTAACAGAATTGTGCCAGCAAATATCATCCTATTGATCAAAGGTTCAGAGGATCAGATTTTCCCTGGCTCCTATGTGGGATAGTGCCAGGGGAGGAGAGTGTTGACAAAGATGCAGAGAGCCAGCCATCCTTTCCCATAGCATGGTTATTACACATTACCCAAGGACAAAGGACAAAACCAAATGTAGTGTCTGCAGGGATTTTCTCCCTCAGAAAGCTGGTCAGGACTGTACCATCACAAGGAGTCTGTGTGTACTAGGCATATGTAACAAACCACACCACCTATACACACTGCGGTCATCAACAGGATTATACTCACAACCTTTAATACCAAACTCAGGCCACTCATGCAATAGTTGATGATAGGGGTTTTCCCATTAACTACTAAAGTGCACACACTCAGTCAGTGTAGTGAATAAGATGATGGGGAGAGGGAATAGTTTCTCTAGAGACTCGTAGAATTTATTTCTCTTATCTTTTAGCTAAAGCCTACTACCCATGACATTTGTTACCAATGCAGGCCATTATGTAGCTGGTCATGTTCAAAATATGGGTTTTTTAAATTGCCAACCACATTAGGGACAGTATGACACCAGTAGCATAGCCATGCCAAAATTTAGTCCCCCCTCTATGCTTACAACAGTGCAGTTGTACCGATACAACCGTGCCACTGTAAGACCTCTAGCTTAACTGCTCTAAGTCAATGGGAGAGACCTCGCCTATTAACATATTTAATTCACAGCAAGCAGCAGTAGCTAGGGCGGTGAGAGAGTGCTATCCACACTGGCATTTATCTTGATAAAACTAACAAGGAGTTCTGTGGCACTTAATGACTAACAAATTTATTTATTGCATGAGCTTTCATGGGAGAAAATCCCACTTCATCAGATGCTATGAAGATGAGGGAAATTATGGAATGGGGAGAAAAAAATGCAGGGAAGTATCAGTCAAGGAAACAGGTTACACTGTAACAGCAAATCAAAATAGTTGTTAAGATTCAAACACTGGGAAACAACATATAGAGGAAGAGGAGGTCAAATCACCTGTATGTAAGAAAAATCCAATGTCCCAATTAAGTCCTGAAGCAATGCAACCAAATTTGCAAATGAATTCAATTTCCCTAGCTTCTCTTTGAAGCCTTGATTTAATATTAATTTGTGTGAACACAGCAATTAACAAATCATTAATGGAGTGATCACAAAGATTGAAATGCTGACCCACTGGTTTTAATTTGTTGCGGTTTCTGATGTCAGTTTTGTGCCCATTAATTCTTTTGCACAGACACTGTTCTGTTTGGCATAGGGGCATTTCTTGCACATGATGTCATAGATCACATTGGTGGATGAGTGGGTGAATTAGCCTGTGATAGAGTAGCTGGTTTTATTAGGTCCTATGCTGAAAGCTCATGCAATAAATAAATTTCCTAGTCTTTAAGTGCCACAGGACTCCTTGGTTTTCTTAATAAGTGGTAGTATAGACAGCCTAAGATACAGAGACTGCATAGAAAAGGAAAATCGGAAAAGTCGGGGGACAGGGAGATAAGTAAGGAAATTCAATTTGACAGGCAAATGTGGGGTTTATTTCCCCACGTAGTATAACTATGATCCCTCAGGTGAATAGGAGTGTCCAGATTTTATCCCATCATTTACAAACCAGTCATAAAGAGTTAATTCAGATTAGCTTCTTCCCCATAACTCCCTTCCACACTCTCCTCCTCCTTCCTGGCTACTTCTTTCTCAAACTGGCTGTTCCCCAATAGTAGTAAACCCTGATCAACATGAGTTTAGAAGACAGGAGAATCCTAAGGGTACAGTGGCATAAGCAGCAGAAACTCATCTTCTTTGTGGGAATATCTTCAAGCTGCTAAACCCAGCTCTGTGCTCCACAACTGTCTTCTTCCAGTATCACACATCATCAGAATTATTGTGGGTGCCTGAGACAACTTCTCCCTCAAAAGGTGCTCTAGATCTAACTGAAATGTCAACTAGCCTGCATGCTTACTAGTTGGCTGGAGCTCCATTGGATTACATCCCAATCTGTATGCATGGGCCCCCTTTTTCACACTAAGCATCCGAAGTCCCACTACTGCATCTAGGCTCCTTTTATAAACTACTGTGTGACCTCTATTTTCTATCACCTATGCGATTTTAATTAATTTGTGTTCACTTAAGTACCATCCTGAATGAATTCCTTAACTTCTTAAATTGGGAAAACACATCTAATCTGGTAAATTATTGTGGGAAATGGAACACTAGCCAAGTTTCCAAATGACTAAGTTATTGGATAAGTGAGGTGGTACTCAGTGTGAATACAACTCCCCACTCACTCCTGCATCCAGGGTCATCCTTTGGGGGGTGGGGGGTGCAGAGGTGAGAGGCAATTGCCCCTGGCCGTGTGGTTTTGTGGGCCCAGCCCTGTCTTCCTGTGAGTAGGGCAGCGCGGGCCCACACCTCTGCCCTCCACAGCCACGCTGCTCCCCGACCCCCCCCCGCTGCCTTTGGCATGCAGCTGAAGGCAGCTGGGGGGTGGGGCTGGGACCGGGACCAGAGGTTAAAGTATAATTTGGTGGGCCCCAGAGCCCTCCTAAATTTTCAGACCCCCTTCCTGCAGGTCCAGGCCCCCCTTCACCCACCCCAACTACTGCCCCCCACATGCCTGTCCGCCAACCCCATATACTGCCCCACACACACCTACCTCCCACCCCAGCTATTGCCACCCATCAGACTCTTCCTTCATGTGCTCCTCAGTCCCCATCCCGACCCCTTCTTCCCACCCCACCCCCCAGGTGCTTTCCCCACCAGCTGCCCCAACCCACCAGGCCCCTCTTACCCGCGCCACTGAGGTGGCCAAGGAACCTGGCCTGGGGGAGGAAGGTTGCAGGTGGTGCTGGCCAGCTGGCAAGAGAGAGCCTGGGCCTGAGACTGGGTCTAGGCCCCATGCGCCATTGGGCCCAGTGGCAACAGGTGGGGTGGCCAGCCTCGCTCCAGCCCACAGCCACTTTCCTGAGCCAGCCCTAGGGGAAGGCACAGAAATGCTGCTTCCAGCGTGTTCCTTCTATTTTTAGGGGCCCCTGGAATGCAGCATTCTGGCATGTTCCCTCATTTTTAGGGGCCCCAGAATGCTGTGCCCTAAAAACAGGGGGCCCCCAGAACACTGTTGTGGGGTGTTCCAGCTAAATTTAATCCCTGGCTGGGACCATGGGACCCAGCCTCTGCTCTGGGCTGGCCCGCCCTACCCCATCCCGAAAGATGGGAAACAGCCAGCCCCGGGGTGGAACGAGCCAGCCCAGAAGCCAGGCTCTGCTCTCCCGCCCCTCCCCTCAGCCAGCTGTTCCACTCTGGGGGTGGGAAGGACTGGCCCAAGGCAGGGCAGGAGAACAGAGCCCAGCCCTCTGACCAGTCTGCTCTGCCCCTGGGGGCAATGTGGCCGCTTCAGGAGAGGGGTGGGAGTGCAGGGCCAGCCTCTGGGCTGGCCTGCCGCACCCCCCCAGCGTGGGGGAGGTGGCTGGGGGCCTTCCTTTGGCCCCAGACCCCGTAACCCCCTGGGAATGGCCCTGCCTGCATCTACATTTTGCATGTGTTTTTAAAATAGATCACAAACTGTTCAAGACATCCCCAGCTAAGATTCAAAACACGTGTGTAGAGCCCTGTGCGGATACAAATATATGGATCCATATCCGACCTGCATCCACAAGAAATGGTCCGCGGATATCCGTGTTGTATCCGCGGATACAGCTATAATGTGGATATCCATGGATACCTGCAGATTTACAGGGCTCTACATGTGCGGGAATGCCATTAAATTAAACATCCTCCCAAATACTGGACACAGGTAACAAATTTTCAAATCCACACTGAAAAGATCCCTAAAATAACAAGTACTTAATCAATGGCCACAAAGGGGAATTCCACTTGTTTCTACAGGAGTGGAGGACTGGCAGGATCAAACCCAGTCTGCAGCTTTACTTTAATGAGGCAGAAAAATCTTAAGAGGCACACTAATGAAAAAGACACACGTACCTTTGAGACTCAGTCAGGTGGAGACTAATGTGCTAGCAAAAGCATTGGGAGCCTAGATGGTCACCTAACAGAGGTGTTCCCCAACTTGTGAGTGCAGAGATGGAACTGTATGAAAAAAGAAAGATTACACTTCCTAGGAGCAGCATATTTTTTTCCAGAAAATGGCTGCTGTGGTCCCCTCAGTTTTAAGCAATGGCACCAACTTAGCACTATGGTTCCAGTCATGCTCCCCAAAGCTCTTCTTTTGGATCCTAGACACCACTCAAAAAAGATGCTTCACTGTGTGCAAAACAAGCTAGGAGTCCTGTGGCACTTAAAGACTAACAAATTTATTTATTGCATGAGCTTTCGTCGGAGAAAATTCCACTTCATCAGATGTTTTGAAGATGGGGAAACTTAGGGTGTGTTTACACTTACAATTTAATTCAAATTAATGAGGATTAATTTGAATTAAATTAATGCATGGCTACAATGGCTTTCATTAATTTGAACTAAGGAATTCCTTAGTTTAAATTAATGAAAGCTTACTTTGAAATTATAAAACCTAACTTAACTTTGAAGTAAGAGTTAATTCAAATTTATTAGTTCAGATTAACCCAGTTTGGCCATGTTAATTCAAACTAACAATTAATTTGAATTAACACTTTTTGACTTTTTCCTCCCAGGGTGCCTTCCTCTTTCGATATATTGGGTGAGGGCATGACCTTTCTTGGGGCCATCTTGCCACACCTCCCATGGTGCCCCTCTCCTAATTTGAACTAGCAAGTCCTGTCCATGGACATGCTAGTTCAAATTGGGTTTCATTGGACCATATTAGTTCGAATTAACTTAATTCAAGCTAATCATTATTAGTTCAAACTAACCTTTTAAGTGTGGACATAGTCTTACAGAATGGGAGCAAAATAAATGCAGGGAAGTATAAGTCATGGGATCAGGTCAGACTGTACTAGCAAATCAAAGAAGTTGTTAAGATTAAACCACTGGGAAACAGCACATAGAGGAAGATGAGCTCAAATGACCTGTTGTAATGGGAAAAGAATCCATAGTCATGATTTAATCCTGCCTTCGCACAATCAAACCTGCATATCAGTTTCAGTTCTGCTGTTTCTCTTTGAAGTCTTGATGTGTCATCCATGTTTGACTGTAAAAACAGGATTAAATTGTGACTATGGATTCTGATCCTAAGACTTACACTTTCCTACCTTTCTTTTGCTCCCATTCTGTAAGTTCCCACATCTTCAAAGGAGCTGACAAAGTGGAATTTTCTCCCACAAAATTTCATGGGGTAAATAAACTTGTTGGTCTTTAAGTGCCACACAACTCCTTGCTTATTTTGCAGAACTAGACTAACACGGCTGCCCCTTTGGACATTTACTGTGTGCATTTCTCAGTTACTGCCTGTGCATGGATGTGCACCTCAGATGAGCATCTTCCCTCTATTCCACATGAAGTTTTGCAGGATCACACCCCAAGTCATCATCCCAGATATCCAGATCCAAGGGGGCGGCCGTGTTAGTCTAGTTCAGTAAAACAAACAAACAAACAAGGAGTCCTACGGCATTTAAAGACTAACAAATTTACTTTCTGCATGAGCTTTCGCGGGAGAAAATCCCACTTCATCACACTTTGAAGATAGGGGAACTTACAGAATGGTAGGAAATAAGTGCAAGGAAGTATAACTCATGGGAATAGGTCACACTGTAACAGCAAATCAAAACAATTGTAAAGATTCAAACAGTGGGGAACAGCATACAGAGGGAGATGAGGTCAAATCACTTGTTGTAATGAGAGAAAAATCCTAGAAAAATATCAAGTACTGGTGGGAATACGCTATGCTAAGAAAGAGTCACTTGTACTTTAAGACTCAATAGAGACTAAGGGTTTTCTTTCCATTACTACAGGTAATTTTGCTTTCCTTTTTCCCCCACCTTCCTACTTATTGTTGTTCTCCACTGTTTGAATCTAAACAGTTGTTTTGATTTGCCGTAATAGTCTAACCGGATCCTATGACTTACACTCCCTTACATTTATTGTGCTCCCATTCTGTATGTTCCCTATCTTCAAGCATCTGAGCAAGTGGGATTTTCTCCCACAAAAGCTCATGAAATAAGTAAATCTGTTAGTCTCAGGGATTAAAGTATAATTTGTTGGGCCCCAGAACCCTCCTAAATTTCCAGGACCCCCTCATGCAGGTCTGGGCCCCCTTCCCACAGGTCTGCACCCCCTTTACCCACCCCAGCTACTGCTCCCACAGATACCTGTCTCCCCAGCCCAGCTATTGCCCCACAAATGCCTGCCCCCCATCAGACCCCTCTTTCCATGTCTTCCTCAATCCCCATTCCCTAAGCTCCCTGCCCCCATGTCCCCACCCCAGCCCTCCTAACCCCCAACCCCAGCTCCCCCATCTTTACTCCACCCCTGTCAGCCCCGCAACCCCTTCCACACCTCCCCAGCCACCTTCAGTCCACTTGTCCCCATTGTCCCACTTCATCCCTTTCAGTGCACCAACCCTTTCCACATCTTCCCAACCCCCTTCACCTCCCTTGTCTCCATTGCGGCCCAACCCTTCCACACCTCCTCCTCCCTCCCCCCATGCCCTTTCACCACTGAAGTCTGACTGTCCCGATCCCCCAGGGCCCTTTACCCACACTACTGAGGAGCCAGGCCGGGCCGGGGGGAAGAAGGTTGTGGCACTGGCCGGCCGGCCGGAGGATGACCAGCCTGTGACTAGGCCCCAGCTGCATGTGCTGCCTGGCTCCAGCAGGAAGGGGCAGAGCTGCTGCAGGCCCTGGGAAAGTGGGGAGAGGGGTGGCTAGGCTTCCCCCAGCCTGCAATCCGTTTCCTGGGTTGGCCCTAGGGGAACGCGCCAGAACGCCGAGTTCCAGTGCATTCTTTCTATTTTTAGGGGGCTCCAGAATGCAGCATTCCAGCGCATTCCGCTATTTTTAGGGGCCCCTGAATGCTGCCCATCTAAAAATAAGGGGCCCTGGAACGCTGTTCCAGTGTGTCCCCTTACTTTAATCCCTGGTTAGTTCTTAAGTGCCACAGGACTCCTTGCTTCTCATGTTCAAACAGATGGACATCAAGCCAAAGCAGATCAAGGAAATATCTCAGAATAACGTAATTGGTATCCATTGTATGGTCTGAAAGCACATTCACGGTAATTTGCAGGTGTGATTTACCATTTCACAGAATAAATGTCTTGCTGTATGGTTCAGGCAGCATCAAACAATGGGAAATAGACACTGCTAGTACCAGGACATGCCTTTAAACTACAGTGAACAAGTTTTGCAGACAATACAAAAGTTATCAATTAAAAAACTAGACATTCCTGTTGTTTAGAGTCATTGAAACTCTCCACTGCAGCTGTTCTGTAGCAATCATTCCAATTAATTGGCAGTGCATAAGAGTATGATAATGTACCTGAGTTCACATACCTTGCTTTACATCTCTCAAATCAATGTGTATTGCAACTGTAACATTCAAATTCCTTTCAAATGAACACCTACAAGAATCAGTCTTGTCAATGGCTATGGCACTAGACCAGGAGTTAGGGGGTCATGCTATTCATGGATTCTTCCACAGACCTGCTCAGTGATTTTGGTTAAATCATTTCACCTCTATTCACTCTGTCCACATCCTCTCTCTTGCATATCTATTTAGATTGTAAACTCTTTTGGATTGGGATTATCACTTACTGTTTATTTGACCAAACAAACAAGGAGTCCTGTGGCACTTACAGACTAACAAATTTATTTTTTGCATGAACTCAGACACTTTGAAGATGGGGGAGTTTAGGTCTTCAAAGCATGTGACAAAGTGGGATTTTCTCCCATGAAAGCTGATGCAAAAAATAAATTTATTAGTCTGTGCCACAGGACTGCTTGTTTATTTTACTGAAATAGACTAATGCAGCTACCCCTTTGGATCTTGAAGATAGTGGGGGTTGCATGGGAATAATTACGAACAGATTTTAACCAAATGTTTATCCGTATTTTCTTGATACCCCTGTACAAATATCATCTCTAATGGCACAGAGAAGTATACAAATATGAAATATTCCCAGTTTTATCAAATACAGCTGCCTTAAATATCACTATTATGCATAATATAGTTGTAGAATAATCTGAAAAAAGCTACAAGATATGGAATATGTTGTATCTGAATTACAACACAGTAATCCTTTTTTGGACACATGCTGTCCTCAGATGCACATTTGCACCAATCCCATTACAGTAGTTAAGGCTGTGTACATATCCAGGAGCCCCTCCCACACATCACCATGTTTCAGATCACACCACTAGGGGACGTCATCACATTTTTAGGCCTTGGGTTCACCGACAAATATGACTTCATTCTAGCACTCACTGATATTTGTCATTCTTTTGACTTCACTGGCACGTTACCCACAAGCTGCAATTTTTCTTAAACTCTGTTCCATGTTTAAACTCTGCTAGCCTTGATAAAATTTCAGGGATGATCAGAACAGGGGACTGTTGAACTTCAAATTAAATGAGAACATTGTATCTAAATTCTATTATATTTGACAACATTGAGATGAACCTGAGTGAAGTGTTTACTACAGCTCTGCACAGTGATCCGAAGACTTGTTTGCTGAATTTCATCTATAACCTTCAATTTGGAGTTCATAGAAGGGTTCATTGTTGTCTTTATGGAATTACTTGGTTTTTTTTTCCTTCATATATAATATTTTATTTTATATTACAAGTTCCAACTACATACAATGCATCATTCATCATTGTGACTTCTTGCTTTGTCTCAGGCAAACAGTCCTTGGCCATGCCACTATATTTTAGGGTTAGTTCTCATTAACTTTATACTATACTACTGAAAAAGAGAGAAAACAGTTTGTCCTTCATCTGCTTCTCAGCATTGATATGAGTTTGTGATAAAAATCACCTTACATAAAGATTTATTTTTTAAAATAAATCTAGGTACTTTTTTAATAATCTTTATGAAACTTTGGATAAAAATGCATCATGATCAAAGTAAACCACTTTTTTGAACATCTTTTTGCAGACCCTGACTGAGGCTATTTTGCATGTTTTTCCTCTTTCCATTAAAATATGAAATTATTTAGCTTTGAAAAATCAACTATTGCAGGAATAATATAACTAATATGTATTTTTTAAAACTGTGGCAAACATTCCATTCTAGAAATCCTATACAATCTTATTTATTTCAGCATGGCTAAGACATATGAACATTTACACTTCATTAGTCCACTCACTTATGTAAAATACAAAAAAAGATATACACCCTGAGGTATGACTAACAATTTACATAAATATAGTGTTTTTCACGCAGAAGATTCCAAAGTGCTTTAGAGACCATCCAGGGGTCCATTCACTCATCATGGGTGATGGGGACAGCAGGGCAGGCACTGCCACTCTCCCTCCCCAATGGAATTTTGCATCCACGTATAGGTAGCCCCATTGGCCTGATTGGAGCTGTCCCTGCAAATATAAAGTCAAACTACACCTATATGCATTCACATACACAGCACTTTGGAACTGTTTAATAATGCAGAAGCAACGCTGCACACCAGTTTAGTACAGGAAATGAAAAATACTTTATCCAACTGAAGCCACAGACAATCTGCTCATTTCCCTACTTCCAAGCTGGGGCATTTGTACTCATTTGAGATCTCAGCATGAAAAATGCCCCAAATCTGACTTTTACAGATCACTCACCTTTAAGGGTGTCTTCACTGTAAAGTTAACCAGAGTCTTGGCACTTGCACCTGGGTTAGCCAAACCTGCCTACAGCCATCCACACTGCAGAACTGCACTCAACTCCTACCCATGTAGCCACATCTACACTTGCACTGCAGTAACTTGGACTAGGTGCCAGGCTTTCTGAGGGTGAATGCCAGGGTTCTTAGCATCTCACTAACTTGAGCTGTCCTAGGAATTGCTTCACAATGTATGAAGGAGAATTTGTGTGTCCTTCAGAGGCTGGATGTGGAAGCATTCTTAGTCAACCAGTACAGTAGATTTACAACTCTGAATACTCCTCACTTACGTCTGTGCCAGCTGGTGCCAAGGCCAGAATCTAGCATAGACTGAAACTGTCCCTGCTTTTGACTGGATTGTTACTGAAGCAGAATACAGGTAGATGATGTGAGGGAGAGCATATGTGGCCTGTGACCCTTAGAGTGTGGTAGCAGGTCTTGGTGAGAAGATCATCCCAACTGGTTGCTTGAATGGCTGAACAAAGATAATTGAGGCTGCAGCAGTCACTGTGGATCCCCCCGATGCAAACTGGTGCAGGAGAACTAGCACAGCATGGTGGGATCACCTCACCATGCAGATCTGAAATGACCAGCAGTAAATCTAGAACCTGAACGTGAGGAAGGCCACCTTCATGGAGTTGTAGCAGGAATTTACTCCAACCATCCACTGCCAGGACAGATGCGGCAGAGCATATAAATCCAGAAACAGGTAAGCTATTGCCATCTAAAAGCTGGCTTCCTTGGCATCAGAGCAGATGGCTTGCCCGAACTGCCTGTCCAGGGTTCACAGCATTGCTCACCTCGTAAACTTTCCTGTGTGCCCTGTTATGGGTCATGCCCTACTTTTTTGATGATCAGTTGTCAAGAGCAAATGGAACAAATGCCCAGTTTTGCCAAAAAGGTCAGGATGGCTGGAACAGCGATTAAAAAGAAAGGACTGTCCTTACCCAAATGCGACATATGGTCAGTACTCAGGCTATCTCAGTTCCTGTTCTCTTGTCCATTGGTTATGCTCTAATAGTCCAAAATCACTTTGTCCTGCCACTACCACTACTCTTCTTCCTTCTGATATTCAGATTGCTGATTCCACATCCAAAGTCACTGTGTGTTTCTTGCAGCATATCATCCCTGGACCTCTCTCTTATTCCTTGCTGGATCACAGCCCTCACACCAGGAGGCTTAGGTGGCTGCCGCAGCCCATCTGAACTGGACAGCCCTCCAAGGCAACAGAAGAGCATATTGGTTTTTGTCCATAGGTTAAAAAAAAAAAAAAAAAAAAAAAAAGGATCTTCCCTTTTATGTTCTACATTACAACAAAGGTGGAAGTTGATATTTATTTGTATGACTTTATCTCATCTCTACAGGCTAGCCTGTTCAGAAGCTGCTGCGTGCCAGGTTACTGCCCCGCACACACACTATTGTTAGGATTTCAGGTTTATTTATTTATTTTTGTCAAATACTAAATTAAGAAAAATGTTGAGTGTGGTTAAAGGGACTAACCATCTTTAACAACAACTCCTCTGCAAAAAATCTCAAGCATTGCCACCTGGGAGTGTGGGAAAATTCATGCACAAATTAACAGGATGCTGCACTAAGATACAAACGGCAGAATGCCTGAGGGGTTTAGACTCAGTCACACAGATGGTTCATATAAATGGTATATTTAAATCTAGTACATAGGACACAAGTGGGAAGTGAGCAGAACCAGACAATACAGCCCTGGGAATTGTTGGATGGCAGAGGAGAACTATCTAAACCTGAATTTCTTTGCTGTATCCACATGCAAAATAAGAAAGTTAAACTCCACCTTAAAGCGAATCCTGGGTTCTAAACTATATCCTCAACCAGGCAAGCAATTTTGAGTAGGAGAGGTTGGGGGATTAGGGCATAAACCTCAAAGCCAGCCAAAGTGAACTCTGCAGTAAGCCCACAGCAGATTGACTGGCCCTACCATGGGGTCCTCACACTGCCAGCCCCCACCCCCCAGTATGGCAGCCTGTCGCTGGGGAGGGGAGGACCAGGGACCAGAGGGTGCTTCTGCCTTGACCCTGCTCCAGCCGGTCTGCTCCCAGGGGTGGACCAGCTGGCCCAGAGGTGGGGCAGGAGTGCAGACCTCAGCCTCTGGCCCCAGAATCCCACCTTCCCCAGTGCTAACAGGGCAGGGGCCCTCTCAACACTCGCCAAAGCCCTCCCAGCACTGAGGGCAAGGGCAGATCAGGTAGGAAGGTTAGAAGCTGGAGCCTGTCCGCTCCTTTAGGCCAGGGCCAGGGGCTTCAGTCCCTGCATTAGTCCAGCCCTGAGTAAGACACATGTTATGAGTAAAAAATTACTCTGGCTTTTATGTCCAGTCCATGTTTAGTGTCTCAACTAACTTTGGCAAGAAGGATGTCACCGTTGGTGCCAGCTATGATGATGGCTGTCATTCTGTTATTCCCCATATGCTAAAAACTAGATTGAAGTCATAATCTTATGTAATATCATTCAAAAAAGCAGCAATCAGATTGATGAGGCTTCCAGACATTAAAGAGCTAGGCTGGCTTCAGTTTAACAAATCATATGCAAGCAGATAAGCCTAGGCAGCCATTGTTACCCCTATCTTAAATAGTGTATAAATTAATATTTTCTTTAAAGTTCCTTATGTGAAGTTGTTCCATCCACTTTGAGCATACATATTGTTTGCATTCAGTAGAAGTGACACACCAGGTTCTTTGATATCTCTCCTCCCAGCCCTATCTGTTGCTCTGCCATCCCTCGTACTAAACCTTGCCTTGTGTAACACTTAAGGGAATCTGCCACAAGTGGTAACCTGCAATTGCTTGTTCCAGAAGCCAAACAGGAAAAAGATTCCAAGTCAGGTGTGTCTACACTGCAGTCATGGGGTGTACAAGCTAGTGTAGATTCCAAGAACAATGAAGCCACAGAAGTGGAGACTTTAGCCTGGGATAGCTTGCAGCATCATAGACTCAGACACGAAGGTCAGAAGGGACCAATATGATCATCTAGTCTGACCTCCCGCACACTGCAGGCCATAAAACCTCACCAACCCACTCCTACAATGAACCTCAAACCTATAACTGAGCTATTAAAGTCCTCAAATCATGATTTAAAGACTTTAATACAGAGAATCAACCAGCAAGTGAGCCATGCCCAATGCCACAGAGGAAGGCAAAAAAAAAACCCAGCACCCAAGCCAATCTGCCCTGAGGGAAAATTTGTTCCTGACCCCAAATATGGCGATCAGTTAAACCCTGAGCATGAGGGCAAGTCCACAACAGCCAGGTCAAGAAGAACTTCTCTGTAATAACTCAGAACCTACTCCATCTAATGCCCCTTCCCAGGTCACTATCATACCCATCACCAGTAGTAAAAGACAGACAAAGGCCAAGCTACTTTGTACATCATATCATTCCCTCCATAAACTTATCAAGCTTGGTTTTGAAGGCACCTAAGGTCTTTGCCCCCACCACTTCCCTTGGTAGACTATTCCAGAACTTTACTTCTCTGATGGTTAGGAATCTGCATCTAATTTCAAGCCTAAATTTTCTGAAGGACAGCTTGTATCGGTTTGTTCTTGTGTCCACATTGGTGCTGTATTCAAATAATTCCTCTCCCTCTCTTGTATTTATCCCTCTAATATATTTATAAAGAGTAATCATATCTCCTCTCAGCCTTCTTTTAGTCAGACTAAACAAACCAAGCACTTTAAGTCATCTCTCATAGGAAAGATTTTCCATTCCATGAATCATCCTTATAGCCCTTCTTTGCACCTGTTCCAGTTTGACTTCATCTTTCTTAAACATGGGTGACCAGAACTGTACACAATATTCCAAGTGAGATCACACCAGCGCCTTGTATAACGGTACTAACACCTCTCTATCTCTACTGGAAATACCTCTTCTGGTGCACCCCAGGACCACATTAGCTTTTCTCACTGCCACATCGCATTGACTATTCATCATTCTGTGATCAACCAGTACATCCAGGTCTTTCTCCTCCCCTGTCACTTCCAGCTGATGCATTCCCAACTTGTAAGAAAAATTCCTGTTATTTGTCCCTAAGTGCATGACTTTGCACTTCCTATTGTTGAATTTCATTCTATTTCTAATGCTCCATTTTACAAGGTCATCCAAATCATTCTGTAGGTATTCACATCTTATGGTGCCATGACTTCACTGTTATTGGTACACAAGCTAGCTAAATTAAAAGTAATTCAGGCAGGAGCGTTGCTGCCCCGGGGAAGGACCAGGGGCACTGGCCCAGGCTGCACCCCCTGACCGCAGGCCATGCCCCCAGCTGGAGACAGAGCAGAGAGAGGCAACCGCGGGGCTGCCCAGCCTAGGAAGGAGCCAGAAGTGGCTGCCACCGCCGCGGGTGGCTGGGCCCTGCGTCTCCGGCCTGATCCGGCCGGAGACCGGGAGAGGCAGGGGCCCTGCCAGGACCCAAGGCACTGGTGCCAGGATTCGGGGCATGGGCCCCATGTGCCAGGCGCCAGCGACACCCCTGAATTCAAGTATGTATCCATAATTGTAATTGCGCCATGTGACGGTAGTGCTGACATACCCATGGAGAGAGTCCACTCAGAAGCTACAGCAGTGCATGGTGCCCAGGCCATGAGCATAGTCAACTGCTGCTTCATGATGGCATTCACTGCCTGCAGGTTTTCAAGACATGCGTTTTAACCTTAAACCCATAACTGGCCTGGATGACAGGCCCCCTTCATACAGTATCAAGTCCAAATTGTAGTCCCTTCTGACTCAGGCTCTATGTAGCTACGGCTGAAATCTGAGAGGCCACTATTATTGCTCCTTTGCTTTGCTTCTCCCGCCTCAGTCTGAAACAACCAGACTGCAAGGCTCATCTTCTTAAAAGAGCTGTGGGATGGTAGTGGGGTGGCTGGAGAATTGTATTATGAATGATTTACTCTGCATAGTTGTTTAGTTTTGATGCATTTGTGCACTTGCTGTTTGGGTTTTTATAGAGATGGGGGTGGGGGGCTAGATAAGATTTGTATTGACTGGCTAGCTGTGCTTTTAACTAACTGACAGAAAACCTAAATGAGATAGCTTTGGAAGTGGTGGTTTATAAATCCCAAAAAACAAAATAAATCTGTTCCAGTATTAATCAACATCCATATAAAGCAACCCACTTCAGATGACTTGCAGCTTCAAGTGCTCTCTCCCTTCTACTTTTAGGGCCAGAGCAGAGCACATTGCCAACTACATTTGTTCCACAGTGTATCCTGCTATTGCAAGACAGGATTGCTCAAAGTGCACAGTCATTCTGTGTGGTGAAGTGGAGACAAACTGCTGTTCATCTGCAAGAGCAGCATCACAGCCAACACTAGCAATGTCATCATTCATCCTAAACTAGCCAGTAAGTATCTAGCCACAACCTCTAACCTGCTGTCTTTACCCACTCAAGGCTGTGGAGCTCCAGAATTGCAGTCAGACCCCTTTCCTTAATGCTTTTTTGATTGTTAGACTTGAATCTTGCTCTCTTGAGATTGTTGGTAAGGGATGGGGGCGGGGAGGATAGGAGGCACCCTACACCCTTTTCCCCCACAGCACATCCACTCAGCAGAGATTTATCACAACCTTACTTCCTGTCCATGGAAAGTTTGTTTTATCCCAGAACTACTGATGCTGAATTTCAAAGAAAAGTTTTGAATGAACTAAAGTTTTCTTCCTCATGGAGTATATATTTTAACTTCCATGCTGCTGATCAGTAACTCCCAGTATCCCTAATACTACCCTTGGAAAACTATACTACTTACCTATCATACAGTACTTTCCTTGGCTGCTCTACTCTGTAATTACTGAGCCAAATTCTGTTCCCCTTTACCTCTGAGTGTGCACTAGCTCCAGTGAATACAACTGAGTGACTCTGGTTTTATACTGCTACGAAGAAAAGTAGGATTTGTCTTTCTTTAACCAGATTTACTATTAAAACAGAGCAAGCAATAAAGGCTTTATCAAGGAATAACATACTGACCTGCATAATGTCAGTCCAAGATTGTACACTTCCAAGTGATAAGTCAATTCAACAAGAAAAATAGATATAAACTATCACTGAAGTATGTGAAATACCATCCCCACTATCATTCTCATCTCTCAAACTCTGCAAGGGCATTTTATTCAACCAAACCAAACTCATATACCACACACACAGAGGCCACATTATCATGCTGTCTATATATACACACATTCTTAATTGGATTTAAGATCAATATGTAGGCCAATAATTAATCAGGAGGGACAACAGATAGAAAAACAAGAACACTGAGCAAGATCTCTGGCAATGCAAACAAGGGTTGAAGTAAACTATGAAATATTATTTGTGGGTTGTTTCTGAAGAATGTGGCTGAAATTTGCAAAAAAAATCACTAGTGATTTTGGGTGCCAAACAGGGGACACAGGACAGGGACCTGATTTTCAGAGACTGCTGAACACTCATCCTCTGAAAATAAGACCCCTTTAAAGTATATCATGTTAGGCACCCAAGAACAGACATCCAAAATCGCTAGTCCCTTTTGAAAAGTCCCTTATGCCCAAGTATACTTCTTTATACTAAAGGTGAGGTGATATATATGACATTATAAGCTCCTCAGGGAGGACTATCTTACTGGCTATCTAGATTTGTACAGCACCTAGCAAAATGAGCTTCTGCTCCACAGCTGAAGCACCCAGGTGCTACCACAATGGAAATAATAAATGTAATATAAATCTGTATGTATAATGTATATATTGCCTTCTGAGTCGTCTTTGTTGCTCACACAAGGTTTTGAAAATTTCCAGAGGGGTATCCATGTTAGTCTGTGTACAGCAAAAACAACAAGAATCCTGTGGCACCTTAAAGACTAACAGATTTTTTTCAGGCATAAGCTTTTGTGGACTCCAATCCACTTTGTCAGATGCCTCTGATGACATGGGTTGGAGTCTATGAAAGCTTATACCAGAAGAAATCTGTTAGTCTTTAAGGTGCCACAGGACTCAAGTTTTGCAAGTGACCTTAGCTGCTGTACTGTAGTCCTTGGCTTAGAATTTACAAAGATAAATGCTCCTCTTTACCTCCTGCACTTGCTGCACACCCCCATTGAAGAAAAAATAAATTAAATTGTGATCTGCAATGCAGCAATAATTTAAAACATAGCTCTAGGCAAAAAGCCTGCTGCGGATTCTCAATCTGAAATGTTAATACATCTGAAACCAAGGTCACTCCCAAAGTCTTTCAAGAGCACCTATAGATGGTTCTACATCTACTCTCATATGATTAAGTTTAAAGGTTGCTTACATTAACAGGTACATATCAGATCTGCTTTTACCTAATGAGGCATAACATTTGTTGCCAGTTGATTTCTAGAGCCTGGGAAGCAGCAGCCCCCAACTATAAATACATCTCTGGGGAAACATTAATGTACAGCCTCATTTAGATGTTCATAAAAACTATTCCTCTTGAAGTCATGAAACATCAAAAATATATAGTGTTTTAGGTAGTTAAAACAGCAACCTTAATGCATTACATTAGACATTGACAATATATAAAAAGTTGTTGCCTAAAACTTGCAAGCAACTTGAAGCAGTTACTATTAAATGTATTTTCTATATGAATAAATGTTATCTCATTACCAACAATCTCCATTAGGATCTAGCAGAGCATGAAATAGACTTTGCAAGATCAAGCAATGTGCTAAGGCCCACAAAAACATTTTGGCTTCCAGCTTCAGAAATTATGAGAGAAAGGAAGCACTCTGTTATGGTTAGGAGTATACACAATATGTAATCCTCTCCAGCCAGAGGCATTACTAAAGAGAAGTACAGATTACTCAATGCTGTGAAAAGTAAATCTAGGCTATTTCTACACTACCACTTATGTCATACAGCTTATGTCACTTAGGGGTGTGAATAAGCCGAATAAGCTAACCCCTGAGTGACATAAATTAGGGTTATAGGAACAGGGGCATTACTGGAGGGGGGTGATCAGGACCCAGGGATCACCCCACCAAACACACAGCCCCAGGCCTGCTCTGGGGTCCGATCTGGCTTCAAGCCTCCTGCTTCTACTGCTTGTGAAAAGCAGCAGGGACCGTCCCAGGCTCCAAGCCTGTTGCAAGCAGCTTGAAAAGGGAGACGGTTCCTGCAGCACCTCACAAGAAGCAGGAGCAATCTCCAAGCGGCTGCTGCTCAGAGATTGCTCTTGCCCCTTGCGAAAAGTGGCAGGGACCATCTCTGGCTCCAAGCCTCTTGCAGGAGGCTCAAAGCCAGACTGGGCCCCTGCTGCTGCCAGCAAGCAGCAAGAGCCATCTCTGAGCCTCTGCCACTTGCTGGAAGTGGCCTGGAGCCAGATCAGGCCCTTCTGACTGTGCTGCTGGCCAGAGATCCAGGGCCTGTGCCCTGCTGGCCCCAACACAGTGATGCACTTGGTTAGGGAGAACCTCTGCTGAATTAACTGCTGCCACTCATTGGGGGTGGATTAATTAAGCCAGGCTCTCCAAACTACAGCCCGCAGGCCATATCCAGCCTGGAAAGCACTATCACCCGGTCCACAGAGAGCTGCGGCCAGGCTAGGGAGTTTTCAGATCTCCCACCCTGAGCATGTGTAACCCATATGCCTAATTAAAGAAGCTCTCTCTTTTCATGATCTCTTGAGGCTGGGTTATGTTGCTGGGCAGATTTGGCTGCTCAGGTCCAGAAGCCTCTGGAAATTAAGTGGGTGGTAGCATTAAGCATGCTCCACTAGGTTTTTTTCTACTGCTGCTGTGATCAGATACCGAGAGCTGCAGCCTCAGCCTGCGAGCAGTAGCCACACAGAGTTGTAATATGAGGAGACCCTGGGCTCAGTGTGTGACTGAGAGAAGCTGAGCCAGGAATGGACAGCAAGATGTTTTCTGCCTGCTGTGGAGCATTTTGCAGTAGAGTTTTCTTATACGCGCATGTGACTGATAGTTTACTGGTTAACTGGCAGACTGGATGGCGCTGGTTTCAGAAGAGAAAGAAAAGTCTGCATGGGATCCTACCTAAGATCCTTGCAACCAAAGAAGAGGATTGCTGCTTCTTGCAACTCAAGCCTTTGGACTTGAACAGAGCTGGAACTAGGCATTTTCGTGCCCAGGGCTAGCAGCCCAAAGGTGCTCTCCTCCAACCCGGCCTGAGGCCCAATCTGTCCCCAGCTGCAGGAAGGTGGCAGGGAGCCGGATCTGCCCTGCCACTGGCCGGGGATGGATCTGGCTCCATGCTGCCTTCCGGTGGTAGCTAGAGCTCCCCACCACCTTCCAGCAGTGTCTGAGGATGGATCTGGCTCCCTAAAGCCCCAGGCACTGAATTTTAGAGGGTGGGCAGAAAGAAAGGGCCAGGTGCTAGGGGCTGTGGCTGCTGGCCATGCAGCGCCCTGTAAGATTCAGCACCTGAGCTTTTGCCCTGGTCATCCTACCCTAATTATGGCATGGACTCTAATAGACACTGCACCTGAAATATGGGTGAACACCATCTAAACTTCGGGACTCTCGCATTTCTTTACAATGTTGCTGTGGAGATTGTTCTGTTTAAATTCACTTTGTTTTTCTTAGGATAAGATTTACCATGTTAGTAGTTAATAAAGTTTATTATGTTTATTCTTAGGTAGTATTTTAATGTGGGGAGGGTAACTGAATAATCTTTGCTATGAGCCCCTTATACACTGAATCCTCCAGCTGCTTCTCTTTGAGAGTTGGTGTTTAATTTTAAATTTTCTTTTATTTCTGAGGCACTGGAGAAGGGCAATTAAATGAATTCTAGCTCACCCATGCTCAGACGTGTGGCTCAGGGTCGGAGCAGTCTGACCAAGGAGCAATTTGGCATGCCTCTGCAGCTTTGGCCAGGTAAGGGGAAAGGGTCTCAGGGAGCCAGTGGGCGAGCAGGGAAGGGGGCTGGGGACATAGTGGGCAGGCGGGTTGGGAGTCTGGCTGCTAATAGTTAAGTAAAAGCAGAATCTGCCCTCAGGTGAAAAGTTTGGAGACCCCTGAATTAAGTCAAAGAGGGAGCTCTCTCCCATTGGTAAGCAGTGTAGCATAGTGTAGACCTAATTTGATTGGCACCTACATCTTTGTTTAAGTCTACACCATTTTTAGTGACTCACAAAGTACACCTTTTGCAGAAGAAATTTTGTTAAGATTCTAAGATAATACACGGGAGAGTTAATTTTAGGCATCAGTGAGCACAATTATGCTCTAGCACAGAAGTTCTCAACCACTGTGTCAGGGCACACTACTGGGTTGCCACACAGTGGACAGTGGGTCATGGAAAGCCAGGGAAATGGCTAGATTCAGCCTGAATGGGTGGGCTGTTAGGTCCTGTCGGGTCATGACCAGGGCTTAAAGTATAATTTGAGGGGCCCCAGGAATCCTCCTAAATTGGTGGGCCTCCCTCATGAACCCTAGGCCCTGACCACCGAACACCTGCCCTTCATCCCAACTCCTGCCCTGCACATGCCTGCCCCCCCTTACCTGGCTGCCATGGGGAGGGGCCTGGGCCCAGGCCCAGGCCCCGGCCCCAGCTTCAGCCTAGAGCCTGTTCTCACTGAGCATGCTCAGAGCTTCTGAACATGCTCAGTGAGACCAGGCTGGGAGGCAGGGGCGTCACTGGCTGGGGGAGGGACCTGGGGCACAGGCCCAGGCCCCACCCCCCGGCCAGGGACAGGGCCGCCAGCGGCTGGGCCCCAGATTTCCAGCCGGATTGGGCCGGAGATCCAGGGCACTGGTGCTGGGGTTCGGGGCATGTGCCCCGGAGTGCCCAGCACCAGCAACGCCCCCGCTGGGAGAGTGAGTTTTTGGAACTCACTCCCCTGCCGGAATGCGGCAGAATGCCATTCCAGGGGTTTGCTATTTTTAGGAGATCAGCGTTCTGGCCCCTAAAAGTAGAAAATGGAGCCAGAATTCTGCATTCTGGGGTTTACTGTTTTTAAATGGTGGGCCTGGAATACAGCATTCTGGCTCCATTTTCTATTTTTAGGGGGCTCAGAATGCTGAACCCCTAAAAATAGCTGGCCCCAGAACAGCATTCCGCTGTGTTCTGGCTAACTTTAACCCCTGGTCATGACACATTGCCAAGCATGTCACAACCTGTAAAGGTTGAGAATTACTGCTCATGAGTCTTAACGTGATCTACAGGTACTTTCCTTTTCCATGCACACAAATATTCACAAGATCATGGTAGAAATAACATTGCCAGAATTAAAGGCTTTGCAGTCCAAGAACAAAACATTAACTCTGAATTTTAAACTAAAAAATGAGTGTATTCATTGGCTATGTCTACACTACAGGTCTTTTTAAAGTCAACTTAACAAGGTTGACTTAAAGTCGACTTTATTAAGTTGACTTAGTGGGGCCCTATTTAAGTTGACTTTATAAAGCCGACTTAAAGGGACCCATTTAAAGTTGATTTTATAAACTCCCTTTTAAACGGGTCCCCTTGTTTATGTTGACTTTTATAAACTTGACTTAAATGGCTCTAATACACTAAGTCGACTTTATAAAGTTGACTTTAATGGCCACATTTTGTTAAGTCAACTTTATAAAGTCGACTTAATCCTTAAAGTTGATATAACAAGCGAGAGTTATTAAGCTGACTTAAACAGGTGCTTAAGTCGACTTAATGAACTCCAAACATGGCCAGGGAGTTGTTTAAGTCGACTTAAGCCCCTGTGTAGACATAGCCCTTTTGTTTTCTATTAGCTTAGCATGTGATGCCCAGGAGAGATTTATGCATCTTTACAAGGCAAAAGGAATACATTTTAAAAGTCACTCGTCTATATATGGTATAAATTGTAATACCTTCCACGTAAGTTTATCAAAGTGCTCCATGTAAGAAGAAAGTGTCTGGATCTCAAAGTATGAATTAGCAACCAAATGTAATATTAAACAGCTGTACCTTTAATTGCAATTTAAACTTGGTAGGAAAGGTAACATCGTAGGTTTTTACAAACAGGGAGAACTCCATTGCTTGGCTTTAGAACTAGTAAAGATTCAAGAAATTATGTAAAAATATCAATGCAAGAACTGTTCAGTTTTCATTGGCAGAATTCAGAGGACTAGAAGGAAGGTAAAACACAGTCAGTTCAGAGAAGTATATACTTTTTTCTATGGGCAATAGAGCAGAGTAAATGTTTTGAACTCTATGAATTGCTAGTATGCTGATAATCAGAACTCCAATACAAAAAATAAATAGCTGTTGAAGTAAATTTCTACATTTAACACCACTTCCAAGCATTATGGATGTTATTTTTCCCTTGTATTGTCTAAATCTGCAGTCATTGCAATGTGAGGTAAAATCACTATTGAAATAAGACCCCACAGGAATAATAGTGGAAAGTAAAGTTCTGTAAACATGGAATAATCAAAACACATTAAATAATATAGCAATATTACTATGCAGTAATTCCATTCACATATTCCATTTACAGTGTGTATGTGTGTAAAATTTCTATACTTTTCAACATACCTTATGAATAACTAATTTGCCTGGGTAGCAAAATATGCCAGAGGAGTCCAGGGAACTGTCTGTGACCCCATGTTAAAACTATTAGAGTGTTTGAGGAGTTCCCCCTTGATATTTGGTTAGTGAAATCTATGCCTAGAACTTGGACCCCCAGTCTGGGGTATGTCTGCCCTGAGGTTAGCTCACTCATGTTTGTGAGCCACTTCAAGCAGCTCGATAATGACCCATCAACCAAATCAAAGGTCACTCTGAGGTTGACCTAAGCCATATGCAGCTAACAGTTAAATTTTTGGCTCAACTATAGTGGAAGCCAGAGGATAGAAATAGCACTCATTGTCAGCCACCCCTCAGTGAAACCTGAGCACTGTGGATGATGGTGTTTGTTCAGAAGTCACTGCATCCTACCAGGCAGAATAAGAGCAAAGGCCTTTCTCCAGGAGTGGATAACCAGTGCAACCCGGATTGGCTTTCTGAAGAGTTCTTTGATAGATTAGGGAAAGCAGGCAGAAGCATGCAAGTAGGGAAATGTCCAAAAAGTAAATAGTTGAAAGATTTTCTGGGCCCTGACAAAATGCACATCAACTCCCTGGCTGATAAAGCAGAGTATTACCTAAAGCACAACAATCGGCATTCTGTGTACAGAGCTATGATGTGTCTGGCTAGAAGCCATGAACATACTTCTAACTTTCCCATCATGAAACTACATGGATTTCCTGCTTATCACGGCAAGGTCTTGGACAGATGGAAAACGTTATGAAACCATACTGAGCCACGTATCTGCTGACACCGTGCTGTGCTGTATGACCTAGCAAACTGTTCAGTTGCGGACCCAGGAAGACCAACTGATCCTCTGTCACTCAAGGAAGTATGAAAGCCATCCAGAAGTTACAGAATGGAAGTGCTACTGGACCTGATGGTATTCCACCCTGATTGCTTAAAGATGTCTTGGGTCAGTGACCATTGGCGTGCATCAATTGTCTTAAAGCGTGGGCACAAATTACTGGTTGAATGGAAAGATGACAACATCATAGTGTCCTTGTAAAAAGGTAAAAGAGCTCTCACTATTGGACATAAGAGTTTCCTAACAGAAATTGTTCAAATAGTATTCTCTTACAGATCAGATGGGTTTTTTTAAAGAAAAAAATGGCCTTTTCTCTTTATTGTCATGAACTGCAAATAAATAAAACAAACAAGGAGTCCCGTGGCACTTTTAAAGGTTAACAAATTTATTTATCACATGAGCTTTTGTAGGAGAGATCCTACTTCAGATGCTTGAAAATGAAATATATACAAGTGTAAACACAGTATCAGGTCAGATGCTGTAGTCAATGCCTTGCATGTTGACAAGTTCCAAAGGGATGTGTAGTTAGTTAGTAAGTACACTTACTTCACTGCATTTATTTCTCCCTCCTAGACTTTTTTTCCATTTTCAAGCATCTGATGAAGTGGGATCTTTACCACGAAAGCTCACACCATAAATCTGTTAGTCTTTAAAAGTGCCACAAGACCCTTTGTTTTGTTGAACTAGAGATACCACTTTTGAACTTGCAAATTAATATTTTCTAATCCTGATTGCTTGCATTTTATTGTGGTAGCCATGTTAGTCTAGTTCAGCAGAATAAGCAAGGAGGCCTGTGGCACTTAAAGACTTATAAAATTATTAGTCTTTAAGTGCCACAGGCCTCCTTGCTTATTTTGGATTTTATTGACATTCAAATATCTGTGTAAAGTTCAAAAGACCCTATGAGTAAAAACTTTTTCCAAAAATCCCACTGAAGAATTTCTTTTTTTAAAAATAGATTTAGAGAGTAAGGCTGGAAGTGATCATTAATCTAGTCTGACCCCTGAATAAATTTCACTTTGTCCCTCTATACTGAGCCCATTTACTTGTGTCTGACTAAAACATATCTTCCAGAAAGGCATCCAATCTTGATTTAAAGATACCAAGAGATGAAAAAAACCACCATTTCTCCTAGCAGTTTGTCTCCATGATTATTCATCCTCACAGTAAAGAATGTGTGTTTCTTTTGGAGTCTGGCTTTAACTTCCAGCCATTGATTCTCACTGAGCCTTTCTCTGCTAGATTAGTGAGTCTTTTGGCACATGGTATTTTCTCCCTCTGAGGACACTTATGCACAATAATCAAGTCACATCTTACTCTTTTCAATCAGCTAAAAAAATTGAACTGTAAGCTTCTTGTTTGTAAACTTAAAGCATATTCTCCAGCCTTCAAATCATTTTGTGACATTTGTCTGAAACCCATCCTAGATTTCAATATCCTTTTTTAAGCAGAGACCAGAACTGTACACAGTATTCTAATATCTGTCTAGCCAATCTCAAATAGAGAGGCATTGTACTCCTACTCTTCATCCATCCCTGGATCATATTAATCCTGTTTACTGCACCACCCCACTGGGAGCAAGTGTTGAGTTGCTTGTCCATTATGAACTTTAATATCTTTTCACAATCACCGTTTCCCAGGATACATTCATCCACCTTTGCTCTTGGTTTCTAGATGTACAACCAGTACAATGTTCTTAGCCCCACCCCCCTTTTTTTTTCTTTTTTTAAACCAAAAGCCTCTGAATTTTTTTTTTTTAACTGGTTGAATTCCCCTGGCACAGCACGTGTATGCAGAAGAAAGCAACTGCTGGCTGGTGGCTGCTGTAGCTGCACCACTGGGGAGAGAGATGAGCAGGGAGCCTAGTTCCAGCAACAGAGACTGTTGGCTCTGCAGGAGTACCGGCCCCCTCCCAACTGCAGTCCTTCCACCCAGTGCCAGGGTATAAAACAGTCTGCCCCCTTCCCTGTTGCCTGTGGTGGGGCAACTACTCCCCCACATCTGCTACCGCCGTGATAGTGCGGCCATGAACTTACCACTCTAATTCCCTGTGACCCGGGAGAGCAGAACGCAAGGACGCCGGAGTTCTATCTGTTTTCCCTGCAGGACAGGGCCCCTCTTGCCACAGGACCTTTGAAATACACACAGAAGCCTCTTCTATTAAGCACAACTGCAGAAGTCACCCCCTTTTAAAAATAAAGGTTTGGTTTTTGTAATGGAGGTTAGAGATAACACTTCACAATCAAAATCCATACTTCAGTATGACATCTCAGTAATGTGGGAGACCATTGTTGGAGAGCAGTAATAAGAGACAAGTTAATCTTTTAAATATTACATGCACTTTGATTACTATTACAGTCATGGAATATATGTTCCCTCTCTTTAGACAAACATGCCACGAATATCAGCCTTCAGAAACTGGGAGTCAAGTCTTCAGTATACTTGTGTACCACACTGACAGTGAGCACAATGGTAAGTAAAATTCAGCCCTAAAATTGGAGATTGAGAGCAAATCCCTGGAACACTGTATGTATGTTCTGTTTTATTTTCCTTTCTTTCCATTTCCTTAAAAGAAGAGACATGTAATAATGATTAAAGGACCTGTCTTTTCAGCAATGATGAAGAGGGTGATGAGTTTATCTGTCTTTGGTTAAGTCTTGCCTAGATTGAATATAAATCTAATAGATGCTAGCAGCAGACAGAAAAGGATGAGTAAGGGAAACAAGTAGCCAAATTACAAAATTAGCAGTGAAAATAACTACATAGTGAATAAAAGAAGCAAGGAGTCCTGTGGCACTTTCAAAGGCTAACATTTATTTATTGCATGAGCTTTCATAGAACTAAGTGCTTCTTTGTCAAATGCTTGAAGATGGGAAACTTACAGAATGGGAGGAAAATAAATGAATTGGTTAGTTTTTAAAAGTGCCCCACGACTCCACATTTGTTTTGCTAACACCATCTCTACCCCTTTGGAACTTGTCTACATAGTGAGTAGGTCCTTTTTGTATTCTCGTGTTTTAAAGATGTAATACACAGGAGGTAAAGAAGGGGAGGGAGGAGATTTGAAGTAATATACTCCAGTGTGTTACCTGACACTAAAACAAACTCAAACTTGTCTTTCCATTTTTTTTTTTTTTTGGGGGGGGGGGGGGGGAATCAGCTACAAGGATATGACCTAGAGCTAGAGTAACAAAATAGGTCAAACCTGTCTAACTGGTTGTTATAGCCACCTGCTTTTGCTGATAGGACAAATATTTACTAGCGACCAATGTTATTAGCTTTGAAAAATGTTACTTATCAGCAAAAGCAGAAAACCAAGCATATTGCAAGACAGACCCAAAATATATGGCATACCCAGAAACAGAGGGGAAAAAAAATCAAGGGCACACTCACAGAAAAACAAAAGCCATATCTAATATACATGTAATAAATAATACATATGTAATACATTTGTTAGTCTTTAAAAGTGCCACCAGACTCCTTGTTTGGTCTAATATATATGACACACACAGCCTGCCTTTTGATGCTTTTTCAGTGCTTGCAACCTCTTTCTGAAGAAACCAAATTTGCTGTTACAGTATGAACTGATCCTACGACTTACACTTTCCTGCATTTATTTTCCTCCCACTCTGTAAGTCCCCGATCTTCCAAGTATCTCATGCTGTGGGAGTTTTTCCCATGAAAGTTCATACAATAAATAAATCTGTTAGTCTTTAAAGTGCCACAGGATTCCTTGTTTGTTTTACTGAACTAGACTAACATGGCTCACCCTTTGGAACAAATAATGTGTTTCTGACAGTTAAGCAGATAGACTGGGTAGAGCTACTTACCTTTTGACCATTCAAGTAACATCAGTTGGGCAAGACGACTAAAGGAGAAAGCAGAGACTTTAGAAAACTGGAGAAAGGGTGGGCCTCAATGTAAATAAAACATTATATATAATGAATCATTCAGATAAGCAGAAAATATCTGAATGAGCATTTACGTGAAGCCTCTTTCAGAAGCTTCTGTTATTCAGGAGGGGGAATCATTCAGGTATAATGTATAGCTATTATGATCCAGTGTTACAGCTCATACTCTAAAAATGTGTTTAAGTGAGGATTGTACATAGTTCCAGATGAGTGACAATTCCATACTTGTTCCAATACTGCTTCAAGTATACCTTTTCCACACATCCATTTATAACCATTCTGATTTTGATGATGCAAATGACTTTCCAGTTTCTTTCATGCCTAGCTTAGAATATAAATGACTAGAACAATCTTTTCCCTTTAACTGAAACGGGAAGTGAAGATACATGTTGATAAGCATTTCACTGAGCATGCCAGGGGATTTTTAGAAAGTCATATCCTGATTCCACTATACTATCTTGATTGCAAATAACCAAAAAGCTTGAATATGATCTACCTAAATTTTATAAGGACATTTTATATTCTCAGGAAAAGGGAAGGCAAAATGTGTCAGAAGTTAAATATTCCTAAGAGCTGGAAAAACTAGAAATATGAGTAAGCACAGAAAAAGTATGTTTTAGCTTGATCACCCTAATTTGCATTCACAAAGAAATAGGTACCCCACCTTTCTAACTACTTCTGTGTGTTAGTCATAAATTCTAGATCATTAATTGAAACGGACTTTGACATAGCATACTTCAATTTTCAATTATTTTTTTTTTAACATGGTGGTAGGGGCAACTTGAGTGGAAGCTTCTCAAATGTTTGTGTTATGCACAGGGGTAGAGGAAAGACCTCATCCTCTTACATCTTTTCTTTGTTCCAAGTCGTACCAGTTTAACTAAAGATGCAATTATAAACCAGTTTAGTTAAGACAGTGCAAAACCTTCTGTGGACACTCTTAATCCAATTTAAATCTGGTTTATATTAGTACCCCCAAAGGTTTATCACCAGTTTAACCAAATTAGTTTTAAATTTATGTAAGGTTAGGCAAGTACCACATGGAACATAGACAAAGCCTCAGATTACAGTACAAGCTGTCCAGGGCAAAACGATGCCTCAAGCCTGATTGAGACTGGGAACCATTACTTTACAGGTAATATTATCATCCTAGGTTTCATTTTAATCATTGACCACTTCCTACATTTCTTTACAAATGGAGAAATCTTGATTTATTTTTGAAGGATTTCATAAAATAAGCAGACTGTTTGTGATATCATATTATATAATTTTGTGCTTTATTTGTCAGAGATGCTGATGAAAGATCTAAAGGCAAAGGGAAAAAAGCCTTGGCTTGTCTGTCTATATAGAAAAAAGTATTTATTTTAATTCTTGAACTTTGTCCATCAGTGAGGATTTCGGACTCTGCCTTTGTAAACCAAAATATAATTTTTAGTTTTTAAAAAAAACACGTGTTCTATAAATGAAGTTGTAAGCAAGTTGCCAAATTCTGAATCATAGTTCTGGGTTTAAAATGTATGTGAAATGTTAGGAACACAACCATCTGGTAATCTATTTCAGCTGCCCATAATGTGGTCTCAAGAGAAAAAGAAATGCAGCACTTTAGATAACCCATTAAAAAAACTGGCTCTGTTTTCAGAGGGTATCATCATAAATGATAGTACATTAGGCCAAGTTTCCATCATCTGAAATCTCTGCCCACAAGTACCATATTCTTAAAAACAGACTTTAGTGTTTTGTTTTGTTTTGTTATTTTTTAGACAAAAACTTCACTGGGATGTAACCCAAAGACTGGCCAGACCTGTCTGCCACTGGAATAATAGGCTTTAATCTTTACAAACATGAAGGCTAATTAAGCACATTAAGCTGGGTGAAGGTATACATTTTATGAAGCCAACTGCTATTGCTGAAAGACACAAACTTTTGAGCTAGACAGAGCTCTTCAGGTCAAATATTCTAACATGTCAACCCAAGGTTGCTTTCGGGGAAGTTAGATTTCCTTAAATCAGGTCGCACAATCCAGACTTGTGAAGTCCATTGTTACCATTTGCTAAGTAGAACTCAACCAATATATAAAATTCAAACAAAAAGTTTTGCTTAATATACAGAAATGCTTAATAAAACTAGGATTTCACCCTGAAGTCAACTGCAAACTTCCCAATGACTTTATTAGAGTCAGAATTTTATCTCTAGTCTGTAAAAGGTCAGCTAGTTAGGTTAGTAGTCGGTTGCAAGAAAGTAATGTAGCTTTTCCATTTGAGGGAACATACATCTCCTCTCTCCTTTTCCTAACACTTATGAAATCATCCTACTTGTTAAATCACATCTCAGCTGTGATAATGCACCAGAGACTCCTCTTCTGCCTGGTTAATTTTCGGGTTCATCTTTGAAATGCCTTCAGAGGTGTCCATTAATAATAAATATTTCTATAAACAGTTTGTTTCCCCCTCCAGCAATGTTTGTGCTTTGGTGTAAGGAGTTCTTTAAAAATACTAACTAGCCTCTTTTCAAATGCTGACCAAATGCTGCACACATCTCACTTGCTTCTTAAATATGCATATTGATAGAACTCCATAATTCATTCTTAATTTCAGTTTTATTCTACATGAAGTGTGAGCTGCTGACAGATAAAAACCAACCTGTTGCAGTTATAGCATGAATGGCTTCAACATAGAGGCTCATCATTAAACATGCAGATCTGAGCAATAAAAATAAATGGGAGAGGAGTGCCTGATGGGAGCAGGCTCTAATACAGACCTGAGAAAAAACAGCCAGCCCGAATGTTGGTAATGAAGTTCGCTCTCCTACTGAATCAAGACAATGCTACAGCACTGATCTTGTCCAAGAGGTGCTCTCTTCCATTTGAGAAACAAATAAGAGATTCTGATCACTGGCAGTCATTAAAGATACAGTGGCATGCTGACTGAAGGCCAAATTCCAAAACCAGTAAGAACATCCTGATTGTCTACGTTCTCTGCCTGATCCTTCCATCCGATAGGATTTCCTTCTCTGTTACTTCTTGCAAATTGTTGTGTCAGGCTGAGGAATATTGCCAAATAGCATCACCGAGGTAGCTGCATTTCAATAATGGATGAAATACCTCTTCAATTTGCATAATAGTTCATTAAAATTTGTAAAGCTCTTTGGAATCTTTCAGAATTAAACAGATTTATTGTACTTCAGATATTACTAGCAAATAATCCATAACCTACCTCCCCTCCAGCACACACAGAAGATAGTCCATAACCTGCCTCCTCTCCAGCACACACAGGTACGATAATATTTAGTCTCAGTAATCTAGAGCCTATATGTTCACACATCATGCATGTGAATACTGAAGTTTATGTAGCATTATCTAGCCAATAGAAGGCAATATGATCACAAACACATTTGAGCAGGTCTGAGATTTCATTAGTACCGGGCAGCAGCAGACACTTTTGGGGTATACAATCATAAGTTTTGCGTTAGACTGGTTAACAATCTAGATATGTAAACAGTGCCTCAGAAAAGCTGATATCAAAATAGGGGTTGCACCCTTCAAAAACATTAATTATCAATTCACTAAGTCATTACATGGCAGTTATGTTTCATTACTATTTCATATAAACCAGGCATTTAACTGAATAAATTCTCTTTAAATTACACTGTAATTATGCCAAGATTATGCTTTGTGTATCTACTACAAATTTCTGTAACATTAAGGTTAATTACAGAAGTTCTGTTCCATTGTAATTACAATGTATTTAATTATAAAGTGTAACTACTATCTGAAATTAAATTTCAGACAAGCCCAAAATGAAGTAGGTATGAATGAGAGTAAACTATACTCTCTTCCCTACCAAGTTGTGAAAGGAAAAGAGATAATTAGATGTAAAGGGTATTCCTGCTCCAAAACAAAATTGCCATAATAATCAAGCATAAACTTCTACCCACAGAAGCTGGTTCAGTAAAAGTTAACAAACATGCCTTGTCTCCCTCACATCCAAGGACCAATACCTGTACAACAACACTGCAAACAATAATCAAGAAAGACAGCTCACCAGTGCAGTACTAAGATATAAATCGGACTCAATATAATAGTATGCATTCTTATCACATTAGAGGTCATGATTTTTCCATAATTGTTTACAATAAGAGCACAACTGTAGTTCAAAATAACTATCTCTATGTTTACACACGATCAGTGTTTAGATACATGGACATAAAACCTGTCATTCAAGATTAGTTGAATAAGCACATCTCAGAGTAGAAAGCACTTACCCATCTTCTTACAGGTCAGAACATTCGAAACACTAAGTAAAATGTCATTCTTATCTGTCTTGTGGGATTTGGGATCCAGATTTTTGTAACACTAATTTATGCTAGGAAAATATATGTTGCATATCAAAATCTGTTGAGGAGTGTACAATGTTGAATAAGTGATGCTTAAGCCCAAGCGCCTGGAAGAAGTTTCAGAGGCAATGCAATCAATTAAAAAATAAATAAAAAACAAAGAAGTTTATGAAACCTTTTAAAAAATATGTAGTTTTATTGGTTATACAGTTCTGTAGTTCCATCGCATGATAAACACTTAAGACTTGACTTAATCTAAGATAACCAGAGTATGGTAAAGATAGATGGAAGAAGTGCTGGGCTATATAGTAGAATTTCCAAAGGGATAGCCATGTTAGTCTAGTCCAGCAGAAAAAACAAGGAGTTGTGTGGCACTTTAAGACTAACAGATTTATTTTTCGCATGAGCTTTCATGGGAGAAAATCCCACTTTGTCAGATGTTTTATATAGTAGAGGACAGAGAGACTGCATCAGTTGGTAACTATTCATTTTTGCAAAAATGTAGGTATAAATTAAATATTCATGCTTGTTATTGATTGTGAGATAGTTCAGTCATGTATATTACAAACTTTGTAAACTGACCAACTGAATAGCAGTAATCTTGCTAGTTGATACAAGACTGATGAAAGTTCAGCATGTTTTTGGATGACTTATTAGTGAGTGAGGATAGTTCTTGTAAAACTGGGTATCAGTCTGTGTACTGGCAGCTTGGCACAAATCTTAGTACTGTTTTAAGTAATGAGTAACAAATTGCTTCCACTCTCAAGATTCCCTAGACCTAGTACGATCACATGCAGAAGGTGAGGGAGCTTTCTAGGGATTTTCTTCAATCATGATTTTTCTTTAGTCACAAGTAAAAAAAAACTGTTTATCATTAGTAAAAAAAAATCTATTTATGCTGAACAGTAGGTGGGTAAACTGCTGTTTGCAGTAATTAACATGATTAGTGAGTAAGAATAAAAAAGCTGGCATATTTTGTCACAATGAAGAAAGTAATTGTTATCTAAAACATACCATAAAAAGTAGTTTAAACAATCAAAAACATCTCGGTCTAGTAAGCAAAGACTTCCTTTCTTCATTGTGATTGAAGAAGATCATAAAAGTGTAGGACTGGAAAGGACCTCAATAGGTCATCTATTCGAGTTCCCTCAACTCAGTTGTAGTATATTATATTCTAGATCATCAAGCTATATGAAAGCAAAAGGCATATGGCTACAAGAAAAAATATGATATAAAAATGTGAAAAAATTATTGGACTTTATTTTATGATATTGCTATGTAAAGAAAGTTAATGTTTTCTAATAAAGTCTTGTATTGTATCCTCTGACAAAAGCTCAGGCAATAAATAAATTTGTTAGTCTAACTGCCACAACATTCATAAGGGCTTTTGCCTTTTATACGTATATAGCATTTGAATTGGGCAAGCAGGAAAATTGCATGTTCCCTTCATGGCCAAACCAGACTCTTAAAATTGCAGGCAAATGAGGGAGTCGCCCCCACACACATTTCAATGAGCTGGCTGGATGCAGCTGGACTTCACTGAGCACTGCATTTCAGTGGTTCAATAAAGTGTCATCCAGTGTGCGTCAGATCTCCAATGCTGTTTTTTGTGGGCAAGAAGTCTGATAACAAAGTCTGATATTGAGTTTAAAATGGCACTCAGTTTTCTGTATTAAGCTGTACTCTCAGTGGATGGCTCTTCCAGAGAGCTGTAGATTCTTATTTGAAGAAGTCACAGGACAGCACCTGTTATGCACAGTAGCAGCTATGAAAATTGATTAGTTTGACAAACCTTAGTGCAAAGCTAAGGAATTCTAAAAGCAGATAAAGATCCATTTAATTTTGTCTCATTCAGATCTAAGTGAAGTCTAATAGGAAGGAGTGCAAAGATTACCTATATGAGAAATTGTGAAGGAGAGAGAACAGGAGTCATCAGAAGCTCTAGCACTCAGTCTAAATTTGTTATTTTCATCAGACTGCTTAGCCATCTATTGCCCTACTGAAGCTCATAACTAAGACCTCACATATGCACAAAAGTTACACTATGGCAAGGCTAAGACAACTTTAAAGTAACAGTCATAACTCCATGTGTGGTCACTTATTCTGATGTACGAGAGCTCTTTTCCAGTTGGCTGTGTGTCACTTTGGAGGGGTTTTGAACTGAACTAAAAGCAGGTACTCTTACACCAGAATAAAAGTGTCCACAAAGGGGCATATCTATAGCACATAAAGCTTGCTTCTGTACACAAGCCTTAAATCTCCTTTTTTCACAGGAGTGCAGTAGTAGGACATTTAATTCTCTCTCCCTGGTGATCTCTGTCATTGCTGACTCTTCTCAAAAAACTCTCGCACAGCTTTGGAACACCGGCAAGCAGGGGCTCTCTAGACAGAGTTGTGCAGATTTTGTTTTGAATGACGGAGAAAAGGAGAGCTGGAAGCTAGGGGAAAGCAAGCACTGCTAAAATACAATGGTGGATTTCTGGCACCTCACTGCAATGTCAATGAGCTGGTAGAGCTAGAGAGACAGCGTAATTTAATCCTTACCTGAGAAATGAGTCTTGCTAGCTCCTTTAAGTTACTCAACTAGCACTAGCAACTTCCACAAGCAGTTTTTTTCATACAGTAGTAGTATCAGTTATCACAGAATAGTGTCGAGGTCTATTTTACAGAGAAAACTACATCTACTGAAACAGTAACAACAGGACACCAGCTACTTGAATATAACCAAGCTATCACACTGAAGAGCACATTTTGGCAACAGCTAATGAGAGGAGAGTGGGTTCTAAAGGCGTTATTGAGCCACAGAACAAGTGATCAAAATTATACTCTGTGGAGACAATACCGAAGGCTCTGATGTGGCACTTTACTTTACAAAGAGTTAGAAAAGACAGGAAATTGAAATCCAGATAATCTGTGTGGAGCCTACTAATGAATTAATTACAGAAATACACCATAAAAAACTAACATAAGATATCAAGGAACCATTTATTAAACAAAAAGTGCAAGTATTTATAATACCAGCTTTCAAAAAAATGGAAATGTTTTAAAAGCAGTTCCATGAAGAAAAGGAATAGAAAACTATTATGCCTTAGATTGTCATATCATCATGAATCACATGAACTGCAGATCTGCCCAGTCCCAGCAACAAAATACAATGAAAAAGTTTAGACAATCCTTTACCCCTTATGATACAGCCTGTGCATTGCTGTAAAAAGAGACAAGAAGTTGAGTTGGACTCAAGGCCTTTAGATCATTCCAGATAAAACACCAAGAACAGTTTAAAAAGCGAGTTTGTGATGACTGTCTTTCCAGCCTGGAAAAATGTTGGTAGGTTGATAGTCTCAATGAGGGCCAGACACATAAATAGCTAAGGAAGTGGAAAGGAACTTGGGGTAAGAAAACACAAGAAGCCTCTCTCTCACAATTGTGCAGTCCTTGTGCTCTGATGGAGCATGGCAACAGCCTCTTCTCAACCATCTTGGAAGCTGATATTCCATCCCCACATGTAGCAACAAGCATTCATCATGTGCACGTAGAGAGAAACCGCAAAAAGCACTGGGAAGAAACAATATAATTTATTGGCATTTACCTTCAAAGAGAATGAAGAAATACTTAAGAATTCTCTCTGGATAAGCAATAAAGATAATGCACTTGCTGCACAGCATAAAAATTGAAAAATATTGAATTTTTTAAAAATTATTCATCAATACCAGAAAGTGTGTCCACAATGGTTCTAAAATGATAAACATGAACTTAAGTAATTTTTTTTTTGGTCATTTAACTTAAGCATCATCCACCATAGCTGTGGCCACCTCCCAAAATTTGTTTGTCCCACCTTTCAGCTAAGCCAAAAGGGATCCAAATAGTTGAGCCTCTTTCACATCAGTTGCACATGGCTACATTTTTATACATTTACCACCTGTCTAATCCCTTTTTGAGAATGCTCTCAATAGAAGCATGTAAGGAGACTGTTTAGTTTTGAAAGACATTTTCTCCTCTGACTTAAGTTTGTTCTTGTATGTCTATAGTTCCAACACATTTTCTGTTGATCAGAGAATTTTAACTAGTCAGACAATTCACTAGTAAAGAAACCATGCTCCTCATCTGACTTCCTAGCCTCTAGTCTCCCCCGCACTTTTAACAAAAATAAAAGTGACCCATTGCTTACTTTGACATTTTTGTTGTTTTTAATAAATACCAGTTTTTATAGCACTTCTCTCATCAACAGATCTCAAAGTGCATTACAAAGCATCAACCAAATTAGGTGGTGCACCTCTTAGCTTGTCTAACTGCAAGCTTTTCCCTCCTGTCTGATAAGACTCATTTCAGCAATGTTCTGCTAGAGTTGCATTCTGGTTCACTTCTAGGTATCTAGGTAATAACAGAGGACAGAACGAGGAGCAATGGTCTCAAGTTGCGGTTAGGGAGGTCGAGGCTGGATATTAGAAAAAAACTTTTTTACTAGGAGAGTGGTGAAGCCTTGGAATGAGCTGCCGAGGGAGGTGGTGGAGTCTCCATCTTTGGAGGTGTTTAAGGCCCGGCTGCACAAAACCATGACTAGGATGGTTTAGTGGGAGTGGTCCTGCCTCTGGCAGGGGGTTGGACTAGATGACCTATGAGGTCCCTTCCAACCCTATGATTCTATGATCTTGTGTTAGGCATTTGGATCAATTTACTCATCAGCTTCAAAAGCAACACTTCATTTCTAGACACTAGCAAGGCCTGAATGATAGGCTCCAGAGTCTCACATGTAACCATCTCTGATGTGTCATCTTAACATTGAAAAACTTACCTACATTATTGATTTTAGATGCAGAGTTACATTGTTGACATAAATGTCTGTTGGCCTTAAACTAGGTATGATTTTCCCTCTTAAAAGAAATTTACCAGAATGTTTAACATTTAGAGAGGCTCGGCCCGCTTCTACTTGGTAGGCTTAAACTGTTGCAAGTTTTAGTCACTATACTGCATGCCAACACCACACAGAATATTTTGGTGAAGGGACAAACAGCCCATTTTGATTTAGAGGGAAGTGAAAGCAGTTATTAAAAATAAAATATAGCAAATGGAAAATAGATCAAGATGACAAAACACTATAAGCCAATGACCTCAGGCAAAAAAAATCCACAGCTAGCAGAATTAGTTACAAGTATATCAGGAAAAAAATAAATTCTAAGAATGGTACAGGTCCATTAATAGATGAAGATAAAACTTATTGCAGAAAAGGCAGCGTTTGATAAAACTTTGTTTGATAGTTGGTGAAAAAGCAGGTTGATAAAGACCTATCACACGATGACAATTAACTACTTACCTATATATTAGAAACTGAGGATGTTAAGTAACCACAGATAAGAAGAGGTTACTCACCTGTAAGCGGTGTTTTTTGAGAGGTGTTGCTCCTGGCCATTCCCCCGTAGGTGTCTGCACGCTGGAATTTTTTCCCTTAGGAGTACCCGTAGGGCCGGCTGTAGTGCCCCCTGGAGTGATGCCTTCGCCGCTTCCCATATAGCGTCCAGCCGGCCCCTCCCCTCCTCAGTTCCTTCTACCCTTATTCCGATGCGGGGAAGCGGGAGGGAATGGAATGGCCAGGAGCAACACCTCTCGAAGAACATCACTTACACGTGAGTAACCTCTTTTTCTTCTTCGAGTGATTGCTCCTGTCCGTTCCCCTGTAGGTGAGTATCTAGCCTTACCTTGGAGGCGGAAGGAATCAACGGCCTACCGACTGCAACACCGCTCTACCCACTGCCACATCCTGCTGAGCCTGCTGGGTGATGGCGTAATGCTGTGCAAAGGTATGCGGGGTGTTGTGCAAAGGTACATCACCACCTTGCAGATATCAGTGACCGGAACTCCTGCCAGGAAAGCTGTCGATGCCGCTTGTGCTCTGGTCGAGTGGGCGTTCACCCTCGGTGGGTACTTTCCCTCTAGCTTGTAGCACTCCTTAATACATGCTACAATCCAGGAGGCAATTCTCTGTGAAGAGACAGGTCGGCCCTTTATTCTTTCTGCAACAGCTATGAAGAGTTGCGTTGTCTTGAGGAAAGGCTTCGTCCTTTCAATATAGAAGGCTAACGCCCTTCGCACGTCCAAAGTGTAGAGACGCCTATCCTCCTCTGTGATGTGAGGTTTAGGCTGGAAGATCGGTAAGCAAATGTCCTGGTTCAGATGAAACTGTGACACCACCTTAGGCCTAAAAGCCGGGCGGGGGCATAACTGAACCTTGTCCTTAAAAAATAGAGTGTACATCGGTTCAGCTGACAAGGCCCGTAACTCTGACTCTCTCCTAGCCGACGTGACTGCTACCAAAAATGCCACCTTCCACGAAAGGTAGAGCAAGGAGCATGTCACCAAGGGCTCGAATGGCGGCTTTATGAGTCTAGATAGAACTAAGCTCAGGTCCCATTGTGCTGCTGGCAGTTTGATGGACGGGTACAACTTAGACTTCAAAAACTGCTTAACTATACGTATTGTGAACAAGGAAGAATGCTCCGAGTTGCGGCGGAAGGCTGAGATAGCCACCAAATGGACCTTAAGGGAAGCTACAGACAATCCTGAAACCTTCAAATACCATAAGTAATCTAGGAGCCTCTGAACAGAAAGAGTGAAGGGGTCCCACCCCTCGTCCATGGACCACTGAGCAAACTTCCGCCACTTGGCCTTGTACAACACTCCGGTGGACTGTTTTCTGCTACCACAGAGAATCCTCTGCACTGGAGAGGAGCATAATAGCTCACCTCTTCTTAGCCATGAAGGATCCACCCATGGAGGTGCAAGGCCTCCAGGCTGGGGTTAAGCAAGCGGCCATTGTCCTGGGTCAAGAGGTCCTGTCTCCGAGGGAGCTGGATCGGGCTGTGAATTGCCAGTCTCATGAGGGTCGAGAACCAGTGCTGCCTCAGCCAAGCTGGTGCTATTAAAATGACCCGGGCCCTTTCTGCTCTTATCCTCTGCAACACCTTGGGCACTAATGGGGTCGGAGGGAAGGCGTAGAGTAGCCGACCCGACCATGGAATGTCGAAAGCGTCTGCAAGCGAGCCCAGGCTGCGACCCCTGAATGAACAGAACTCTGGGCATTTCTTGTTGACCTCAGAGGTGAATAGGTCCAGATGGGAACGACCCCACCTTTGGAAGAGGTCCTCCACCACTTCCTGATTCAGCGACCATTCATAGGTCATAAACCTCCTGCTGAGCGCATCCGCTAAGCAATTTTGGAAACCCGGTATGTAAGAAGCTACAGGGTGAATCCTGTGGAGAATGTGAAACTCCCAAAGCTCCATTGCCTCCTGGCACAGCTGCCTCGAACGAGCACCCCCTTGTCTGTTGATATAAAACATCGTGGAAGTGTCGTCCGTCCGTATAGAGACTGTCCTCCCTTCTAGCGCCTCTTGAAACACCGTGCAGGCCAGGCGAACAGCTCTGAGCTCTTTGATATTGATGTGTAAGAGCATATCCTTGTCTTCCCAAAGGCCTTGCATTCTGAGATGCCCCAAATGGGCCCCCCAACCCCGGTCTGACGCATTTGTTACAAGGCAGAGCAACGGGCACATGGAGCGGAAGGGGACTCTGGAGCATAGGTTGGCCTCCCGACTCCACCACGTAAGGGACTTCTGCACTGGTGCTGGTACGGTGTCCATCCCGTCCAGACTGTCGCTTCCTGGACGGAACACACTCACCAGCCATAACTGCAGCGGGCGCATGCGGAGGCGGGCATGCTCCACAACAAACGTGCATGCCGCCATAAGACCCAGCAGTTGGAGGCATTCCCTGACGGAGGTCATTGGAAACTTTGCTAAGGAGTCCACCAACCCTCTTATCATCTGGGAGCGGGTTAATGGGAGACTTGCCCTTGCCGCCACCGAGTCCAGGACTGCCCCAATAAACTCTATCCTTTGAGTCGGCTGCAACCTTGACTTTTGGGTGTTTATCAGCAGACCCAGATGAGCGAATAGGGACTGCACCACCGACAAGTGAGACAGCACCTCCTGCTCCGAGTGACCTGAGACCAACCAGTCGTTGAGATATGGAAAGAGAGTGACCCAGTGCCGTCTGAGGAATGCCGCTACCACCGCGAGACACTTTGTGAATACTTGAGGTGCTGCTGAGAGGCCGAATGGGAGAACCACAAATTGCAAGTGTCTTTGACCTACAACGAACTGCAGAAATTTCCTGTGCTTGGGGTTGATTGCAATATGGAAATACACGTCCTGTAGGTCTAGGGCAACATACCAATCACCCAGATCAAGAGCGGGAATGATTGAGGAAGAGATACCATACAAAAATTGGTCTTTCGCAGAAAACAGTTGAGGCGCTGTAAGTCCAGGATAGGCCGTAAACCCCCCTTCGCCTTGGGGATAAGGAAATAGCGGGAATAGAGCCCCCGGCCCACCCTGCCTGTTGGAACCTCCTCCACTGCCCCTTTCTGCAGCAAGATCTGGACCTCCTGGAGCAACAACTGCTCGTGTGCCCAGTCCCTGAAAGGGGGTTGGGTAGAAGGGGGGCCGACGGGGGTAACAAAGAAAATTGGAGGGAATAACTCTCCTGTATAGTTTGAAGCACCCATCTGTCCGAAGTTATCTGCAGCCACTCTGGCAGGAAACAGGATAATCTGTTTGCAAACAAGGGCATCTCTGGATCTGCTGGTATTGGTAGGTTGCCCTGGGGCTGTCCTTCAAAAGGTCTTCTTAGGGGCTGCCGACTGCCGACACCCCCCTTGATTATTGGATTGGCGTCCAGCGCCCCTACGGCCACCCCTGTTTCATCTCTGGTCATAGTCCAATCGGTGGTGGTATGTCCGAGGTGGAGGCAACGGTTTGAAGGGCTTTCTCTGGGCCTCTGGAGTGTGAAGGCCCAGCGACTTAAGCAAAGCCCTCGAGTCCTTCAAGGTCTGGAGATGGGTGTCTGTTTGCTGGGAAAATAGCTCAGGCCTCTCAAACACTTCCATGAAAAATATTTTATGGCAAACAAATCTGATTTCTTTGAGATTACCGATTTGGTTGATAAAACTAACTATACAGTTGTAATGCACTTTGACTTGGTACTACTGTAATTTTTATTAAAAACTAGGTTTTGCTTTACAAATTTTTAAAAAAACCCAAAAAGTAAGGTTGATCAATCAGTGGAATGAAATTTCCAAAGTACATGATGGATTTGCTATCTCCTGAAGTCTTCAGGCCAGGATGCCCTTCTGGTACATATGCTTTAATTATACACAAGTTATGGGGCTAAATTCAAGGGTAACTCAGTGAAGTACCGTGGTCTGTGTTATATAAATCAGACAAGATGATCTAAACCAGGCCAGATTTGGGTGCACTGGGATGCAGATGGGTACTTTAAGGGCATTTAAGCAGATTGGATGGCAAGTTCAGTTAAATGCAACTGGTTAGGCACCTAGTTCTGTTCTGGTGCCTCTGGATGGGCCCAATAAACAATTATTTGCATCTTTGGGCACCTAGACTCCTTTAAAAAAAAAATCTAGCCAATGGCCCCTTCTGTCAATAAAAAAAGAGATCCAGTATGAAACTGATTTCTTCTACACCACCTATATTGTCTGGGAAGTAGGAACCAAAAGCAAAGAGCTGACATGGCACCTCAGGTAATAAAATAATTCACAAAAGCACTTTCCCTTTCTGCCACTCTGACCAAGGAGGAAACATGCTGTTCCTCTTAGTCCTCCAAACAATGAGAGGAGTAGGGTCTCCAACCTGTCAGCCACAGAGAGGATTGAACAATGGGTTGTACAGGCTTAGTTCTAGAAGATTTTAAAAAAAGACACCTATAGTGGTTCATGAAGGAATACAGATGTAACTGATAACCCCAGAAGGGGAAGGAAAGCAAGTGGTAGGTCTTAAGAGCAAGGGAGCAGGATATGCTATGGAAATCAGACAAAGAGGCGGCTTTGAGATGATTTACACTGACCTTTCCTTATACCTCTGTCTCGAGCAGGACTCGAGGCAGGTTCGAGGACTCCGCGTGAAGACAACACCTGAGTCAGGAATGAAGCAGACTACAAACTATTGGATTACAGCCAAATTAAACCCTAACACTCACCATCACGTAACCCAGGGGAGAGCTGTGTCCTGGCGTGAGTGGCTACACCGCCACCTCAGGGTGAGTGGCCCCCTTCCAAAGGACCAAGACCCCCAGCTCTCGGCGTCTTCAGACCCAAGAGACTCTCACCCCTCCTCTCTAGTGGCTTCCCTTTTATATCCTGATACAAACAAGTTACCACTGCTTAACAGCAGAAGCAGAAGTAAAAGGAAATAAGGAAAAAAAAATGAACTTGCCGCTTTTAGACAGTTTAACCCTCGGGGGGGGGAGGCTGCCACTTGAACCAGACATACTCCCCCCCAAACCGGAGAGCGGGGGGAACGGCTTGTGTGTGTGGCAACTTCCCCTTTTTCCAGTGGCGGCTGGCAGCTTAGCCTTCAGTTTCAGCTGGCAGCTTAGCATGATTTTACTTTGGTTCAGGCTTTTTTGGGGGCCTGCCATCCCTTTAGCCATCCTAAACCGATGCGGGACAATGCCTTCCGGTAGGTGACCACTACAACCTCCAAAAAAAAAAAAAAGGAGGGGGTGAGGGGGATTTGCTCTTCTTCTACAGCTAACTTCAGCTATGGGATACATTGGTTAAGTCACTGGTATTGCACTAGAGCTGACCCTAGCAGAAGGAAATTTATTGTTCTGAATCATTTTTGGCCCTGTTCTTACCACTTTGGGAAACTCAACAAGCAGGAGAGAAAATGCTATTGTACTATCACAGAACTGTTTCAAAATTCAGTTGTTTCCTAAAAAATCCTAACATTTTTATCAATGAGATAGTACTACTAGTCTCACACACATGCACACACACAGTTCCATGAGCTACAGGCTAAAACACTAAAAAAGCATATTTAATTCTAGGGCACTTTATCAATTTCAGGAGTCGAAAAACTAAAGATGTGCCATAAAACTTAAAAAAAACTTTAAGAAGAAAAATCTTAATTTGGAAGCACTTTTGAAGGGGAATCTTGGCATAGTTAAGCTATTTAAGATTATTAATAAACTCCACAGAATAATTCCTAACCCAAAGAAAACTGAGTGGCCTACCTGTCACTTTGGAATATAATGCACTCTGCAACAGTAAGAAGTCTATTCTCCACCATACATGGATCTTAAATCTGAAAATGAAATTCTGAGATAAGATTCTTAGAAGTACTCTTTATTAATATCATTAAAAGTTGTAGAAACAACTTCATGTAATATAAAGGCACAGGGAGACAATTTTGATAAAATATTCCAATTAAACAGTAACTTACAGTACAAAAGACAATTTTAATGCACATACAAATCCCAAAGTCTCATTCAAAAATATTTCACCAAGAGTTCATCAATATTCATGGGTAATGACTAAAAATATAAAACTGTCATTGTACAATATTTGACAGGTGCAAATTGAATAAAATTTATTGCTTGCCACGTGTTTTCCCTGTAATAATTTTTTTAAAATTCTAGATTCCTTTTGGAATCAAGCCTTCTCAATATATTTCATAAGGAGCTATAACCCTTGAACCAAATCTAACCAGGGACATTTGGTAGTTACAAAACTACCTCAAGTATTAATCAAAGCTTGCAATGTTTTCTTTTACTCTTTAATAATCACACACAACTCACTCATTAGATAATGTGCCGGGTGTTTGAAAAAATAAAAACAAAACCCCAACATCAGTGATACAACAAGGCTTATTGGCAGCTAGAATTAGGAAACCCCAGGTTTTCAATGTATATTTTTCAAATAAAGCATACTTTGACCAAAAAAGTACTGTAAACCTATCTGAAGGGGAAAAAATGCAGCACAGCTGGTAAAACAGTCTTCCAAACAGCAAAAACAAACCAACCAAAACAAAAAAATCCAGAAACAGCAAATAGGAAAAGAAAAGCTGCAAATGTCATTAGCTTCTGAAAACAAAATTAAGACAAATAAAGTGTCATCAAGTATGACTACATATGCAAAATGGATTCAACATGAGAAAGGAAGATTACTTTTTGTAACAAATTCTTTGGGACCTGTGGTCTCTATCTGGATTCCAAATGTGGGACGTGCATGTGCAGGAACTGTTCCTGGTAGTGTCCACTGAACCACATTTGCACTGTGTACCAGCTGTATGATGCACCAGAGGCTTTAAGAGGCTATTCAGATTGATGCCACTCCAGGTCCCTCTTATCTGAAAGCAACGGAGTCCAAAACAGATGAAATGGAAGGCAATATTGGAATCCAAATAGGGACCATATATCTCGAAGATAATACAGTAAGTAACCTCCCCTTCTTTGAGGGACAGTTCCTGTATGGATTCCAGATGTGGGAGAATAGCAAGCAGTGATCAGTGTGCAGAATGCAAGAACTTGCAAGAAGTCACAGTCTGCAGGATAGCCTAGACAACTGTCACCCTCACCAGGGTGAGGATATATTGAGTGGAAAAGGTGCAAACAGAGGACCACGTGACTACCTTATAAATATCCTGCCATGGGATGTCTGCAAGGAAGGCTAACGTGGAGGCATGTGCCCATGTGTAGTGCGCTCTGACTCCCAAGGGGAAGAATGAATGTGAGAGAGTAGCATTCTGCACGAGAATGAGAGATCCATTCAAAGAGACATTGCAAGAAGGATGAAGTTTTGGGAATATCAGGAGGTGTATGCATTAGTTCAGGTGGAACAGAAAGGCCACTTTAGGGAAAAATTTAGGGGACAGTTGCAGGGTGACCTCATCCCTGTGCAACATAGTAACGGGTGGATCGGCCATCGCAGCTGCCAGCCTGCTAGCCCATCTTATCTAGAGGATATCCATCAAAAGAGATCACCTTCATAGAGAACTGGGCAAGAAAGGAGGTCATGAGGGGTTTTGAGGGAAAAAGAGGACAAAATTCAGGTCCCAGGTGCATGAAGACTTCTGTATTGATGGAAAGACATTGGAGGCCATAAAGGAAGTAGAAGATGATCAGATGAGTGAAGACAGAACCACCCCCTACAAAGGGGAGGCAGACACTAGGCACCACTAGATGGACAGGTGCATGAGATGAAGACAGCCCAGGAAGTTCCAGAAATGGAGTCCAGGGAGTATCAGTGGCAGTGTGAACAGACAGTGAAGCAACACCATTTAGCTTGGAAGTAGTCTCTAGCAGGCAGTCGTCTGGATTACATGACGATGTTGCATACAGGGATGGAGCATGCCCTGTCTTAACGTGAGCCCCATACAAATACCAAGCCATGTGCCAAAGTGGTCTTACGTTGAGATGCCTCAGGTGGACATGTACCTGTGTGAGAAGATCCAAGTGGATGGGAAGACAGATTGGGGCAGACCGAAAGATAGAGGAGCTCAGTGAAACAGTATTGGCAAGGCAAGGAACGGCCTATCAGAATAAATGTCATATGACCCCATGGCACATTGCACAGGACAGCAAAGTGGAGGTTGGAGGTCCAGGGGAGGAGAGCCTGGCCCAAGGGGGTCATCTGGAGCAGAAAAAGGGAAGTTTGTAATTCATAGCACTCATGAAGCAGTCCCAGCTAAGCATGCCCACTGGCAAAAGACAGAGCAGCCCCTACTCATGATTCATGTAAAAGGAACTGTAGATTGTGTCTGCCAGAGACCTGCTGGTGCATGAGAGTCGAACAGTGTGGGGAGTCGCCCCATGTCTGAGGCACCAATTTCAGAGGAGAATGCCCTCCATGCAGAGAGACAGCGACCAGGTGCCACAGTGTGTTGATATACACAGCTGTTGTCATGTTATCAAAACAGCAGCTGAATGTGGCAGGATCTGATGAAGGGCAGGAATGCCCAACAGGCAACTCCTGTAAATTGATCTGCATTTGCACCTCACGGTGCTCAGAGGTCCAAGAGAGCAACCTTGACAGTAGTGTGAAGGGCCACCTTAGCAACAAGCTACCCTTTTTCAAGCACCATCTGGAACTCCAATTGTTTGTCCACCAGAAAGAAGGACTGGAATTCTACCAACTTGGGGAAGGAAAGGAAACTGTATTTGCTGAGATGGCCTGATAATTGGTAATACAGAACTGGAGACCCATGGACAAATAAATCGTGCACCCCAGAAGAGCCAGTTTCTTTGCCACCTAGTCTGGAGGAGTGGCCTTGAGCTGCTGCTGTTGGGTGTGCTTGGTTGCCATGTGGACTACAAGGAAGTTGGAAACAAGATGGCTGAACAGAAAGTCTGTACTTTTCAGCTGGACAAAATAAAAGGTGTTCAGTGCGCTTCAGAGTGGGGTTACAGGAGGCCAGAATGTGCTAGACCTCCTGGGCCAGCTGCAGAATGGCCTTATAGATTGGGAGGGTAATCCAGGAAGGCCCTGATGGTTGGAGAATGTCCGGGAACTGGTTTTGCATGTCCTGATGCTGTTCCCGGCCATCCAGAAAAGAGAGCAAGCAGAGAGAGGGTGTCATCCACGGGTGATGGTGCTGGTGGCACAGGAATAACCTAAGGTTCATCCTAGGTGAGAGAAGATGCTATGTGGTTACAGGACAACTGGCAAAAGATGGGAGCATCAATGCCCCATGGCACTGGCAAGCGTTCCAAGCCAGCCAGCAGAGCAAGCAGATGGGTTGCTGGGCATCTGTGATTCCCACTAGTAACTAAACCGTGTATCAGTAGAGGATCCATACAGCAGCTAGTGCCAGCAATCTGGGCTATACAGGTGTGAAGAAGAGGAGGAAGAGGAATCTGAATCAGAACCCTACATAATTCTAAGGACAAGTTCAGCATGTGTGGGGCTGTTGGTATTAGTTTTGTGTGGCACAAGATAGCAAGTTCCATTCAAGGAGCACAACAGATACATCTGATGGAGAAGAGAGCTGCAAGGTGCCTGGGAAACTGGTATACAGTAGTATCATCTTGGCTGTAGGCAGCAGCAGACACAGACATCAAGAAAAATGGATGGGAGAGTCTGTAGGGGCCTTGAGGCATGGATGAGGTGAAGGTGGTGGACATGACTGTAAGCAGTGCAGAGGTCTTACAGTGATGCCTTGACTTGTGCTCTGTGTGTGACTCCCTGGAGGACAGAGCATCCGAATTTACATGCAACTTCTCACCTAATCTGGTGAAGCTCACAAAGGCCCACTGTGCTTAGGGACAGTGGATTTGCCCTTATGGCTGTGGCTCTACTTCTTATGCACACTCTGTTTCTGCAGTGGCTGTGGTTCCATGGGCACTGGTGCACATGATGGAGCCAGGAGGTGCTCACTGGTGGTGACTGGTGCTGCTCTGGTGGATCTGCTGGTCCCAGGTCCAATTGTGCATGTGGGCACATACAACCTCTGCCATTAGATGCTTGCAGAATTCTCTGTTTTTCAGAGTGCAAGGTGTGAACAAATGACCAATGGAGCAGCGAAAGACAACGTAGGCTTTGCTGAGGCAACACAGACAATTATTGATGCTCCTCTCTTACCAAGAAGGAGCATGGACACAGAGTACAGTTCTTGGCGCCTGCCTCCTGTGCCACAGTCCCTGGAAAGAGTGAAGAGGGTCACCTTGCAGAAACAAAGTCCAACAAGACAGCAGACCTAACCACCCCACAGGAACAAAGCCCAAAAAGAGAAGAGATCTAACCAATTAACTGTAGACTACTAGAGAAACTAAACCATGTACAGTGTTAGAACTCTGTCTATAGCTCTTAGCAAGCTAAGAGTACCAGAAAGAGAGTTCCAACTCTAGCCATGAGGCAGTAAGAGAAAATTGGAGTGCCATCAACCCACACTGCCACTTAAACCTTGCATATATCACATGGCCAATGCACAACGTGTGGGTCAATGGATACTATTACAAATGGTTCCAGGTCTGGTACATACATACCCCATAGAATTCATATAGGGACCATCACTTGAACAAGAATCTAGAGCTGTGCAAAACAGTCATTAGTACACTCACCTATGAAACTTGACAAAACTTTTGCATTGTTATATAGCAGTGCTCCACTTCTCCCAGCTTTGAGAAAGAAGAACCAGTTACTTTTGAATTACAGTTTGTTTTTAACTTCACCCTGCTCTTACAGCAATTTTGGTATACCAGCAGTTTCCATTGGTCTTTGATGTCGTATTTGATAGCCATGCTCACTTTGTTATAAATGGTAGCACATACCCAGCTCATTCCAACTTGTTTAAGACAATGGCTTGGTTAATTTACAAATGTACACAAACCTTATTTTCCTTTCCTACTGCTGCAAGCAATAACTGAAACAAAACCAAAAACATAACAAAACAAAACCACAATCTCCTAGAAGTATTTGTTTAGGAATAGAATTTTATGACACTTCAAGTAAATTAAACACTACAGTAACTATTGTATAAAAGAAATAATTTTGGTAGTGGTTGATATACAAATTTTGATTTATGAGAGCAATCTCAGGGTTACACTGACCACTAAAGGACCATTTTTACTGCAATTCAAATAGTAAAAACTTATTTCAAAGCAAGGTCTCTAGAGTGAACATGGCACAGTCCGCTTAATGACTAAACCCATGGACCAATATTCCGTAAACTTCATTACCTTGTGAATTCTGCATAAACATGAATGATGCAGATCAAATGCTAGTCTGCTAGCCATTTCCACAGTTTAAATTTGCATTCTCCTCAAGCACTAACTCGTAGCTTAAATTTTCTCAAAAAGTAACTAGGGACCCACTGAAATTTGAATTTTCACAATGGATTAGCATTACTACAGTACACAATTTTGCTTTAAGACTAGTCTAGGACTGATACACAACCATTTTCTTTGGTTTATGCTTTACTACACTGGACTAGTGATCTTATTTTAACATACCCTCAAGTCCTATGGATTTTTACTATATTCTCCCTCACGTAAAAAATGACTGTTTGCTCATACAAACGATTCCCTGCTGGATGGCTAGGAAGGTTGAAATTTTGTACAGCAACTACATTATCAAATCATCCCTACAATGGCAGAACTACAAAAATCAAATATGAATTTATTATGATTTCATGACATCTGAGTGTTAAAATGGAATACACACAGTAAGATACAATGAGAAGAACTTAGCTTAAACAAACATGGGAATCCTGCACTCGTAGTAAAAATATACTGCACAATATTAAATAAAACCTGTTAAATTTGAAACAATGCAATAGACACCTAGATTTTCCTGCATATGTGTAAATGCCACTTCAGCAGGGTGTTTGAACACAAAAATGAGACAATGACATTAGGAAAAAAGCCTTTAAAACAGGCTATCAGTCTAACTTGACTCTCCAAGTAAAAGCATCAGCTTCACAAAATAGTGATACTAATGCAGTTTTCTGTAAAGTACCCTTTGACAGACAAGCTGTCAATTAAGTTATCACAGTCTTTGCTCATCTGACCCACTCCTTTAGGCAATCAGGGAGAACAGTCAATAGTAGCTCAAGTTTTAATTAGGTAAGTACCTTGTCTGTTTACAGAGGAACATCCTCTAAATATCATACACATGTTTATGGTGTTTATATAATTGGTCAGATAGTTTTAAGTTTTTTTTTTAAGAAGTTTCCTTTTGACTACAAGAGTTCAAAAACTCTTTTTTCCATGTCCCTTTGTGATAAGTGTTTTAGCCAGTGTTACAAAAAGAGATTCACCCACTGTGGACTACCTCACATTATTACTTAATTGTGCAAGGTATTCCCGTAGTTCTTTTGCAGCTTGGAATCTACCATATCGTTTCTTTGGGTTGGCACACTCATCCAGCAAGGCCTCAAGTCGGCCATCTTTGGCGATTTCAGCAGGGGGGTCATGAAGTAGTCCTCCGGAAGTGCCACGCCAGGTGGCATGTCTTGATAACAGGTTCTGACAAATAGCATAATAATTGTGGTCCACAGTGGCACGAGCACAAAGTATCTCTTTTGAGAAAGACAGGCAAGCTTCTTTATCACAGTCATCGAACTTGCTCTCATACCAAACATCCCAATTTTCAGGTTTTTCTGCAAAACAAACAAGATGGTAAAGTGTCACGTGTGAGACAGAAGGAAAGCAATAAATTTAATACAAAATACAACTGAAGTCATAGTCTGAAGGGAATTAATAAGCAAAGCCAGGCACACACACACACACACACACACACACAGTTTATTCTTCAAAAAGAATGTCGTTTCAGTAGACCTAAAACTAGTCAGATAAGACCAAACTAACAAATCAAAATCTCAAAAAAATATTTTCAGTTTGACATAACTTGAATTTTTTTCATTAATTTTGGGCATTTTAACAAAAGCAAAGGAGAACTAAATTCACAATAAAGCATGAGAGGCAAGGTAGTAAACCCCCTTATCATTTTAGCCCAGTTAGGACACCTATCTGGAAGGCAGAAAATCCAGGTTCAATTCCTACCTCTCCTGATGTGCAAAAGAGATTTGAACTTTGTCTCTGATATTACAGGAGATGCTCTAATCACTGGGCTCTGGGTCTCAATCTCTGCTCTTAAAGCTATTCCATTTCTCATACATTTATAGCCTGTACCAGTGTTTATTACAGCCTAGTGGTTAGAGCACACTAAGGACATGATGATCCCAGTTCACATCCGTACATGACTTACAGTCAGTCAAGCCATTACCCCTCTCAATTCTCCTATTTATTTGCTAGCAAAATTTTGGTAAGGAAACCTTTTTTGCACATAAAGTTTTAAGCTGTAACCCACATTTCAAGAGTCCTTAGAAGTCTCTCATTAGTGTTTTTACAAGTACAAAACTACAAGTTAAGCTCTAAATACTAAGCGGAATTTATAAAGCAACAATATTTTAAGGATCATTAGAAATGCTAAAAAGCATCAAGCAGTGAACAGCAGGATATTATAATTACTCTACAGCATCTAGTTTGCCACAAAAAAAGACAAAACAAAAACACACTAATGGCTTTCTCCCCCCCAAGTACTATATTTTAACCACATAGATCATTTAGATCTTCACTGGAAACTAAAAATATTGCAGATATAAAAGTATAGATTTTGGTGTTTTGATGCTAACCCTTGGCTCTCTCCCTCCCCACTGATCATTCATATCTAAAGAAAAAAGTAATCTGAACCCCGAGGGTTTGTTTTTTCTGCTTAAGGCTAACAAAAATTTAGAGAGAGAGAAGTATGATGTAGTCACCCAGAGTTTGTGTTTCAGTGAATCCAGTGATAAAGAATAAACAAAGTAATTAAACCAAAACTTCCACATTTTGCTCAAGTATACATACCAGAACACCTATGAAGTGTTGCAACAGTATCCTGGTAACCCTCCTTCTCTAGAGACCTCTAAGTTTACAGTGGACAAAAATAATTACCTTGTCTACAAATAGGGAAATAGCTGCCTTGAGTGATTCAGGTTACAGCAGTTCTCTTATAGCTTTCTGGAAGGACTTGTCTAGGTCCAAGCTTCCCCCTGGAAACTACATACTATTGTCTGATTTGAGGCAATACCCCCTAATAGGGGGTATCTAGTTTGTGGCTCCCTTTTGGGACTCGAAAACCTGTATTGCCTGATGCACACAGGAGACAAACTAATGTCACTGGAAAGCAATCTCCAGGCTAACTGTTATGGTGTGCTTGCAGTGCTGTGCAAGTTGCGAAAGGCCAAAGGATGGCTGTGATATAACCACTTCACTGTTTTATGAAATGGAAGGCAGACTCAAAAGAAAACAAAAATTCAGAGACAAAAGTGAAAGAACATAAAAGTTGTTTCAAATATAGCTAATTAAATTATTAGGTGAATAGAAAAATAAGATGATTGGATGGCAGGAGGCCTAAAAACAGATTCTGGACCTTATATAGGGATTCTTTATGGAAGCAACTCAAAGGACTAACTGGGCTAGTCCTAAAATGCAGATACTCAATTTACTTCAAACTTCTCCATTGCCCCAATCTTCCAAAGAAAAACTAGACTCTTACTAATAAAGACAGACATGAAGTTTGCAATACCTTTTCAAAAAATAATTCCCCGTACCTACACATTGCTGGGGTTTGAAGAAAAAAATCTGTGTACACATGCCTGAATTTATGAAGTCATAATACTGAAACTGCATCCAATAATATTCAATACATAATGTTTGGATATATATTATCCAGTATATTGTATAATATATTAAAAGGATTGACTGGCATCCACTGCTAGGATTTCATCTAAATTCATTATGAGAAATATGGAATAGGAAACATTATTAAAAGAAAATACTGCTTTGTATTGAAAGACTGCAGAGATTGGAAAATACAGTCTAGAAATTAATTCAGTGATATCAATCATATTTGCAAAGCTTGAAAACCAGCCACATATCCAGGGCGAAAAGGAACCTTTCAGGCTAGTGCCACAAACTCCTGCAGCCTTTGCCTCAGCCTCATCAAATTAACCAAGTTTGAAGGAAGCATAAACCAATGTAATGCTATCTTTGTTAAGAGTCTGGTTATCCAAAGAATACGAGCTTCTGCAGCTTGTAAAAATGGACACATTTTCACTGTTCCTATTCAGAACTCTGCAGCATAGTATTACTGAAGAGATTCTGGTCAATTTTACTTTGCTGATTGTTTAAGTTGTGAGCTGCAGCAGAGATGGGCGCTAGCATCATTTACGGGAAATAAAGGCCTACAGTCAGCACCTGGAAGAAACGCAGAACAAACACAGACCCTCGTAACAAATCAGGAGAGGTGTAACAGCACTGACTCTTCTATCCCCACAGTAGCCTGAAGGTTCAGGGTAGGTAAGCCAGAGGAACCAAGAAATGGAAAGAGAATGCTCCTTTTTCCATAATGGCTACTGGAGATTTATCAGAGGGAATGGATACCAAGTTTAGATGCTGATTAGATGAAGGTTGTTATGAAAGATATTAAACCCTGAGCAAGGTGAAGGGATAACTAGAATCCCAGCATTCTCCCTTCACCTGGCAACTGGGGCATGAAGCCTGTTTGCTTCACCCCAGGTGTTGCCAGGAATGAGCAAAAAGTAACTTAACTCAAATGTTTTTCGTAATACACAAGTAAAATGGCAGAAGTTTAGTTGAATAACGTAAAGAACACAATACAAGGGAAAAGAACCACATAACTTAGGGAGAGAGAAGGAAAGGGGAGAAAGGTTTGACCAACCTCATCGCCTTCTATGATGAGATGACTGGATTTGTGGATGCGGGAAGAGCCGTTGATGTCATATACCTTGACTTTAGCAAGGCTTTTGATACGGTTTCCCACAGCATTCTCATTGGCAAATTAAGGAAGTATGGGTTAGATGCATGGACTGTAAGGTGGATAGAAAACTGGCTAGAACAACGGTTTCAGCGTGTAGGAATCAATGGCTCCATGTCAAGTTGGCAGGCAGTAACAAGTGGTGTGCCCCAGGGGTCGGTCCTGGGGCCAGTTCTGTTCAATGTTTTCATTAATGATCTGGATGATGGGATAGATTGCACACTTAGTAAGTTTGCAGATGATACCAAACTGGGGGGAACGGTAGACACCCTAGAGGGCAGAGACAGGATTCAGGGAGACCTAGACAAACTGGAGCAGTGGGCCAAGAGGAATCTCATGAGGTTCAACAAGGATAAGTGTAAAATCCTGCACTTGGGACGAAAAAACCCCATGTACTGCTACAGGCTGGGGAGTGATCAGCTAAATAGCAGCACTGGAGAAAAGGACCTGGGAGTCATGGTGGATGGGAAGCTGGATATGAGTCAGCAGTGTGCTCTTGCTGCCAAAAAGGCCAATGGCATACTGGGCTGCATCAGAAGAAGTGTTACCAGCAGATCGAGGGATGTGATCATTCCCCTCTATTCTGCACTAGTGAGGCCACATCTGGAATACTGTGTCCAGTTTTGGGCTCCCCACTACAAAAAGGACATGGACAAATTAGAGAGAGTCCAGAGGAGGGCAACCAAAATGATCAAAGGGCTGGAGCACAAGCCCTATGAAGAAAGACTGAAGGAACTAGGCTTATTTAGCCTGCAGAAGAGAAGACTGAGGGGGGATTTGATAGCAACCTTCAACTACTTGAAGGGTTGCTCCAAGGAGGAGGGAGCTCGACTGTTCTCGGTAGTAACAGAGGGCAGAACGAGAAGCAATGGTTTCAAGTTACAGCTGGGGCGGTCCAGGCTGGATATTAGGAAAAACTTCCTTACTAGGCGAGTGGTGAAGCATTGGAATAAGTTGCCTAGGGAGGTGGTGGAATCTCCATCTCTGGAGGTGTTCAAGTCCCAGCTGGACAAAACACTGAATGGGATGATCTAATGGGAGTGGTCCTGCTTTTTTTGGCAGGGGGTTGGACTAGATGACCTTGTGGGGTCCCTTCCAACCCTATGATTCTATGATAACAGAGGAATAATATCATTAAAGGAAAAAAGTGAAGTGAAGCCACTTTAAACAATTTGTAAAAAAAGACTGCAAGAAGCATGATTAGCAAGCATCAAGTAATTTTCCCCTCCCCTCTAGCTCATTACATTTGTCACAGAGAAGACAAACAATTCAGATGGTTCTTCAACATACCTATACATCTGTCAATTTTCATTTCTACAAGTACATGACAGTACAGTTTTGTTACAGACAAATTACTATACTATTGGAAGAATTAGAAGCTGCTGTTGCAGAAATCCACAACAACTTCATATTAAGACTTAAATTGTAAAACATGGACATTGGAGGAAAACAACTTACTCTGTTTAATTAATCTTTTATCTGCCACCAGAACATTCTCTGCATCTACAATGATAACCTTCCCATCCCTAGGACCAACTGCAAAGTTGTCAAAGCTGACATCAAGGAGGTAGAGTGCAAATTCAAAGTCATTGTTTGTCAGTTGTTCTGCTATTTCCATTAACTGCCAGGCCAGGTCCACTCGTTTTTCCCATGGTGCATTGAAGTAACTCCACAATTCTTCTCCAATGTAGTTGACAGCCACCATTCTTCCGCATGCTCCCAGATACTTTGCAAACGGCCAGCCTTCATCAGATGGAAAACTCTGCATATGAACAGATTTTTTTTTTTTTTTTTTTGGTTAACAGTGATTAAACCAAGGAAGAGTCCCAGAATATTTTAAATAGGTTGAAATATGTGCGAGATAAGACTTTTGAGACTAATATTTACAACAGATTAAGCTCACCAGAATACATTCCAATAGTATCAAAAACACCTAATACGTACTACTTCTAAACAAGCATTTAGCTTTTGTATGTTTTTTTTCCCCAGTTTCATAACTAATTATCTTTGCCTTTGGTCCTGTATATACTGTAACTCCTGTTGTTGCACTGTGATTATCTTATTTTCTTATAACATGACTCTTTGGTAATCTGGGGCTTTAATAAAAGCTTATGAGATATTTGCTGTGTGTTGTACATACATTAAGTTTCTCTTATTAATAAAACTCTTTCTTCCACAATCCCTTTTGTTTCTGTCCCATTTGATGGGATTCTCATTAGTCCTTCTTGGAGCCCTTACAGAAAAGGCTAAGAATAACAAAATTTAAGATATTCTATTCTTCCATTGTTCCTTAATCCTCCATCTCTTAGCATATTTCAAGGCATATAGATTTTTTAAAAATGGAAGTAGTAACAGTTGTCTAGTACAGATTCTAAAGGCAACAACAAGAGTCTAGGACGGTAGTTAGGGCACATTGAATGCAATAAAGAGTCATTCAGTAATTTGTGCGTATTCAGGTATATTTTATGCACTTAAATGTATGCAAGATGAGCTACCCAACTCTTCTGAAAGAAAGTCAAGAAGATCCAAAATGAATGTTAAGTTCAGAAACTGAGTTACAGACTACAGTACTCATTGAGGATAAGTGCACTCCAGTTAAATTTTAACAGTTCGAAACAATAAATGCAAGTGCTAATACACCTCTAACATTGCTACCATAACTACTACATAAGATAGCATTAAAATCAGTTTCATTGACTAAAACTATGCGACAGCAGCTAAACTTGTCTATTTAATGGAAACTTTAACCCTCTCTTTTGTAGAAGTTGCTTTGAAATCCAGCACAGCACAGTCCCCACCCATCAGTTCAGGAGAGGATGTACACCCAGTCAATGAGAAAATTCTCTGAGCTGCAGGAGACCAGAGATTTCAAATCTCTTCTAATTTTTTACATTCAAATACAATTCATTGCCCCCATGAAATGATTAAGGCAATGAATTCCAACCTAAAAACACTCAGGAAGGAACTGCTGCATAGTTCCAGTCTCTGCCCCCACCCCTCAACCTCCCCCAGCCTCATTTTAAGTAAGTGAGCAGGCAGCTTACACAGTCATTTTAGGGAAAATAAAAACCCCAACTCATCCACTGTATCAAGAGGCCTTTCAGAGTGACATAAAACAGTCTGCTTACTTAGTCTCCCTCTAACCACTACACAATATAAAGCATTCTTTACAGCCAGGAATGGTGATCAGGAATCCTGGATTTTAACATTAGACTGAAAAGACTTTCCACTGGGAAAATGCATGCCAAGTCCTTCATCAGCAGCTGGCCTATAAATGGGCCACCAATTACTCCAGAAGCTCAAAAAGCAGTAAGGGTCTAAGCTGAAGGTCGAGGTGTTGATATTCTGTTATTGACCTATGTGGGAGGGTTGTACGGTTACACGCGAGTCGCACAGGAAAGACCTCAAATACACACACTTTACTTAACCACGATACGAATTAAAAACACAAAACTTCATCCTTCAGTCAGTCATGAGTTTTGCTTGTGTAATCCACAGGTCAGAGTATATGTTATGCACTCCCGCCCCTCATTCCATGTGTCCAAGCCACAAATGATGCAAGCATGGCTCTTCAGGACAAGCTGGAAAGAGTGATACCTTTAGTCCTAGAAACCACTGGTTTTGCTTGGCCCACTGCCGGTGAAGGTGGCAGCTGTCATGATCACAGGTGCCCCACACTGTCCTAGTTGAAAGCTGAGAGATATGCTTTGTGTTACCAAGGACAGAACACCCAGAGGAAGGGGAAACAATAGGCTGACCTGCTGATGTAACATAGGCATTAAGCCAGTTGCTGCAATTTGTCCTGGTTGTACTCAGAGGTGCATGAGAAGCTACAGAGGGTTTCAGGAAGCAAGCAATAAACAGATTTCTTTCGATGATCTCTTCAGCTAACAGTCTGTCATTACTACTAAACATGCAGGGTTGCTCTTAGCATGCTTGCTTTCAGTACTTTTAAAACAGGGATAAAGTTTTAATGAAGCACATTCCAATTCTCTCATAGTTTAGAATGGCCAACCCAGTCAGAAGCAACTTCAGCAACACAACTTCTCCCTGTAATTCCCAAATGGAAATTAAGTACACCAAAGCTATACTAAAAAAATGCTAGGAAATTAACAAAACAAAACTGATGCTTGGAGACAGAACTATATCAAGACTCACCCACATCCACCTAAAGCCAGAAAAGTATGGAAATAAAAAATTGAGAGAGAAGACCTGGACATTCTTTTCCCCTTAATATTGTTATCAATGCACTGTAGGCACACTCCTGCTCCATGAGGCTTTCACTTCCACCTGCAAATGAATGCCAAAAAGCAATATGTACCCTAACTTAACTGATCTTGCAACTCAAATGCAACACAGTGACATCAACATGTTAAGAGAATGACTTCAAGTGCATGGAATAGGAGAGATTTATTGATATTAAAACATGACATCGCCGTTCAGGTTTCATGGTTTGAATAGCAAGTCTGATGTAGAAGGGGTATAGACTGCTTTTTGGTATCTATTAGAGAAAAGCGAAAGCTTTATGGAGTATTGCAGCATGTGACTGACAGCTCTGTAATCACTATAAATGTAGAAAGGAATGCTCAGCTTCACAGATTTCACGATTTTATGGGAACATGGAAATATTTCAAGGGGTGGATGAAATGTTCCTGATGCAACCATAAGTGTCAAAAACAGTTTTTGTTTATTATACTTAAGGCTTTTTAAATTTTTATGGAGATTCTAATGCTGACTCTCATAAAATTGAGTGCCATATTATTTATATTTATATCATCATAGTTCCTGGAACACCTAGTCACTGACCTCTTATACAGAGATTTAATTTTTGTGTTTCCTATAAAAACTATAGCATACCATGCCAAAAGTCATACATTTTGAGTACAGAGGGGATCTTCTGTGAATTTAAAGGAAAATCCATTAGTTTAAATTACTAAGCCTGGTCTTAAATTTAGCATCTTCAATCTTCTTTGTCCTGAACAGAACACCACAAATGCGTCAAACTTTCCACATAGCTTGAAATAATATCTTGTGAACCAAGTATTTGAAGAAATTAAATCATAAACTTAATTATTGTACATAAATTATATAGGTTAGATGGGTTCAGGTAATTCTTAAGTGGTGCCATTGTGAGACTGTAAGTAACAGCTAGTCACCATTTTTCCTCTACACTGGGATTCAAACATTTGAACCTCACTTCATAAAACATCTGTCTCACTTCTAGACTTCTAAGCCAATAATTAAAATTTGAGGACCAGTTTCACCAATATGTGTCAAATTATTTGCAATGAAAAGCAGGTAAAACACAGCTTAACTGGCTGATAATTCTGGCTGATTTGGTGTACTGGTGAATTTATCCTTACAATTAAAAAGATACTGTTGATATAATGTACCTTCAAAATATGAGAAAGATGGCATGGTTGCATATTCTCCAGATTTCTTGATTAGTGTTGTACATTCATTTAATAGTTAAAAAACTAAGCAAATTCTCAAAAATCTATGCTGCACTGGAGAAAGCTGGAGAGTACATTATCTTTTAAAGAGTTAAAAAATAAATCACATTTCAGGGTTGTAGTAGTTGTCCCCAAGCCAAGTACTGACAAAACCCATGAAATTCATAGTTATGGTTACATTTAAAAGAAGAAGTCTAAGACACTGTTGGCTCTGAATCTGATTGTTAAACCAGTCTACCTGAGTCTTTTACAGTCTACATTTGGATTGTATACACATGCACAGTAAATTTCTTTGGTCCAACACTAATACATCTGGATCTACTGCAGGCACTGATCTTAACCTGAATTTACTCATATTTAGGGGAAAAAAATTTAGCAATTTATATTTATTCTAATTTATACAACTTTATCTGACTAACAGATTCTCACAGAGAACAAGACTTCATCATTGTGTAATCACAAAAAAAGGTTCTGTCACTTTAGTCATGATTCAGCTTCGTACCCAATGATTTCTAAAGAAAGACACTGAATTCTAATAATGGTTTTACTAACACCATATACACAGAGGCAATACCTCCTCGCTACTCCTACTCTTTTACATCCAAGGATCCCATGGCTTTCTTAACCACAATATCAAACTGGTCTTCATGCACTACACATGCATTATACTTCAAATACCCAAAATGAGGTTCAATGTGATTCATGTCTCAGGTAAGAGATACTATGACTGATTTGCTGTACTTAAAAAGTGAACCTTCCAAACCTAACACTGGTATAACAGCCACACACCATATTGTAAAACAGATATATTTATATCACTGCAGCAATAAAAAGATCTTTTGACAACAAGAGTAGAGGGAATCCTGCCAACATCTGCACATGTACAAACAAGCTCTCTGTTTCTGGCTCCTTTCCAACTGGCACATAACAGCCACATCTACACTTCATTACCAAGTCAGTAGCACAGGAATGGAATAAAAAAATATGTACAAGTGTCACATTCAGCAGTTTTATATTCAGAGTGATTTTGACAGGAATGTCAACTGAAATGCACAGCTGTCCTCTTTTTAAGCAGGTGTAACTTTTGATATTACCTTTTGAAACCATTTGTATAAATAAAATTATGTCTCCTACAGTCAGAAAAAAATCCTCATTTAGTAATCTTTTAAAAGCCAAAAACAGATGCATACAATTGTGTACCATAAACTGTAAAACAGAAGTGTTTTATGGTACACCTGTTTATCTACCTTTAGAAACAAAAGCTAAAAAAAGTTGCTACAATCTTGAACTACTGTACTATACATAGCATACTTTTGAACCAAATGCTTTAATTATTAACATTTCATATACCTATAATAAAATATGTAATTTTGAAAGCAAGCTTACTGTCATATCCGCAGCTAAACAAGATATGTTCAACATGACACTTAACTCTTCCACTCACACCTCAAAAATAGCTACTTGTTTATAAAGCCTGAAACCCTGACTCTTGCTAGCACATATTTTACACTCCCTTGTAACAGACCAAAACCAGCAAAATCAACTGAAAAGAGGTGTAATTTTTAATACAGATGCACTGATGCAACAATTAGGATTAGACAATATAAAGCACATGAAACTATTTTAAAACTTTTCCACCTTTAAAGAAATTCTCACTCTATGCACAGAGTGAAGATACGTGTATCAGTCAACTGAGAAAAAAGGTGTTAACATTAACCTGCCAGAACAATTCATTTCCTCCATTACCAGATACCCAAGACACTCCACCTAACAATCACATTTCTTAAAAGTAGGGGGAAACTCATTTTCAAGACCATTTTAAAGAAAAGGAAGGGACTATCAAAATGGAATATAGTATTTACTTTATAAAAAGGACACTTATTACTTTAGAAAAGATGCAATTACTTATTTCATGTAATTGTCCTCTCCCAAGTATAATCTATACTAATACACCATGATTTTATCCATCTCCTTCCACTCCCAGTGTCTGGATCAGAGATTTACAAGTCTGTTACTGGTTTTGAACTAACGTAGTTGGCTAAGGTGTTTTTTTTTTGTTGTTTTTTTTGTTTTTTTTTTACACCTCAGAAAGCAGAGGATCCATGGTTTAAGATCAAACGCTTGCCAACAACCTTAAAGAAAAAGTGTATAAAATCCACATAGCTTTTGCAATACTAAAGAGGCAAAATGCACACATGTAAGAATTAGCTTTGCTTATACTGTACTTTTAAGGTTCTTATTAAAAATAAATAATCACTACATGCTGGCTTTTAATTTACTATAGTTCAGAGGTCTCAAACTCAAACCACCACGAGGGTCGCATGAGGACTAGTATGTTAGCCCAAGGGCCACATCACTGAAACCTTTTCATACAATGATATTACAAATATTGGTAGCAATAGTGTTGTCACGTGCCACAGGAAATAGCTTTAGGGGCTGCTTGCAGCCCATGGGCCACATGTTTGAGACCCCTGCTATAGTTACTGAATATAGATAATAGCAAAATATTTTAAAATGGATAGCTGATATTTTGTAATAATGAGGACTACTAAGATTACCAAAAACGTATACTTCTCTTTTGAAGAGTGACTAAAATTGGTGTGTACAGTCAATCAGTATTTCCATATTAAGTGTGTTTTGTTAAAAAATATCTTCCTACTTAATACTCATGCAAATTCAACTCATGATATGAAACTGTGTGCTCTCCATCTCTCTCATCACCACCATAAAGTTTCTGAGGACCAAATTACATCTTTAATGACACCTGTACAAACCTCATCCTCTTTGATGGGGTTTGCACAAATGTAGCTAAATGACCCTGTAAAAAAAGAACTTAACAATTCAATTATTATCCAAAAAGGACTAAAAATCCAGCTTCCTTTCAAGCAGGGCTAACTCTTCAGGACAGACAGACAATTATTTTTGTCACTGAGGTAAAACAATGTAACTAGATAAGCATACATCTGGAGACCTACTGACTGTGATAATCTTTATTTATATAGCAACTTTTTGGAGTTGAATGGAAGCAAGAAAAAAACCCTACAATTAATTTAGTGAAAGCATTCTCTAGTCCCAATACTTTAAGTCATCAGGAAGTACCAGTATATATGTGAAGATGTTTGAGTCAAGCATGCTGTGTGTATCTGAATGCATTTGCAATTTGAAGTGATTGTGTTGTATCTAAACAGCCTCATTTCATTTGTATGAGCTATGGATGCACCTTGGACAGACCGCTGAAGCTCTCACTAAAATAAGTGAGACACGTGACTTTATATTCAGGAACTGAGTCAATTTTAAAAGAAAATTAACCTGATAACATATTTCCAACACACATACAATAATCTTGGTAGACAATCCATATACACCTACACCCTAGAAGTTTTGGGACCAGCATATCAGCAGCTTACACAGAGGACAATAAGCTGAAAAGCAGGAAGGCAGATTATTAGGTGTGCATAATAAGCCACACCTCAAGGAATACTTGGGGGTTGCAAAAACACAGTGACTGACGTGTTGACTTTGAAGATTTTAGTTCCTTCCAAAACTAGTTTTGTTCAGAAGGGGCAAAGTCCAAGAAAACAAGAGAACAAGAAGACTACAGCAGTTTACAAGAGGGCTCCCTCCAAACACAGGGGCATTATTCAAGAAATCAAAATGCAATCGGCATCCACTAGTTTGTCCAAAGAAACTAGGCCTGCCCAGATTATCAGCAGCAGAAGATATGCCTTTTAGGTAAAAGGCATGCATGAAGACTACTGTCAAAATAATGAAACAAACAAGGAGTCCCATGGCACTTGAAGACTAACAAATGTATTTATTGCATGAGCTTTTGTGGGAGAAAATCCCACTTTGTCAGATGCTTTGAAGATGGGGGAATAAATGCATTTGTTAGTCTTTAAGTGCGGTAGGACTCCTTGTTTGTTTTACTGAACTAGACTAACACAGCTGCCCCTTTGGACCTTATAACAACAAACATTAACAATAATACTTTGGTTTTAAGAAGGATGTTTAATCGCTGCATACCACAAAGACTCCCAAAGGGAAGAATGGCAGGTCTTTAAACTCCTGAGGTCCAAGACCTGAGGGAGTGCACAAAGGAAAACCAGAATGGGGACCTCAGACCATTATCTATCCTGCTCTCAGACAGAGCCCTGAGCTATAGCACTCTGTGTATCAACTATGCTTACTCAACAGATTCTGTTGAGCCACAAAATGATTACACAGCAAGGATCATCCTATTCCAAAATGATTTATAGTTTTATATTAACTAACAGTTCCAGATATCAAATTGATCACTGGAATTTCAAACCCCCCTCCCCTCCCCTCCCCAAATACATGGCTCTGGAGCAACCACAGCAGAAACATTTGGTCTTTACAGTGCTGGAAAGATAAGTAAGTTGAAGATTGTTAGAGGAAAGTAACAAAAGCAGTCAGGAAGCCAGAGGGACTAATTTATCAAGTAAAGATCAAGAACTAAATAAATACACCTTAGTGAAGTACAAATGGACGCAACATTCCACAAAATGTCTGCTTAATAGAGCATTACTGCCCACTTACATGATCACTGCTTGAAATCAAAACAGTAAACTACTAGTATAATCCATTAGCAAGTGTGCTTTTTTACAATCTTTGCTGTAAAGATTTCAGTCCAACTCTGTTCAAAATGGACACTAACTAAAGATCACATAGGCTTTGTTAGAAGTTACAGATGAGACAACACAGCAGCACTGTGTTTTGGATGTGATTTATAGCCTACCTAAAGTTACGCAAACATCTGTAACTGGTGTTCTGAACAAGTTAAGTTTGTAAACAAAGACTGTAGAGGCACTGAACATACTTCATATCAAAGTAAATATATGCACAGTGAAAGACAATACCTAGTGATCTTAGCAAATTCTACACCACACTAATGGAGTAACCAGCACAAAAGCAAGACCATTGGCATTTCAAGACAAATTGTAGCTAACCTGTGTCACACAGATTAATGAAACATACAGCCTAATTTTACCATTCAGCTGTAAACTGTATGCCAAAGTTAGTCAGAAACCTAGAAGAAAAATCAGCACTCTTACTGAAAAGGAAGCTTTACTTTGCAAGATGCATTTGTTATTTTAGTTTATTCTTTTCTGTCTAGCGTATTACAGCTAATCTCTTCCAGAATAAATTAAGAAAACCAATTCTGAAAGATGCAAAGATCTTTAAAGTTTCATCAGGAACAGAAATCAGGTACTCCACTGCAACTTTGCCAGAAGTCCTATGTAGTGCAGTATCTCACTGACCAGAAGCATTTACACAATGTTATTTGCAAAGTGGCAGCTACATTGGTGTCCCTACACTGGTACAAAAAAAAAAAACACACACCACAGAGAAACTCCTTCCTACAGACAAAGTCAGGCATTGCTACAATCCAAGGTTCTTAAGGATATCAAGAAAAGCAAATTTTTGAACTTCTGCTTCTATGTGACTGTGTCTTGCTTTTTCAAGATAACTACCTCATTTCAAGTGTTGCAAAAGCTAGAAAATAACATGGCTGAAACTCAGAGCAATGAAAAAGAATCCTCATCCTACTCTTACGTCTCTTAAAAAAAGTGAAACTCACTGGTAAATGGTTTGCTGTCATCTTGCTTTAAGTCTTTAGAGGCAAATTTATATGCTTGAAGCTGCCACAGATGATACAAATGCCAGATTAAGCTCCACTCACTCAGTTTCAATGCTTGGATTCTGTCCATATAGCAGTGTAGAAATTGATTAGTCTCCTTGGACTACTTTACACAGTTATTGGATGTGGGGGAGGAGGGGAAGTGCATTTATCAATGGTTGGCACCAAGACTTTCACACAAACACCATCAGATCCACACAAATGAGCATGGATGGTTAACACAGTTTAACTAGATCCTAGTCTTTCAAGACACTGCTTTCAGTGAAAATACTGATATGGGTGACTTTTCCCTCACAATGAGCTTGCTCAAACAGGCCCCAATACACATATGCAAGGAATCACACAATTATTTAATTAAAATTTGAATGAATGGTCCAAGGAAAGAGTTTCCTTCAGGTTATTTGCTCTCCAGTAAAGTATATCCCTTTCATACACCTATCTGAAGGGAACCTGACATGTTTGATATGACATATAGTAATATCTCCCATCCTGAAGGAGCAGTATGTAGGGAATATGTGGATCAAATCCATATTGAGCATTCAATGGACATCACTGATCAGCTCTAGATTACAGATATCTATAATATTTTGGCATCAATTTTCATTTGAGCTTGAAATAAATCATGTACCCTCAGTCCTGACTCAGTCTTCGTGTCAAGAGTATCATTTAAATTTACATAAAGGCTAAGATTAAACTAAAAAAAGGCTAAATTTGACACTAAACCCCATGGAAGTTAAAGTGAGGAGACTCAGTATTTGTCCAAAACAAGCAATATGCAACTGAATGCCTTTGTACATTCACAACAGCAGCAATTTCTCAGTTTACTTCCCAGGTTTAGATCATAGGCTAGAACCGAGAAAACCAAGTTCTCCAGTTACACAACCAAGTTTGAAGATGCAGAGCAGGACCTTGGGCACAAAGGCTGTCAGTCTGTTGTGACAGTATGCATTTCACAAGCGCTGTCACTTTAGGAATAATCCATATGCCAAATAGGCTTCAAGCTAAGCTTCCAATCTCTGATAAAAAGTTTTATAATCCCCTGGTCACTAGGCTTAGCAGGTGATTGGAGTCACCTCTTCCATTATAAATCTAAATTCAGTGCCTAAACATTTATACTAAGTTACAGCTATAAGTTAATGAAATACCACAGACAGTAACGCATAGAATTGAGACTGAAGGCATTTCTCCACCTTAAAACAGAATATGTTTTTTGTGCATATTAAAATTAAGCACCAAAGATTGTGTTTTGTGGGGCATCCCCTGAAAAACTATTTGGCCACGTCTTCCTTAGTACTCTTTGGCTAAAAACAAAGTTAACATGGATTATTATTATTAAACACTTCAAAGTTTGTATTACAACCAGGGCATCCTCTGAGAAAATTTTTAGAACAACCCTTCGATTCCCACACTCCTGATTCCACATCCACTGTACTCCCTACAACAAAAATAAGTACGTAATATTTTGTCTTTGTAAAAATAAAGAGCATTAAATCTTTCAAAATAGCTGAGCGCAAGACAACTTTATTTCTTTAAAAGTCTGCTTCCAGGAAGTCCTACATGCTGTCACAGTATAAATTCCATGATATAGATAAGAATTTCTGTCTTCTCTGTTTTTTCCAAACGGGTTTAATATTTTTTTCAATAACTGCACTTAAAAGAATGAAGTGAAAATTCTGATGCGAGGTCTAACGTTAACTTTCAGAATTAATCAGATACATTTGTTATGTTCTAAGTTACAGTCTTCCTTTAAAATGAGGATAGTGGTGTAGCTTTGGAAGTAGCTACTTTTTTTTTTTTATGATTTGAAAGACTGTCCAACAAATCTACGAACGATTTAATTTTATGAACTGTTGATGCTGCTGAAACTAAAACTGGTCAGAATTACTCTGACAGAATGTTTTCTGATGGAGAAGGCCAATTCACAGAGTGTGAAACATTTTGCGCAGACAGCTCAGTTTTGACAAAGCAGCAGTGGAACACAGGCAGAGGTCCAAGAGAATCATGCCTGGTTTCCTGCCATCTTGCCAGCCAGCCTGGCAGACTGAGCAGAAGCAGAAAGCCCTAGAAGCCGCAGCACCTGAGCTCTCCAACAGCTCCCCAGGAAGGCTGCCCTCAAACAGGCCTCCCAGCATCCCAGTTCCTCCCACACCTTATCAGGTGGGTGGATAAGAAGCTGAAAATATCATCTTCCAGCTCTTTGGCAGCCTGGGGTTCCAGACTTGACAGCTCTACAGCAGTCCGCCAGGTGGACTGCCCCAAAGATGGTACTCTATTGCCTTTCACAAGCAATCTGTGAATGTTGGGAGGGGACGGGGTAGTCCAAATCAGAATGAAACAATTTCAGAACATCAAAACCTCCACAAAACAGAATTTTTTTTGCTGCCAAGATCAAGCGAGAGAGAGATGACCAATGTATACTATATGGTTTTCCCAGGCAGCACAAGTCATTTTTAATTTTTTAGACATGTACTGACATTGTAGCTTTAATATTCCAGATGGTTATATTTGTCTATGTAATACTGGGGGTGGGAGGGAGGAATCAATCTCTGAATTCAGTTACCATCTCCATCCATCCTCTGGCTTATAGTTATATGAAAATTTTCTCTTATAAACACAAATATTAATATCTGATTTACAAGAAAAGGTCAAGTCGTCATGTGAGTAAATAGGAACAATGGGACACAGGAAAAGATTCGTTTTCGCACCATTGCACAATCACTGATTTCAGTCTTTAGAACAGTTTCTCTCTGGAAAGTCACTTTGAAAAGTGAAAACAAAAAAAAGTTAAACTAAATGAAACAAGTTTTCAGATTTTAAGGAATAGCCAAAACAAATGTAGGGGAAAAATCTTAGTAATCAAAGCCTACCTCATTCACCCTTGTAAAAATTCATTTTACCAAAAACCCTAATACAAACTTGCACAGAAATCTTAAGTTACTCTTTTTTCAATCTAGCTACCAACGTGTACTTGTTGACACATCCCGTCCCGTCCTCCCCACCAAAAGACTGGTTTGCAGATTTGCAGTCATTTCCCAGAATTACTTCAGTTAAAATACTGAAATATTGGTTCAGGTATCAAGACAATTACTGCACATTCCCTATAATCTGCAAAACTCAAAGCAACTTATTTGGTAGGAACGTGAAAGCTGGTATTAAGTAATGCAAGCATCACATTGGTTTGTCTACAGCACTAACTTTCAAAACTAAACAAACCAGAAGTCTTGTGGCACTTTTAAAGACTCACTCCCTGTTTATTTTGTTGAACTAGACTAACGGGGCTACTACCCTTTGGAATGTCTCAAAACTAAGACTCACACTGAACATCTATTTACATTTTTTCAAAAACATTTAGAACTAGGCTTGTCATACCATCTACAGTAACCACAAAAGCCATTATGTTAGAAAATGACACCAACTAAAAATAATCACTTGTGCCCATTTTTTAAAACTATTGTTACAATTTACATTATAATTAAAAGACCAGAGAAGTTATTTAATTTTTCAGCGTATGGATGCATTTAACAGCACCCTGTGTAGCATTCACTACGCAGTCAGTGCACTCTCCTCTGTATCAATGTTTTGTCACAGCAAAGGAAAAGTGAAAACTCTTAAAAAAAAAAAAAAAAAAAAAAAAGTTAACAGAAATCATTGCCCCCCTACTTTCCCAAAATAGGTAATCTAGTATCTGAAGATATAAACAATTAAAAAAAGGTAACTAGATTTCAAGTTGATGGTACCGCTAAAGAAATTTAAAATACATGCACCTTTTCTTAAATGAATATTCTAGATATTGGTCAGGAGATGAATTCACTGGAGGTTAAATCCAATCCCCACAGCACTGGCTATCTGACAATCAACTGGATGTTTCTTGGCCAAATTATCTATTCTTTTCAGATATACTTATAAATTTTCCTTTTAGCATTAATTAGTTAAAACCCAGGACAGTAAAAGATGAAGACTGCTAGAAAAAAATTGACTGGACCAAGATTCCAGTCTAGTAGCTTTTTAAGTGCATACTTAAAATGTTCTCAACAGCACTGACAGCTTAATGTAAACACAGAGCAGCAACTTTTCAGTTTATCTAGTATTTATGCAAGATAAAAACACTAATAACACAAACAAAAGATTAGCAACTTTTGACAAATCTGCATCTAAATTCTGATCAAAATCCAAGTTTCTTAAAACAGAGTGTACATTCCTGTCAGATCCAAAGGGGGAGTCGTGTTAGTACAAACAAGCAGTCCTGTGGCACTTAAAGACTAACATATATTTACTGCATGAGCTTTCCTGGGAGAAAAATCCCACTTTGTCACCATCTTCAAAGCACCTGACCAACTGGGATTTTCTCCCATGAAAGCCCAGGCAATAAATATATTTGTTAGTCTTTAAATTCCACAGGACTCCTTTTTTAATTCTTGTCAGAGGAGTTGAGAAAGCATGTAAATCTCTATTCACACTTAGCTATAATTAAAACACAGAACAGCTAAAAGAGCATATTATTTAGTGTTTTCTTACCATCAGGCTTGTGCTCATTAAGCTGTTTGGATACATTTATTGCAGCATATGACTACGTCTAAATTTTCCTTCAAACAGTAACAAAAAACTCCATCTACATATGTGAAGAGTTCAAATATTAATATAAACACCAGGTTAAATGTTAAAGTGTGACATGAAAGAGTTTAAGAAAAGGGAACAGAGAAGACCCCATCCACAGTATGCTAAACGTGACCCCAAAAAAGTGATCTGCTAAAGTAGTATGACAGAAATTGCAATGCCTTGTCAAATTATTACTGTGATCTGGGTATGGGATTAAAGTCTAGCCTCCTACTCACAACAGAACAGAAGAATGCATTTGCCAAAAAGCGCTTTAAAAAAAGTAATAAAATAGCAGGCTTGACAGAACTGCTGAGCTAACTGCTACCTACCATTCTGTAAATTCCCCCATCTTCAAACGGGCTGATGAAGTGGGATTTTCTCCCACGAAAGCTCATGCAAAAAATAAATTTGTTAGTCTTTAAGTGCCACAGGCCCCCTTGTTTGTTTTACTGAACTAAACCAACACAGCTACCCCTTCGGATCTCTGCAAAACAGAGGTTTCTCTTCACCCCCACTGATGATCACCCCAGAATAGGAGAAGCCAGCTTTGCATGGGAGGTGGGGCAGTGAAAGGTTGGAAAAAAAGAAATCCCCATGCCTCTCCGCCACTACAGGGCAACTCCAGAACGGGAAGCGAGCAAGCTGAGTGCCCTGGAAAAGTCTCCAAAAGGGAAAGAGCTAACAAGCAACCACCCTCCCCAACTCCTCAAGGGTCACTCCCGGGGGCAAAGGAGGCGCTTTCCGTGCCCAGAATTTCAAGGCAGCTCCTGGTCCGGTCGGGGGGAGAGTTTAAGGCGATGACTGGGGGTGTTGCTGTGCCTCTCGACTAGGGTTACCAGATGTCACTGAAAGGAGACCCTGGCCTCCCTCCTTACCTTCCCCTCCTCTCTCCCGCAGGCATTTTAACAAGGCCGGCTCAAGGAGTTGTGCCCCCCCCCATCACTTTCACAGAAGTTGAAAACAGTTTTCCAAAGTCCCTAATCTCCAGCGTCTCCCTACAGAGGGATTTCAAGCGAACCCTGCCTCCATGACTTAAGCGGCAGGTTGACTAACACTGCCTGAGCTGCTAGGAAAGAGCTGAAGAGGCGGGAGCCAGCCTGATCCTCAGGGGGGCTCGGCGCCCTAAGATCCGTCCCCTGAAGCCACGTGTGCCTCTTGCCCCACAGTACAGCCCGCCCTGCCTTTTAAACACACAGGAGTGTGGCTGGCTTTTGACTCGCGGGGGTTAAAGTACGCCGGGACACCCGGGCACACCCTCTTTTCAGGGGGGAAGCGCTCCAGGGCCCCCCCCAACCCGAAGGTGACATTAATGCCACATTTTCTCCCCGCGTCCTCCCTCCCGCGCGCTGCCACCTGGTAACCCTGCCCAGGAGGCTGCCCCCGGCCAGGCAGCCGCCGCCGCTCTCCCCCACGGGCCGGGGCCGGGGCCGGGGCGCGCTACCTGCAGCACGAGCGGCTCGGGGTTGAAGGCCAGGGTGAGGAGCAGCTGCATGCGCTCCGAGTCCTTGAGGTTGCGGAGCAGGAAGCTGCCCGAGTCCTTGGTCTCGGCGTAGCGGCGGACCAGGCGGTCGAGCAGGCGCTGCGAGGGGCAGTGCACCAGGTCGGACCAGCCCTCCACCACCTCGGGGGTGAGCAGCCGCACGTCGCCGTTGACGGCGGCGAACTCGGTGGCGTGCAGGGCCTGCGGCAGGTCGCAGCGGCCCCTGCCGGTGGCGCGGCGGCAGATCTTGGCGTCCAGCTCGGCCAGCTCCTGCGCCGAGCCCAGGCGCTTGAGGACGACGCGGCGGCTGCCCTCGCGGGGCTCGCCGTAGCGCGCGAAGTAGACGTTCTTGACGTTAAGGAAGTCGAGCAGGCGCAGGCGGCCCCAGCTCTCCAGCCGCAGCTGCCCGTTGAGGAACTTGCGGCACCAGCTGGTGCCCCAGCAGGCCGGGCACTTATTGAGCTGCAGGAAGCGCCGCTCCGACAGCTCGTTGCGCTGCAGCGAGGCCAGCAGCGAGTGCGTGTTGAGGAGCAGCGCCGCCGCCAGGCTGCCCAGCACCGCCAGCTTCACGTAGCGGTACAGCCGCCCCAACTTCAGCGACACCAGCCGCAGCATCGTCCCGTCCCGTCCCGCCCCGCGCCCCGACGGCCAACTCTCCGCTCCGCCGCGCGGCTCGCCCGGGAAAAGCCAGCCAACTTACTGAGGGGGACGGCAGGGGGCAGGGGGCGGCGCCGCGAGCCCGCCGGCTCGGACCGCCCCACCCCGGGGCGGAGCCGCGCCGCCGCCACCGCCCACCCGCGCGAGGGGCGGGGCCGAGCCTCGCAGGCTCTGGCGGGGGCGGAATGGGGAGGGAGCGCGCGGGCGCCCCGCCCCTCGCCGAAGAGGCGGGGCCGATGCGCGCGCCGCGGGGGAGTGAAGCCGCGCTGGGCCAATGGCGCGTGCGCCGAGGCGGGGCGCGCGGGAAGGAGTGGCCGCGTTCGAAGAGGCGGAAGCGGGGCGCCCAACCTGTGGGGGCGCGCGGGGGGCGTGTGTCAGAGACCGCCGCCATGTTGTCTTCGCCCCGGCTCCGGCTCGCCCACGCGGGCTGGGGGCGGGGCGAAGCGCGGGTCGCACGGGCGCGCTCCGGCGCCGCCTCGTGCACGAGAAGGGCGCGCGCGCGCGCGCGCGGGCTGAGGGTGTGGCGCACGTGGCTGAGAAGGCGCAGCTCACACCTGCCGCCGCGGGGCTGCGGAGCGCTCGCTCGGGCATACGCACGGCTTGATGGTTGCGGCACGTGCGTGCCCGACAGGGTCCTCGCCCTTAATATGCCGGGTGTCTCCTAGCACGCCCTGGCCGTGCCCACTGCAAGTCGTACGGGCTAGTAAGCCCGGGTGCCTCCGCCACAGACCAACAGCCCGGGCGCTGCAGGCTGAAACTCAACAAGGCTGCTGTGTCTGCTAGATAGCGCCTGGTGTCTCTCTCTGGCCAGTCTGGGTATGGGCCTGGAGTGAAAACATGTCCAGCAGCGCTCAGACCCCAGCGTGCTGTCAGCACCTGTCCTGCCACAGGAAACATAAGTGCCCTGGTCACTTCCCAGAGCTCAGCCCATGTGGGTAAGGTTTTCTGCAGGCTCCAGCCAGTCCTGGGAGAGAAAAACATAAGTTTCAATCTTGCTGATTGTGTTTTCATATTTTACCCTACTTACACACCCTATTTTGTGCCTGGAGAGTTCATTTAACTCACCTTGCACTAAATCACCATAGCGTACACGGCGGGAGCCTGCATCACATGTTGTCCACAAACACCTATCCTCAGACATGCTGTCTGAAATTCAGGCATATGTAGGGTTACCAGGCACCAAAGTATGAAAAGGAGGACAGGGAAGTACCAAAAGGAGGACATTAGAGGACACTTGCAGAAAATGCAGTATTAATATCATAGTCTTTTGTTTTTAGGGGTCCCTGGGATGCTTCCCCTAAAAATAGGGCATTCTGGGGCATCCCAGCATACTTTAACTCCTATAAGTAAAAAGCCAAACAAAATAATGTATTCTTAAAACACCTGCTGGACAGAAGATGTGAAGGTAAAAAGGAAGACATATCCTCCTTTTGCTTGACATCTGCTAATCCTAGGCATATGGAGATTTTCTCACACTATCTGCCTTAAAAATGTATGGACTGTCAGTCAGTGGGTACCACAGGTATGCGGATAAGTGCCGTGCTGTAAAAATGGAATGGAATATAGGAGGGAAAGGGTCTAGAAACCTACAAAGATGACAGTTCTTCATCTCTACCAATCTCTGTTTTTGTAAAACCTACATTATTTTCCCATGTTAGAAAAGTTTTATTTAATGTCCATTTTCTCCCCTCAAATGTAAGCGAGGGGCTTGAGCATAACAGAGAAGGACTGCAACATGTATGCTATCAAACTTTCTCATTTTCCTTTTTAAAGGCCCAAGAACTCCAGCAAGCCATAAATATAATTGTATTATGTTTTCCTTAGCATATTCTTAAGGCCTTAAATTCTAGTTTGACATATGTGTAATGACAGGTGCCAAAGCACCTGTCATACTGAAATTCTGTCACAGTTTGTACAATGAGAGGAGTGAGCTTTGCACCTCTTGATGCACTTCAGGCATAGTCATATCTCACTCGAAGGTGTCCTGTCAAATCCTGCAGTTAAAAAGATCAGACTCAGTCCCATGAACAGGCTTTATTTTGAGAACTTTTTTTCTGAGGGGGGGAGGGCGAATAATATACCCTGTTATTTTAAAGTAACTAGATTATAAACTCTAATCAAAGTTAATTATAAACACAAAGTTTGGAGTCACATTGAAACTTGAGAAATAGTGGGTCCTACTACATTAGTTTACTGCATTTGCTTGTAGTTACAGCCTGAAAGCTGTGGTGCCAAAGAAATTCCTTCATCAAGTGTAGGCAATATCTTTTTGTCTAAGAATATTTATATTCTGTGCTACTTATTAAATCACTAAAATGTGGTTTGTAAATTGTCTAAATTCATTTTCTACATTTCTTGCTCTCATGATTCTTCTTTCACAATTGTCTTCATACTTTCAGTTGCAGGGAAACAGTCTGAAACTTCTGGCAATAAAATTAATGTTCTAACTTTCATTAGAAGAAATATAATTTAAAGTAAACCTTTAACTTGTTTGACTAAGCAGCTTTTCCAGTGAAGCAGTAATATTTTTTACATTGATTTGTTTAAGAATTGATAATCCATAAAAAATTGCCTCTAAACAAATCAGCAAATCTGTTTTTATTATTTATGAATCATTCAAAGATTGCTAATGTTTTGGATTGGTTTGTATGTCAGAAGCTTTTTTATTGCCTTTGTGATGGACAGGGGCGTCGCTGGCGCTGGGCACTCCGGGGCACATGCCCCGAACCCCAGCGCCAGTGCTCCGGGTCTCCGGCCCAATTGGGCCGGAGATTTGGGTCCCAGCCGCCCGGAGCCATGGCAGCCCCGGCCCCGGCTGTGGATCCGGGGCCTGGCCACCGCTGGCCGTGGCAGCGCCTGGCCCTGGCCACCGCCAGGGGGTGGGGCCTGCAGGCTGGGGGTGGGGCATGTGGGGCAGGGGCAGGCCCGTGCCCCGGGTCCCTCCCCCAGCCAGCGATGCCCCTGGTGATGGACAAGGAAAGAGTGGGTCTCATCCAATATGACTAAGCTGACTTTACATACTTACAAATCCATTTGGTTGTAGGGACAGGGAAAGAGACAGATACAGGAAAGGATATTACTGTTTCCATTTTGCAGATTAAATAAATGACAGTAAAACTGAGGCAGTCAGAAAAGAGGAAGTAAAGGAGAGAAAGCACTTGGGTGAGAAATTATTGAGCTAGATGAAATAGGTGAATGGGAGAGGAAATGTAGGTTGCAACTTTCAAAAAATTAGTTATCCATTTCAAGTTCAGAACAGCTGGAGAGATGCAAGCCAAGTCCGAAGAAAATTATTACTATTTATATTTCAGAGGACCCTAGAGGACCATTGTAGGTAGTGTTGCTATACAAAACATAACAAAAGTACAGTCCTTGTTCGAAGCACCTTCCAGACATTTTTAAATGTTTTAATGAAAGTCCAAAGTGCTATGATAAAGGTTCTGAAAATGGTTTATTGCTAAATTATTAGTTTAATCGGGACAAAGAAGTTATTAAATCCCCACCTTAGCAAACTATAAACTCAAAAACACTTCCTGCTTAATCTGATTTGCAAACTTGTCTATGCCTGCATTTGTAGTTCCTGAAATGCCTTTACTGTTTTTCAGGTTGTACTATGTAGGGTGTGCCAGTGATCAAAGAAGGCCTTTGGCACCTTTTAAACTTTGCCCTCAGAGAAACTGCATTATGACATTGTGAGATTTGTGTAATGATGTGATGTCCTCTTGACAGTGTTTCTGGACTAACTTCTTATTCTGCAAAACACAAAACAACTTAATCAGAATCACAACGATCCCTTAAAAAGGTGGTGGGGGGGAGCACATGTAACTCTACATGTGATTGGGTCAAATCCAGGGAAACCAGGAGACCAATCAGGATTTTTCAGATTTTGTTGAAATCCCATGCAGCAGTTCTCAAATTGCAGCCCCAGTTATTACCTCAGTGCCTGGAATCTTTAAAAATATGTCATTATTATTTGCAGACTTTGTAAAAAGTGTGCAAATAAATAAAAATGGGACTGTCTGTCCATCCTTATGAAATTTAGGAATGAAACTTATTTTTCACTAGTGTGTAATCTAAACAAAAATTGACCAGAACCTTTTCTATAGATAGTGTTTCATAGTCTCAGAGCAGTACCCAGGGATATATCCCTTTTACTGAACGTGAAAACAACAGCAAATAACAATTGCAGTTCATGAGTTGTGGGACTTCTGCCCTTACCCATATAAAACATAAATATTGGTTACCTCAGTGCTTATATTGAAAACAAGTTAAGTGAATAGTTTCATTACTTTAAGTAGATTGTGCTTTTATTTATCATGATGTAAGTGAACATTATTTAAATCTAGTCATGTCAAATTATAATTTAAGTGCTTTTAATGCACAGGAGAGATGGCTTTCTCTATCTTCAGATTCATTCACAATGAACATTAGCCTTACTTCCTATAAGTTGAAAATCCTGTGCTGGTGCAAGGAAACACATTAGATAACCCAGGAGCCTTATAATTTTTATGCTGCCTGCTCTGTTCTAAGTTTAAGACATATTCTCTACAGTAGTTTTTCTAGGCAGATTTCATTGGGTTTGAAATGGCTGAAATAAAAACAGAGATCATCAGTAGAGTGAGTGAATGGAGTTCTTTGTTACATAGCAGGCCAGCTACACAGGTCTCTCCATTCTGCAGTAGCTGAACGGTGGGTTCCTATCTTCCCCCTCCATTATGAAGTCATTGCGTAAGTTATTTTATGACTTGTAGTTTTGCTAGCTGCAAAGCTCACACTAAACATCACAGCTTTCCTTACAAGCTCTGAGGTAGAGCTGAAGAATTTTGTTTAGGAACTTACCTCCAAGAAAAGGGAAAGTTTTATATTCTCAGTCTTCTCAGAAGGACAACTCATTAGGCCCAGTCTACACTGCCAGCAAAATTTGGTGGACGTCAACAGGAATTACGCAAGCTACACAGAGAGTAGTTTGCATAACTCCTGTCAACTTTGTAACTTTGGCTCTACATGCCATATCCACTGTGCTGCACTGATAGGAAATGCATTCCCATCTACCCAGCGTTACGCCACCTGAGGACGTGGTTTTACTAGATCGACTTCTGGATTGACTGAATATGTTTTTACTGATGCTTAGTTGAATCGATTGCATTGATTTGCCACCGTCTATGTAGAGATAACCAAGGTCTCATAAAATTACAAGTTTCAGCATCATTGGATTGTTTTCCTATAAAATTTACCTTTAATTTAGTTAATTTATGAAGGGCTTTGGCTCTCAGATTTGGTTGTCCTTTATAAGAAATCAGATCTGAACCAAGGACTATGAACTTCTAGAATAACAACTCTTGATGCAAAGAAAACAAGCATCTCTGTATCTAAATGTACACTTGCATTCACTTTACAGTGACTCAGCTGCTTTAAAGGGGTTATGGAGTTGCCATAACCACTTCAATGAGCTGCCTCCACAGCCAGGGCAGTATAGGTCCAGCATGCTGTCCAACATCTAATCGTCTTTGATTTTACATATGGTACCATATATCAATTTGCCTGATGATTTTCAGATCTCACCAGCCTCTATCATCTTGGTACATTGCTGGCTGTACTTCAAGTTCTTTGCCCCTTCCATCAAGCCAAACATAAATTTGATCCTTCTCTCAGTGTATTTTTCATATTTTGCTCCATCGCAGACTAAAATCTACAAGAATTATGACAAAATAAGAAGTTTTTTTAACATACAACCAGGGAGGCATAGATACACTCCAGATTTTTTTTTCTTTTTTATTATTATTTGTGTTGCACACAATGGGCAGCTCCCTAAATTGTCAGATATTCCAAGATTCATGCTGATACTGGGAAACATGAGTGTAAAAACAACTCCCACGGGAGCCATCTCTCTCTCTTCTTCTTCACACAGACACACACACACACACCATCACCACCACCATGCCCCTCTCAGGGGGGGATTTACTGTTACTTCAGCCAACAGTAACTTGTGTGAAAACTTCTGACTGAGAAACATGCACAAAGAGATGTTGTTCTGAGGTTCTTTGTTCTACAACCACATCCTCCATCACAGAGCCCCATGCACATGGAGTGAAAGTGGTGGGGCTTTCCTACTGTCTGAAAGCATGCTGCTCAGCCACTATGCTCCCATCCACCATAAATTTGGGATGTTCTGCAATTTACCATATTCTATAGTAAAGTTAGCATGTGGCCCTGGAAGTGTCACCCAAAAGGCATTCACATGCAGTCACATTTGGGAGATGGGGGAATCAAGAGATCTCTTTTGCTGGTCAACAATGATGTTGGTTTGATGTTTTAATTTTCATGTACTGTAATTACATCCTTGGGTGCTGGACAAATGAAAAGACAGAAGAAACAGAAGGCAATATTCCTCTTTTCCTTAAATAATAATCTAATCCTTATTTTGGTTGAGTTTTATGCAGTCAACATACGTACTGTATATGAAGCAGCATAGCATAAAATTAGTCACAGTAGCATTTTGATCATAGCAGTTTGGCACTATTCCACAAAACATTTTTTACTCTTAATTGCCATGTGAGTATCATGAATTTTGAATAGAGCTGATTTTTGTTAGAAGTTGTTTTGCTGAACCAGCACCACGGCAAATGTGCTTTATTTTTATGTAGGAAGGAAACATAATTTTGTTGGATAGAGCACTCCTGCTTCGGTAGCAAACTCTACCAAAGCATTTTTAATTTCTCCTTTCTTTATCCTTGCATCCTCAAGCTTAGATTAAGAAAGATATTTTCCCCTTTATCTGGGTTGCATATAGATTTTTTTTCTTTTAGTGCCAATAAAGTATCATTGATTATGTTATTGGATGAGAGCTATTCACTTAGTTTCTGGTGGGAATTCTGTAAGACCTTTCAATGAAAATAGTTTCTTTGCCTTCATCTTTAAAACATTATGTAATATTTTTTACCATAAACTGCACAGGGTCTTTTATTTCAATCCCAGCAGTTCATAACCTTTTGTCTCTGATATTCTACATTTCCTTATACAAATATGCATTTTACGGCACTTGATATCTTCTGTTTATCTAAGTATATTGTTGTCTACAGTGTGCATTTTTGGTCGTTTAATTTATCTCCAATCAAACTGCAAAATTTATTTTCCATTGATTACCAATTTCTAAGTAAGTTCAACTAAAGAAACGAGGCCCAGATGAAATACCCATTAAAGTCACTAGGAGACTTTTTATTGATTTAAATGGGAGGTGTACTGGGCCCTTTGTGAGTTTTTCTGGGATGCAGTTCTTGCACAGGCATCCATGCACATGGACCTTCACGTCTATCGATAGAGACTACTATACTTTGCAATGATTCCTTTACTGGTTCAAAACCCTGTTTTTGTGTGGTTGGTTGGCAAATGTCTTAGGCCCTGTTGTAAGATTGTTGGGCATGTTTACTCTGGTGAATCAGCAGAGAGTAATCTTATATCTCCTCCCTTATAATTTATAGTAGTGTTTTTCAAACCCTGTCTCAATAACAAAATCTCTTGTGACTTGCCTGATTTATGGAATTTGTACCATGAGTGGCCCTTGGCATCACTGCACAACAGTCTTAACTCTGACCTAAATTAAATCTCACAATAAAAACATAACAAAACACCTTTTTGATAAAGAAATACACAAACATGACAAATGTACACATGGCACCCATATATCAGCTTAAATGTCAGTCAACAGCATAATTACCCATATCAATAATAATGTGCACTTTTCCTGTTAAATTGCATATACAGCATTTTTCTCAAGAAACAGAAATTGCAAATACTTTACAAAAAGGTCTGTTGTCATATGTTAAATATATTAACTGATATCTTCTGATTAATAGTTTCAAAGGAGTAGCTGTGTTAGTCAGACTCTGACCTGATCCTGTGACTTAGACCCCCCTACATTTATTTTGCTCCCATTCTGTAAGTTTCCTATCTTCAAGAATCTGATGAAGTGGGATTTTCTCCCACAACAACTCATGTGATGAATAAATTTGTTAGTCCTTAAAAGACTCCTGATAAATAGTATCTCTTAAAACAAAATGTTGAAGTATCAAAACCAGGAAAACAAAATATATTAAAGGAATAAAATACATTTATTGATGGGTTAGAGTTAAGGTCCTGGTTCTGCAGGTTTTGGTCATGATGAAGTCAGTGGCACAATTTGTGTGAGTTAAGTGCTATTGATCATGAATGAGGGTTGCAGAATTGGGTTCTAAGACTTTTGTGCTTTCCTTGTCCTTGAAAAGAATAATGGGCCAGATCATTTGGAGGAGTGAGAAAAAGGAACAGAGATTCCTCTTTTCGTAGATTGGAATATTTATCTGTTAAGGGTACCAGCTCTGGCTCTAGTACTGCCTCCCCTCTACTGTCTCCTCATCATTCTAGAATTAGTGGAGACCGTGGAGACTCCCTGCCCATGGCTGGTCCTGAGATGCCCAGGAGGAGAATATTTGGTTCCATAATTCAGCTTGGATTATCATTTCCAAATAAGTTCCATTGCCACAGAAGGGATATTGTCCATCTACCCTACTCTTGGCCGCACCTCATCCAGTCTCCAGTCTTTTGCTCAGTGAAAACCCCGGGCCTAAGGAAAGGCCCACATGGGTTCCAGAGAAGAGAAAGCAATGCCATTGAGGCAGCTGACCCCCATTTCTTCATAAAATGTGAATTTGGGGCCAGGCCAATGTGTTGATTATGAGGGTTGTATGAGATTTATGTCCAAAACTAGTTATTTACTTGCTTGACATGCTTGGGGTTTGTAAATTGTGTGACAAGTTTACTGTTGTCATTTAGATTTTATCTACACTGGCTCTTTTGCAAGCAAAACTTTTGTCACTCAGGGATGTGAGAAAACACACCACTAAGCAAAATAAGTTTTCCCAACATGAGCATTTGTGTAGCCATGGTATGTTGATGGGGGGGAACCTCTCTCGCTGATATAATACCACCAAAACAAGTGGCGGTAGCTATGTCAGCAGGACAGCATCTCTTACCAACACAGTGCTTTCCACACAAGTGCTTACACTAGCAAAACTTATGTCATTCAGTGGTGTGGTTTTTCACACCCGTGAACAATAAAAGTTTATTGGGTATAAGTACTAATGTAGGCAAGGCCTTAGTAACCTAAACTTTTGTTTGAAGGAAAGGGGGAATGTTTTTGGAACACTAGTAAGATATCCGTGTTACATCCGCATCCGCGGATACAACATGGATATTTACGGACTGTTTCTTGTGGATGCAGATCAGATACGGATCCACATATTTTTATCTGCACAGAGCTAGAGCCCTGCAAATATGTGGATATCTGCATTATATCCACATCCATGGATACAACACGGATATCCACAGACCATGTCTTGCGGATGCAGGTTGGATACGGATTCACATATTTGTATCCCTGCAGGGCTCTACTAGTAAGGTTGTTTGGCTGTTACTAACATTTCACATTAGCAATAACTACTTGGAAAACCTTTCCCCCCCCCCCAAATGGAAGCCCTCAGAAATTCTTTCAGATACCTTTATTATCTAAAGTTATTACTACTATTTTATTTTATTTAATTATAAAATGGCATGTTAAAATCACTTTATTCAATATGTGCTGTATACAGAAGTTCCTAAAGTCAACACACATTTTCAGAAAGACTGTGGTGCTCTTACTTTTGCCTATGAGAGCAGTCCTGTTGACTTTTAATGGGTTACTTATATGAGTAATCACTCGGCATTATGAATAGGGAGCACAGTCTAGCCCTATGTTATTTACTAGATATGTCCCAGCTGTGATAATTAGGACTTCTGTTAAATAAAAAGTTTTACTCATCTTACTATAAATAGTAAAAGTCTTAATATAATAAACCACATTAGAGCAATGGTGACTTTTGCATTCTGTTAAATAAAGCTGCTATTAATATAAATGAATCTCTAAGTGACTATGGGAATGTATTACTATGGTAACTGTGATCCAAAACAGCAGCTGCTTGCTTTTCATTGCTATTGCATTTGAACAGATTTGTAGGTGACTATAGCTCTTTTTCCCCCAATTTTTAATGCATGTGACCCATAAAAATAAATAAATTAACACTTTGAATGCTACATGCTTATAGAAAATGAAGCCAAGATACAATTTAGATTTATTTAGCCTTTCAGTTTTTGCAGTCTGATATGTCAAAACTAGTTATTAAAAATTGTTTAGACTGTTTCAAATTAGTAACATTTGAAACTATGTCCTAGTTAAAATACTACAACCTTGAAAGAAATTTGGAAAACAGATATTTCATATCTTAACCTTAGACCTGTCAGTTTAAAATCTATGTATCAAGTTGCGTACTCGGTTTAGCAAGGATAGCTCCATTCTGAAGTACACCACTGTACTAGAGGCAGATTTTTCTGTTAATTTCTTCTCTCTGTGATGTTCAATTAGACTATGTCTACACTTAGAGTGTTAATTTGAATTGACTGAATTCGAACTAATCAATTTGAACTAATAATTATTAGTTTGAATTCAGTCAATTTGAATTAACATGGCCATACTAGAAACTCCAATTCAAACTACCATGTCCATGGAGTGGGCTTGCTAATTCGAATTGGAGGAGGGGCACCATGGGAGGTGCGGCAACATGGCCCCCAAGAAGGGCCAGGCCGCCACTCCGTCTCCCCAGCCCTCTGAGCCCGGCACAGGGAAAAGCATCCCCTTGCCAGCTCTAGCTGCACTGCTATCTGGCTGGGTGGTGGTGAAAGCACCCAGGTGATTGAGGGCTGGTCTCCTTTCCAGGGTGCCATGCACCTTGGGAGGAAGGGCAACCAATGTCCATTTGAACTAACAGTGAGTTCAAATTGACATGGCCACACTGCCTCAATTCGAACTACTGTGTTTGAATTGACCATGACTTTGAAGGCAAACAAGGTTGACCGCTTCAAAGTCAGCTTTCATCAATTTGAATTAAGGAGTTCCTCGGTTCAAATTGATGAAAGCGAATGTGGCCGTGCACTTAACCGAATTTGAATGGATTGTCATTGAATTCCAAGTGTAGACATACCCTTAGTGGAGCACTGCAAAAGATTATATATTAAAATCAGAATAACTGACTGAAGCCCTAATCCTGAAAACATTTATGCAGTTAGCCCTACACACATGATTAATCCATGGGATTACCCCTTGTAAGTAAGTGAATTGGTGTATGCACGATTGGGCTTCAGGCTGGACTAACCTTTTGCATTGAAGACCATTGAGCTTCTTGGTAGTAGTAAACCTGAAACCCTCTCAGTGCTAACAGTCAGAAGGCCCACAATACTGTAGCTGTGTTGGGCCTGATACTTGACTGGTGCCAACATACTGTTGTCATAAAATGTATATTCTGAAGGTAATTTGTAAGGTCTCATGTGAACTTAATTTTAGCCATCTCAGTGCCGTTACGTCGAATTAAAGAGCAAGAACACAGGTAACCTAGCAGGATGTTGTGTACACTGTCTCTCACGAAGCAGCAAAGTTAATAATTTCTATGAGTGCACAGTGAAAAGATCTGGACACTTCAGGGGGATGTCTCTGGGAGCCTTGGAAATGAGATTGACTGACTATTAAGGTTGGGAATGACAGTCTTAAGGAATTTGCTGGTGAGGCAGACAAACCAGTGATAGGGAGATGGCTCAGAGTTTAAGCACCAGCCACACACTCTTTCCTGAGGCAGAGAGAATTCCCATAGGAAAGCATCACAATACTATTGTACTCTTTCAGCAGAAGGGACTGGGGAGTCACAAATAGCTATTAGAACAGCCTTCTTGGTATGGTTTCACTGTCTGGTTTATAGGGTTGAACTATTTAGCAAATATATCTTAAGAATTTTGTTATGTTAAGATTGTAGCATTATATTTTGAGCTTTACCTTTAAGATGAGTATGCTGAAATGAGAAATTATTGTTTAAATGCTAATTTAAGGGGTTACCTTCTTAGTTATGGTAGTGCCCTAAAGATGCAGAGTTCAAATATAATTTGAGCTCCAAGTCTCTCAGAATTGTCCACATGAAGACCTTTCACAACATAAATTTCAGCAAAATCAAAATGCAGTTGTTGCAAGATTGATTTTCTATACTACTACTACTGTATTTAGAACTTTTGAAGTGGCTGCCTTTCCTGTTATGAACCTGTACTCTGATACTTCTTTCCAATAGGCATATGCAGTAAAAGTTGCATTCCCCTGGGCCAGCAAGGGGTGCATTAAGGCCATTAAATAATTAATCCTCTAAATGCCTGTGAGGTGAGTTTTTTTCTACTATTTTATTTGCTATAAAGATAAGGGAAATAGGGTAGAGAAAGCTCAAGGAAATCACTGGCACTGCTCAAAGAGTAAAATATAGCTCAACTCAGTAACGGTCACACAAGAAGTCAATTTCAGAAATGAAATTAAAACCCACTCTCTGGGGGTACCTAATCCTATGCTCTGTCCAGTAGATAATACTGCCTTTGAAGTTATTAAATAAAAATGAGCTATTTAATCTTAGTTTATGAGTTGCCTCTTAGATATGAAATGAATGCAAATATTTGAAAATTGTTGGCAGATCTACTATTTGTTTACAGAACATTTCATTTTTAAAGTCTTGATCTGGAGCATGAGGAGAAGGATTCATGCACTTGATTTTATGTTAAATTTATTGAAAAGGTTTTCTACAAAGCTAACTGATAGTTTCCTGCCACTGGGATGAATTTTCTAAAGGATGAAAACAACTGCTTTTTATTGGACTTTGCTGACTTTCAACAGTTTGATATAAACTCAGATATTGGTCTCATGAAAATTAAAGTCAGACTGAAAGAAGTGAAGGAAGGGTTGTTGATTCTGAAAACTACTCTTTTCATCACAGTAATGAAATGCAGAACTTGACTTAGTTGTAGAAATTTCTGGTTTTAACTTTCTAAGCACTCTGTATTTTAACAGTTGGGTTCTTTCCCCCTCCTTACATCTGGGCTTTTTTTTTTCTTATGTAATTTCTTCTATAAATAAAGAGAGATGTTTTTAATGGGCTTCACTTGCAGAAATGTTCTTAAAGTTAGGTCGATTGTTATAGTTGAAAGAATATTCAAAGGGCCAGAGAATAGAAACAAAATGTGCTGTCTTGTAATACAAAACATATGCGAGGTTAATAAAAATGATAGCATCTAGAAATAAAAATATAATTAAAAATGAAATATAATGAAAAATGTGCTAAGGAATATAAGTTTTTAACTGAAAATGGGACAGTTAATAGGTTACAGCCTGGCAGAAAGACAAAGATGGAATAGGATGCACTAAGTGACTAGAGATTTAACTTTAACAATGCAGTGAGAATGGGTATAGAAGAGAGACTAAGTGTTCAGCAAAAAGAATAATGTGAAGAACAATAAAGTCAGAACATTAAAGTAGTATCCCATGAATGAATTTGAAAAATGAAGTCTTTGTCTGAGGTCCATATGCAAGAATACTTCAATGCAGTTTGTTAAAGTAAGAACTGAGTAAGGATCTCAGGATTTGGCCAATAAAAAAGACTTTCCTCCCCATTCCCCCTTGTTATAAGTACACCTTCCTAAATAAAGCCTTTTTTTTTTTTTTTTTAACTAAAAGGGGAGAAAGGGAAAATGGAGAGGGGACATGATAACAGTTTTTAAGTATCTAAAAGATTGTTACAAGGAGGAAGGGAAAAAAATTTCTCCTTAATTGCCAATGATAGGACAAATATACAACTCCCTTGCTCCTATAGCAAGGGAGGTTTAGGTTGGACATTAGAAAAAAATGTGTAACTGTCAGGATGACTAACCACTGGAATAAGTTAGCTAGGCAGGTTTTGGAATCTCCATCACTGGAAGTTTTTAAGAGCAGGTAAGATAAAAACCTGTCAGGGATGCTTTAAGATGGTACTTGGTCCTGCCATGAGTGCAGAGGCCTGGACTCAATGACCTCTCATGGCCCCTTCCAGTTTCTATGAAAGTAAATACAATAAAGTAGGTACAGAAAAAATATTCATAAAGGACACCAGAACGAGTCTTGGGAACACTGCCACTCAAGTAAATGGGATGTTTGATGTCTAGTTCAGGGGTTGGCAAACTTTGCCGGCCCCCATGCCAGCCCTGCCCACCGTACCCTCAATTGGTGCCATGGGTGTGGCCAAAAGGGGGCAGGGCCAGGCTTCGGAGTCAGGGCTGGCTCCTTCCCCTGCAGCGGAAGGCGGAGGGCCGACTGGCACCACTATCCCCACAGTGGCAAGCAGCCTCCAAGGGTCATGGCTGGCAGGCATCGGCCCCCAGAAGCAGCAGGCAGCCTCCGGGGCTCAGGGCTGACCAGCACTGCTCCCCCTGCAGTGGCAGGTGGTCTCCAGTAGTCAGGGGCATCTGGCATCAGCTCCCTACCAGAGGAGGTGACCTCCGGGGGTCGGGGTTGGGGTTGGCCATCACCCGCCTCCAAAAGTGGTGGCTCTGGGCTGGCCAACCCGCCCCACTCCCCTCTAGCCAGCAGGGACCAGGAGCCACGTGCTTCAGCTTCCTTGTCCCTGCTGACTATGCTCCTCAGCGGGGAAGTGTGGCCAGCGGGGTCCTGGGGAAGCAGGGGGCCTGAGCAGCACTGCATGCTGCTCAGGCTCAGCCCCCTGTGCCACTTTTGGCATGGGTGCCGGGGGTTGCTGACCCCTGGTCTAGTTCAAGAGAAGCAAGATGTGATCGTATCAAGACTGTAGCTCTTTGAAACAGAAAAAGATTTTTTTTGCTATGCTATATGGCAACCAGAATAATGGGGCCTTGATCTCTAACTGTGGCCTGTAGATGCTACTACAGTACGTTCATAATAACCACAGGTATTAATGAAAGAAGAAAAATTATCACCGTTATCAAAACAAACAATCAATCAATCAATCAAATCATAGGGCTGGAAGGGACCTCGTGAGATCATCGAGTCCAACCCCCTGGGAATTGAACCCAGGACTTTCTGCATGTTAAGCAGATGTGCTAGCCACTACTGAGGCCAATGAAAAAATATTTGATACAAAAACATTTTATTGTGATGCAAAACTATATTTCAGTAAAATCTGAACAATTTAATAAAGTCTAAAACTAACAAAACAGTACAGGAGGTCAGAGAACCCCCGTTGATCAATAATGGACAATAACAGATTAGGTCAGATTGTATGTTCTGCGCCAAACACTGAACTACCAGCCTGTCACAGCTGCCTGGTCACCCCTTGCGACAGGCTGCTCCCCAAATCCAGTCTGGTGTGTTGTTGTGACGCCCCCCAGATCTCCACTCCTGAACTCTGATTTACCTTGCTTTGCCAGGTGACCTCACTCCTGACTCGGTCCATAGCAGCCTCTTGCATGTGATTGGTCCCAGGCAGCTAATGCGCACCCTCTGGCCACTCAGGCAGTGGTCCCCTAGCAAGCACCACCACTCCCAGATACCCAGTGGGAACTTCTGTCTTACAGGCATTGAGATCCTTTCCTAATCACCATACGCTCATGTCCATCCATTTAACAAATAAATGGATTGAGCCCAGCCTCCCTCACATATACCCTCTGAAGTCTACAGTTTTAGATAAAACAAATCCTAGTTTATTGATCAGGATATTATTTTAAGTGAGTATACAGCAAATCAATCCACAATCATTTATTTAATGTCAGGAGTTAACCACTAGAAAGTAAGACCAAACATGCATACTATACCATAACATTACTAGAAATGTGCTCACATCACCCCTCAAGTCTAGCTGTGATCTTTTTCAGCTGTCTCTGCCTCTTCCTAGGCAGGGCCCAATTTTTCTTGCAGATGTTAAAGGTGAAAACAAACAAGGAGCCTAGTGGCACTTTTAGACTAACAAATGTATTTATTGCATGAGCATTTGTGAGACAAATCCCACTTTCTCAGACTCTTTGAAGATGGGAACTTACAGAAAGGAGGATAATAAATGCAGGGAAGTTTAAGTCATAGGATGAGGTCCCATGCAAAAAGCCCCAACCCGTTCGAAGTGTCGCTCTTTGTTTTAAGTTTCCACCTCATCCCTCGTTCCTGACCAAGGTGATCCTTTTGTTATGCACCTCTCCAGCCCCTGGTCCCAGCTCTGGCTGAGTTCTGTCTGTTTCCCTGTGCCATGCAAAACTTGTTACACTTCCATACACATACATGATGCTGTAGGAAACATGATACCATAGTAATCATGTAGAATATGTTATGAACACTCAAAGGAACCTTGCATGGCCTAACTGGCGTATAATCAGTGCATGAGTGAACAGAAGAATCACGTAGATCATAACCCATGGGTGCACAGATGCATATCCTTTGACACCCCTGAATCCAGCAAAGGACTGGTGGGAACACACCAGGTGCTGGATGGGGCTACTGAAGCAACTTGGGTGCTGAATCAGTCCCTTGGCAGGCTTTGTTGCTTGTAAAAGAGGCAAGATGACAGTGAGCTCCTATCCCTTTATGTCTGACAGTTGAGCTGCTTAATCTGCTCCCTACGTGGTCACTAATCCAGTGAATCCCCAGAACTGCCTATTTCTTCACTCTTTTCTGTTATATGCCATTCCTGGAACTCTTGCTAAAACTGTACATTTTGTTCACCTTGCTTCAGAGATTCACCAAAACTTAGCTATGCGGACGTTTTAGTTAGTAGTATTGCAAATACAGGAGATTATTCAATGTGTTGGCAGCTCAGCAACAAACTATAATGGAGGGGTTAATCAGCGAGCTACTGTACTTGAACAAGTTGTTTCTTGTGTCCAGGAGTCAATTGGCTTCTTTCAGGATGGAAAGGACAAAGAGCACCAGACCATGGGATGGTAAGATATCATTGGCGGACTTTCAGGGCCTGAGTCCAAGGGGCCTGGGCCTAAGCTGCATCCACACTGCAAAAGAATGGAGTTGGGCCTGAGCCCCTGTCGTACCTGTGCTCAAACGTCCACTCCCACGTGGTCTTGGAGCCCAAGTACAAGTCAGACAGAACTGGGTGTAAACAGAAGAGTGTTTGGACTTCAATTTTGGTCTAGGTCATAACTACACTGTACTTGGCTTCTGTGCCCTGAAGGCCATGTCTCTTGTCAAAAAAGGCACCAGCAAGATCAAGAGTATTGCTTCATTGTTTAATGATGTTTATAGACTTCAGTGAGACAAAAATGAACGTTATTCACTGGAAGGAAGAACATTAGGAGTAAAGACATCAGGAAATTAATTATTAATATTAAAATACTTAGAGAAAAATATGGCAGAAAAAAGCCCAGTTATGGAACAATAACCCGAAAATTAATTAAGACAGACAAATAGGTTTAAACGGCCAGGGTCTCATCCACAGACCATTGAATTATCTGGTAATTGACGCCTAATTTAAATTAGTTAGAGAAAACTGAAGGGTATGATGTCTTCTGGAAAAGGAAAAAACCCTTGAATTTGTATCTTGAAATAACAACCCTAAGCAACACAGCACAACCATTGCTAGCACAGGGGTGGTCAAGAATCACAGGGGACTAGCAGCTTTAAAGATTGTGTAGAATCTTACTGCAAAGTTTCAGCCAAGCATAAAAATCAATAGCATTATAAACCAGAAATGATTTCTTCCTTTTAGAAGTGTTATTAGAACAGTTTATGGTAGTTACACTTTTACATGTGAATTAGTCTACTGACTAAGTATTCAATATTGTTATACATCTGGTAATTTAATAAAATGTTCTTGAAAGTACTGTATGAAATTAATTTATATTGGATTACAGTTACTCTATTACATTAAAAGTAGGAAAGAAAGTGTTAAGGTAAATGCCTATTGAAACAGGCACAGTAATCCAAAAGTGGAGAAACCAGCATAAGGACTAAATTCTAGGTTTTACACTAAGAAAACCAAAGATCAGAGTTCTGCAGATCATAAGGCAGTATGGGACAAAATAAAGAATAATAAAACAATTAAAATAAGAAAACAAGCTTAATGGTCCGGAATATACTGACTCTTTAAGTGACTCAGCCAAGTCATCCTGAATGTTAGACTCTATAACATAATATCTGAAAGTGAACCAAGTAGTGAATTATTGATTAGGTAAAATGAATTTATTGCCAGTGGTATTTCTTTTTGACTTTATAGTGCAGTTCTTAAAGATTTTTCTTTTTAAGAGTTATTCTTGCTCTCCTATGATCAGTATTTGGCCTGATGATACTAAACATGAATAATTAAAAAGGTTGGTCTCCACTAACTTTCAACGAAGGTTACACAAAAGGTATATATTGGGATCTCTACATGCCCAAATAGCTGGTTCGTTGTAAAGATCCAAAGGGGAAGCCATGTTAGTCAAGTTCATCTTCAAAGTGTCAGACGAAGTGGGATTTTCTTCCATGAAAGCTCATGCAAAAAATAAATTTGTTAGTCTTTAAGGGCCACAGGACTCCTTGTCTGGTTGGTTGTAGTGGTCTTTATTACTGAAACTGTGACTCTACTTCTCCTGAATTGGCAAATATACATATATTTAACTACGAATCCTGTTCAAGGCAATTTTGCATAGATAATATGATTTGAAAATGCCAAGATTATATATCATTGGGTGCTCAACACCACTGAAAAAAAATCAGTTCGCATTTGTTTAAGTACATAAAATTTAGGTTTCATATTTTAAAATGTTAACATTAACCTTTTATCAGGTGGTATAACTAGTCAAGGCTTCAGCTGACTGAATGACACTTCCAAGCTCATTTTCATTTATTTTAATAGTGCTATGACAATTAATGCTAGTTGAGAATCTGCCTTCATAACTCTAATCTTTCATTATTGTGCCATTCATTGGGCAATGGTAAAGAAAAGGGAGAAGACAAAGCAGAAGGGGCAAATGGGTGAATGGAGAGAGGAGGAGCTTCAAAGAGGGAGAAGGAATTTTAAGGGAAGATATTAGCAATGAAGAGTAGTGAAACAGGCTTTTTGGAAATTTCTTAATGTCAGGAAATATTATTTTTAAGCAGTGGAGGCACATAGTATGGGTAAAATTTAACTTCAACAGAAAGTATCCTTAACAGCCCATACAACTCTTAACATTTTATTCTGAGAGTAACATGCCATTGTATATATCTGTCTTCATCCACTGATCTTCAGGCTAATACCTAGCTGATAGGTTGCAAAATTAGCAGGAGCCTAATGGCCTTACAGAAATATATTCCTATTTTAGAGACTGTTTTCAATTATCTTTATTTTTTTTAAAAGGAATTTGTTCTCATTACTCCTCAGGGCACTTTCAGAGAGCTGCAGTCTCTGAAAGTTTGAAGTCAGTTTTCAGAGTTATTGTAAATGAATAATATTGGTATCAGCCTTGTCCATGGTATTCTTTCTGATAGGAAACAGATAACTTTTGGAAACTAAAATTGTTGAAGAAACAAAAAAAGGGGACAGAACTGAGGCAATCATGTATTTCGTTTTAACTAGTTTTGGTTGAAAAGTAGTATGTTTATTGTTTTAGGCATCAGCTGAACCTTGCTAACTAAAATCCTTCCAAAGACAAGTATTTCAGTTTTTCAAAGTTGCTCAGGAACCCTTAATCTCGCTCAGGTCAATAAGAGCTTTAGATGCTCAGCACCTTTGAAATCAAGCCATTAAATCCTACGTCAACCCTTTAGAAAAGAAACTGTAGGGCTATGCAACAAAAAAACATGGCACTGGTGCAAAGACACAAATTACTAGCTCCAGCTATTGATTTCAAGTGTGTCTGACAGATCAGGCACTTTTCAATACCACAGTTTTTATTTTTTCTGTTTGCAGAGGATTTTAGCAACCAAGTCACAGAAATGTAAATGAAAACATTTTACTGTGTATAATGTACAATCTAAGCAGACTCGAATTTAAATTCTAATGGGTCTGTCACATTACAGTGACACTTGGTGTTTTGCATCCAAAAGTTCAGCATGCGTGTCAAATAAGGGATAAGTTAATTCACCGATCACTGAAATGCTGAATTAACTGAGACACTAGGATTAATGTCCATTGCTTGTGGGGGGGGGGTTAAAAATAAATTAATAGAAGTCAAAGGGAATTTAAAATAAGCCTGCATTTGTCTGTCTCATCCAGAAACAGTACATGCAGCAACAACCCCAATATTCCATCCTGATTCAAAGGAAACTGCTCCCGATTGAATCAATATTGCCATTTCCAATAGCCCCTAGGTTTCCCAGAAAAGTTTCCCTTTCAAATACTGAACAGCCCCTGCTTGGTTTTTGAAATCTGATTCCAGATCACAGCTTGGTGTGGTATGGCTGCTGACATGTAAAAGTGAAAGCAAATATAGGTATATTTTGTGATTTACAATCCAAAGCAGCTTTCTTTTAGAAATTAGAGGGTCTAGCAACAAGAAGCTGTGCTGTAGATATTATTCTATTGATTAAAGTGACATATTTTCCGAGTTCACCAATCATTCATGTTCCAGAGCTAGTTTAACAGCAGCTCCTCTTATCAATCATTGACACATCTTGGGCTAGAGATTTAAAGAAGAAAAATATCAAGGGGGGAGGGAGAAGAATGGCCTGCCCAAGTTAAAACAACAATAGTTCCATCCTGTGATTTTGAATCAATTTCTGCAGACACAGTCAGTTAAGTTACACACTTTCGGTGCTTTACTGTCTGGCAGTCTGCTGGTTATAATGCAAGAATTCAAGCACTTAAATAGATTTTTCTGGCATGGAGTGCCATCTGGCACCAAACACTATCCTATAAATGCTGTTCCTCTGCTCTGCTTTTACAGAACTAATGACGACGTAATTGTAGGTCCTCTCAATTTTCAGTAACATAGTTTGATAGTACCTGTCTGTACAAAAGGTATTGAAGTTTATCTTCCTAGCAGCAGATGCTTTGCAATCCAAAACTTCTAATTATAATTGCAGCTCTCATACAGGAGAATTCTCTAGCATAGGAAGTGCTGTGTAGTTTCATTCCTTCGCTAATACAATTAAAAGCTTAGCAGGATTCAAATAGTTTCTTTTCTTGAGGAATTGCATTCATGGCTGGTTGGTCTCTTAGTCCTAAATAGAGGATTACTTTAAGTAACAATTGGGTGGATTTAGTGTTAGTGGGCCAAATTCTGATCTATTTTGCATTAGTGCAAAAGAGACTGGAATTTGATTTTAGGAACTGAAGCACTAATTGAATGAACGTCATGCAAGCAGGTGCTATGTAAGCTTTCCCAAACAGAACTAGTGAGGCACCACAGGGCAGGTCTTCACTGACTGGCAAATTTTGCTGCCAGCAGATGGAACTTCCCTATTGAGCGAGCAGGTCTCTGAAGTCCCACTCAGTTGATTGGGAAGTTGATCCCTGAAGACCATCCTCTCAAGTGGAGGTGCACTGAGTCAAAGGGACAGCAAGGTGTTAGGCAGCTGAAGGGAGATACAGAAGTTATTTTGATTAACTTGTGTATCTCCCTTCAACTGCTGCTGAAAAATGCTTACGGTGTAGACTAGGACTCAGTGTTGATCTGCTACATACTTGGGTTTATTTTGAGACTAGACCACCTACCATTTTTCACTTCTGATCCAAGTCAGAGGTTGACTTTAGGGCTCCAGAAAGGAAAGTCAAGTGAATCCACTGCATCTTTTTACAAACCCATGGTTCATCCACATCTTTAATATTGCATAGGGGTCTGATCTCCCTATCTCAAAAAAGATATAATGGAACTGGAAGATGTGCAGTAAAGAGCAACTAAAATGATTAGGGGTATGGAAGAGCTTCCATACAAGGAGAGATTAATAAGACTGGGACTTTTCAACTTGAAAAGAGATGATGAAGTGGGCATATAATAAAGGTATACAAAATCATGACTGGTTTGGAGACAAATAAAGAAGAAGTATTATTTATTCTTCACTAGTGTTCACCATATGAAATTAATAGGCAGCAGTTTTAAAACAAACAAAAGAACATATTTCTTCAATATGTACTTAACCTGTGGAACTTGTGGCCAGAGGATGTTATCAAGGCCAAGAACATAACAACATTGAAAAAAGAACTACATAGTTCCATGGAGGACAGGTCCATCAATGACTATTAACCAGGATAGGCAGGAATTAGATCAGCTTATCCATTACCCATTCCATTCATTCTCTCTGAAGCCCCTGGCATTGGCCACTGTCAGAAGAGAGAATACTGGACTAGATGGACCATTCATCTGACCCAGGATGGCCATTCTTACATTCTTTCTTAGTCTCTTTCAATCAGCTTTTCAAAGCTGTTGCTGAACAGGTTAGTCGCTACGTTGAAAATCTCCTTTCCTGACAGCTCATTGACCTCACTGAGAAAATAAGAATGCAGAAATTCTGTGGTAGGGGCAATATTAGTGAAACCTATGTGCGCATGCCCCAGATATTCAAACACTTCTATGATCACAGGTTTGGAGCTCGGACAGAATACTTCATTTTATAGAAGTGTATCACATTATCTTCTACCAAATTTATCTGAATATGCCTCAAAATATCTCAGAAGAGAGCGACTGAGCTTCTTATGCCAAATGTGAGGACTTTGGTTCAAACTTATTTTTGACATGACAATGTTTATGTGTCACTGGAAATATTATTTTTAATACAACACAGCTAAAATTCACTTCACACTACTTTGATGTGCAACAAATTTGTATGTACCCTACATTTAATACCACCATTTTCTATTTTTTGATTATAAAGCATTCTGTAAAAATTAGAGAAAGCTCTTAGATCAGATTCTGATTTTTAAATGGGTTTTAAATTAAAACAAGCTCCACTGAAGTCAAGTGAATCGCTTCAGATTTGCACAGGTGTAACTGGGAACAGAATCTGGACCATTGATCATAACAAATGATTTGTAATTGAATTTCCCAGAAGATTCTGAACATATGTCATACTTTTGGGGAATTGATAACTACCACATCTGAGCAGAGACTTTTCTGTAAAACATTGTAATCCTTTACCATTTAGGCAGTGTTACTGGCAACACCCCAGCTTTCCGTAATTCTGTAGTTAAAAAATTGCTACTTTGCCACAGCAACCTCCCTGGACTGTTGAAGCAAAATGAAGCTAAAAAATGAAGGGCCATATGGTCCCATCCATACCCTCACACATAAGAGAGCAAAGGCTCATTAGTTGCCCAAGAACAGGATTGGGGGGTCAGAGTAGAAGCAGAGGCAATTAAAGAAAATGAGCTTTATGCATAGCCATTGGCAGCTTTTTTGCAACAATAGTACCTCAACAAAACTCTGCATGAACTTGGTCTGAGAAGCATAATCATTACAATTAATCACTGTACATGGCTTGCTCCCCTTGGAAAACGTCCTCAGTTGAATGGCAATTCATAATAATAATGCTGAGCCCTTATAAATTGAATATCAACATCACTATAATTGCAACAGGACATCACAAAGAGAATCTGTTGGCTACTTTTGTTCTAGAGCTTGCCGAAAATCTATGGTTTGCTCTGCACATTAATACATATGGTTGAAATAAGGCCTCCATCAAGCATAGCAAAATGACAGATTTGTGTGCACAATTGCTAGTGGCAGCTGGTTTGCGCAGTTAACAGGGAAACAGTCTCTAAGCCATATCAGCAAATTACTCCTCTCATGCTCCAGAGTTAGAGAATGGAAATTAATCCCCAAACAAATCTCCCTACATTGTTTAAAATGAATTTTATTTATCCATCTAGCTACGGAAATGGTCCCTTCCCTGTCCCATCTGAATTCCTGCTTAAAAGCCAAGCCTGTTTCAATTGACTTTAATCTTTAAAATAATATTTATGTTCTATTTCATTTTTTAAACATAATAAAGAGTTGAAGGATCCAGCCACTTCTCCACTACCACACAATCCTTCTTTATCCTGTTTTCTGTCAGTCTAATCAATTAACTTTGCTCATATCACTTCTGCCCTGGCCCAGTTCATGGGGTGTCATCAGAGGCGGCCTTAGGCAATTGGAGGCCCTAGGCAAAGGCCCTTTGTGCAGCCCCGTATAGGCCCCCACTGCTGCCCTAACCCCCCCCCCCCCGGTCCCAACTCCCACGGGTTGGGAGCAGCGGGCCTCAGACTACCAGGGCCAGAAGCTGCACTGCCTGCCTGGTGTCTCTGCAGTTGGGGCGAAGCAGCGCTCCCCACCTATCCACAGCCCGCCGCACCTCCCCAGGGGGAGAGAGGAGAGTGGCTGGCACGGAGCTGTGGCTTGCTTGAAATTGGGGCCCCCAGGAGCAGCCCACTCGGAAGAGTTCGGGCCGTTTGACCCCCAGGCACCCCAGGCCTGAATAGAGGCGGATCAGGCCCATTCAGGCCTGGGGTGGCCAGAGGCGAAGAGGCCTGAACTCTTTGCAGCAGGCCGCTCCAGGGGTCCCCACTCCCAGCAAGCTGCAGCTCCGTGCCAGCCACTCTCCTCTCTCCTCCTGGGGAGGTGCAGCTGGCTGTGGGTAGGTGGGGAGCGCTGCTCCCACCTCACTGCAGAGATGCCAGGTGGGCAGTGCAGCTTCTGGCCCTGGTGGGCCACACTCCCCTACTCATCCACCACCCCGCAAATGCTAGGGTAAGTGAAGCAGGGCCTCCTTTCTGCTTGGGGCCATATGCAACCGCCTGCTTTGCTTACCCCTGGGTGTCATGTCTAGGGGTTTTTTTCAGCCTGTTTGGGCAAATGGCAAACAAAAAACGGCCTGATTCAGCCAGAAGAAAACAGAATAGAGTTCTTACAAAGCATTTTGTAAACAAGGAGGACAGTTTGCCATTTGTTCTTTGTTTCTGACCCAGGCCTGTACTCTATCTGAATATGTTTCCTCCATCAGCTTTGGTAACAGTAGGACAGACAGAACTTCCTCCTCCTCGAGAGACCCTCTCCCACCTTGCCAATGACTCCCCTTTATACTTCTTATCTAACAATCCACTAGTTAATTTCTTTCCTACCTAACTTAATCTGGGTATACTGCTCCCATACTACAAATGATTTATATGATATAATATTTTAATTTTCCTATAAATACCTCTCTTCTCTACCTTCTCCCCACATAGAGGCACTTCTCAAAAAGACCAACAGAATACGTTTCCACTTGATGGGACAAACTGTTTTGGACCAAGCTGAACCAAACAAATGCCAGTGGCTTTAAGCTTCACTCTAAAAATCTTTGCTGATTTTTCCCCAAAAATTTTCAGAAAAGAAATCCCACCCTGTGATGGGATGCAGAAAATTTCTGAGGGATGCATTTCTTTCTAGGAACATTATGAGAGGATTGGAATACCAGATATACTATGAGAAAGCACAGTCACTCTCTAATGTAGTTCCTCTTACTCTTTTCTCCTATTATAGCAGAAATGTAAAATATAAAGCATGGAAGTATACGGTTACAGTAAAGTGACAGTATTCCTGTTTTCCATCTTCAGTGTTCTATATTTTCCCACAAGTTTATAATTGCTAGATAAAAGGGCAACAGTCTGTCAGGGTATGGGATACTTACATTGGTAGTTTTACTTTTTAAATCCTCAACAAAATACCTTTTTAAAAAAAAAAAAAAAAAGAAAAGAGTATTAGCATGCAAGAGGCAGAAATAACCCAAAAATTACTTACTTTCAAAGCTAATAACTGACTTTTTTGCCACTACCGCTACGCCTTGTAACAAAAGACCATATTCAAAACCAGACTTCCAAATACACAAATGAAAAAATTTGTGCCTTGCTGGCAGTTTATTCCCATTCACAAAAAAAGCTTCTGAATATGTACATTAACTAAACCTGGAAAACATGTTTAATTATGTAATATATCCACTTTTAACCCTCTAACATCCATCTTTTTCTCAGATAGAATGTATGTAGAATAGCATTCACAGATTGCTTTTGTATATTAGTTTGTATAACAGAGTGGTGTAAAGGGTGTGAAAACAGCAGTAAGCTGCATACCAAAATCATGCTTCTGTTTTGACTCCAAGTACAATAGATACCAGCTAGCCAGGAAACTGCAAATGGTCCACTTCAAACAAAGAGTCCTGTAGTAAAGTGTAACAGATTTATTTATTGCATGAGCTTTCATGGGAGAAAATCCCACTTCATCAGATGCTTTGAATCTTAACAACTGCTCTGATTTGCTGTTACTGTATGACCTGATCGCATGTCGTACACTCCCTTGCATTTATTTGCATCCCATTGTATAAGTTCCCCCATCTTCAAAGCATCTGACGAAGTGGGATTTTCTCCCACGAAAGCTCATGCAATAAATAAATTTGTTAGTTTTTAAGTGCCACAGGACTCCTTGCTTCTTTTGCTGAACTAAACTACCACGGCTTTCCCTTTTGATCTATGCAGGGAAGTGTAAGTCATGGGATCAGGTCACACTGTAAAAAATCCAAAGTCCCCATTAAGCCCTGAAGCAATGCAGTCAAAGTTGCAAATAAATTCAATCTCTGTTTCAAAGAGACGATGCAGAGATCAAATTTATTTACAAGTTTGACTGCATTGTTTCAGGGCTTAATGGGGACTTTGGATTTCTCTCTCATTACAATAGGCTGATTTGACCTCATCTTCCTCTGTATGCTGTTCCCCAGTATTTGAATCTTAACAATGGCTTTGATTTGCTGTTAGTGTGACCTGTTCCCATGACTTACACTCTGCCGAATTTATTTCCTCCCATTCTGTAAGCTCCCCCGTCTTCAAAGTGTCTGACAAAGTGGGATTTTCTCCCATGAAAGCTCATGCAACAGATAAGTTTGTTAGTCTTCAAGTGCCACAGGACTACTTGTTTGTTTTACTGAACTGGACCAACATGGCTGCCCCTTTGGAACTTGTCCACTTCGAAAAGACTTTTGTCACTTCAATCTGACTTTGTCACCTCCACCTTTCCACCCACTCCACTTTGGCATGAATGTGAGAGCTGCACAAAGACTGCAGTTTGCACAGCACTGTTCACTGCAGGACTGAATTCAAAGTCTTGGTCCTGGTCTAAGTGTGTTTGGAACCCGAGTATCTCAGAGTCTATCCTTGCATCCATAATGTAGCAGCAAGAGAGCTGTGCTCTGCAGATACAATATAGTAGGAGGAACATACCTTTAGACTTTCACACAGCATGGGTAGCACATTCTTGGTGGCAGGACTCCAGCTGTGATCTCATGAGAAAATGACCAGACAGCACTGATAATATTCAGATGTAAATCCAAGGCCCACCCTTTTGCTAAAGCTTTCTCACTGTAACAACAATTTCTCATGGCCTGAATCCAGAGTGATTCAAAAGAGTGAGAAGAGGAGGAGAAGGATTGTGAGAGGATGGAGAAAAAGCATGGTTCAAGCAAGGGAAGTGCAACATCATGAAGGTGCAGTATTTTATGAACAAACAGAGCTAGAAACTAAGGCTTTTTGCCATTAGAAATCTGAGGGACTTTGGTGCTTTGTACCAGAGTGTTTTCAATTTACTTACTATCAGGGAAAATGAGAATAAGGTCTCTATTTTGGCTTTTATAAGTAGACTCCAAGCTAAGGGAGACATGGTGTTGCATCAGGCTTTCAGAGACATTTTGGCTTGGTCAGTTGGGCTACCTCCAGGAGATCTGAGGCTCACACTACCAAGCGTGAACTGTGACTTTGACCAAGTGCATAGTACATTAAGCTCTATGTGACTCAGCATAATGAGAGTGGTTTGCATAGCCTTGGTCTTGCCCAACTCCACTTAGCATGGCTGGAGTTGCTGTGAGTGTTAAACACACCTGCATCTTGCACAGCATGAGGACAAAAACTGAGTGTAGTTGTCCCTTGCCTAGTAGCGCAGGGCAGTAGGGATCCTTTAACACTGCCTCTCCTTCATGCTTGGCATATACGACCAGCTACAACCTAACTCTAAGTTTACACTCTATTTCCAATAGCCCATGGTATTTTGAATTTCTCATCCCATTTTAAGGATGTGGAAAATAATACCATTTTCTTAATGGCAGAATAGATTTCTCTCAAAATTATAAGAGAGCGGCATTCTAGATCTCCTTAATAAAGAGTACATGAAAAATCTAAAACACATGGTATGGAATGTTAGAAGACCAGGGAACAAAATTCTCATAACCTTTTAGAGACCAAACAGTTCAGTTTATGCAGTTATATTCAGCTATGTGCTGAGGGAGCCAGGATTTGACTGTGAGAGATTAGAGGCCCAATTCTGTATAACTAGCTAAGAGAAAATTTTCAGTGATGTCAATGGACTTCAAGATTTTTGTTCCAAAGGCGTAGCCGTTTAATCTACTTCAGCAAAAACAAACACGAGTCCCTGCAAGATTTTTGTACATTTCAGGGACCTGTGTGATAACTGACAAGCACACTGGATGGATAACTTCATGTGCAGATGTAATGGAGAAGAAACCCAGTGACATTTTAGCAACAATCACATAGTGCTTTAACCTATTCTGTGGTGAGGCTGAGGAAAGAAATTCCAAGAGCTCCCCCTGTTTAACAGTGCACAGAAGCTCAAATAGCAGGTCAGAGCACTGTGCACCATTCCTTCAGGAGTTTTCACTGTGCTTCAGAAATTCAAAGAATCTGGGATTTCTTAAGCCTGAGGAATAAATACAGGTGATATCTCACTGCACTCACTGAATTTGGTGGGTTGCAAAGGATGCCCCATTTAAATTCTACGGCCTTACTACTATGATGGCAATGTTGTCCTTTCTTGCCCTCCTTTTCCCCTTGCAAATGGAAAAATCAATAGAGTCCACTTTCTCCCAAGAGAACATGGTTTTAGATTTGACAGTAGTTATATTAGGTATTTGTTTGCTTTTTCTCTCTATACTCAGTTGAATACAAATACTTGGAACTGGCAATTTTCTTTTATGGAAACCAAATATGAATAGAGTGTCTGCCCATCTCTATCCTCGCCCCCCACCCCCAAACTATAATTCAATAATGTATAGCAAAAGTCTGCTAGGGGACTGCTTCCATAAAGTAAAAAAACAACAAGGAGTTGTGTAGCACTTTAAGACTAACAGATTTATTTTTTGCATGAGCTTTCGTGGGAGAAGATCCCACTTCCTCAGATGCTTCGAAGATGGGTGAACTCACAGAAAGGAATGAAACTAAATGCAAGGTGGTGCAGGGGCATAGGTCCCTGATCCTATGTTTTTTACACCCCCTTGCATTTAGTTTTATGCCTTTCTGTAAGTTCACCCATCTTCAAAGCATATGAGGAAGTGGGATCTTCTCCCACGAAAGCTCATGCAAAAAATAAATGTTAGTCTTAAAGTGCTACACAACTCCTTGTTGTTTTTTTACTGGACTAGACTAACACGGCTATCCTTTAGAAATCCATAAAGTAAAGCTCCTTTTAATTTGCAGCAGCTACTAACTGTGCAAATTTGAGATGGAAAAGTGTGTTTAAGGGATTGTATAATACAAGCAAGCACTTTACAATCCAACCAATAATACACGTCAGTCTTTAGCAATGTGGTGTCATCTGTGTACTGCTGGCACTTCAGTGCATGTTGTCTCAGCTTCATATAGACAATGGATAACATGAGGGAGAGGAATGAGCAATAGGTGAGAACTCTGGAGATGGGAACAGTTACCCAAAACAACTACAACTGTGTTCTTTATGGGCTATCCTACAAACTCAAGTGGGAAAAGTGGTGGATTTACTATAACTGACAACTTTAAAATCAAAATAGGATATTTTTGCTAAAATATATATTCTAGGAATTGTTCTAGGGAATTTTTTTGGCTTGGGTTATGCAAGAGGTCAGACTAGGTGATCCATTCTAGCCTTGGAATCTGTAGATCTAAGTCACAAAAATAAATAAAGTATATCCTGGTTAATTTCTTTTGATAAAGATGTTCTTGATAGGGTTCTCAGCAGAGTACAATTCTCCCCATGTTATTGCAAGTTGTTCACCCCAGGGAAAGCCTCAGCTGGAGATGTTCTCCACTGATCAGCCTCATAGTGACAGAACAAACTTCACAGACCCTGCAAAGAAGCAGCAGCCTTGAGAGGCAGATCAGCATGATATCACCCTCTTCAATAAGGACAACCCCTTTAAAGTCCATTTTCCTGCAGCTTTTCTAAAGGGAGACAACAATAAAACACCTTTTCCAGAAAAAGCACAAGCACTTAAGGCTCTTTAAAGACAAAATTTCAGCTTTATGCTTGTGCCATTTAAAAGAAGATGTCCACATGCCCCAAGCGAGGCGATCATAGAAATGGCTAAGGCACTCGTTTCTACAGTAGTCCAAAAGTGGTTATCATTTAATTCAATTGTCACAGGAATTTATTTCAGGGTTTCTGAACATGTGAAATGAGACTCAGTTTGCCACTGAGCTGATGGGGCATTCTTTGTTAGGAATGCAAATAGGAATTCAGGACCAACTTGAGGTCCCCTTAAAGTTAATGCAAAACTCCCACTGATTGCAGAGAGAACAGAATTTGGCTCTCTGTCTTGCTAGTGCACATAACAATTGAAGATGCCTTTACAAGCTGGATGACTGAGTATAAACTGGCTTCCTTCCTAAGAAGGTTTTCATTGAACCCATGGCCAACAGCCATTGCTATAGCAACCAGAGTTTTAACAAAGGTAGTCACTGTCTCTGTAATCATCAGGTGTCACTATAGCAACGGGAACCTCTAGAAAGAGAGAGAAAAAAATTCTCAAACTGTCAGTTGGAAGAAAAGAGGTTTGTAAAAAAGGAGGTTAGGACCAAAAGAGCATAAAGATAAAACATGGCTTAAGGCAAAGAAGTGATTGTCCGGAACCTGCACTGACAACAGAGAAGAGAAGAAAGAGCAGACAGCAGAGACTGGACCAGAGATTAGAGACAGAAAAAGTTATGATGAAAGCAAAGGGAACTGGTGTCATTAAATTTTAAAGAAACTACAATACTTAGCTCCTTGGAAACCCACCAGGGATTACATACAATGTGTTTTGGATTTTTTTTTCTGAAGATTCTTTAAAGATTAACATCTGTATTGAAGAATTAAAGGGAGTGAAACTATTGAAGGAGGATTGTAGAGTCATGTACTAGAGCAGTGGTCCCCAACCTGTGGTCCGGGGACCCCCAGGGGTCTGCAGACATGTTGCAGGAGATCTGCAGAGCCTCTCCGTACCAGGGCCAGAATCCAGTTACAGCCCTGATGCTCCCCACCAGGGCTGCCTCTCCCCACCAGTGCCTGGATCCTAGCAGGGGGATGGGGCCACAGCAACTCCCTGGAAGGGGCAAGGGCAGTGGGCTTTAGCTGCCATGGCTTGGCTCCCCAGCGGCGTGGGCCCTGGTGGCAGCAGCACTGCTTGCCAGCTGTCCCAGTGGCGCCACCAGAGTGGTGCGGGCCAGAGTCTGCCCATGCAGGCCAGGTTACATAATCAGTCAGGGGGTCAACAAAGACTTTTTTTTGTTAAAAAGGGGTTCCCGGCCTGAAAAGGGCTGGGAACCACTGTACTAGAGTGATCATATAGCGTTCTGATAGATATCTCCACTCTGTTAACAAATAGGTTGCTTTAGACAAATCTACTTGTAAGGCAGTAGGCCTCCCCCCCATCTGTTTTGGGTAAGGTGCTGCACCTTCTCACCACCGTTCTCGTGTGGGTGTAGATACTAGAAGGGGGAGTTTGCATTTGAGCCTGGGTCCTGGCCCCTAGTACAAGCCACTGGCATTTGTGCAGTTTATATAGCCTCAGCCCTTGGGCAGGATGGAGCAGCTAAGCAGTCTTGTGCCCTAGACAAGACAAGCGTCTGATGAAATGGGATGTTCTCCCACAAAAGCTCATGCAATAAATAAATTTGTTAATCTTTAAAAGTTCCACCAGGCTCCTTGTTTGTTTTGCTGGCTAAAGGAAGAGTCTTTTGTTATGAGTGAAAAGCTTTAGAACTATTTCACTAGCTAGGCCTTTGGAACCATATAAGTCCCAGAAGATGGTAGGGTGTTCTGCTCATACGAAAGGTTAGCCTATTTATAGTCATTTTCTGTCAAAACTTGCCTGGCTCCGTGGTGATGCGGCCAGCTTGTTCAACTAACCCTGAGGGCTTAATCTAACTGTCTTTGAAGTCAAGGGAAAAACTCCCCATGACTTCAAAGCAGCATAAATTTGGGCAGAACTTTGCACATAATGAAGAGTTATCCTTACGGTGCTCTTCAGTGACCAAGAAAATAGGTCAGTATTTGAATACCACATGCCTGTACATCTGAAATTGATGGCCGGTAGCTAATTCCATATCCCCAATGAGTACACATGTTCAGTATACCTACATACGTTAATACATTATTGCTTACTTAAATCATAGTTTTCTTTGGCTTGATGAAAATATTAAACAGGAAACAAGCTCAGATGGAAGTCAGATTTTCATATCATGTGTAAACAGAGCCCCCTGGTGGAACATCAGCTCCATTAAAAGATTTCAGACTGGAATAGTGCAAACAGAGCTACTTACAGAAATTATTCAACTCTTTTTAAAATACACTGTAATTTAGTGATGAGGTTAATATAACCAACATGCTTTATATGAAGCAGATATAAGCAAAACAACACTTTTTGTGCTTTCTGTGCTATTTTGTTCATACCCAAGAATACTGAAGGGTCTGCAGTAAATTTAATTCAAGCAGATAACACTTTAAAAAAGGGGGGGGGGCTGCATCCTGGATATTTGCTTCACCTTAGCATTTGGGGAACCTGATGTTTGTCTGTGACTGCAGGATACCCAGCACAATTGAATACAGCAGTGTAACTGTTCATCTGATTTCTTTGTCTATATAAATCTAACACACATGAAGTATTCTCAATGGATTCAGATTAACCTGCTTTAGCCATATATGATTTTAAAGAGTTAAAACAATATCTATTTCTGAGTTGCTCTCAAGTGGAAGGTAATCCTGGGTGTTGAATAAGAATGGGCAGACAGAGTATAGTACAGTGCTCGTTCCCTGGGGAGAAAGGGGGGATTAAATTGAGCTATGCTCCTGGGCTGGCAGAGATTAGAACAGCACCAACATGTTTGTTTTGAGATTTAAGTTAGATGAACTTTAAATGACATGGTGAACATACTCCCTAATGTGTTCCTTTATTGTTCTCCGATGAGGAGGCTCTTCAACGTTAAAGATATCTTTAATATTCTGCTCTTTATATGATTATTCACATTCAGATCAATTCACAGGCAGGTTTTACTAGTAAATACATGCCATTATGCATTCCTGTTTCTAGAATAGTATTAATAGACATGGAGAAGTACACAGTAAAGAATTTAGAGCAGTGCTATTTTTCCCAGAAAATGTAATTGCTACTTTCCATTGATTTTATTTTTTATTGATTGGTTGTTTAAACTGACCGTGCACTTCCCAGAGACAAACTAGGTTTTAAAACCTCCCTCTCTATCCTTCCAGTATCAAGGATAGCTAAGATGTCACCCTTGATTTCCCTCTTGCTGCACAAACTATATTATACTGCTCATAGTTACAATAAGGATAGAGGTAAACATTCAGGACAACAGGGTTTCAGCCAAACACGGGTAGTATATAACATGATTGATTTTATGGTAGGTCTCTGAACAGAGACTGTTTTCATTGTCAGTGAAGGAAAGCTATAAAAATCGTTACGCATATACATATATGCAGACAGGACACTGACATCTTCATGGGAATAATGCAACATTGCTTTAGCCAGAGACTATTTTTCCTGCTGGTTCTGAGTGGTCCATCTGTTGGAGGCTAGAGCTCCTCATACAGATTTCAAATTTTTTTGTGTTGTTGTAGCAGGAAAACACGGCCCCCTTGGAGGTAGGCCAGAGGGTTCTGCCTGTCGGGGGGGGGGGGGCGAGCCAGAGCCAGAGCCAGAGCCAGCCTGTCAATCAGGCTGGAAGCAGAGGGGTGGGGCAGGAAGTATAAAAAGGTAGGCAGCCAGCTCAGTCCAGCACCAGCTGTTGAAGGGGAAGGATGTGCCTCTGCTCTCTCCTGACCCTGGGGGGAAGCTGGGCTCTGGCTGCCAGACCCAGGCCAGGAGGTCTGGTGGGGGCTGCCCGTGGCCAGGGACTTGGAGCTAACAACAGGGCCCTGGGCCACCACAGGCCCACAGAGGGAGTCACTGGCAGGGAGGTGTTTAGGTCCCCTGAGCCATTCCCTGCTAGGGACCCTGATGTGCCGTATCCCCCCTGTGACTTGGAGGAGCTGCCCTTGACGACTGAGGACCCTAAGCTGCTACCCACCTCATGTGATCTAGAGGAATGACCTTTGGCAGAG
>ML682006.1:13801228-13863726 GCA_007922195.1 Podocnemis expansa
GGGGTTCTACAGTCTACCCCGGGTGACTACCCTGAGGAGCCAGCGGACGAGGTACAGCTAGAGCATGGGAGGGGTGACCCAGGAGAGTGTGAGACCCAGCCCTCAGCGGGGAGCCACATCTTAGAGGCTGCATGTTGCAGCTAGGACCCTGCTGACCCTTGCATCAAGGCCTCAGGCCCCACCTCAGGATCAGCGTGTTGCGGTTAGGACCCCACTGACTCCTGTACAGAGGCCTCAGCCCCTGTTGGGGACCTAGGTTGGGACACAGTGGAGCTGTGCGACCCAATGCCCTTGTTGATTCCTCTCTCTGCCCCTATGCCCCCTCTTGGGTCGTAACCTCATGAGGCAGCACTGTATTTTCCTCACCTTCAAGACTGAGATTGAGACTGTGAAACTTTTTGCCCTACCAAGGGGCTAGAGACTGGGTGTCTGGCCCCTTAGAGGGCCTGTGACTGTGAAACTCTTGCCCTGCCAGGGGGTTAAAGACTTGGTGGTCCCACTCCATGATGGGCTGTGGACCTGAACCAGCTAGTCCTCCCTGGGAAGGTGGGCAGCTTGCTTACAGTTGTGACCAGGGCTGGCTGCATCAAGGCCCAGGGCACCATTATCTCTAAGCTGATGATGCAGCCGAGCAAGTTACCTGCCAACTGCACAACCACCAACAGGCCCCTTCCCTACTGCTTGCTGCACCCCCATCTCTCAAGTCCATCCATAAGTTGCTCAGCTGCATCATCAGCTTAGAGGGAACACATCCCCACCCTCCTCCCTGCTGATACGCCTCAGCTCTGACCAGCTGGATTCTTGGAGTAGGGGGCAGACTACATTTAAGGATAACAAAAGATTTTATCTTCCAAGGCCTTTGAAACTTGACCTCTTTGAGACACCCAGCAAATGGACACTAGTGTTAGTGGCTGTGGTTTTTGATGTGGCATGTGCCTGTTTGAAATGCTCCTGTCCCACTGGCTACCAAAGAGCCAAATCATTTCTGATACTAGCAGGAGCTCAGCTGGACACCTTGATACACTTTTATCAGTCTCCAATTAGAGTTCTTCTGGTTTGTCCAGAACAGCCCCTAGCTCTAGAGGCCAATTGCAGACAGCTGCAATCCCTACCAGTGTCCTGGTCTCCTGAGAAGTAGTTCAGGGGTTTGCTGGGCACAAATGAGGAAATGGAAAGCAAGATGAGTCATTGAGAATGCTGCCCTGCCCTCAGAGGATGCATCATAGCTACTGTGACTGTTGGCACTGCCAGAAGGAGGGTTAGCAGGTGCAATATGAAGAGACCACTGATGATGGGGTGAAAATCTAGGAGACAGAATCTGCTCCTTCCCCTCTGTGCTCATAACTTAGTGTGACCCCAGGAAGGGGGAGAGACAAAGGTGAAGAAAGCAGGCATGGCTGCATGCAGTTTAGAAACCACAGCTGATACTAAACTACCAGGGAGGAGGCCATAGCCTGCAGGCTGGTTTTTAAAAATGAACAGTTGCTTCCGTACTGTGAGAAAGTTAGGAAGGGGCAGCACTGCCCAGCCAGGGGGAGGTGCTGCTGACCTAATAATGCAGAATAAACATATAGCCCCAGAGCAGCCCTAATGTGAGGGTGGTCTCTTGAAATAAATTTAAAATCCAAATTCACTGAGTTGGTTTGTAGGCTCCAGCACTCTAGACACTTCCTGGCATGGAGCCTCCCCCCCACAACCGCCAGTTCTCTAATCCCTGCTCTTGCCTTCCCCTTGTGCCTGCCAGTTCTCCAACACCCCCCTTTGCCCTTTCCCTACTAGGTTGCCAACCCCAACACCCCAGGGCCCCTTCCCACCCTTACCTGGCCACCAGAGCTGTTGCTACTAGGCCACAGACAGGCTCCTTCCACCCTGAGCATGCATCTGAGCATGGTCAGGGCCAGAGATTTAAAAACTCCCAGCCTGGAGCAGCTCCCTCCCTGCCAGCTGGAAGACTGCATCTTCCAGGCTGGGTAGAAGCTGCTGCTGCTGGCTATGCACAGCTGTCAGTGTTACCTGTGCAGGTGAGTGACAGGGGCTGTGCAGCTTACAGATAACAGGGGTGGGGGGCCTTGCTCACCTCACTGGGGTTCTCCCCATTACAGTGGTGCCCTGTCTGGATGGGGGTCACCCAGCTCACTGGTGGTAGGGGTGGGGGTCAGGGGTCCCAGCTGGCACTGCTTGGTGGGGAGGCTAGGGAACGGGCCTATCAGCAGCACTGCTACCACAGCCCCTAAGGGTCCCTGTCCCTGGAAAGCCATGCTGGAGCAGAGGCAGTGCTCTGTGCCATCCAGCCCCTCCCCTGGGTGGAACAAACAGGTGCTGACCTGCTGTGCCCCACGCCTGGGGATGGACCAGATGACCCAGGGGCAGGATGTGAGGGCTGAGCCTGGCCTCTGATCCCAGGGCAGGCCCTCCATCCCCATAGTACCTGCAGGGCAAGAGTACTCCAAGCTCTCCCCCAGTGCTGGGCAGGGGCAGGGACTGGATCAAGTGGGAGTTTTAGGGGCTGGAGCCTGTGGCCCCCCCTTTAGGCTAGCTCTGGTTGTGACATGTGCCTTTTCTTGTGTTGCTTGTATTGTGCTTAGCCAAAGAGTAACTGCAGGGCTTTCTGGTAGGGCATGTCTATGCTTACAATTTAATTCAAATTAATGAGGATCAATTCAAATTAAATAAATGCATGGCCACACTGGCTTTCATTAATTCAGTCTAAGGAATGCCTTACTTTGAATTGATGAAAGCTAACTTCGAAGGTATAAAACCTAGTTTAACTTCAAAGTGATTAATTCAAACTCATTAGTTCAAGTTAACCCAATGTAGCTGTGTTTATTCAAACTGTTAGTTCAAATTAGCCACAGCTTGATTTTTTTTTTTCCCCTGCGCAATAATGCCCCCTACCTAATTTGAATAAGCAAGTGCTGTGCATGGACATGCTAGTTCGAATTAGGGTTTCTAGTGTGGCCATGTTAATTTGTCAGTTTCCAAAGGGATAGCCGTGTTAGTCTAGTCCAGTAAAAAAAAACAACAAGCAGTTGTGTGGCACTTTAAGACTAACAAATTTATTTTTTGCATGAGCTTTCGTGGGAGAAGATCCCACTTTCAAAGTACTCATTAGTTGGAACTGATGAGTTCAAATTAAGTTAATTCAAACTAACCTAAGTATAGACATAGCCATATAGTCTGGTGATACATGGTAGTGCTGCCTCACTTAGAACATTAAGAAAACAGAACAAAAACATGTCATCTCTTCATCCCCAGATCTCAGAGCAATTTGCAAACATCATTCCAGATAAGTTCCAAAGGGGCAATACAGACAAGAAAAACTGACAGGCTACTTAACCTAGTGAAAAAACAACAAGGAGTTGTGTGGCACTTTAAACCACACAACTCCTTGTTCTTTTTCCACTGGACTAGACTAAAACGGCTATCCCTTTTAAAAATTTACTTAACCTAGGCCTAACTGCAAGGGAATACTACAGGTGGGACAAGAACCCATTTCTTTTGGCTCTGATTCTAGTACCTTATCCATGGAACTAATTGGAATCACCTTACAAAGTGAAGCCTAATGCGTGCATCTCAGTATTTTTATATTGACAGAGATATTGCTAAAACATCTCCACTTTGAAAAATCATGGGACTGTAATTACTAATTTAAATTTTTAAGTTGTGCTGCTTTTTCTCGGTTTTGATTTCTCAAAATGAAAATCTCTCTGCTGATCTTACCAGTTTATCATCATGAATTCAACTGCTATAGTATGAAAGGCCTCTATGGTGCCACATGCAGGATTTCTTCCTCAGGAAGTCTAAGCAGGGAAAAGAAAATAGCTGATCCATAAAGATGGGGTATATAAGGCAGTGCCCACAAGGGAATGAAGGAAAGCAAGAGCAGAGCAGTACAGTAATTGAAAGAGTCAATATATAATGTATGTGATGCCAGTGAAATAAGCACATTATTTGTGTACAAAGCAGAGGGCTAAGAACACAGCAGATACAGTGAAACTTAAAGCAAAATGCTCAGTCTGACTTATGCCTAGCCTAATTTTTGTCCCATTATATAATATTTGAAGTTTTTCTTTTTCATCACCACCATTATCGTCACTAGGAGAACCAGTCATGGATGAAAACCATATAAGCCTGTGAAGCTATTCTTCTTCTTCAAGCGCTGCTTGGACGCATTCAGTAAAAGTGCCGGAAAAACTTTGTCCTAGCCTGTCAGAAGAGGAGAGGTGGCCACTGCTCCTCGTGCCATCCGTGGCTTTATATACGGCCACCTCCCTGCTGCCTCCTCAGTTTAATTTCTTCCGCCTTGCACGTCGGATCTGGAACGTCTGCTCCTTGCTATCGCAAGCAGCCTGTCCATTGAGAATCAGCTTTTCACCTGACTGCAGTGGCGTCGCTAGCACTGGGCACCAGGGGCACGTGCCCCGGGTCTCCGGCCCAATCGGGCCGGGGATCCAGGGCCCGATCCCTGGCGGTCCGCGGCCACGGCGGCCGCGTCTCCGGCCAGGGATCCGGGGCCTATCTGGCCGCCCGGCAGGCCCCGCCCCCTGGCCTGGGATAGGGCCAGGGGGTGGCCACGCTGCTGCCGCTAGCTAGCCCTCACTGCCATGTGGCGCGGCTCAGCCTAGCCTGGCTCGGTGCGGCCAGAAGCGGCTGCTGGGCCCGCGGCCGCAGCCCTGGATCCCCGGCTGGGAACAGGCCTGCCGCAGCCGCAGCCAGGCCCCGGATCCCCAGCGGGGGACGGGGCCGCTGCAGCTGCGGGCTGGGTCCCGGATCCCTGGCCGGGGACGGGGTCGCCGTAGCCACCGGCAGCCAGGCCGGGGATCCAGGGCCGCGGCCGCGGGCCCGGCCGCACCGGGCCAGGCCAGGCTAGGCTGAGCCGCGCCGCACAGCAGCACGGCCCAGCTGGCGGCGGCGGCGCCACCGGGGCCTCCCCCTGGCCCCATCCCGGGCCGGGGGGTGTGACCTTTTGGCTGGGGGCGGGGCCTGCCCTCCGGGGGCAGGGCTGGGCCCGTGCCCCGGGTCTTTCCCCGCCCCAGCGACGCCCCTGCCCGACTGGGAGAATCTCTCTGTGGATTTAATTCCATGAAGAGCCTTCTGCCGTTGGACCAAAACAGTCTACAATCATGCAGCAAGACCTTCCCCAGGACGATCCCCACGGGAAGTGTCTCAAGTGCCTGGGCAAAGACCACATGGTCTTGGTGTGTTCCATTTGTCTCTCCTTTAAACCCTGGACCATCAAGGAGAGGGAACAGCGATGCCGTGCCCCAGCCTCAGAGGAGGCTCAGCACCTTTCACCTGAGGCTTCGGGTTCGAGCCCGGCACTGAGACCCAGCTTGGCACCAGTGCCTTCATGGCACCGGTGACCACCACCGCCGCCACACCATCTCAGTGTCAACTCCGGCACCGATCAAGGTCGCCCTCTGCCAGCCCGGCATCGTCAGCACCAGGCTCGCCTCGGCACGGACTGAGCTCACCCTCAGTCAGCCTCGCACTATCGGCACCGGGCTCTCCGTGGCACTGCACCGTATCACCTTTGGTGTTGATGGGCCGGTAAAGTCTGGCCTCACCAGTGCCAACCTCGCCTCGGCACTGGTTGACCCCACCTTCAGCACCACAAAGCCCAGTGGCTAAGGAGTGGGAGCCATCCCGCCCGAGCAGTCCTCTCTTCCCTAGAGAGGACTTGCCTGCGATCCATGGGGGGGGGCGATCCTCATCCCAACCACACCGGAGGCAGTGGAAGCAGCAAGAGCCCTGCTGCTCCTTCCAACTCTCCCTGCCCCACCTCTAATCAGGAGAGGTAAACTGGCCTTCTCAAAGAAGGCCTGGGTTCAAAAGGGGCGCTCCCCTTCTCTCCCCATAAAAGGGGCCGGCACCACTCCACCGCAGGCACAGAGCCAGGAAACCCGATCCCCTTCCCCTGGCTCCAGCCCGGAAGAGGGACCTTCTAGGGGCTCTAAACGGTCCCAGCGCTAAACATCATCCCCTCTTCATTTTTGGGTGCAAGAATGGTCCCCTGAGAGAACTCCCTCCCCTCCCCAGCAAATCCCCGGTGCCATGCTGTCCCTGGCACCGGAGACCTTTATGGGAAACCTCAGGGCACACTTTGACCAAGCTACAGCCCATTTAGGCATGTAAGTGGAGCCCCTGAACCTTTCCCCTGATACCCTGTTTGGGCCGGTGTTCACCTCCACGGCGCCTTTAGCAATCCCGCCCCACCAGAGCATATGGGACCTTGCACACTCCCAGTGGCAAAGCCCATGCTCTGTCCTTCCAGTTTCGGATATGGCAAGTATGAAGTATCGGGTACCAGAATCGGACTACCTCTCACTCACTGGCCACCCAGTCCCCCCTCAGGATGTGGTCCAGATGGCGATGGGGGCTGGAGATCCCCCTAGGGACCTCTTCCCCCGCCCCTCTTCTAGGGAGACCAGAGAACTGGATTTGTTAGGCTGCAAGGTGTATTCTTCCTCCGCCTTTCAATTGTGAGTGACAAACCACCAGGCTATAACCAGCAGGTACCTGCTAGATGTCTGGGAGTCACTTGGGAGATTTAGGAACATGCTCCCACCTGAGGCCAGGGACAACTATGATGCCTTCCTGGAGGAAGGTAACACAGTCTCACAGGACCTCCTCCTCTCAGCCTGCGATGTGGTGGACACCGCTGCCTGCACCATGGCCTCGGTGGTTGCTGTCCGCAGGGTAGCTTGGCTTTGGGAGGCTAGAGTGCCCCTAACGCACAGCTGGCGGTCTTGGACCTGCCCTTCAAAGGAAACATCCTGTTTCCTCCTGAAACACTTTCGGTGGTAGGCACAGCCCGGGACCCTCGGGGAGAGGCAAAATATTTCGGCCTTCTCTCTCCTGGGCCCGCCCCACCAACTTAGCTCCCAACTCAATGGGCGGGACAACCTTTCTCCTTCGCCACACTTGTGGCGAGAAGGGGCTTTTCACTCACCCCTCCCAAAGCGGGTGCAGGGGCTTAGGGTGTTACTACCACTCCCCCCATAAGGCAGACAGGTCTATTAAGGTCCTTCCAGGCCCTGCTTCGTCTTCCCTCCCCCACCAGCGGGGGGAAATAGATCAGGAATAAGGAGTTGGGGACCTCCTTCTCCTGCCGGAGGTGCTGGGTGGTTGGGTCGAGGGCAAGGGCCCAACTGACCCAGAGCCCAGCAGCTCTTTCTCACCCCTCTGACCTGGTCCCTGTAGCATCGGGGGTTGACAGTACAAGATGCCCATCTACGGTGCACGTACCCAACACTCTCACCCCGTATGCAACGACTTCCCTGAGGACAGAAACCGCCCCACTCCCATTGCAACAGCCTTCCTTCCCAAATACTCCCCGCTGCGTCCCCCACCCTAACCCCTCATCAAGGGATGGAGACGCGTCTTGTTGTAGCCTAGCTTCGGCAGGGCTCCGAGACACGCACATCCGAAGACTTCCCGTAACAGAACTGTTCCTGTGGCCATGACGCACATCCCAGGTAGGGCCCCACGTATCCGGGTCAGGGAAAGGGGGGAGGACACCCTTGGTCACACTGCCATCTTCTGCACTGTGACCCCCAACCCCTTTCAACAGGAACTCTTCTGCACAATGAAAGGGACACATCTGTATGGAGTACAGCTGCTCGGGAAGCTGTTTATCAGGAAAGAACATATACAGCGGGTTTTACCTTGGCATGGGCCCTAGCTACGGCCCATTCCTCTCTTTCCCACCCTCTCACGGTTCCTCACTTCTATCCCCTGGTGATCTAGTGGGAACCAGGGGCCCACCTCAGGAACTGTCACTTTGGCTTACCACCTTCAAGGTAGCACACAATTTCCTGACCTCACCAAAGCATGGCCAGGGACACCAAAAATCCCGGAGGTGGAACACTTTGTTGTGTTCCATATGTTGGGAAACTGTGGAGGGCCTACCCCTTTTGAGTGCCCTCACACATATAGTACCCGCCTCAGTATCCGCTATCTTTGGGACGGCTGTCTACGTCAGACAGAAAGTCCCTCATTCCAGGGCACCTGCATAACCCTCGCCCTCCCCCTGTTCGCCCTACCTCCCCACGGGACCATCCCACCACGCCGCACGTAGCCCCTTAGGGCTAACACATCTTTCTCCATGCGCATTGGGGGCACCTGGCAGATCTGCGGTCCCCTCTTGCCTTTCAAGGACCCGCTGACACAACTGCCGTTCCCATGGCATGATACGCAGAGAACCCATTGCTATACAATTCATGGTGGTTCGGGGTGGTATCCCCCCCCCCCACTCGCCTCTAGTTCCCCTCAGGGAGGGGATTTTGCTGGGTTCTCTGATACCAAGGTGTCCTTCAGAGGTGGCAGCGACCACTCTGTTAAGGTTCCATTCTCGAACTTAGAAAGGACCTTCCTTGACAGCAAAGTTCTTCAGTTTCCATGTATCGAAGAATGTCCTCTTTGGCAGCTCTGGCTGGCAAAGTGGTTATCGTTATCCCTCCAGCAAGCACCATAGGTACTGAGTCTGTGGTTTTCCAGCTCTCCTCCAATTCCCTCGGTCACCTAGGGGCTGACTGAATGGCAGTGAGAGCTCTCTTCCGTTCCTCTCCTTTCCCTTCATGCTCTAGTGAAAGCTTTGAGAGGTAAACCCTGCAAGTCTAGACTAGAGGGGCCCTTCCCTACATTCTAGCACCCTGCGGGCCCTAGTAGGCCAAACCCTTCAGCATTGCCTCAGATCACATTGCAGTCAGTATCTTTCCGGAACCTCTCTCCTGTAAGAGGCCGGTCTTAGCGCTGCTAGGTCATTAATTCACATGCCACAGGCCCGCTCCTGCTTGGCTCGACTCCATATGCTGTGGCCCGTGTCTCATGGCCTTCTCAGTCCCCCTCAAGCCATCTCGCAGGCTTGTCCCCTTATTCCCCTCTTTTATCCAGACGACTGGCATGGCCGCATCCTCTTAGGGGGCATTGCCAATTCCCTCTCTTTCCTTATGTGCGCTTAGTAGTCACCAAACCAGTCCATGACTATGTGGCTCCTGGAAGCCTCCAGTGCCCTATGCCTTTCCCTTCTTGTTCTCACCCGAGACGCGCCCATTTGGCTAGTCCCATTTGCTAGCCTTTAACGTTTCTCTTGTGCATCCACGTGGCATGACCTAGGCCAGTCTTGTGGTAGGCCAGATACATTCCAGTTTTTCCCTCCCAGGCAGGGCACCCGCGCAATCTGTTTCTCAGATTGCACCTCTTCACCAATCCAGGTGACCTGGCCCGTCCTATATGTATTCTATCTGCCTCGGTGGGTTCGGGCCTGCCCATCCTGGTGCATCCTCAGCTCTTGCCCTTCCAGGCCTGTTTAAGCCTGCTCACTGTCTTCTTTGGAGAGTGCCTTGCTGGAGGGTATCTTCCTCACTGGGCTTGTTGCTGTGCTGAAGGCGGAAGTACCAACTCCACCCGCCATCCGTCAGCATGGCTAGTAGTCACCGATTACTGAATGCATCCAAGCAGCGCTCGAAGAAGAACGGTGGGTTACTTACAGTAACCGTCCTTCTTCGAGATGGGCTGCTTGGATCCATTCAGGTCCCTCCCCTCCATTCCCGCTTCTGGAGTTGGCGACTCTGAGGAACTGAGGAGGGGGTGGGGAGGCGGCCATATAAATATAGCCACGGGTGGCGCAAGGGGCGGTGGCCGCCTCCCCTCTTCTGACAGGCTAGGACAAAGTTTTTTCTGGCCAATCCGGCGCTCCGGCGTGGACACACCTATTACTGAATGGATCCGAGCAGCCCATCTTGAAGAAGGACAGTTACTGTAGGTAAATCACTGTTCATTCAGCTGGTTGGACCCTTCTCAAGCCAAGTATATAACTGGAGTCTGAAGTTTTCTTGTTACTACTTTCTCAATTTGTCTCAGCTTCCTCCTACTTTGTGTTGGGATTACCTTGCTTTGGAGAATTAGTTTAATTTAGCAGCTTTTAAATATGCATTCAGCTTCCTCCTTAATGGGAAACGTACAGGTATAAAGAAATTCTCTCCCTCCTAGTATTTCCAAGTAGTTTATCCATAAGGGTGTAGTGTGTATGGCAACAAAAGACTGAGTCAGGAGACTCAGGTTCAGACGTGGACTCATTGTGTGACCACTGGCCAAGACACCTACCTTTTCTATGTCACAATTTTGGCATCTGTTAAATGGGAAAGGATAACTGTGATGCCCCATTGTAAAACATTTTGAGGATGCCTCCAGTACCTGGGGAAAGCTCATCCCCTCCTATAATCTCCAGCTAGTGGAACTTAAACACGTGTGCTAAAAATAGCAGATGTTGCATCTCAGACTGCAGTGCAGGCTCACAAGTGTAGGAGTGAGGTGGGCTTAAGACCCCAAGTTGCAATGTCCACAGTTTTTTATTTTTATCACACTAGATCAGGCCTTGCTTGTGGGAAACCAGTCTACCTGGGCTGGTAATCTCACTCCCAGCAGCAATGTAGACATACCCTTAGAGCTCACTGACAAACACTATATAAAGTATTATGAAACTGTTAAATATTGTATTGACTGTTACTACAAAAGCATTAGTACAAAGCAATATATGGTTGTCCCTGATACACCACAACACCTGTGCAATTTGTGTTGAATTGTCTTAATTTGGTATGGTTAACAATATTCAGCCTTGGAGAATGCCTTATTTAATGCAACAGGCTTCAAGGTGCTGCAGCCTATCAGCCATTTCTCATTTTGTGAGCAGGGGAGAAGATTGAGGAGCTCATGAATTGTGTGAACAGGGTATTTTAAACCCCATATCCAGGCTATGTTTGAATGGGATTGAGTTTCAGTGGGAATGCTTTGCTCAGCTCTGATTCTGTGGTACGAGGCTGAAGGCTTTAACTCAACTAAATTATTTCTCATAGCTATGCCCAAGGGTAACAGTCTCCATATTGTAATTCAGCTCTCTCTGATCCTGTCTGTGTGCATGTGTAGAGTCAGGGGAAGGACAGTTTTATGAATGCATTCACTTTGTACCTCTTACAGTAGTTTTGGCATAGTCTTCCCAATCAAGCAAGCAGCATTAAGCCCTTTGATTCCGTATGCAAACACCACACTGGCCAGGAGAGGGTTAATTAATTGCTGTGGGCTTAATCAGCTATATGCACTACCCCTGCTTGGGAGGAGAATACAGGCTAATTGGCACAACTCAGGTGGGGACAGAAGGAAGACTGAGACACCCCCCCCCAGACCTACAAACAGGATCTTGAAAGACTGGTGCATCTTACAGCTTCCAGGGAAGGTAGGTTAGATGCAAGACTATTGTTACTGTTAATTTCTAAAGGGATAGCTGTAGTCCAGCAAATAGTCATGTGGCACTGTAAGGCTAACAGATTTATTTTTCACATGAGCTTTTGTGGGAGAAAATCCCACTTCGTTTTGAAGCATCTGACAAAGTGGGATTTTTTTCTCCCACAAAAGCTCACGTAAAAAATAAATCTGTTAGCCTTAAAGTGCCACACGACTCCTTGCTTTTATCGTTACTGTGCAATGCTTGTTGCCACTGGGTGAGACAAGCAGATAGTGCTCTGCTTGAGCAGGGCTGCAACCAAATAACCTCTTTGGCTCTGTCCACACTGCTTTTAAATAAAAAAAAAAGTTACAATTTTAAAATAATCACATCCAGATGTTTCCTTATTGTGAAATAAGGAGCTTCCTTATTTTAAAATAAGGAAAGTCATTTCAATATAACAAAACCTAACTATCAATGACTTATTTTGAAACCACAGTTTCAAAATAACCTATCTGGCTCTGTTACATTGATATGCGCTGCATATCGATATACCAATTGACCTTCCTAGGGAGCATGGCACCCTAGGAGAAAGCCCCCCTCCAGCAATCTGGCCAGGGTGCGGAGGGGAGGTGCAGGAGGGCACAGCAGGTGGGGTGTGGTGGGGGGGGCTGCACCCTCCATGGGGCAGCAGGTGCCGGGTTGGCTCCCTCTGCCCCATGATTTGGGGGGCTGCAGCCCTGGCGGGGTGGTGGATGCTGGACCGGCTTGCCCTGCTGCCCACTTTAGGGGGCTGCAGCCCCAATGGGGCGGTGGGAGGAGTTGATCCCACCCAAAGCAGACAGTGGAGGAGCTGATAGCACCTACCACTCTGCAGGAGCTGCAGGCCCCCAAAACAGGTGGTGGGGTGAACTGGTCAGGCACCTGCTGCCCTGTGGGGGCTGCAGCCCCCAGAGCAGGCAGTTGGGCAAGCTGGTCCAGCACCCACCACCCCACAGGGGTATTAGCCCCCCAAAGTGGGCACCAGTCAAGTGCTTGCAGGCAGCCAGACATCGAGGGAGCTGGCATCTCCCCTAGCTGCTTGCAGGCAGCCAGGGGCTGGGGGACAGGGGCCCCTCACAGCTCCACCCCCACCACAGTGCTGCAAGGGGGCTCCATTACCCACCACTCTGCTGGCTGCCAGCTTGGGGACTGCTGCCCCCCACTGCCATCTTGCAGGATAGTGGGGAAAAGCTGGCTCGGGACCGGCCACCCTCCCTGCTGCCAGCAAGCCCCCCTTGGGGGGCCAGCTGGCTAGGGGCTTGCCTCCTGGGCAGCAGTAGGGGTGCCCCAGGGTCCCTCCCCACTTGCTCCACTAGCAGCAGGGGAGGCAGGGCATGGGGATCCCTGCCCTGGGTGCTTTTTCCCCTGCCTGATTCTCCAGATGAGAGCCAAGCAGGGGATTGGGTGGCAACATGGCCCTCCCAGGGAGCCATGTTGCCATACCTCCTATGCTGCCCCTCTGCTGAATCAAAATAGCATGTCTACACCCAGGGGATGCTATTTCTATTTGAGGGCTTCCCTTAATTTGAATTAACTTATTTTGAAGAGAGTCATTTTGAAACAACATTTAACTTGGAGGAATAGCCTTTTTGTTTTGTTAAACCTGATCAAGATTTTAGTAGGGGTATGCAGGGCCATAACTAGGGTGCAGGAAATGGGGCACAGCCCCAGGTGCTGAATCTTAGAGGGCACCAGAGGGCTGGCAGCCACAACCCCTATTTGTCCCTTTTTGTACCCACCCTCTAAAATTCAACACCTAGGGTGGTGGGGAACAAATCTGGCTTTTCACTGCCTCTGGGGATGGATCCAGCTCCCCACTGACTCCTGTGGGCAGCTGGGGAGAGATCAGGCTCCGGGCTGGATAGGGGAGGGCGCCTTCAGGGCTGCTTGTCTGGGGCACCAGAACAGCAAATTCTGGCATGGGGCGAGTCCTGAAGTCAAGAGTGATCTAGATCAGCAGCACCAATTGACACTACACTGAGGAATTCCTAGAGATCAAACTCTTTTAATCTAGCTTAAAGGGAAATAAAATGCTGAGCATGGACATTTCTAATTGTTGTTTGGTGAATAATTACATGCAGTTAAACAACCCACTGCCATAAAAACAAGACTAATGCTGGTGCAAGTGCTTGTAACATTGTTTTAGGCTGTCTTTTGATGAAGTTCAGCAACAATTAAGGACAAAGTAAACTTTAGCCCTCAGCAGACCAAAAGCACATGCTCTCTTAACATATCACAATTTAGAAACTTTAGCTCTTATAGTAGGCCTTCACAGTTAATACAAGGGGACAAATGTTGAAACAAGTGCTGAAACACTTTCCAGCCTGAAAGTTTCTCAAAGGTGCCCAGTCTCCCTGACTAAAATTCCAGAGGAGCCAAATTACTTGACCTGCTCATCATATTAGGTGTTTTACAGCTGCCCCTAGTCCTCAATCATTCTGGATTGAAAACTCAGGTTGATACACATGAATTCTTTAAACACTTGGTGAAGCAGAGAACTGGAGCTCTTGGAGGCTTCAACTCTAATGGTTTAATCACATCATAGATCTAATACTTTTCACCAAGAAAGCATCTTTGTAAAAGAGCTACAATAATGGTGTTCCCAGCATCATGACACTTAAGTCACTTAACCTTGAAAGTAAAACTATCATAGCTTATAGCCAAGAAGCATTTACATTTACTAAACCTTGACCAAATGTGGTTAATCAAAAATAGGCCCTTTACTACTCCAAACATCCTGAACCTTAGACATTATACTGTACTCAGACATCCAAGCATGATTTTGTCCTCCAAACACCAAAGTAGTGTGTTGGTTTTAGAAGAGCAAAGCTTTGTTTGATTCCTAGTACAGGGTTTCAGAGATTTGATTTTCATAATTAAATGGATTTTTCTTAACTACCTGGGGAGCTCAGTACAAATTACCAGTAACAGCTCAAATTTTTGCCTTTAGCCTCCACTCATTAAAAGTACAGGACCAAATCTGGAGCTGAGTAGATTTACACCATGATGAGCGTGCCAGGTAAAAACCACCACCCTATCCTGTAGATTGGGGAGATGGATACAGATAATGATTTGCTTACAGCAAGGAGAGAATAGCAGAGGCAAGATTAGAAGCAAGAACTCAGTCTAATGCAGTAGATCCCAGCCAGTGGGCCGGGACACACTGGAGTGCCACAGCAACACCCAAAGTGTGCTGTGAGCATCCCTGAGAGCTAGAGTTAAAGTTCCCTCCCTGCTCAGCCCAGCCACATGGGCTATGCAGGGCTGGGAAAAGGCAAGGGTTAAAGTAAGGGGGAAAGGCACTAGAACACAGTTCCAGGACCCCCTGTTTTTAGGCAGGCAGTGTTCCAGCCCCCCTAAAAATAGAGGAAGGCACCCGAACATGGAGTTCCTGGGCTCCCCCTAAAAATAGCAGGAGCAGCCAGAAAGCTGCGTTTTTGTGGCTCCACCTTAAACCCCACTCCACTTCAAGCCCAGCCAGCAGAGAGCTATGGGAGGCCGGGAGTGTGGGAATCTCCCCCTGCAGGGCGGAGCAGCTTGTGTCAGCCAGCTTGCAAACAGCCCAGGTAAGGGCTTTGGGGAAGAGAGCTTCTGGGGGTTGTGTGGGGCAGGTGGGTGTAGCAAAAGGTGTGTAGCTGGGGTTGTGGGGTGGCTGAGGGGTGCAGTGGCTGTGGGGGGGGTGTAGCTGGGGATTGGAGGGCTAGTTCTGACCCCTGCAGTGATAGGGTCCACCACAGGCAGCAGGGGGCTGCGGGAGGGGAGGACAGGACCCACGGGGGTGCGAAGGAGCAGCAGTGGGGTGAGGATTTGCCCTAGCTGGCAGGGAGCCACTGTGGAGAAGGGGGAAGTGGGGCACCCCTGCCCTACCTTCCCACTCCCCAGGTTCCCCTCTGCCACCCCCCAAGCCACTCGTTCTCCTTTCCTCTCTCATGACCCTTGTGCTGTTTCCCAGATGGCCAACCCTGCCCTGCTCTCCACACTTACTCCTGCCACTGCACATGACTCCTGACCTCCCCTGTTTTGCCACCCTTACTACTCCACATAGGAGCATTTATGAAACACTACCATAGTTCATAAATATTCATGATTAAATTTGAATATTCATGTTTGTGGTGTGCCTTGAAAAATTTGAAGGTATCAAGGTATGCCACAGCAGAGAAAAGGTTAGGAACCACTAGTCTAATGAATCAAAGAAAAATGAAGACTAGCAATCAGCCATCTGGACAATCTGATGAGGATCAAGCTTTATTTAGCTTCAGGGCAGACTATTAAGCTGGACAGCATTTATCTTAGAAAACTGACAAAAGCAGATCAACAGTACTGAAGAACTGAGATGTCACATAAGCATAATACAAATTAAACCATTTTAAATAACTTTGTTCTATGTTTTTCAATAAATTTTTCACAGGAGTTTGCACAAATTTTATTCATGAAATGGTTTGCACACAGACTGCCAAACCTTAGAGGGAACATTGGTCACCACATGACCCTGCCACTCTGATATAGCCACCCAAAAATGACAAATCAGAGTAGACTGCAGAAAATTCTCATAGTATTGCTGAGTCACCTGAGGTCAAACTTCCCCGACCAGACAGAAACAATGCTTCTGACTCCTTGTACTGGTTATCAATTAGCTACAACAAAAATACTCACCCCCCCCACCCCCCCTTACAGCATTTCAGTCTCTGGTGTCCATTAAGCCATTGGGTCTAGTAAAGAGAAGTTACTTAAGAGTTTTAAGTACCAAAAGCATTCTTCTGACCCCAAAAGGATCAGTCACATTATGAGGACAATGTGTGTTTGGATCTTACCTAAATTAGCACACTGCCAAGCAATCTTTAGTAACTAAACTAAATGTTTGTTATAAAAGGAAGGAAAATCTGTGAGAGTATTGCTTAAAAAAGTAAAGCAAGCCACATACATAATGATTTAGAAGTCCTTGTAAATCAAGGCCTTGGCAGAATTGGGAGTCTGCAGGCTTATATGCTTCCTTTTGGTATACACCCAAGACCCAGATGGGTTTCAGTTCTTTCACAGCTTCAGCTGTAGATGAATAGATCCAGAGGCGAGTGTTGGCTGAAGGCCGTACAGACTAAGAGACAAAATGGCAGTGGTACAGCAGCCTTTTATGTCCTCTGGCCTTTCCCATGTTGGTTGTGGAATTTTACAGAAGTAAAATGGTGTCCAGAATCACATGGGCGAGTCCTGGTGACTCATCAGGTCTCTCCCTGAGTTCATTGTAACTGTAAGCTTCCTTAATGGGCCACTAAGGAGACAACTGCTATAACCATCCTTTATGGGGTGTCTCCCAGAAACATAGCACAAGTTGAAATACAGAAATAGCAAACATATTCATAACACGTACACAAACAATCACTTAGTAAGTTATAACCTTTCTATAAGTACCCAACATGACATCTCATATGGATATTGATGTATTAATGCTAAATAATAAGTTGTCCCCTAAATCCAGACAGAATCACACACCACAGTTTTCATTCAAAACAAGTTAACGCATTGCAAAGAAAATCCTTTAAAATACATTTTATGGTTAAAACCTTTCTAGCAATTATGGACCAAAACTTTGGGGTGTCTCCTACGTTTATTTTCAGCAGGGTTTGACACCTGGATTCCCAGACCAGGCCTCTACCATTTGAGCTGCAAGAATAATTGCTAGGAAAACATATAGCTTTCTGTGTCAAATCTCTCTATAGTGACTGGCTCATACAGACTCCAAAATTCTAGCTCCCCCAATAAAGTTTGTAGGACAATGAAAGACTGATGAATTTGATGAGCACAGGGCTGGGAGTCAGGAGACCTAGGTTCAGACAATAACTCATTTGTGACCCTTGACCAAGGCACCTACCCTTTCTGTCACAGTTTTCCATCTGTTAAATGGGGAAGATCACCTTTGCCATATTCAGACCCCATTGAAGTAAGTAGGAATGTTGCCAATGACTGAAAGAAGGTAAATATTTAACTTCTCTCTGCAGTGACCTGCTGTAATCAGTGTTACCCTATTTATGAAACAGGAGGTGCTAATATTTTACTGCCTTCTAAGGTTTAGCCTCGGTCAATAATAAAAGCTACAAAGTGCCTGTAAATATAAACAGATGTGTCACAGGGCAGAGCCTCCCTAGCACCCCCTAGAGGGGAAAGTGTCAGGGGCATGAGCAGGGGGAGTGCCTCCACAATCCTACTTAACACCCCACACCAGGGCAGCATAGCTTAACAACTACAGAATTAATTACCATATACTATACAGCCCTTGGGTCAGGGCAGCATAGCCTAATGACCACAGACTCAATAATAGAGTTCAGACAGCCCTTGGGTCAGGGCAATACAGCCTACTGGCCACAGGGCTCAGGCCCTCCCACTCTACTGAGCCCCAGCCCAGGGGCCCTATTGATGCCAGAGCAGTAGCACCAAGTCAGCAGGGACTCAGACCAGAGCACACTGACTCATCCTATGGAACACCCCCAGTCCTCCCATCCAGGCCCCCTGGGTTACTTCCTACCCAGTAGGTCATGTCAGTCCTTTGACAGGTGTCCACTGGCCATGCAATCCTGAACATCCATCTCTGGCTGGTGTCCCAGCTGTAACAGCTCCCTGAGGAGGTCTCCAGGGTCATTCCTGCTCACAGGCTAAGGCCAAAACAGCTCCTGCTCAGACACCTCCAGTAGCCATCCTTGCTCAGACTAGTCAGCCCTGGATGAGCTGAGTTGCTCCCTTTTGTACTAGGACAGCAGTTGGAGCATGCCCAGCAGGGCCTAAGGGGTGGGGCTGCCTCTTCCCTTAGGCTATATAGGGCCTGCCTAGTGCAGGGCATATCTACCCTGTCACAAGATGGAAGAAATAAGCTTTGATCTGATGTTTTTTCACATGTTCATCTAAGGTGCTGGCTGTTCTCCCTACATTGCCTGCCTTTGTGGTAGGGCTGAACTGGCAGCCTGAATCAGTCAATATTCAGAATGTCCCAAAAAACCCACGAGAGGTCAGCTTTTTATAGCTCACTGACTCTATAAACTAGCAGTTATGTCAAATATAATCTATCTTAATTTGCACATTTGAGCCTCATTCTTGCTACTACTGTGCCAAAACTTATTTTAAAGCTTCACTTTAAAGTTGAGAGACTGCTAAAGTCCTTCAGTTTGGCCATTTCAGTTTTCAAGTTGAGAAGCATTGACACTTCAGAAAGTCTATGGAAGCTACAAGTAACATTAACGCTACAGTTCTCTGCAGCTTTCGTCTCCTCCCCAGCATACTCTGTGATTAACTCATGTTGGTTTTAAAATACTGCACTGAAAAATTGACCAGAATGATGTAAACTTGGAAAATCTGCTTTCTGAAGGCAGTGGTCCAATTGTGCTCCAGATTTTGACTGAGTTTAATATCCTTGTAAACATATGATTCCAATGAAATGTGGATCACCTGTGAACAAAATGCTAAGCCTGCATATGTCTAGTGCCAGTCCTTGAGTTAGGACAGGAAGGTCCCAGCAAGAATAAGAACTTTAAAAAAAAATTAATTATGACTCTCACTTAAAACAGATAATTTTTAATAGTGTGTATATTTCCTCTCTCCAAAAATCTGAAAATGTATGAGTCAAGAAGATTTCACAGAAAATGTTTTATGCAATAGGTCAGTGTGAGACAGCATTTGGACAGACACAGATTTTGACCAAGAAACTTACACTTCCCTGCATTTATTCCCCCCCCCCCTTTCTGTATTTCCCTCATCTTCAAAGCATCTGACGAAGTGGGATTTTCTCCCATGAAAGCTCATGTGATAAATAAATCTGTTAGTCTTTAAAAGTGCCACAGGACTCCTTGTTTGTTTTGCTTAAATAAATAAAGAATGGAGAAAGGGAAAGAGAAAGCTCATGGAGTATCTAAAAAGAGCTTAGTGTAAAATGCTAGAGGATATCCTTTTGCTTGCTGAAAAATGCTGTAATTCAGGTGATCAACATGAAAACTAGTTTAAAAAATTGAGTTTATTAAGTATCATGGGCATGCCTGCTACAAATTGACAGTATGCTAATTGAATTTCTGAAGTGTCATCTGAGGACAAGGATAAAACCATACATTTTTCCATGAAGCAATGTATAATAAAATTTAGAATGCAAACAAACAAAACCCCATGCTTTTGGACTGTACATCTGGATTTCTCATGAAAAGCAACTGTGACAGATGCTTGTGTCTGGACAGCTGATTTATAATTGTCTTACATTTCTGAAAGGTTATGTAGTCTCTGAGGATCCAATCTTGCAATGTGCTGAATTTTATCTCGAGAGGTACTTACCCCCTCTATGATCCTGAGTCTTGCCTGAATATCCAGTATTTCTGCCTTGGGCCTGACAGCTCTCACTTTGATTGATGTGGTCTAGTGTAAAGACCCAGATATGCTTTGATAGGTATACTTGGTCTAATAGCCCTTGCCTGGGTTGCTGAGAGAATGATGAGTCACTCCCTAAAGAAGTTTGGTCCAGCCAGAGGGAAGGTTCCCATTTTTGAAAATAGACTTAAAAGAGAACAAAGGAATATGATCTATTTTCACAAACTACTGATAGCTCTGACTGGAAATCATGCCAGACTGGGTCAGTGAATGAGGCATGATTGTGTAGAGAATGAGGCTGTGCTCTGTGGGGGTATCTCTACACAGCAACTAGACATTCATAGCTGACCTGTGCCATAGCTGACTGGGGCTTGGAGGGCTCAAAGCTCAGTGAGGCTGTGTGGCTGTTTCCTTGCTGTTGCTTCACAGACTGCCAGGCTTAAGTCTGAAGTCTGAGTTCTGGGGTCCTTACACCCCGAGGCTCCTGGAGCTCAGCCCAAACCTGTAAGTCAACAGGGCAATGAAACAGCCTTGCAACCCAAGCCCCATGAGTTCGCATCAGCTGGCACAGGCCAGCCACAGATATCTAGGTGCTATGTAGACACACTCTAAAAGCCCTACAAGATTTGGAACATTGGAAGGTGATTGAGGCAGGAGACTACATAAATAGGAAGAGTGGTCTTGTGGATAAAAGCACTAGACAGGAGCCTATTAAAATCTCTATTCTGTCCTTGGCTCTGCTACATGTTGAGCTAGTCACTTAAGCCTGGTCTAAGCTAGTTTTTTTGTTTTGGGGCCTGATTTTTGTACCAAAATATTTAATTATGTACCATCCTTAGTGTGAATTCAGTTCTTCTAGTAGCAAGGTGCCTTACACCAATATAGTTATTTCTCTTTTTTACAGCACTAAGCTTTAAGCATCTGTATATTGGTATAACTGTGCCCACACTGGGCAAGTTGTGCCACTCTAACTATTTCAGTATAGAATCAGAGAAACTAGAAGGGACCAGGAGAGATCATAGGGTATGTTTACACTTCCAAGTTAGTTTGAATTAAGGAGGCTTAATTCGAACGAACTTAATCCCTTGCTACACTACCCTTTCATTATTTTGAATTAAGGAACTCCTTAATTCGAACTAACGAAAGCTTAGTTCAAACTAGTAAGAGCTGCATGTTAGGTTGAACTAAGCCCTTAGTTCGATCCTTAGTTCGAACTTGGCACAGTGTGGACATTTAAGTCCACTTTGCTAGTTCAAACTAAGGGCAGTTAGTTCGAATTAACAAAGTGAGTTAAGTCAAATTAACTGTAACTTGACTTACTCCCCATTGTTAATTCAAGTTAATAAGGTCAAATGTAGTTCAATCTACATTTGAACTTATTAGTTCGAATTAACAAATTTGAGCTAAGTTTGGGAAGTGTAGACATAGCCATAGAGTCCAGTCCCCCATTATTAAAGCCGTTAAAAAAAAAAAGTGTGTAGACAAGTCTGTGGCCCAGAGTTTTTACACTAGTGAACAAGTCCTTTTGTCCTAAATCATTATCCTCAGTAAGATTACTCATATCCATAAAACTAAGTACATGTTTCAATGTTCACTGAAGGTGGACTATGGATGAAACATTTCAAAACTGGTCACTTGTTGTGGGTACTTCATTTTCTGGATACCCACAGTCTGCTTTTGAAAAGCAGTGCGTTCACAGCTCCAAGTCAAGAATACCAGGTATTCAACTATTCTGTAAAATTAGGTCTTAAGCATCAGGTTGGAGTCCCCAATAACTGAGTCAATCAAAATTAGTGGATACAGCTACAAATCTTTATCTCAGGGCCTCAGTTTTGCCAATTATAAAATGCTTTCTTACCTCACAGGGGAAATTATTTAGATAAATTGCTTAATGTTTGTGAGGTACTCAGAAACTACCTTAATGGGCACCAAAACAAAGTTCATGAAGAAATAATTACATATTGAGTATTGGGTTTGAACCGCGTGTAAATGGGCCACACACTGGATGATATGAAAATAAGTGATACCGAACACCTGTGTTATTCATTGTGACCTATCTGTGTGCTGACTGTGGCAGCAGTCTTACGGGAAAATATTGGATGATGTAATTTCAGACTATTTTAATACATATGCATTAGGGTGTAAAATTAATATTTCATAAACAACATCAATTTTTTCATTTTCTAACTTTTGAGTGCTTGACTATGCAACTTCATCACATTCTTTTGATGTAAGATTTGTTGTTTGGTGAAGTAGCACATTGGGTACGGTGTACACCTGGCCAAATTCTTTGCTGCTATAAATTGGCACAGCACCATAAACCCAATTTACACCAGCAAAGTATTTGACTGACTCAGTGTTTGTAAGGGTCTCTTTTCTTAATTTAAAAAATAATTTTTATTTGATCAAAAACATTTCAGTTGCATAATTTTTAGCAAACAGGAAACATTCCTTTAAAAATGCATATTTATATGTTATCAGAACCACTGTATACAGCATCATTTAGTCAGTGTGTGGAAACAGTTCTAAAAGAATGTGTGTTGTTTCAAAGAAGGACTGTTTTTCAAGTCAGAATCGTTGTGGTTAGTGTCAGAATCCTTTTCACATTCAAGAAGTTATTTGTATTTGGGGAACCAATGGTCAAAAACCATCATGCTATCGCAAGAAAGGGAGGATAGATGCCAATATCCAAAGGGATAGCCATGTTAGTCTAGTCCAGCAAAAAAAACACCAAGGAGTCGTGTGGCACTTAAAGACTATTCTTGCCTCAGACTTCAACAGACCCTGCTTATATGAGCCGAAGTCTTGTGTTTCGAATATTAAAGATACTAACATTCTAAATGCTTCTATTTTTTCTCAAGGACACATGATCTGTTGCTTCCTAGGTTCTATATAAAGAAGTAATCGCAAGTCACCTAGTTGTCTTATTGTTTGTTCTTTTTGTTTTTGACATTCAGAACATTAGTGATTTTAGATGTGCGCTGAGGGCCAGATTCCATAGTCCCACAGATTTACAAAATATTTCTGCTACCTATATCATTGGTAGGCTCTCTGGGTGAAAAGCTTCAGTATCAGACATGCACAACTGCTCTTTTTAATCTAATTTTTGTAACAAGCAGGAACAACAGTTCATGAGAACACCCTGCAACATGCCATATACAGATATTGTTTGGAGAGCTATATTATTCTTTCCAAAACATTTATATCACTTAGTCATAGCACTAAGAACATTGTCTTTTCTGAACTGAGTAAATGCTAAACTGGCAAATCAAATGTCCCTTACACTGATATTCTGCCCATCTGGCACTAACATTCTGGGAACAGTTCTTTGTTCCACTAGTGTGAACAGAATTCCTCCACCCAATCCTCATGTATTATTTTGCTGTCTCCAATAAAATGGATAATAAAATATGCAGTCGTCTAGCTCAGGATCTTTCACTTTTTCCTGTATTATATGGTTAACTAGTGAGCTAAGCATTGCTTTTGCCTGTTTTTGAACTGACTCAGACTTCATGTGGTCCAAATATTGACTTGAATTTAAATGTTCTTGACTGAGTTTGCACCCTGCCTGTGGAGTGATCATGAGAGGAACAAAGCAGAAGGGAAGAGAAAAATTTAAAGGAGAAAATGAGGCGCGGGGGGAGAGCAGTTGGGCAGAGCACAGACACAAACACAGAATGACTGTGGGAAAATAAGCAGTAGAAAAGAAGAGATGTAATTTTGCCTATGTGAGATGCTCAAGATTCTCCAAATATGATTTTTAAAAAGGTAGTGTCTCTCAAAGCACATGAACAAAGTGTTGTGGACACACACTAACTCTGCAAACAAATGAACAAAATATAGCTTTCGATAGGGTCACAGCACCTCAAATGCCACAAGGTCTTTGTATCTCCATTTAAAAATACAATATAGTGATGCAGTCATAAAATGACAAATGAGACAGGGCAGCTTTAAGAGAGAAACAGGAAGTTGTAACTGGATTCTGAGCTGGTGGAGTTTGCAGAGAGGCTGCAAATAAAGCAGATGTGTTTGTGAATTTGAGTAGTGTCTTAAGACTTTCTTTCATGAAAGCTAATGATACAGCATTTAGCCTGTAGTGTTTATTTTGCATTTTGTTCTTTTTTTTAAAGTACTCACTTAAAGTGAATGCAATGGAGAAATTAAGGAAATATACATCAGCAAGAGATGAGGATCAATTTTATCATCAGGGAGCTGTGGAATTATTGGTCTTTAATTTTTTGCTCATCCTTACAATATTAACAATTTGGTTATTTAAAAACCATCGATTTCGCTTTTTGCATGAAACTGGAGGAGCCATGGTTTATGGTGAGTATAAATTCAAGTGCTAGTGTAATTCTAAACTTGTTGCATTGTGTATAATTAGACACTTGAGCTCAAGTGCTGACAAAGCACAGGGACCATGCTGAATAAAATGGCACTAGCCTATTGAAATATGCAGTAAAATAATAAATGTAAATCTTTCTCTCTCTCAAAGCAGTTATAGGTTGACTTGTCAAAGGAGTAAATGCCTTGAACAGGTAGGTTATCATAGCACTGTGCAGATAATGTATTTCCACAGGCAGATCTGAACCTAATAATCTTTTGGGAATATGGGAACATACGGTGCTTGTTCCATAAGAATGAAATACCACGTTGAAAGACATTATTTCATAAGAATATAATGAACATTTGTATGTTATGTCCCAAGATGCTGTGACACTACGTGACAGCAGAAATCCATTAGGACCACATGGGTCCAGCCCTGTAATCTGATACAGTTTCAACTATCTGAAAATTTTTGTTTTATTTTCATTGTGCTGTAAAAAAGCAGTCTTTGAGAAGTGTCTTTTTTACCCTTCTTGAATGTTTTCATTGTATTTGTACTTCATTTTCCCTCTCTAATTCTAATCTTCATACAATTATCTAATATTTTATATAACTCATGCATAGGACCCTCTGTGTAGTCTGCAGTGATGAAGATCTCTGTCAGTTCAACTACTATAGGGAGGCAGTGTGGGGGTGGAGGAAGGGAGTTATATCTGCAGTCCTTCCTTGCATTCGTTTCACTTTCAGAAAAGTTGTGTGATCTCTATTTCACGTTCCACAAAACATGTTCTGTTGACACTGCCAGGACTGGAAAAAAGGGAGACAAATTATCAATTTTTACGTTATGTATCCTAGCCACAAACTAACTGTGACTCTGACTTTCTTAATTATATATGTTATGATGCTGCTTTATGTAGTATGAAATTCATATATGGAAAAGTTGCCAAAACCTAAAAAATACTTGGACTTGATTTTCTGTCAGTTGTGTGCACTATTTTTATTGATGTCACTTCCAGTTGCTTCCGTGAACTTGGGATAGGCCTGGGATATTAAAACCATTGCAGTTTTAAATTTGAGGCCGCTTCCATCTCAGCAATATATTTTGAAGGAAGAGGGTTAGAGTTTATTGACCAGTTAGAGCTGAGGTCTACCAGTCTTCACATTTCCCTTTAAAATGGTTGATTACACATACAAACTCTGAAAAGTCATAGAAACACAGAATCTACCCTTCTGTACTAGACAAAACACTTAACTTATTTGTCACTTCCTGCTTCTAACTGTGACCTGATGCTTCCTAGGAAAGTAAAAAACAAACAAACAAACAAAATCCTTTATCAAGACAGTCATGATGTTCTAAACAGATGGGTAGGGATCATTGCTTTTTCCTTTATACCTGCCCCTGCCTCTATGTTGAAAGACTAAGTTCCATAATGCAACACTGTAGGACTTAACTGGAAATCATTAGAGTGGTGGAAAAGGAACTAAAGTGACAATCCACCTCATTTCATTTTATTTCTAACTTCTTGGGTCTTACGTTCTCCATGTCACATGTGCATAATAAATGGCTAGTAAATCAACTGAGATTGAAATACAATGCTTGGTAGAAGATGACAGTTCACCACTGTTAATGGTGGCATTGATTGTGCAGAGTTCAGATTGTTCTACTAAAATAGTATTTTTACAATACAAACCACCTCTAATTACTGATGATTGTATACATTTGCCCTTTTTTTTGCTATTAATCGCTGCATGTAGGGAAATCAGTGAAATACTGCACAATATTTCCAATAGGGTCAACCTATAAACTATACTATTTTTCTAGGATTTAAACACATGAGGCCCTTCCACCTGGCATTCTTTGCTGCTTCTATATTGTGTCCTGTGTGCAACTGTTAATGTTACTTGCAGAGTTAGACACAAACCAAACCCTAAGCTCCAAATGCCCCACACTTCTGCAGAATTTTTGGACCGCATCTGAACTGAGTGGCTTGGGTTCTCCATATTTTGTTAATTTTGAGTGTGTGCTATCAAAACTGATATAAAGCAGAAAGAGGGTGGGGAATGCAATACAACTTTGTAAAAATGTCAGTCTCTTTTTTTTACCATTTTGTTCTGCTGATTCTGAGCTTTAAACTGACATTTTCAAGTCATATGATGTGGAATACTTGTCCATTGCCTCGCACCTTGTGTGGCCATGAATACCATTAAGAAGAGTATCCTCTTTAGAGCTGATTAAATTCAGTTGTCAGTTGAGACTTATGCTAAGACCTGAGTGGAGCTCTGTATTAAGAAATTCCTGAATAAAGGACACAGTCGCTTTGTTTGAGATCTGTCATAAATAAAGGAAGATTATATGCCTTACAAACTTAAGCTGTAGTTGTTCCGGCATCTAGCAATATTGGGTATGGCTTTAGGTATTCTTATCACTGTAAAATAGGAGTAATTTAAAGGAAACCACCTTTTCAGAAGTCAAAACATTAGTAACATTTTACACCCAATTTGCACAGGCATAAGGCCCCAATTCTACAGTTCACTGTTTGGAGGACTAGAGCTCTGCAATTTGGATCTATTTTCAGGATCTAAAATGTATATACAGTCTTCAAGGCAATGGAGAGTCAGCTCTACTTACCTGTAAGCGAGAAGTATTTGCTGACTGTGACACAGAATGATATCTAGATACAAAACAGTTGACAATGCAGTGTGTGATTAATATTTATGGATGTGTCACCAAAGACAATGGTCAGAGAGAAAGATGAAGAAAATTAGCAAAAAAGTGTGACAGAGATTTAGGGCTGATCCTATGAGAGGTTCTGAGCATTCCCAAGTCAGGCCACTAAGCCCTATGGACAGAAGAATGCAGATTTACCTGTTGATTATTCATTCATTGGTTTGCCTTCCAAACTTCTGCTCTGCACATGTGTTTGATTGTTGCAGATAGGTTCGAGGGCAAAATTCTGACTCCTCAGAATTCTTGGTAAAGCTCTGGGAGGGCAAGTGCCAAAGCAAGCAGTTGAATGAGGTATAAAGAAGCAGTTGAGCGGCAGCCTGGACAGTAGGAAACATTGCCATTTACACTTAACCATTTTATTTTAATGAGAACACTTGTTTTACATAGCACTTCCTGAAGGAATCTGAAATATGCTTTTGAGTGTCCAGCAGCAAATGCCTTGGGCCTGACTTGCAGAAGTGCTTTGAATCCACAATTGCAATTGAAATCAGTGCTCTGCTTTGAAAATAGGACTCAACTGAATACCAAAATCAGCAGTCACTTCTGAAAAATGCAGGCATTTTGACAAAAGGTCTGCACCTACATTATAGAGGTATGCAGGTGTATATATGACACCATAGCTACGTCTATATAGTACCATAGGGTAAACATACCCCAAGAGAGGCAACACCCAAAACAGTTAGAGCTCTGGTATTTTAAAATCAACAGAAAATCCAATTTACAAACCAGCTAAGGTGCAGAGGGCTGGATCCATCACTCCATTTCACCAGATTTATGTTGGTATAACTCCATTGTAATCAATGAAGTTTTATTGAAAAAAACTAGAATATTGCAGTAGAGAATCAAGAACATGCTAATATCCCATAGTGAGTCATTAATTGAGCCAGGAATACAGGTTGGAAGAGCTGTTACAGATGCTATCTTAAGACATTAAACCCCACTTGCTTTTTCCTGGGAACTGTTTGCTTGAATTAAGACAAAAATGGCAAGCAAGCTTGTTCCTATGACATTCTGCACAATTCCTTCAAAGAGACTGTGGGAGCTCAGAACCTAACTGGATTAGGCTCTAGGAAATGGAAGTTCGTAGGTAGGGAGAAATGACAAAGATCATAATTTTCTTGTTTTTCAGTTAGCATATTAATGATGGAGACATCTTCAAGAAACAATTTAGAGTCTTGAAAAAAGATGATCAAGGCAGGTTGCAGAAACACAGTACACATTTTTAAGAAGCGTTCATAGCCAGAAGGGACTTCTTTGTAGTTGGCGTGTAAAAGAGTAATTTCTTAAATCAAATGTGAAGAAATTAAGGTCTGCTCTGAAATGATTCCTTAATAGTCAGGAGAATTAAACAATGGACTGAACTGCATAGCTAGGTTTTTGAGTCACCTCCATTAAGAAGTGTTCAGAAATAGTTGTATAAAATCCCTGTGGGAGGAATATCCTTTTTGATCCATTAGTTTAGCCTTGACGATCTCAAAGGTCTTTACTAACAGTATCATCTATGATTAAGGATTTGATCCTATCTCCACTGAAGTCATTGGCAAAATTCCTATTGAGTTCAGTGGAACCAGGATTGGGCTCTAGTTTGTGTACTTCTGGAAGACTAAGAAATGGTAATGGGGTTTTTATTTTGTTTTGTTTTGTTTTTTAAAGTGTTGTCTTATTCAATCCAGCATCAGAATAGTCACTTTGAAAGCAAACTGCCTGAAATTTATATATTGGTCACTCGGGGTATGTCTACCCTGATGCCTTCAGTGCGCTCCTCCAGGTTTGATCGAGCAGTCTGTCAAAACTGCTCCATTGAGTTATAGCTTGACACTGTAACTCAGCCCCATAACTAGAATAGCTCTAAGCTGACTGGACAGCATTTCTGTTTGCCTTAGCACATCATGTACAGGGAGAGAAGCAGGAGTTAGTAAGGTGACGAGAGATAGGCAAGATATTTTACGTACCTTACATATCTCTCCCTTTGACTGCTGCCGAAAAGTGCAGTGAGTATTGGCTAGTGCTAAGGGAAACACTATAGTTAAAGTGAACCTGGGAGAAGAAGTGATATTTTAACTGGATGCTCACCTCTAGAAAACCAAGGACTGATTCTACTTGATGCAGAGTGCTCTCAACTTTGCGTGATGAGAGCCTGTATTAAATGACTAAACCCCATGCTCAACTGATGTTACAATATCTGAAACTGTCTTACCCATGCTTATAGTACAGCAACCTGTTATACTGATGCCAGTTTCCCAATTACGTGAATGAATCCTTTTCTAATTTGTTCTCATGCAATTTGTTATTTTTTCAGATCTGGTAAAAACAGTTTAAGTGGGAAGGTAGCAGTAGTAAAAAAGGAAAAGTGCTATGTTTACATCTTTGGGCTATGTTTTAGAAAGGGATGATTTTAATTAGAACCTGGACTAGGGCCTCTGAGTACAGCTATAATATAAGTCTTAAATGTTTTATATAAAGCAAAAATTTCTCTGAGTTCATAATGATGCATGAACTTCTGAGGGTTTATATGGTATATTGTTAAATCAGACCTATGGTACATTCCTTTTTACTTAAGGAATAATATGATTCCAATATTCCAGTGTGGTCTCCAGAAACGCATTGTAGTGATACAGCAATTGTCTCTTACAGATCCTTCTATAAAGCTTCCGTCAGTTTTCTGAATCAAGGGATTTGAACCCATCTATACTTTGTTCAGCTCTAAAACATCATAATCTTCCGCGGAGAGCTCAAGAGACCGAAAAGTTCCATTAATGCTCTAAGAATATTGATCGTCAACATCTGTTATACTCAGTGCTATTGCTAGCCATCGACTCTATGTCTATTGATACTCACTAAAGTGCCTATTTTATTTGTACTCTAAAACTACTAATGAAACCATTAGACATCTGGGCAGCTTAGTGTCCTGCTCTGGCCCACATTGTATCAGAGGATAGGATGCAAATTAGGAGAAAGAACTAACAAGAGCCAGGCTTGAATTTTTCTTGCCTTTGTAAATGTTGATTTTTACTTCCTAATAGCAAATTTGGTTATGATTTTAAAGGCTTAAAAAAGTTCCATTCCTGCAAATGCACTTTGATCAGCTTTTCATGTATGAATATATACAGGCACCTAAGTGTTGTCAGGATTGGAGCATGCCATAGTTCTTGTGACATCTTTTGAAAAGGCAGTGAATAACCCGTTCTGAGTGTTATCTACCCCACCAGAGAAAACTGTCACAGAAAGCTGTTTGTGACCACTGTTGTAGATACCATATCTTGCTTGGACACAGAATAATAGCTGCCACTGTAACTTCCCATCTTAAACTTGCCACTGTTGTTTGAAATGATATAATCCAGAAGTCAAATTAATGGACCTTCACTAGTATAACAGAGAACACAATTTGTCCTGTCATAGATGCCCCTGCCTCAACGTCCCCTTCTGACCAAATTTGGCATTATAGATGCTCCCTCTCTTAGTTTCCCCGTGTTTACTGTTGGTAAGTTAATAAGTCTTTATATAGGAAACAATGGTGCTTCTGAGTGTCCCATAAAAAGCCCAAATGAAAATACAAATTTTCACCACAGCATTTTAGCTTGGAAACAGTCTCAGTTTGTGCATTCTCTTAGTTTTGATCCCTTTGCTGGAGTCAGGTTTCTTGCCACTGCCTGGTGTGGAGAATCCTTCCTGAGGGCCAGAGACCTGCAGAGATCTGCCAGCTGCTGCTCTTTTTTGGGATAGCATGTAGTCCCCGAGAGGCATAGTTTCCTGCCGTTCCTTAGGAGTTCTCTATCCCTAGGAGGATGCCTGTTCGGCTCCTTTGTGTGGTGAGCTGTCCTGGAAGCAACTCTTTTTGTCTCTAGGATCCATACCATCTAAATCCTGAGAACCCAGCAAAGTAGCTGCCAACTAGCTGACTAGGGCTTCAGTTACTTTTAGGTGGGTCTGAATTGGCTCATTCTCTCTTACAGGCCTCTCTTACAGGTGGGCTTATCCCAGACATCCCTGACAGTGCCCATATATTTAAAACAGTAACACATATATTAGGTGTCTCAAAGTGTATTATGAAGCAGTCATCTACTCATTGGTAGCAAGAGGCTATGGAGGCAAACCATGTCTGCCATTCTCTGACTAGAGCCACAGGCTGTGATGCCAACTCTCATAATTTTGTCATGATACTTAGTGTTTTGACCAAGCACCTACTCTTGATGGCAAATCATTAGGGAAAAGACTCTCAGCTTTCATATTATTTTTTTTAAAAAATGTCTTCTAGCCTTCATGAATATAGAGAAAAATTTGATAATGACCTGAGTGATCTCATAAGTCTCAAACCAGAAGGATAAAAAAAAAATCTAAAAAAAAATATTTGTTTTAATCTCTGGCTTTAAAATTGTTTCTCCTGAGTCTTTTGATGACCTGACTCATGATTTTTGAATGCTTAGGATTAGCAGTATTGGGATTCCCTGAGTTAAAATGGCTGTCATTGCCCCACCACTTTCTCAGGTGGAAGTGAGAAAAGTCTGGTTGACTCAAGGACAATGGCTGCTCTGCATGCTGTCAGAAAGCAAGGAGAAACGGTTTGGGGAGACTGGTCAGGTACAGAAGAGTAGGGAGCAGAGCAGGACAGGTAGTGGGTTAATATGGGGGGCAAGGGAATTTTGAAGATAAGTAGGAATTCTGTATGTAGTCAATTAACATTTTAGGATAGTGAGGGAGGAGGTGAATATGGTAGTACTGCAAATTTTAGAGGGATAGGAAAGGGTAAGAGAGCCAAGAAGTCCACTGTGGGGACAGGAAATGAAGGCGATAGAGGTAGACTGGTGGATGGATGGGAAGGGAGAATATGGCATGGCAGATGACTGAAGGAAAAGGGAAGGAGACTGTACAGGCAGGGGAGCAGGAAAAGGCCTAAAACTGTTGGCAGGAAAGGCAGATAGGGCCTGGAGACGGATGAGAGAGATTTGGAAAGATAGCTGGAGAGAAAAGGATGGTAATTAGTCCAAGGCTCTGAGGGAGAGGCAGTAGAGGGACTCCAAGCATTCAGTGGAAATTTCCATATTTTTTGCATATGAACATCGTGTGCATTTAAGGTGGAATTTTCAACCTGTAGTGATATCTTATCAGCTAGGTAGTTCCCTGTAAATGATAGATAATTTGAAGTCAGACTAAAAACCCAAAACTCTTTTAACAAGTTCATTCTCATGGCTTACTGCGGCGTGACAACTGACTTTTGAACTGTTGTGGTTGGCCGTTATGGTATTAATATTTTGCATAGGCATGTTTAATACCTGCTTCCTTTCCCCCTTCATTTTCCTCCCCCAAGAATTTGCAGGAAGTCTGTATGCTACCTTTCACTACAGCTAAATTTATTATCTGATTTATTTTGCACATTTCATACAACCTCAGGAAGTAACCTCGGGACTTTTAGTTGGCTGTCTGAATCCTGAGGATTTAAAAAAAAATATCCCTCCTTAACAGTACAATCAGCATTATGGCTATTATGCCCTCTTTGTCTCACTTTATGGAGCCAAAATATTATATATGATCTGATATTCTAGAGGCATCCAGTGTTTAGAGACCCTGCAAAACTGATCCAACAAGCACAAGTGCATGCATACTTTCTCTCTGTCTCTCTCTCTCTCTCCCTCTCCATTTAAACAACTCTGGCCACCATAGTATCCAGCTGTTGAATGAAACTTCAATTTTAACTCTAAATTTTTCTGACTCCTCTGAGTTATTTTCTGTGGTTAAATTTCCTTCATATTAGCCAAAGGGCTCTAAGCATTTTTTTAGGTATTTATATGGCCTCCATCATTGTCATATCTGAGCGTTTCCCAAGCATTTATGGATTTATATGATTCACTAATATTATAGAATGAACCAGATGACTTATGCTAAACAGGAACCAAAAATTCCCAGCATGCTTTTGCACTTATGCTAAAGCTGTATCTTTGAATATTTTATATTTAAGATCAGGTTTTATTGTGTAGTTTTAGGTTTCAAAGCTAATTAAATTGTTATTCTTGTGCCTTGTATGTTCCATTTATTTGCCTCCACAAAGATATATGTTCTACTGATTTGTCAAAACAAGATGTTTAAGCTTTGCCTAATAAGAACTGTGTTAGGAGCACTTATGGTAGGTCTTCATGGCCTAATATTATTTGTGCTTTATGGTTTATTAAGATTTGAAATAATTTTGTTTGTTGCTGGCACAGATGTCTTATAACCTAACAAATTAAAGTCAGATAAGGAAAAGGGAATGAGAAGCATTAGTATTTTTGTTATGAATAAAGGGTGGATAAGGCCAAGTCACATTAAAAGGTTAAGGTGACCCAGCTATGTTGCTCAAGGTCTGATATATTTAAGCAGCCAAATGCCCAGTGTTGACAGTGCTTAGTGGATGGAAAAATTCTGCCACTGATCTACCTACCACCTCTTGGGAAGGTGGATTCTCTACAGAGACAGGCAAGCGCCTCCCATCGCTGTAGTGCGTAGCTATCCTGAATCAATGCAGTGGTGCAACTGCAGTCGTGCTACTCTAGTATCTAAAATGTAGACATAGCCTAAATATGAGCTGAATTAAGCGCACACTTTGGAACAGACATGCTGAGACCTGCTGCAAGAACTGCTTCCTAGGACCACAGAAAATATTAATCCTTTTCCGTTTGAGTTCTTGATGTTCAATAAACCCATTAAGCTAAATTATCTGATATAAGCTAAATTATCTGATATAAGCTAAATTATCTGATACTTTTATCAATAAATAAAATGAACCCACTGATTATCAACAATCCTCACAGCACCCATGGCAAATTGGGAAATATTATCTTCCCCATCTGTGGGACACAGTTGGTAACTTGCCTATTGTCTAAACTACAGCTGGGAGTATGATTTGCAGTATTAGAAATAGCCACACTAGTTTTAATCTAGCTAGCTCACTAAAAATTGTAACAAAGATGACAGAACAGGATACACACGTTTGCCTGATTACCCTGAGCATGCACTTGCTTGGACTGCTCATGTGCAAGCTTGTGCTGCTGTGTTCTTACTGCGATTTTTAGCAAAGAAGCTAGTGCACGGCTGGTAGAAGCACATTTGTGCGAGCTGCAATGTAAACGTATGTCCCCAGCTGCAGTGTAGACATACCCCCACAGTCAGGGACCAAATCCAACCACAACAGCATTCTTCTTTCCTTTTTTTTCCATATTTATTGTTCATATAGCACTATAACTGTGTATAGCTCCTGACAGTCTGCAGAGCAGTGGTGTGACAGAGTGTGTAATGACTTCTTAGCATAACACAGGAAGTTAGCAGAATTGTTGAGAATAGAACGTTATCGCTTGACTTTCCAGTACAGTGGGGGTTTTTTTTTGCTACAAAAGCATCTTCCCCTTCTAAGTACTTACTAAACACATCTCATTAGGCATTCAGTCGCTGAGTAACATAGTTAGTAAAATCATCAAAATGACCCCAGTACCTGGGTCACAGAGGTCAGATCAGGTCTAGGAGAATGTATAACTGCCATGTTCACCTCTGTATTTCTCCAGGAATTGACATGTTCATAATATGACAGCCACACAATACTGCATATAGCATACCTCAGTGGTGGGGCTGATGGTGAAGGGCAACTGCTATGCTAGCAGAATTGTAATAAATAATGGTAATAAGTAAGAATGGTAATACAAAATGTTATTCTGCTTTTTTTTCTATGGCTACAACTACTGTCATATCAGACTCTGACAGTAGTTTAACCTCTTGTGTTTTCAATCTTCAGGCCTGCTAGTGGGATTAATTATACGATATGCAACAACACCATCAGACTTTGAAAGTGGAACAGTCTATGCTTGTGAGAAGCTGAAGTTTGGCCCCCCCACTCTACTTGTTAACATAACAAACCAAGTATATGAATATCAGTACAAAAGGGAAATCAGCCAACACAACATTAATGCTCACCAAGGCAATGCAATGCTTCAAAAGGTAAAAGGATTATTCTCCATTATTTCTGTGTGTTATAAAATGAGTTCTTGCTTTATTAACGTATGCCAGTTGGATAAGAGAATCTGTTCATAGTGTGATAGAAGTGCTGTATTCTGATTTTAGGATGAAAAGGGAGGAACAGGAAAGAGACAGATGAAAAAAGGAAACCAAGTATAATAGTCATACAGCTGCCATGAAACAGAAAGGAATGATAGCTCACAGCAATCCTGAGGCTGTGTGTCAACAAAACAATTGATTGGGTTACGGCAACCTCAGCCTGCACAGATATTGTCTTTATCTAGAGAAGATCTGGTTGAATCAAATTAGTGAATGATGGACTCAATTAATTTTCCCCATCAGTCTCTGAAGAAATTACTTTACAAATCAGTATTTTCATTACTTAAGCAGCTCCACTTGGAACCAATATTTTCAAATTTAATTCTATGTTAAAAAATCTAAATGTTATGCTTATCCCCCTCACACTCTTTTTTCTAAATCTCTAAGAAAGAGAATGTTGCAAAAACCAAAAAGCACGAGAGCAGAGGGATACTTGTCATAATAGTAATATTTCCTTGTTATAATGAGATATAAAACATATGGGAATCAAGGTTCTAACCATCTGACAAACTGCTGAAACTTCACTTTTATTACCATATATACTTGGGTATAAGCCGATCTGGGCATAAGCCAACCCCTCAATTCTGAGCCCAAAAAAGAAGCTAAAATTGGTGTCCCAGGTATAAGCCGAGGTCCCCTTTTGGCCTTGGCCCCTAACCCCCCACCCACTGCTGCTGGCTTCCTCTGGAGTTTAACAGCTTTCCTACCCCAAAATCTCTGCTGCTGCTTTTCCTTTGCCCCCCCCCATCCATTCCTCACTCCTGCCCTCCTGCACTGCCCTTTCCTCACTGCTGCCCTCCTGCTCCCACCTGCTCTGTCCTTTCCTCACTGCTGCCCCCTGCTCACTTCTCAGTTACCTCACTGTTGCCCCCTTGCTTCCACCTGCTCTGCCCTGTCCTCACTGCCATCACCCCTGCTGCCCCCTGCTCACTTCTCAGTTTCCTGCTGTTGCCCCCCTGCTCCTCCTGCTATCCCCTACTCCCGTCTTTCCTCACTGCTGCCCCTGCCCCTGCCCCTGCTCCTCCTGCTGCCCCCCTGCTCGGAGCTTCCCTCACTGCTGCCCTCTGCTCTGCCCCTTTCTCACTGCTGCTCTCTGCTCCTTCTACTGCCCCCTCCTCACTGCTACCCCTTACTCTGCCCTTCCCTCACTGCTACCTCCTGCTGCCCCCTGCTCTGCCCCTTCCCTATTGCTGCCCCCCTGGATCCTCACTGCTGCCCCTCTGCTGCCCCCTGCTCTGCCCCTTCCCTCACTGTTGCCCCCCTGAATCCTCACTGCTGCCCCCTGCTCTGTCCCTTCCCCACTGCCACCCCACTGGCTCATCACTGCCACCCCCCTGCTCCCTTCTCAGTTCCATGCTGTTGCTCCCCTGTTCCCCGACACCCTTTCCACCCCTTTTCCCCCTCATCCCCCAACCCCTGCTGCCATTCTTCCCAGCCTGCCAGGCACCCCCCCAAATCCCCAGTCCCTGTCGTTACTTCCCTGGGCTCCCCTAAACCCCTGGGTCCTCCTGCTGCTTTCCCTGGACTCCCCTCCCCCCTCCCCAACCTCTGGTCCCTGACGCCGCTTCCCTGGCCTCCCTGAATCCCCCCCTCAATGTCCAGGCCTACCCCCCCAGGGCCACCTTATTTGGCCGCTCCAGACGCCAGGGTCCCTTCTTTTCTCCAGCCCCAACCCCAGCCGACTGCCCAAGATGGCTGCCTGGCAACACTGGGGCTTGGGCCTGCTGCATGGTCGGGGAAAGGGCTGGCTGGGGCTGTCTACCGTATTCTTCTGAGTATAAGCCGAGTGCCTGTTTTGAAGCCAATTTTCAAGCACAATATTCTCAGCTTATACGCGATGATATACGGTACATTCTTTTACTGTCAGACTTCAGAACCCCTTAATGTGTGCTGCCTGGTAGCTGACTTACCTGTGTTTTAATGGCAATCATTGTTTAAACTCTAGAATTGTGCTTATTATGGGAATCTAATGACAGTCCCCATGCATAGAAGTTGGTGGGACTACCTGCAAGCTCAAAGTTACCCATATACTTACTTTTCTTGCTGAATCGGAGCATGTGTGTGTTTTGATGTTTGACTGTTGCCTCCATCAGGAAAAACTAGGTGGATTGAAGGCTGTGACAGCAAATCTGGGTGAGAACAGAAAAATACTAACTCAGACCTATTCACAATTGAGTGAGTCTTCAGGCTTTTTCCTGCAAGATAGTTCCTCCAGACACAGTAGTACCTCTCAGCAGAGCTGGAGCTAGCCATAAACAAACTAAACAATTGCTTAGGGTCCCTAGCAGCTCAAGAGGGCCCCCTCTTCACCTTTTATTTTAAGAATTTGCCTGTTTTAGAGAGGGTGAAGGGGACAATATTCCTGCTTAGGGCCCCCAAAAGGCTAGCATCCACTCTGCTTCTTGGCTTGCAACCACATCAGAGAGTCAGTCAGCCTAGCAATTGGGGGCAATCTGGCAGTGTGGAAAATTTTTCTTAAGTATCACAGTAGCATTTGTCTCTAGTGCTTGAAGTGCCACTTTTTGCCTGACATCCAGCTGTGATCTGATGCAATGAGCAGCCCAAATTTCCGCAGATCATCACAGCACTCATTCTGGAGCTGAACAGCTGCTAGCAGGAGAAGAGAACAGCATAAATTGTGCATGAGTGTCTGCTGCCTTGTCAGGGGCCCATCTTCCCACCTCTTTGCCCATTTTGACATCCCTAAAAGATACTCTAAAGCCTCAGCACTTTAAAGTTAGCATATAAGTTCTTCTGTGCCAGAGGGAGAGGGAACGCGATGCAAATGTGACCTCTGCAAGCTACACGTCTTGATGCTATGCACAAATGCCTTCCTTCTTAAAAAATTCAGTAGCATTTAAGAGGAAAAACAATCCCCAAAGACCCCCCCTGCCTTGTTTAAAAAAACCCAACAACAACAACAATTTTTATATTGTTCTGTGCAAACCAAAACTCCCCATTAATTTCACAGTAAAAGGTTTCTAAGCTTTTTAGTACGCAAATTAGCCCATCTGTGATTTATAAATATATTTGTTTGTTACATGATCATGTTGTTTCGAATAATAAAAGTATGCAGTTAGGATTTCTGATGCCTATGGAAAAAAGTTTAATTTAACTTACTAACTGATTTAATTCACATGTTAATGTGACATTTGCAACAGTTGGTTTGAAGGAGTTAGTGGTTAAAAAGTTCTTTCTCCATCTTTTTTCCCATATACTTGTCAGCTTGACTAAACTTACTATATCCCATTATTTGGAAGCCAGTTCATACTAGTCTAATCATTCAGAGTAAGCAGAATAGTTTTAAAAAATAAATAAATAAATAAATCTTTTTGCTGAGCTCTCACTTCCTGTTTATCAAATCAAGTTATCTGTTGGAAGGAAGACGGAAGTTATTTTACGGTCTGGTCTGTTTACTATAAAGCTGAATAATCCATCTAGTATGTTGTACTCATTTAAAAAAAAAAAAAGCATTTTCTCTGGACAGAGGAGCTGCAAGCCATCGAGCTAATGACATGCTGTCACTTTTAAAAGTACAAATACAGTAGAGCCAACAGACAGAACAATGGATTACACAGGTTTATTAATACATGTTTTTTGTCAAGAGGTGGTAGGCTGCAAACAGGATTCTGTTGTTCTGAAAGTAACTCAAAATTAAATTAAAAAAGCAGAAGACTCTTTGCTATATCTACAGGCCTGAATTTGATGTAAAATACAGCCACTGTAATGACAATAGCAACACTGATTATATTTTTTCTTTTTGTTCAGACCTATACGCTTTCTAACAACACTTATGAGAAATCATTTTAACAAGCATCTTATTTTAGATGTTTGCCCCTGGTACATTGTTTTTCTCCCTTAGTTTTTTATTGAAGAAGCCAAAAACACAGTAAAAATACATCTGTTTTATACATATAGACCATGGTATACACTGAGGAATGCACTTTGTTTGAATTCTAGGCAATATTCCATTTCCAAATCCTTTTTTTTTTAAATCTTTTTCTACAATGACACTCGTAGACTAAAATGTATTCCATATGGTGGCCAAAGCAACTCCTGTGTTCTGTCCTCTTTCTGTCAAATTTGGACCTGTGTAAACCAGGAAATGGGAGCTTTCTGTTGGTATAAAGGTGGTCTATGGCAGCTCTCATGCCAATCATTCATCCTATGTTACATAGGGGACACATCATGGATGAAGGGGGGTGTTGGGAATTACTTTAGAGCTACAATGCAGTCATGTTTTGACAGTTCCCAAGGTCATTTAGGGACTGCTCTCAGCTGACATAAGTTAGGGAAGCACCTAGAACAATGCACAGGGAGAATCAAGATAAGATGAAGTGTTCTCTCTCTTCTGTACTCAGCAGATTTCTGTGTAAGAGATAATCTGGACAAGAGCTATAAATTCCCATGACTGCTATCCAATATCTGTTTAACCTGCAGACTACAATATCTGTCAGTGAGCTGGAATTACAGGGTTAGGTCTTCAGGACTGTTTCATAGAGATTAGCTAGATTTCATATATATATATATATGGCTTAATATATATTTTTAGGCTCTGGCTCCCTAAATACTTAGGATTTAAAATTTTTGCAAAATACAGTAAATTAAAATAGAAAAGGGACAAAGGTTTTCTAGCTTACTTACCTGGAAGACTATTGAGTTTTTATTCACTATGAAGAAATCCTGTAAATCTGTTTCTCAAGTAATTTGGCAGATTGCAGGAACAATGAAGAGTCATAGGAAGTTTTTATTCTCAAAAGAATTATTAAAATTTTTCCATTTCATTCACACTTTTTGTTGAAGAGATCAATGACAATAGGCAGATTTAACTCACCAAATGGTGGTATTTTCCAGATTGCATGCTGTTTGAAGATGTAAACAGAGAGACTGCATTTTAAGCAACAATGAGAGAACTCCTTAGTGAGGAAGTTCCCCGATTTAGTAAAATGGCTGCTGCATCACATCTTGGTCCTCTCTGGCAACTGTGGAGGATCAGGAACTCTCTAACCATTCCCCATCTCCATATCTTTGTAATGAAAGGTTAAAATTTAAATGATGTATAGTTTCTGCCAATGGCTATGTCTACAGTAGGGGCTTAATTCAACTTAAGCAAAGCCCAGGCTACATTAGGAATTAATTAAATCGACAAACATTTGCTTAACTCAACTTATTAACACTCACTTGTTAACGCAACTTAATTTTTAAGTTGACCTTATTAAGTCCACTTAAGCCAATGTAGCCAGTCATTAGACTTAAATCAACTGAACTGGCTTCCTGGCCATTTGAAACCTTCCAGGCAACCAGGAAGTGCCTGCCCTGGCCAATCCCAGGGCACGACAAAGCCCAGCCCATCATGCTTCACAGCCAGAGCTAGCCAGGACTTTGGCTGTGTGGCGGGCATGGCCAAGCAAGACATGCCAGGAAACGGGGCCCCATCCTGGACCCACCAGGAGATCTTAGATCTCCTGGCCATTTGGGGGGATAAGGACATTACACTCCTGGCTCCAGGGGAGCCAGAGGAACTGGGATGAGTATAGGTCCATCTCCAAGGCCCTGGCAGAGAGGGGCCATACCTGCATCACCCAGCAGGTGCAGATGAAGGTCAAAGACCTCTGCCAGAGCTATCACAGGGCCCAGGAGGCCAAGCAGCATTCAGGAGCAGCCAACATCACCTGCTCCCATTGCACCTAGCTGTATGCCTTCCTGGGCTGGGAGGCTGGCACCGAGCCAGCCCATACTCCTGACTTCCTTGAGTTCCTCTCCTTCAGTGATGGCCAGGAGGAGGGCTCAGTAGATGAGGATGTGGTGCTCAGCCAGGGGGACACCAGCACACTGGCACAGGGCACCATGCTGGCTCCAAGCAGTACCACCCAGGAGCTCATCCCAGGGACCTAGGAGGAGACTCCCCCCCACCTCACATGAGAGGACATCGCACCAGGCTCCTGCAGCATGTGCTGGTGAGTACTCCCTCCCTGCAGGCATGGTGGTGCAGGCAGTTGGGAGAGGGACTGCAGGGGCTAGGGCCCAGGGACAGACAGAGTTCTGGGGGTGGGGGCACAGGGGCACTCCCACAGGGACACATGGAGCAGGGGGGGGGACTCAGAGCCAAAGGGGGTGGGGGCTTGGCAGGACAATGGGCAGGGGCACTATTGCTAGGACAAGCAAGACCAGACAGCATGTGTCTGGCACCATTGGCACATGGCCTCAGGGGAGACCCCAAGGACTGGGCTCCCTGGGGCTCACCACCCTCGGCACTGCACATACCTCGTGCAGTAGAGCATGGCGGCGTATCCTAAGAAGTCCCTGTCCCAAAGGACAGGGAGTGGGAAGCAGGGGGATGAGCATTGAAGAGCAGCTGCTGTCAGCCTGCATGCTGCACTACCTAATGGGGGGGGAACACTTGTTCTTTGCTTCTCTCCTGCAGACCCTGCAACCCTGACACCAGTCACTCCCAGGGCACACCCAGCCCCAGCCAGGAGGAGGAGAGGGCTTTGCTCCCAGGAGGAGATACTGGAAGACCACCTCCAACTGGCTGATTGTGCCGAGGTGGATCTCCAAGCATGTCAGGAGCAGCAGAGGGAGAAGGAGAATGGCTCCCACAGGGATGAGCAGGCCCAGATGGACTGCCTGCTTGACCTCATGGAGCAGCAAATGCATGCCCTGGAGCACCAGACCCATGCCCCAGAGGCCTTGGCATGGGAGCAGGGCTCTCTTCAGGCTGAAGATTCCCCAGTGCAGGACCCCAGCAGCAGCCCACATCGCTGCAGGCCCCGGAACAGGTGGCCAGATGCAGACCCAGGACCCGCCAGCCTGACACTGCTAGGCAACCCACCCCCTTCGTTCTCCAAAACCTCCTCACTCTGCCACAGCTCCCGCCACAATAGCCGCCTCAGCCCCCACCTATCCCCCTTGTAAATAAAAGATGTTACACTGTTATCCTGTGCTTGTGCATCCTTTTATTGTGTTGGGGAAGGGGGAGATGGGTGGGGGAGTGCGGTGGCAGGAATGGGTGGGTGAGGGTGGTGACAGGAGCTGGAGGAAGGTGCTCTCTCTCCTCTGCAGGTTCTGCAACCAGTGGTCATCATCCCAGGTGGTGAGAATGATCTGCTGCCACCAGTTGTTGCTGGTTTCCCATGCCCAGATGTGCGGGTGCACAGAGGGCACCTTATCCGTGGTAGCTGCCAGGGTGGGAAGAGAGTTGGCCTGCAGTTGCCATAGCACCTGGTCCAGAGCCAGAGGAGTCTGACCAATGCATGGAGGAGTGCTGTGCTGGCACATAGCTGGCACACACTGGGTCCCTGACCTCCTTGGGCTCTATGTTGCTGCACACAGTATGGAGGGTGGTGTAATCACTTACATCCTGTAGAAAAGGAGTGGCCAGGAGAGAAGGGCACTTCTGCTGTGGTGCATTGTGGTCCAGCTACCCACAATGCACCACACCTAGGATGATCTAGCAGTTGCCAGTGCTGACGTGGGCAGTCTGCTGGCATTTGAGTGTGGATTCTCTAAACTGGCTTAACAAGGTCTGCTTTAAGTCATCTTCAAGTAGATTTTATTAAGCCAGTTTAACTGAGCCCTCTAGTGTAGACATAGCCAATAGTTCCACATGTCTGGTCTCTCTGGTTCCAAACTTAGTTCCTGATCTTAGTTCACGTAGTGCTTTTATTCTGTGTTGAACACTGAAGTTTTGTTGCTGATTTTTGATTTTGGCATCCCCTTTTTGAAATTCCATCAGGTTAGGACACTTAGGTTAAAGCTGCATTATTGCCACAGGTAAAGATGACCATAGTTGTCTTCTCATCAGCAGTTTTGCTGGAAATAGTCTAAATACAAATGGTGTTGACTGATGTTCCAGGAGTGCTTTGTGAGCAACTGATTTTTGCAGAAGTCTTTTGAAAGTTTGCACTGCTCCCTCCACCTTCCTATTACTTTGGGAGCATTTTGGACTAGTAGCATGATGATCAAAATCCTCTGCAAAATGTCAGAGTGTTTCAGAAGTAAATTGAAGCCAATTATCAGATATGAAGACTAAGAAACTCCATGACTTGCAGATATTGACTTTAGTTTCTGGAAGACCTGTGCCAATGAAGTCTATAAGTTTAGCTAAATCAAAATATCTGGAGAAGTAATCAGCTATAATAATAATGCATGTGTGTCCTTTCCAGAAAAAGCAAATCTGTGGTTACTCACTGCCAAGGTCTGTTCGGTAGCTTTGTACAGAGTAATGGTTATGGTGATCCTTCCCTCTCCCCCATTGTTACATACCTTGTAGCCCTTCTCCTAAGGCATGAATTTGCCTTTTCAGATTGGGATACCACATGGATTGCTCTGCTTCTGCCCTGCACTTGTTAGTATCTTGGGGGATGTCTACACTGGAGGTCCTGTTAAGTCAACTTAACAAGGTTGATTTTAAGTTGAGTTAAAGTCAAACTTATTAAGTTGACTTAGAGTGTCCACACTGAAAACTCCTGCCAGCTGCCTGTGTCCACACTGGTAGGTGCTAGGTCAACCCTTCTTGGCCAGGAACTCTGAGAAGGGGCCTGGAAGCCAATTAAGGCAACTTAAGTGCTCTTCCCCGTCTACACTGGCTTAACTCGACCTTAAGAGGTGGTGTTATTAAGTTGACTTACAGAAGTACTTAAGTCAACTTAATAAAAGACCACTATGGCTGCGGGGGTCTGTAGGTTGACTTAAGCTTCCTTAAATCAACCTAAGGCTCCAGTGTAGATGTACCTTTGGTGTCCTCATGGATTTTGCAGAGTAGCTCTGAAATTTGCAATGATAAGAACGTGCTGTGCTTTCAGAAACAAGCCATCTGGCACGAGAAAGGGCATATTGGTCTTCTCTATATGATAGTAAGTGAATTGAAAGTTGAATCCTTAGACCCTGCCTTTCTTTGCAGTTATGTGTTTTTCTGGGAACTCTCATCTGTTAGTTGTTTATCTCCAGTTTGCTGAAGTTAATCAGTACATGCTGGTATTGATGCCAGAATAAGGCCTGTATAGACTATGATATCTTTCTCTAGAGCTTTTTCATCTTCCATTGGTGACGACTCAGCTGGTGTTCTAGATCAGTTGTTCCCAACCAGTGCGCCGGGGCACACTGGTGTGCCATGGCGACACCCAAAATGCGCCACGAGCATCCCCAAGAGCTGGAGGTAAAGTTCCATCCCTGCTCAGCCCAGCCACATGGGCTGTGCAGGGCTGGGAAAAGGCAGGGGTTAAAGTAAGGGGGAAGGCACCGGAACACAGTTCTGGGGCCCCCTATTTTTAAGCAGGCAGCATTCTGGGGCCCCGAAGAATAGAGGAAGGCACTGGAACTCAGAGTTCCAGGGGTCCCCCTAAAAATAGCAGGAGCACTCCAAATGCAGCGTTCTAGTGGCTCCGCCTTAAACCCTGCTCCACCTTAGGCCCAGCCAGCAGAGAGCTGTGGGAGGCCGGGAATGTGCGAGTCTCCCCCAGCAGGGCAGAGCAGCTTATGTCAGCCAGCCTGCAAACAGCCCAGATAAGGGTTTTGGGGGGGAGGGCTGCTGGGGGGTTGCATGGGGGAGGTGTGTGTGGGTAGCAGAGGTAGGTGGGAGTGGCTGTGTAGCAGAGAGTGTGTAGCTGGGGTTGTGGGGTGGCTATTTGGTTGCGGGGGTGTAGCTGGGGGCTAGAGGCCTAGTTCTGGCCCCTGCAGTGATGGGAGGGTCCATCACAGGTAGCAGGGGGCTGGGGGAGGGGAGGACGGGACCCACCAGGGTGGGAGGGAGCAGCAGTGGGATGAGGATTTGCCCGGGGTGGCAAGGAGCCACTGCGGAGAAGGGAGAAGTGGGCACTGCGCCATGCTCCCCTGCCCTACCTTCCTGCTTCCCAGGTTCCCCCCTGGCCCCCCACAAAGCCACTCCAGTTCTCCCTTCCTCTCTCCTCTCTTGCCACCCTTGTGCTGTTTTCCACATGGCTGCCCTTGTCCTCTCTTGCCACCCCTGCCCTGCTCTGCTCCTCACACTCACTCCTGCCAATGCACACAACTCTTGACCTCCCCTGTTTTGCCACCCCGGCTCTGCTACCCCTATTACCCCACATAGAAGCATTTTCAAAACACTGTTCCATGGTTCATGAATATTCATAAGTAATTTAAGTTAATTTGAATATTCATGAGTTTTTTAATGTTGGTGTGCCTCAGAAAATTTGAAGGTATCAAGGTGTGCCATAGCAGAGAAAAGGTTGGGAACCACTGTTCTAGACAGTGTATCAGCTGCTTTGACTACTTTCCCTGGAATGTGTATTATGTTGAAAGTACATCACACCATGTATAAATGAAATATCTGAATCCTAAATAGGAGGTCATTCAGTGGTTTTGAATCCAATAATGCCACAATGGTTGAGATTTGTTTCTTTGCTAAAATTCAAGCCAAATATGCATGGGAGCTTTTCCTAGGCCCAGGTGACTGCTAGCTTCCTTTTCCACTTGAGCACATTGCTGCTCAGTTTCTGGGAGGCTTTTCCTTATGAATGCAACACATCTCTCATCTCCTTCTAGATGCTTTTGAGTAAGCACTACTCCTAAGCCACATGAAGAATGCTACTCCTGTTGTTGCATAGGTTACTGACTATTGTGCCAAAGCAGACAGACATGTCAATAGTTCTTCTGTTTTTATAACTGTTTTGTTCTGGATGACCTCAGATGCACAAATTGCAACCATTAAGAAGATCTCTTAGGGGGTTTTTTAGGTGAACTAATTTTGGTAAGAATTTCCCAAAACTGTTTGTCCTACCCCTTACAAAAGAAACATCTCTGGGTTCAGAAAAGACAAGCAATACTTTGTGTCTGAATCAAGCTGAATTCCCTATTTGTTAACTATAGCCTACAGATTTTATCTGGTCTTTTCCAAATTCACATTTCTAATTCAGAGTGAGGCCAGCTTCTTGGATGGATCTCAAAACTCCATGCAGATGCTCATTGTGTTCATTTAGAGTCTATCATTTATCAACACACTGTCAGCTTGGCAAGTGATTCCAGAAAAATTTGACAGGATCTCAGAGATCTGCTTTTGGAAGAATTCTGGTGGCTGAAAATGTGTCAAATGGATGATTAAGTGGTACCTTCCAAACAGGAGTGAATGTATTTAATGATATAAATTGTTTAGGAATGAGGATTGCCAGAAGCCTGCTGTTGCATCTAACTTTGAGAAGACTTTGGCTTCTGATAACTGAGCTATTGTTTGGTCAGCTGCAGGAAGCATGTTTCTCTTGGCACACTTTTATTACGTTCTGTGAGGCGCATGAAAAAGAAAATGCAGGGTTCATTTTTTGGTTTATGGGGTTTTGGGTGGGGGTGTGCTTTGGGCTTTGGCATTACAACTATCCCTACATAAGTCAGGTTTTTTTCCTATTTGGACTATAACCCCCATATTGTCCATTCTCTTCAGTTTTTTATCTTTCACTAATAGTGTTATAGAGAGGTGGCATGGAGCTCAGAGAGCAAAGACAGTTATGATGGCACCAATTTTGTTGTCCCCTGAGAGCTTTTCTACCACTGTGACAATGTGTGAATCCATTTCTGTACTGTTAGCTTTTGGTCATCAGTGTATTCCACTTTCTCTAATAGATGTACTCCTTGTATTACTGGAAATCCTACCTAAAAGGGAAGTTATTAGTCCTTGCATTACATATAGTACTCAGTGAACTTTGTGCTTTTTCCATTTTCCCCAGAGAATTTGCCAGGAGCATCCGGTGTGGTGTTCTTAGCCACATGTAGAATTTATTTGGTCTTTGTATCTCTGCATCCCAGGATTTTTTTTTTTATTGCAATTGCAGGAGCTGCTGTTCCAGTATTAATTTTAAAGATAAGGTTTTGACCATTTAGTTGTTTACCAAATTGTTTTCTGTTCTATTTGAGGATATAATTTGTAGCACTATGGACTTGTAATCTGATAACATTCCCTCTTGGGTTGTTTCCACTACTCTTGGTAACCTGCATGCTATTGCAAATTTCTCATTCTACGGCATCTCCTCCATTCCACCCTTTTAGTTGGAAACTTCTGCCACCTGTGACTCAATGTCTTTTCCAAGCTTCCCTCCTGTTAAGGTTCTTTGGCTTCTTATTCTCTAGCTGTGCACTGTTAATTGTTGTAAATTTCATCTGCCTACTCCTTTCACATACATCTTCTATTGACTAGGTCACTGTTTTCTGATGCAGTGTCCTTGTGCTTCTAGCATGTAAATGGCATTGCTGTTTCTCTATGGTTTCCTGCATGGTCACTTTTGGTGTAGCTTTTGCTAGTATGAGATATGGGTCTAACTGAAGTTGTACTGATGAATTGGTGTCTCGTATACCAAAAGCTATCTTGTTTCTTAGTTATTCTTTTAACACTGTATATTTGCAATGTTCAGGAAGACTGAACTGCAGTAATAAAGTGTCAGCTGTTTGTCCTTGTAGATGCCTTCTATTAATTTGGTCATTTCAGTCGCACATATTCTGTCCAAAATGGAGAGAGGGAGTCACTCAGTTTTGACACCATGCACTGCGAAGATATAGATTATACAGTCATGCTTTATGTGGTTACTTGTGAACTCCCCTAACAAGGAAGAAGTTCCCCCATTTATTAAGACCCTGATGCAACTCATCCTAGTCTTCTCTGGTAACTGTTGGAAACCAAGAATGCTACAAACACCCCATCCTGCCAAATCAACCCTTTTGGCAGTATGTAATAAGTTCTAAATACTGTCAAATGACTTTTAAGCTGCCACCAAATGAGTGATCTGAAATAGACAGTAGTTTTAGCATTGCCTGATTCTCTGAGTGCTAAGTGCTTTCTGCAAGGTGATGAGCCATTTCAACTTGCAGCAAGTTTGTCAGTTGGTCTTAGATACACAATGTAAATGCCCAGCTTTTAAGTGCTTATGTCATATAGTGTAATCCACTAACCTTGAGTTAGTTGCTTACAATCCCTGAACATGTGTCCAGAAGGAGACGATGCCAGTGAATCCCCAGTAAGCAGGGATAGGGCTAAACTAGCCAAGAGCATATATAGAGGAGAAAACAGTGCATCTTGAGCTCCATCTGCCTAAGGGAGTCAGCTGCCTAAATCCAGGGGGGAGGGAGGTATCAACTTCTGCTTGGGATCTATAGCTGTTCCCCAGGTGTTAGGTGCTTAAGTCATGTTTTGTGGGGCAGTGGTGGAGAAAGAGGTCTCTCTCATAACCTCTGGTGGCTAGGAAATTCACTTAGGATGTTGAAGACTACAGGGTAATTGAGCCCTCTGTCTGATGTGACTAAGGGATTTGAGGTGTTTCCTGTCTCTGAGATGAATGCTTTAATGGCTGGATGGGAGAATCATTTTTTTTCCTCTGTGGCCCCATGTATATTTATACACAATCATACAGCTTCTCCAGGTCAGAGACATTCACGTCAGAATACCCATTGTCCAGTTAACATGCTCATCTGAGAAGTGGGAATGCTCTGCTCAAAGCCCATCTCCTCATCAGGCAGAAGAGAGAATTGAACCAGAAACAGACACTCACATCCTAATTAAGTACTCTGTTGGGAATGTAATGGATTAATCCAGTCATTTTTTAGTTAATGGTTTGTTCCAGAAACATGACACAGTATTACAAATCATTAGTGCTGTATGCAGTCAAAACTAGTGAAAGGAATAGAGGTTTCTCTTTCCCTTCCTGGAAGTTTTGCATGGAGAAAGATGTGATCTGAGCACACCTACCAGATGGGGCCCCACAGGCAAGATTGGCTGGGTGACACCTTTCTTCCCTTGATCTAAGATCACACTAGGGCTGATGCATGAGATAAACATCCAGGCACCTGTCTGAGGCAGCACAGAACATGTACAGAAGGCAGAAATTTAGGTACCTAGGGGACGCTTACAGAGAAGATTTAGGCATCTAGCAAATTCAGGCCATTGTGGGTTTAGTTGTCCAGGATTACCCAGATCCAGAACTGCAACACCTTGCATAGAGTGACAACTGCTGCTATCCCAGGCTTAGGGCAGGAGTAGAGGGCAGGAAGGGCTGGATTGTGTCATAGTGGTACACCAGTTTGGGGATGTGAACAGTGGACTGCTTATTTCCCCATACAAATCCCAATTACTCTGGCTCTGAGCAAAATAGGTAAATCTCATCCATCATGCATGAAGGCTATAACGTAACCCCCTGCTGCTTCCAAGACATACCTCCTCTTCCTCACAATGAGGCATATATTATATATGAACCATCAGGACAGAGTTAGTCCTTCTCAGATTTCCAAAGGATGGTACGTTGCATCTCTAGTGGTGCAAAAGAGAAATAAGCTGTTGTCTCATAGGAATAGAGGACTGCCACTACTAGGATATTTCAGTTTCATTGCCATGGCAGTTTCGTGCACTACCAGTACAGAGGAGAACAAAGGATAATGAAGCACTACAGGATGTTATTGGTAAATTAGCTGAACTGTTAATAATTAAGCACTTTAAAAGCCCTTTAACTGAATAAACAATTCTAACAGCAAAACATTTAAAGTTTAAAGGAAAGGCTTCCTAGTACACCTGCAATTTCAATTTATTCCCAACAAAAAGATCTCTTGCCAAAAGGGCACATTCACTGCTTGGCAAGATTACATTTTACTGGCAAGTTGAAACATTTATTTATTGAAGGGCTGGGGAAGCCCAACAACATTTATTATGGTGAATAGCCCAGAACTGACTGACTGGATTGGTGAGATTTATTTTATTTGGCACATTCGGTGTGGATAAAGGGGGAGGAAGAACTGTTATCAGTCCAGAGGAGCAGAATCAATCCACTGATGAGAAATTTGCAGAAGTGGCAATATAAACTAAATCAGCATGGGTTTGAGGAAACATTAATTTGGGTGGGCTAGTTGCACAAGTATTTTTTTCCACAGGGCTAACAGACTAAGCCCTTCAACAGATATTTTTCCATGAAACTTAGAAAAAAGAATATTGTCAACTCTGGAAGTAATTAGACAGACACATGGACTCTTTCCCAAACAGTTATATTTAGGAAAAAATTTTAAAAAAAACACAGTTTGCTAACCCAATGCTCCAAAGACTGAGCTGCAAACTTTTTATTACCATGGGTGAACTAGATATAATAAGCAAAACAAACTTGGTGAAATGATGAAAATCAATGGGACTTGATTAACACTAGGGTACAAAATATATATGAATGACAGAGTGGGACATTCTTGCACCATATGTGAAAGAAAGCATAGACTCAAACAGAGTAAAAATTCTAAAATTAATCAAACTGTGCTGAAGAATGGATTGAAATTCCATGTTTTAATAACAAGAGTATAGATGTAAGAGTGTATTACCAACTACCCAACCGGGATGAGGACAGCAACTGTGAAGTGTTCAGGGAGGCTATAGAGGCTACACAATACAGAAAACTCAGTCATGGAAGATTTCAACTATGTTCATATTGACTAGAGATATGTCACATAAGCTGGGATACAGAAATAAAAGTTCCTAGATGCCATTAATGACTGCATCTTTAAGCAGCTAGACCTGGAACCCAAAAAGGGAGAGGCAATTCCTGTTTTTAGTCTTAAGTTGCACACGTTAGTTATGAATATAGTAAAACCACACAGTAATAGCAACCATAATACAATTAAATTTAACTTTCTCAAAAGGTGGAAGACTGAAGAAATGCACCACAGTAGCATTTAGCTTGAAAAGGAGAACCATACAAAAATGGGGAACTTAGTTAAATAAAATTAAAAGGAGCAATCATGAGGGCAAAAACTGCAATCTAAATGGAAACTTTGTAAAAACACTAGAGACTTTGTATGTATGCGTATATGTATATCCCAAGTTTAAAAAAAGCACACACCAAATGCCACCATAGCTAAACAACAGAATAATAGAGTTGACTAAAAAATAATAAAGTTTAAAAATTGGAAGTTAAGTCCTATTGAAGAAAGTGGGAAGGGCCATAAACTCTGGCAAGTCAAATGTAAAAGTATAATTAAGCAGGCCAAAAGAGAATTTGACAACTAACTAACTGTAGCATGTCTGACCCCCACAGTAGGTGGAGTCAGACTCCACACTGGGTAGACACACCCTCACTATCCACCACCTTTCAGCCCATAAGGCAGGTCAAGGCAGACCACCCAAAGGTAGGGAAGAAAGGGGAGCACAGGCCCACCCGCTCCACTGCGTTCCAGCCCAGGTCCATATCAGTGGCAGTACCATGTGCCACTGGGTCAGCAAGACTCCAGCCAAATTGCACTGAACCTCTATGCAGCTGGCCACTCACCTGCTGTCCCTGGGCTACTTCCTCATTCCCTCTGCGGGTTACCAGGGCCCCATAGCCTCCCTCATCATCTGGGTAAATGGCCAGAGGGATTCCAGTCAGGCTTTCTCTGTCCATAGGCAGCAGATCTAGTAACCCCTCCAGTCTATCCACCAGCAGTGGTTCCTCTACGTCATAGGGGCCAGATGCTACCAGACCCTCTAAGTCTTTGGCAGAGGGCAACTCCTACAGGTCACAGGGTCCATCCATGGTCTGTCCTCCAGCTCCTCCACAGAAGGCAACTCCTCTAGGTCCTCACCCTGTGGGGAATATAGATCAGGGCCTGCCTCCCGGTCCCCCAGGGTTCCTCAGCTACCACCAGAGGAGAGTCAGGGCTCTCTGCAGGCAGCAACTCTCATAGCCAGTCAGTCTATCTTCTAAAAGGCCCCTTCTAAGTCTCTGGTCCGTCCTTTTATCTTGTCCCCCTTCTCCCTTGCTCTGCCCCTGGGCTCCCAAGCCAGGTCCAGTGCAGGAGGCCTTTCTGTCCAGCAGGGGGAGTACGGGAGTCCTCTGGTGCCCTGTTCCGGTTGGGGCAGCGTCTCCCTGCTACTCTAACAAAGGACAAAAAAAAACCCTAAGAGCAAAAATTTTAAGAATATCAGAAGCAAGAAGCCTGCCAAACAATAAATAGGGCCACTGGACCAACTACAGTAGAACTTCAGAGTTATGTATATCTCAGGAATATGGGTTCTTTGTAACTCTGAAACGTTCTAATTCTGAACAAAATGCTGATTGTCCTTTCAAAAGTTTGCAACTGAACATTGATTTCATATAGCTTTGAAACTTTCCTTACCTCCTTAAATCATTTTTAAACTTTATTTTTAGTAGTTTACAGTTAACACTGTACTATATTTGCTTTTTTGTTTGTTTGTTTGTTTGTTTGTTTTTATCTCTATGCTGCCTGATTGCATTCTTCTGGTTCCAAATGTGCGGTTGACTGATCAGTTCATAATTCTGCTGTTTGTAACTCTAAGATTCTACTATATACTTACAAAATAATGGAGTCCAAATGAGCTGTTATCACTCAAGAAATATGTTGGGGTCTTTATGGATAGTTATCTGAAGACATCAGCTTAATGTGCAGTAGCAGTCAGAAAAGCTAACAATCTACTAGGATAGATAAGACAGAAAATATAATGCCACTATATAAAGCCATTGTACACCCACACCTTGAACATCACATGTAATTCTGGTCACCCCATCACAAAAGATATATTGGAATTGGAAGAGGTACAGAGAAGGGCAACAAAAAATGATTAGGAATATGGAACAGCTTCCATCTGAGAAGAGATTAAAAAGACTGAGTCTTCATTTTAGAAGAGAGATTGTGTGTGATAAGGTCTGCAGGGTGTGGAGAAATTAATACAGAATATTGTTTACGTCTTCATATAACACATAAGCCACCCAATGAAGTTAATATGCGTCAGGTTTAAAACAAACATAAGCAAGTATTTCTTCACACTACACACAATCAATCCGTGGAACTTCTTGCCTGGGGATATTGTAAAGACCAAAAGTATTAGTGGGTTTTAAAAAATGAATTAGATAAATTCATGGAGCAAGGATAGACAGACTTTTTGGCCTGAGGGCCACATTTGCATGTAGGAAGGCCAGAGAGGGGCAGGGAATAGGGCGAGGCTAGGAGAAGGAAATGGCCACCATGCTCCAGCTGGGGCACCATTGTTGCATGCAGAGGGAGAGAGTCAGAGGTGAGGTAGATGGGGTGAGGCTAGGAGAGAGTGGCCACTGCTCCTGCCAGGGCCCTGCTGGGCCCACATGATGAGAAGGTGCAGGGGACTGGCTGCTGTGCATGTGGTAGTATAGGGGCAGCTGCTGTGCTCCAGCAAGGGCTGTGTGATGGGAGACGGGCAAGATCGGGAATGGGAAGTGGCTGTCATACTCCAGGCAGGCCCAGCTGGAGGGCCTGATGAATGCTCCCATAGGCTGTAGTTTGCTCATCTCTGTCCTGGAGAACAGGTCAGGATAGGTCAATCGATGGCTATTAGCCAAGATAGTCAGGGATGCAAAACCATGCTCTGAGTGTCCCTAAGTCTCTGACTGACAGAAACTGAAGGGACAACAGGGGACTGATCACTTGATAAATACTCTGTTATGTTAATTCCACCTGTAACATCTGGTACTGGCCACTATTGGCAGACAGGAGACTGGGCTAGAGGGACCACTGCTTTGATCCAGTATTGCCGTTCTTAGGGGACTTTTCATTTTTAAATCTGGAAAAATAAAATAAAAAGTAAATAAGATAAATAAAGAGGGAGAATGTCCTATTAAGAGATGGAAAATCTTTATTTGGTACAAAGATTTACAAGAAGGATTTATTTTTCCTCTTCTTGCATCTGATGAAGTAGGTTGGAGCCCACAAAAGCTTATGCCTGAATAAATTTTAGTCTTTAAGGTGTCAAAGGCCCCTCATTGTTTTTGCTGTATGCAGACTCAAACAGCTACCTCTGTGGAATTTTCCCTTTCAATTTTTTTTTGCAGTTTCTAGCTATCTAGCAACTTGTGTAGCTATTATCCATAGCATCATTTTATTTTGCTCCCATTCTGTAAGTTCCCCATCTTCAAGGTCTGACAAAGTGGAATTCTGTCACGTGAAAGCTCATGCAAAAAATAAATTTGTTACTTTTATAAAAGTGAAACCACACTGCTTGTTTGTTTCCCTATAGCAGTGGTTTTCAACCCTTTGCAGATCACAACACCTCTTCAAGTAGTTGAAGGTTGCTATCAAATTCGTCCCCCCTGCCCCTAGTCTTCTCTTCTGCAGACTAAATAAGCCTAGTTCCTTCAGTCTCTCTTCATAAGTCATGTGCCCCAACCCCCTAATCATTTTCATTGCCCTCCGCTGGACTCTTTCTAATTTGTCAGCATCCTTTCAGTAGTGCAGAGACCAAAACTGGACACAGTATACCAGATGTGGCCTTACCAGTGCCGAATAGAAGGGAATAATCACATCCCTCGATCTGCTGGCAACACTCCTGCTGACGCAGCCCCATATGCCATTGGCCTTTTTGGCAACAAGAGCATATTGTTGACTCATATCCAGCTTTCTGTCCACCGGGACCCCCAAGTCCTTTTCTACAGAGTTGCTACATAGTTGGTTACTTCCTAGCCTGTAGCAGTAAATAGGATGTTTCCATCCTAAGTGTAGGACTTTGCACTTATCCTTGTTGAACCACATGAGATTTCATTTAGTCCACCAATGCTCCCATTTGTCTAGGTCACCCCAAATCCTATTCCTACGCTCCAGCATGTCTACCATTCCCCCTAGCTTGGTGTCATCCACAAATTTACCGAGTGTGCAATCTGTCCTGTCATCCAGATCATTAATGAAGATGTTGAACAGAACCAGCCCCAGGACCAACCCCTTGGGTACTCCACTAGTTAGTGATTGCCAACTAGACATTAAGCCATTGATCCCTCCCTACGGTGCCCAAAGATCTAGCTACCTTTCTATCCACCTTATGGTCTGTTCATGCAAATCATACTTCCTTAACTTGCTGACAAGAATGCTGTGGGGAACCATATCAAAAGCTTTGCTAAAGTTGAGATGTATCATGTCTATGGCTATTCCCGCATCCACATATCCAGTCATGTCATCACAGATGGCAATGAGGTTGGTCGGGCATGATTTGCCCTTGGTGAATCCATGCTGACTGTTCCTGATCACTCTATTTTCCTCCAAGTGTTTCAGAATGAATTCTTGAGGGCCTGCTCTATCATTTTTCCAGGGATTGAGGTGAGGCTGATTGGTCTGTAGCTCCCTCAGTCCTCCTTTTTCCCTTTCTTGAAGATAGGTACTATATTTGCCTTTTTCCAGTCATCTGGGACCTCCCCCATTGGCCAACTCCCTCAGCACCCTCAGATGCAGTTCATCTGGCCCCATAGACTTATGCACATCCGACATCTCTAAGTGGTCCCTAATGTGACCTTCCATCACTGAGAACCGCTCTCCTTCTCTCCATTCTGTGTTACCCAGTGTAGTAGCCCGGGAGCTGACTCTGCCTGTGCAGACTGAGGTAAAATAAGCATTGAGTACTTCAACCTTTTCTGCATCCTCCACCACAAGGAGACCTACCCCATTCAGTAAGGGACCTACAACATCCCTGATCCTCTTCTTGTTACTGACATACTTGTAGAACCCTTCCTGTTATCCTTCATATCCCTTGTGAGCTTCCACTCCAATTGCCCTTTGACCTTTCTTATTTTATCCCTGCAAGCCCTAGCAATATCTTTATACACCTCCCTAGTCATCTCTCCAAGCTTCCACTTCTTGTAAGCTTCCCTTTTGTGTTTCAGCTCACCATAGAGTTCTCTCCTAAGCCACACTGGGCACCTTCCATATGTGTGTCCTAACACAGTGGTTGAATACCACCACCCTATAGCATCACAGCACCTCACAATCATTATCTTCACAAACATATATGGAATAATTATCCCATTTTGCAGATGGGAAACTGATGCATTGGGTAACTTGCCCAAGATCTCACATGATATATATGTCTGAAAAAGGAATCATGCCCGGGACTCCTATTAGGCCATCCTTGTTTGTTATTTTTCTTAACATGTGAGCTGTAGTTTGCCTGTCTTCTGTGTTGATTGAGCAATACTTCTTTCTTATGTTTAATTTAAAAATGCCTAAATATTTAGAACCTTGCAGATCCATGGGGATCCGCAGATAACCACAGACCCATTGCTGTGGATTAACCCATGGATGCGTATTCTATTTTTATCTTCCCAGGGTCTGATCCATTGCTGCAGTTGCTGCTCTGATCTGTGTCAGCAGCACACAGGGGAACAAGAAAGCACTCTAGCCAATCCTTACTCAGCTCTGATTGTGGTCTGCCAGCCAATCAGAGTCTCAGTCACAGCAGGTTGGGGCTCAGAGAGTCACCACTCAATGTCAGTAGTCAGTATCGTGGCCTTCGATTGGCTCATTCCCCATGACTTCCCTGCCCACATCTTCCATTTCTTGTTTGCAGTTCACATTCCATGCTATCAATCAGAGATTTCATTGGTGGCCAAGGAAATGTGATTTACAGCACAGCCTGAAAACCACAAACAGGAAAAGCAAAAAGTGGGTAGGACCCATATGGGGAGTGAGCCAATCAAAGACTAAAATGCTGACTGTGAGCCCAAGCTCAGTTGCGGATGTGGGTACAGATGTAGATAAAACCTGACATGCGGATTGCAGACCAGATAGGTACTATCATTGGGTATTTCTACACAATGGGCTTAAGTTAATTTAAGGAGGCTTAAGTCAACTTAAGCAAAGCCCTGACCACATATGGAGTTCATTAAGTCAATTTAAGGGCTTCCTTAAGTCAATTTAATAACTCCTGCCCTTAAAGTCAACTTTAAGGTTTAAGTTGACTTAATTAAGTCAACTTAACACAATGTGGCCATTAAAGTTGACATAATAAAGTTAACTTAGTGCAGTGGGGCCATTTAAGTCGACTTTATAAAGTCAACTGAACCTAGGGGACTCATCTAAAGTAGACCTTATTAAGTCAACTTAACCGAACCCTGTAGTGTCGACATAGTCACTGAGTGGATGTGGATCGAATGCAGATCCACATTTTTGTATCTGTGCACGGCTCTATAAATATTCTATTGTATACACATGCAGTAGGGAACTCTGAACAAATATTTATTCAGATAATTACTCAGAATAATATTTGTCCAGTCTCCACACTTTTGAAAGTAACTTATTTAGGTTGTTACCTTGATTAATCATGATTTTAAAATGGCATGACTCTCACTTAAAACGTCCTATACCAAATTGAACAGCTACATGACTTTTCCTTACTCTGTATCTTTCTCTTCTGGCAGATGACATTTGATCCTTCGATCTTCTTCAATGTTTTACTGCCACCCATTATATTTCATGCTGGATATAGTTTAAAGAAGGTAAGTGGTTTCTCTCTTAAATTACAGAAGATGGGCTGGTGCAAGGGCTGACTACTTTTTAGAGCTACTATTATAGTGGTATGGAGAAGAATCATAATAATTGTTAGTTTAAAATTTTTTGTATGGTAATTATTTAGGGTAAGTTAAATCAGAAAAAGAAAAAATAAGTATTTAAGAGTCCAAACCCAATGCGCTTGGTTCTTCTTTCTGTTACACTTGCATTCTGATTTTGCATTTTAACATGTGAGTGGATTGCTGTGCCCATGCAAGGCCCCTTTGATGTCAGTGAGGCTCCACATGTGTACAGCAGTCCTCACGCCATGCAGAACTGGGGCCTACATCTGTATAAAAGAGGGATTCCATATAATATTTATTTAGAGCATTAATAGCCTGAGCTTTCATTATGATGGTTAATTTTTTCATACGTGAAAATGCAAATCATACCTGATATGCAAAAAGTGAAGATCAGTAACATATAGACAAATTGACAGAACATGATATGGTATTAGATCATTTTCTAAAATATGTTTCAAAATCTTATCATTTGTTTGTTTTCTCAATCCTGAAGATCTAATATAGCATCAGCCAGACTGTCTTGTTGAATGAGACTCCTAAACTCAATGTTTGAACTTGGATTTAGGTTTCTGACATGAACTCTGCTAAATTTTACATTGTATTTTTCATACTTTTTTTCCCCAGAGACATTTTTTTCGTAATTTAGGATCAATTTTAACATACGCCTTTTTGGGAACTGCCATCTCTTGCATTGTTATTGGGTAAGTAAAATTCACAGCCTATTATTGTGGTTCAGGTTTGATACGAGTAATTTTCTCTTGATAAAAGGCATATGATTTACTTCACTGCTGTTAATCTAGAAAAAGGCATTTTCCTGACACTATCTATTCATGACTTTCCTAAACAAAGGAGTTCTATCTTCAGGTGAGGTTGAGGTGGAAAATCCAAGATGCAGGTATAGTAGGATCTGAGTCCTTCCCACCAGGCATTCAGAGTCACGCACTGGATCATCAATTTGTGATTTTTATATAGGCATAGGTTGCGTTTTACAGTTGTGTGTAACATTAACACTTCACCTGTCCTGCAAGAAAGGAGTGACATTCTTGGAGAAACACAGTGTTCTTACAGTCCCCTTATAAGATAAGAAATGTCTGGAAAGACAGGAAGAATTTTTCAGGTTCTTGAACTGAAGCAGATATCCAGTATCCAACGTGTGTGGGAAATAAATTGGAGTCTTAGTGCTATCCCAAATGTGATAAGCTTCAGCCCAGGTCTTCCAGGAAGATTTCTGCAGCAGTAAAAGGAAAATAAGGGGTTGTGAACTAAGGTTTCTGCAATGAGCTTTGCACCTGCAAAAAGACCTACTGAAACTAATGTAACTCTGTACAGTAATCTGCCTATGCAGAGCTGTTCTCCGGGTTAGGACCAAACACTTCATTAGCCTGCCAGCTGACTGAGATTGTGGGGAGAGGGATGGAGGGGCTTCTTTTACAGGTTACAGGTTTGGGAACTTAGTGATGGTTCAATTTGAATATTGTTGGCTCATTGAATCTTGTAGCTTATCTGAGATTCTGGACAGTGTAACTTTCTTAAATGGACCATTTAAGTTATTCAGCATGGTGCACAAGGATTTATGGTAGCTCTTCAGTTTTATGTGTGCGCTTTAATTTAGAAATGATCAGACTTCTAAGCCTAGGCAGAGTGCTTTCAAATTATGGAAGCAGTTAACTTTGACTTCTATCTTCTTGCTTTTTTATAACAGACATTAAGTAAAGTTATATGTGCTAAACCAAAATATATGTTCCCTTTCAACATCTTCATAAGACAGAACTTTCACATTTAATGTCAATTCAGCCTTACTATAACATCAGTGATTGATTGATTGGCTTGTAATTCAACACTTAATGTTTGTGTAAACTATTCGCTCAATGGGTGCAAGAGAAAAATGGGCATCTTGATGTCAGAGTTTACTTTCTTGTCATCTTAGTAAGATTCAAAGTAACCAACAGCACACACAGCTTGCATATACTATAAACACAGTATTTATGAACCTTTTTGATACCCAGGACTGGCTTCTCATACTGTGTCAGGGAGATCTCAGGGACTGGTACCAGTCCATGGACTGGTCATTAAGAAACACTGCTATAACAAACCCATCATCTAAGATTATTTTGTTTTTACTATACTGCATGCCGTCTTGGCACCCAGAATTTCATTGAGAGTGGAGAGAAATTTATTTGTCCTGCTCTAAAAACACAGATATCTGCCACCTGGGATGAAGAAAAGCATGGGTTAGCCCTTAGCTGTCACAGTTGAGTGGGCTCTGTTTCCCTCTAGTGGAGGGCAGAGGCACAGCAAAAACACCAGGCAGCTTCTTAGAGTGTAAACAGTAAGCCAGATGCTTGATGGGCGTAAACTGGCTTCAATGCAGCTATGCCAGTTTGTACAAGGTAAGAATCTGGCCCAAGGCCAGATAGTGTATATTTCCATGGGGTGCATGTATTATGTAAATATATTATGCATACACAAAAGGCTGAATAATTTTAAGATTAGTGCTGCAATGTATACAAGTACCATATTTTCTGGACTATAAGTCATGTTTTTTACAAAGATTTTGAAAGGCACGACATATAACGGCATAACTAATATATTGAATTTACAAGAAAAATGACATAAGTGGTCTTTGGAAAATGGAGATGATAAAGGAACTGAACTAAACGACATTCAGATAATGTCTCTGTCAACAGTGATCTGCTGGTAGTTACCACTGGTGCCTGAACTGAATGCCTGTGTGTATTAAAGCCCCAGACTAAGGATATGCAAAAGTTTCCCTCCGTCAATCGTCTTCTCACAACACTGTTTCTAGAAACACAGATTTGGGCTACGCAGAGTCCACCATGTTGACATAGTCTCTGGCTGGCTCAGTTAATTTGTGTATGCTCTCTGGCAATTAAGTAATTGCTGATGGTAAAGACCAATAAAACATGCTAAATCATGACATATAGAGTATCTGTGAAAGTATGTCCAGTCAATCTCACCACAGCTGTCAGTCCAGTGAAGAAAAACCACCAAGCTTCAACAACGACGAATCCACAACCACATGACATTTAAGAGCAGTGGCGCCGACAAAAGGATGAAGAAGCTATGCTGCCAAATTCAAATTAATGGTTATCAGATTCACGGAAGAAAATAGCAACAGGGCAGCTGAATGAAAATTTGGTGTAAGTGAAAAATTAGTTCGTGACTGGCAAAAAATGAAAGATTCACTTCAAGTCATGAAACAGTCAAAGAAAGCGAACCACGGACAAAAAGCTAGGTGGCCTGGTCTGGAAGATTGTCTTCGCCAATGGATGGTGGAACAAAGAGTTTAAGGACGCAGATTGTCTACTGTTCAGGTGCGACTGAAGGCCCAGACACTGGCCCGAGAAACGGAAGTGCAAGAATTTGTTGGAGGACCATCCTGGTGCTTTTGTTTCATGCAGAGGCATTGACTTAGCATGTGCTCACGAACAACGACGTGCCAGAAACTTCCAGCTGATCACAAGAGAAAGTTGACAGTTTTCTGGCCTTCATGAAGTCCATAACTGAAAAGCATGGTGTGACTCCTGACCATATAATTAATATGGATGAAGTTCTGCTGACATTTGACATTTCCATTGGCCGAACACTGAATGAGGAAGGGAAGAAAACAATGAACATCAGAACAACCAGTCACGAAATGTCACACTTCACTTTTGTGCTAGCGTGCTGTGCAGATGGAAAAAAACTTCCGCCTATGATTATTTTTAAGAGGAAGACCATGCAGTGTGTTTCATTTCCATCCAGCATCATCATACAGACCAATAAAGACGGTTGGCTAGATGAAGACATGGTGGGGTTTTGGCTGGAACGATGTTTTAGCAGATGCTCAGATGGTTTTTTTAAAACACAAAAAGCACTACTGATCATGGACAGTATGAGAGTGCATATAACAGAGAGGGTAAAGATGCAAATAAAAAATACAAACTCTGTGCCAGTAATAATTCCTGGAGGCCTAATGAAGGAGGTGCAGCCTCTTGATATCTCTGTTAATCGGAGTTTCAAGACCATCTTGCACTGCCTCTGGGAATCCTGGATGACTGATGGGAAACGCAGCTTCACAGCCACTGGTTGTTTGCACATGTGACTTTTGCAGAGGTGGTACAGTGGATTAGTGAAGCCTAGATGAGTGTCAGTGCAAAAACAGTCACTTCAGGGTTCAAGAAAGCAAAAATAATAAGTGATGATACAGTACAAGAAAATGAAGAGGAAGATGAATAGCCAGATAGGGAAGATCAGGGCCTAAATCTGCTGGTTGAAATAGCTGAGCTATTTCAGAGTGACACTGAAGATGACAATTTTGATGGCTTCTCTGATGCAGATGATAAAGATGATTGAACTTTATGGATTATGCTTATTTCATATTGTCTTCCATTAGGCCCGATAAATGTCTTTGTCCTAAATTTTGCTGGCTTACTTAATAGGTCGCAACTACATTATCATTAGTGTATATACCGGTATGTTCTTTGGTTAAATATGGCTGATGTGTAAGAAGGAGGCAAGGTTAAATCACATCTTCCTTAATAACAACACATCACACAACAGTGGAATAAATTTTATTTCAGACAATGTAACAATTATTAATTAATTAATTAATTTCAGACAATGTAACAATTATTTATTAATTTATTTATTTCAGAAAATGTAACAAATATTAATTAATGCACTATCTCACAGTGGGTTCTAATTTATGGGGGAGCACAGTCATTCAGAGATCAATTTGTCCGCATTCTAAAGTGACGTCAATGCACAACAGGGTGCGACTAATGTAGCAGCGCAACCCTTATAGCAGCATGACTTGTATAACGGTGTGACCAAGATATGAATTTTTTTTAAATTGATGATTTTCTATTAGTGCGACTTATGTAACGGTGCAACCAAGATATGAAGTTTTTAAATTGATGTTTTTCTATTAGTGTGACTTATATAATGGTGTGACCAATATATGAATTTTTTTTAAGAAAACTGATGCTTTTCTATTAGTGCGACTTATATAACAGTGTAACTTACAGTCTGGAAAATATGGTAACCGCAGTTGTCTATCTGGAACCTGGAGAACTTAATTGAGAAAGTTTGTTAAAAGGGGTTGCTAGAGATAAGGACTTCCAGGGTCTTATATTTGCAAATATCATTTCTATAGCACCAGGACTAATGATGAATATATCTTCATACATCTTCAGAGATCTTCAGAGGTCTGGCCTTCCATTTAGATGCTCATCTGAACTACTGTATATCATCGCGTATAAGCCAAAAATTTTGTGCCTGAAAATTGGCTTCAAAACAGGCTCTTGGCTTATAGTCAAGAGAATACGGTAGACAGCCCCTCCCAGGAGTTTCCCAGACCATGTGGCAGGCTGGAGCCCTAGTGTTGCCAGGTGGCCATCTTGGGCAGTCGGCCTGGGCTGGGGCTGGAGTGAGGGGGGACCCTGGCGTCTGGAGTGGCCACGTAAGGAGGCCCGGGGGGGGG